>JACAXG010000009.1:1449969-2104014 GCA_018881555.1 Amblyornis subalaris | reverse complement strand
GGCTCGGCTCGGCTCGGCTCGGCTCGGCTCGGCTCGGCTCGGCTCGGCTCGGCTCGGCTCGGCTCGGCTCGGCTGCCCCAGGTGAGCGAGTGTAAGGCACGTGCTGTTGGTAGCAAGAAGTGAAGGGATTTAAAAATCCCATCTTATTCCTGCTCTTTGGCTGCAATTAAGTGGCACTGTCTTGGCCAGCGTGCTGTACTAGGTGCTGTACATTCGTGTGGTGCTAGATGACATTTTCAAGTGCTGAGCACGGTAGAAATATTCAACGACATAGGGGTGAAAGAAAGCTGAGGTGAGATTAAGATAGCTTAATGAGTAAAGAAGAAAACCCCCAAGTGATGCAAGGTCACTCACCACTGAGCGAATCTCAGCCAGTCCCTGAGCAACTACCTTTGGAACCTCCCCCTTCTCCACACTTGTTATTGCTCAATATGATGTTCTGTGGTATGGAATATCCTTTTGGTCAGATGTCCCATCCCAGCCTCTTGCCCACCCCCACTCTACTTGCTGGGGGTGCAGAGGGAGAAACGGGGACGGCCTTGACCCTGTGCAAGCAGTGCCCAGTAATAGCTAATTACTTCTAAAGTACTTCTATGTTAGTACTTTTTTAGGCACAAATCCAAAACAATGGACTATATGGGCTGCTGTGAAGAAAATCAACTCCATCCCAGCCAAATCCTGTAGAGCTGGGAAATGTTGTGCAAGATATTATAATTCGGGTGCCTTGAAACAGAGGTAGCAGATTCACAGAACATACAGACAATCACAAAAAAAGTACTCCTGATTTCAGTCAAAAAAATAGTTGGTAGTAGAGGTAAAGCAAAACTGAACAGAATATTCATTCAGCAYTCAAGTAAGAATATCACTGGTGCTTTTCTCTAGAAGGAGTCAAAGATCTTCAAGCACATACCTTTGATCACAGGGCTTGCTTTTGATCACAGGGAACAGTGCTGCACCTGCAAGGAGGATATATAATACCTCAGCTGGATATCAAATATTAACAGCTCTGACACATCTAGTGCTGGAACCATTGATTGTGAAATTCACAGCAAAATGATGGAAGTACCTGAATGCAAAATCTGGATGACAAAAGGTTGTGGGGTACCATTCATCCATTTCAGTTGCCATTCCTTTGAATAGGAATGGGAGTCCCCAGCTTCTTAAGTCCGTTGCTCTTAAGAGGCTCTTGGCTACAACAAGRAAGATGAAGAATATAACTTGTGAGGAAGGTGAGGAGCTGTTTGGATTGTTGTGAGTTTTTTCACACCYTCCCCCTGCTCCCCAGTATATTTTGCCTCAGTGCAAAGGCAGCATCCTGATTTCAGCCCCTCGAGAAAAAAATCTGAGTGGAGAAGGGTGTCGGCTTTGGATTTTTCTCATTACCACTTTCAGAATTTTCAAAGGAGACGGGGCTTTCACCAAGAAATGCTTCAAGGTTTTGAGCTGTGTGCGAACACTTAAGAAGCCAATGATCTGCTTTGCAGAAAAAGCATAACTTATAAGGAGTCTCCTTGAAGTAAACCACTTGCAGTTTACACCTTATGTTTAATGAAAATTTTGAGAAAATTTTTCAGAACCATGTATAACCTTACTTCACTACAAGTGAAGGTTACAGAGAAAGGATCKGGGTTTTTTAAGATATTTTTAATAAAGTATGTGCCTCCTTGCCCTCTAACTATAGGCAGACTGGGTCACAGGTCAAKGCACACACTTACTATAAAGCTCAGCTTTCTGTGGCTGCCTTCTCTCTCACTTTTCTTCTTCCATCTTTTATTTATTTCCTCACATCATCCTGATTTTTCTCTTTGTGATAAGCAGACTTATCAACGGTCTGAACTGGTCTGTGCTGAGCTCTCTGCTACTGAGCCTTCTTGCTTCCTTGCCAAGGGCACTGTATTTACTCTCTGAACTGTGAAGCAGTTGCTTTTTAGTTTATTATGGCCTTTGTCTCCATTTATTAATAAGTTTTCTCAGCAAATGGCACTTGAAGTGCTTTGCTGAATACACTAATGATCATCTGAAACCAATGCTGCTGCATCTACCCTCTGTACTGTGCAATGTGTGTTTCTCCTGTGCTTTTTGTGGCCTGGAATACGCTCTTTAGACAGGCTTATATGACAGGTTACCCTAGCACAACAGCTGTATGATCTTGAGTCTGTTTCTTGGTGAATAAGCTCCCATTTCTTTCAGGACTTGCGGGGAAAATCTATTTTAATCCACTGGTGAATCCTGCAATCAGAGAAKCTGGCTTGGTGGGAAGGAGCCCTGCTAGTGGCTCTGAACGGGCATGCTGCATGGAAGGKGCCTGGAGAGTGGAAAGAACCCCTGTAACTCCTCTAGAAATGCAAATGCAACTGCTACTGCTGTCCTGAAGAGGAGACCCACTGGCCTTGCTGAGCATCCCAAAAAGGAAGAGGAGGACTGCAAGCATCTTTTACTCCTCCAGGGAAATGCAAGCATAAACTCTGATCGCATGCTAATGAAAGGACTCCAGCAGACTTAGGAATAGGTCTGCAGGTAAGAAGGAATGATATCATTTGAACCTCGCTTCTGATAACAACCAAAAGGATGATACAATGCTATCATCAATCATGGCAGTACTGTTAAACCTTTTGGACAAAGGTTAGGAGAAGTGTAAGCAGGGGTAGGAGAACTCCCCAGCTTTGCCCTACTAACTCCTCCCTCTTTTCTCGGACAGTCTGGTCCCTCCTGTGACCAGGGGCTGTCTCTGTGGGACAGACCAACACATTGTGGAGGTGTTGAGGTGGCACCGTGAGCATGCAGATCTCCACGGCCCTCTCTCTTGCCCTAAGCCTCTCTCAGAGCAAAAGAGGACATGTCAAGGAGGGTGGGGCAGGGACAGTCAGAGAAAGGTAGAGTCAGGGCACATTAAAGACACAGAACAGAGCAAAAAGACTAGTATTAATTTTGCACCAAAGAATAAGTCCAGTAGTTAGAGTCTGGCTAGACTTAGTTCCTGGGAAAGTAAAGGAAAGCTTGTGTGGATCAGTCAAGAAAACACTAAGTGAAAGACTATGATTAATGCCACTGACAGAGTTTTATGGTAACTATAAGCAAACTTGTCAAACCAACCTGATTTTTATGCTTTAATGAGACTATATATTTGGTTGAGAAAGGTAACTGCATAGTGACAATGTATGTGAGACTGTGTTGGGCCGATGAGTCAGTAGTGCACTGCTTTTTGAGTCTAAAAATTACATCAATTCAGCTTGCGTGAACAGCACCAAGAGGAGGCCAAATGACAGACCTCAAAAGAGCCAGTGACAAGTCCAGGAGAGGCTCATGCAGACTAGGGCGATGCTGGAAGCTGTTTAATCCATTAATGTAACAATTTAATCTATTATCTAAGTGAATATGAAATCACTTGCTAACAGCAGGGGTTTGCTATGAGTAGCAGGACAGAAGACAGTGATGCAGACAGTCACAGAGTGATCAGGCATGCTCTGACAGCAAGGGGCTACTTAGGCTTGGAAAGTTGGGAGATGTGAGTGGGAGTAGATGGGGAAGTTTTAGCATAGTGGGTGGTGTTGATGAGTCTGAAACATTCAAGATCCTAGAGGAGATTTAGTGAAATGAGCTGGTTTTGATCCTTAATGCATAAACGGTCTGTCTTGGATCCAGAGGCAAGCTCCAGGACACAAGACCTCCACAATCAGGACCCTCCCTGACTCCCTCCCAGGTTTCCTAAGTAGCAGAGACCCTTTTCCTCCCCAGTACGTCTCCAGCCAGGGCTGTGGAGGGGACACTGCTGCCTGCATCCCATTGCCAAGGTGTTCTATAGTGTGAATGGGAGTTAAGTAGTTGAAAGCCCATGTGGACAGAAGAGAGAGCCTTCAGGTTCTGCCTGCTGGTGCCATTTGCTCAATTAATATTCTCAGGTCTGCCATAATGGAAGWTTGTTTGTTTCTGTGAGGAGTAGGATCACTCTCTTTTTGCAAGCTGATACCCTCTTCTCTGCCATCAGCCTGGCAGGGGCAGGCAGCAGCAGGAGAGTGGTTGCCTGGGAACTGTGCAGCACAACCCAGTGGGAGAAACAGTAGAGTCAAGTGACAGTACTTTTCTCAGGTTTACCTGTTTGTTGGGGGTTTTTTTCTTGGTTTTTGTTTTGTTTGGTTGGTGGTTTTTATTTTGTTTTGTTGTTATGGAGTTGCTTTTCTTGTATGAGGATAATCAGTTCTCACTTACTTGTGTACYGCTGCCGAGGGGAGGAGGCGCAGGCTTGTGAGGCAGCTGGCATGCTAAGTCATGTCGTGGCACTGCCAGCCAGGGATGGTTTTTTCCCTCCACATAGTCTCCTCCAGGGTAGTTGAATCAGCACCCAACATGTGAATAGAGAAGCCAGCAGTGCCTGCTCTGCGCTGCACTGACCCAACACACTTGGGGCCTGCAGCTGATCCGGGGATCAAGAATATATATTATTTTTTTTTTCAGAAAAGATGTTTATTTAGCCAAAGGAAAACAGAAGATGAAACATGAGATGAAACAAAGAGAGAGCATTTGTACATAAGTCTTACCAGAAAACACATTTGTTTCAACAGTTTCCACAGAGCATAAACACACCTGTTCGAAGTCAAGTGCCAAACCCAACTCTCTCTTAAAGACTGGCATTTTCTGACTCATCTCAACACTGCTATTCATCCATTCCCTTTGTCTAGCTGTGATTTTCAGCAGTTCAATGTCTTCTTTATTCTCCCTGGACTTACGAGAAATTAACACTCGCCTGCCTGAAGGTGTGTGGATAGATATTGCCCAATATACTACTCTTAACAGCACTGTGATATTTGAAACTGTATTGGTACATTGTCGCTCTTTTCTTCCTTTTTGCTTCCTTCCAACATTCTTATGTACAGTCTGACAGGAAAATAGCCAAGAAAAAAACTGAGATATTGTTGACATTTGTAAAAATAACTTGTCTGCTCCATCATTTTTTTTCCGCAGATTTATGTTACTACTTCTGTTACAACTACCCTAAACCATTGGCAAGTGATTTCTGCAGAAAAAAAATTTCAGGGATTTCAGTATGGTTCATCTTCTTGGGCTGCATTTAGGTGCAATGCCTTAAGCAAACGGACCCAAATGGCCAAAAGATCCAGATTTCCCAGGCTTATAGTGAGCAATGGCACAGCTCTGTTCTGATGTGTCAGCTCACGGAGATCCCAGAAGAGGCACAATGGCTCTGGTGCCAAATCCACTGCACATGGGCTGTGTTTCCGCAGTGGTGAATGTATGCGGTAACACCTTCTGTGTATACATGCCATCCTCAGAATCATCCTGTTATGGCTCTGTCCTGGTTTGAAGGACAGGTGTCTGTCAAGGAAGGTGGGAAACCTCCCTTGATGTACAGGAATGACCTCCCTCCCTCCTCCGAATTACTGTACTTTTGAAATTCCAGGGCTCTCAGGCAAAGATGTGGTAAAAAGAATAACAGTTCTTTACTAGGGTTATATAACTATATATATATACATATACACACACATAAGACAGTTAAACAGCAGCTATAAGAGAACAGACAAACTCCTTATCAGTTCCTTGTGTGTTGTTGGGAGATTCTCCGCTGGGGCAGAGAGGCTGCGGTGACTCCCCCGCGGCTGCAGGGGGCGCTGTGGCATGAGCGCGACGACCCTCACGTGGCAAATGGCGGCTCCGGCGGACGGGAAAGAGGAGGGGGGGGTCGCTCCCGGTGCGAACCCACGGGGCAGCAGCCCGGCTCCACCAACCTCGGCAGCGGGCAGCGAGCAGCGCAGGCCAGCAGGGTCGGCTGGGGAGCGATGGATCTCGGTATCAGCCACCCGCAAACCAGCAGAAGGCAGGAAACAGGAGAGACGAGCAGCTCCGGGTGGCAATTGGTTACAGYRTAACTCTGWACCCTGTGCCACTGCGGGACCCTCAGAGATGTCACAGTGTATYCGTGCTCTGGAGCCAGCCGGCGGAGGCGTCGCAGTGTAGCAGTGTTCCCGGAGCGAAACYGGCACTCGCTGCAGACATGAGTGTCCTCCTCGAAGCCAAGCCGAGAGTGAGTCAAGCCCCGGTCTCCACCCACCTCTCGCCCAAGTCTCGGGCAGTTCTCTCGAGATGCTCCAGCCTCTGGGGAAACATCCCCCTTGTCAGTATTTCCAAGTCTTTGTTTTTCTTTAATTGAGGGAATTRTCCTGACTTCTGGGCTGGGCAACTGGTCCCTTTTGTCCTTAAGTATCGTCCATTCTGCGTCATTACCGTGGAATGCAGCTGAACAGATAACTCCCTTTTGTTCTTAAGTATCGCCCATCAATTCCCGGCCAGCCCCTCCCCACCTACATAGCCTCCCTGGTGCCCCAGGGGAAACGAAACAAATTTTCATTTCTTTTTTTCTAACTCATAACAGGCTCATATACACACAGAATAGAAAAACCCTCGGCAAGCTCCAAAAATAAGTGTCCGAAAGAGGAAGGGCTGAAGCATCACTCCCTAACCATAAGSAGCAATTGTTTTATTAGTGTGGTCTACCTTGTTTCTCTCTCCCTAGAAGTGTACTCTGAGGAATGTTTCATTTTCTATGCATCTGACTTTTCTTTGGTCATCTGATATTTCACGAGTTTGCAAGGTAAACTTGCCTTCCTTTATGTGAGCTGTTGTTGGGCTACTTATAAAAACACGGCAATTACCCTATGTGGTGAAGTATCAAAATGTGCCCAATGGCAGCCCTCCTCCCCAACAGCTCTTTGTGAGTACCTGTCTTTTCTTTCCCTTCCTGCAGTTGTGTTCATCCTCCTTCTTGTGCACACTGAGGAACTGAATACACTGATATAATTCCACTGAATTTGACGGGAATACCTGAAATTACAAATTACATTGGTGAGTCACCCTTCTGTCCTTCACAGAGTCAGAGTTGTAAAAATCAGTGCAACTGTCAGAAGCTATGAACTACACAGGTGGAACTCATTAGACCTTAGGGCACCATGGAGATCTGTAACTTGCCTGAAGGCACCCAAGTTTAACCTCCTGAGACTCCAAAATTTTATCTCTGCCTGTGACTTCATCTAATTTCTTCTCTAGTTGATGCAGAGTTTTTGCCTTCTATCTTCCTCCTACACAATTTCCCATCTTTTGCATGTTTCTTTCTTTTCCTCATTATTGCTTTTGCTCTTCAGCTGCATGTTATAATAATGAGTGCTTTTTTTTCCACAGCATTTCTGCATGAGGCTGTAGTGAAGCTAAGGCTGTGGTGAAAGGAAAGATACCACAAATATATCAAGTGCTACACTGCTGGGTAATTTAAAAAATAATATATCTTGTGTTAGTCAAACAATAGAGCATTTGATAAGCTATCTGCAGCTGAGAGGATCACTTTCAAAGGGCGGTCCACCTGCAGCACAAAATTCGAGGATAGGAGGTAAACTTCAGACTGAACTCCCAGCCAAGGACCCTTGCCACCCTTTCCTATTCTTTCTTTGTGGTGGAGGTCAGGATGCAAGAGCTGGGGACAAGGACATTTGACAAGATTCTTTTTATTGTAGCAAGAAACAGCAAAATGGAAAGGAGGCATAAGGACGGTGAGGGATGGAAAAGACTGATAATTGTTTCCTTGGCAACTGAAACTGTGGAGCCTCATGCAGGAATCCCTGAGAAAAATCCTAGATGATTATAATGGTCTCTTCTGCCTTCAGACTCTGTTCCAGGCTAAGTTTACACATTGCAGTGTGGTGCTGCACAAAGGGATCAAGTTAGTGCTAAATGGAAACCAGAAACTGTATGGTTGTAAGAAATTCTTGGGAAGAAGAGAAACACTATTGTCTCCCTTTAATAAAATGAGGAACGTTTTATAATGCAAAAGATGAAAAGATTGAATAACTTGGCAGATATTATTAAAAATGTCTTTTCAACACAGAGGACAGCGACATTACAAATCTCTGCTATCTCTCACATCACTGCAATGAGAACAAAACCCCCCTTGACTGAGACTGCTCTGAAGGTGTCCAAGGAACTAGCAGAAGGGCTAAGGGAGCAAGAAGCAGGTGAAGTGGCTGCTGTTTAATAAGTGCTGTTTGCCCACCATGTAGTTCAGTGCTACACAGGGCAGCACAAAAAGGTCCCAGTCCTGCACAGTGTTTGGCTGCAGCAGCAGTGAATCTTCATTAGTGGATTTAAATGTAAGAACTGGGGCATATATATGAATATTAATGAAAGAAAGATTGACTAACTTCATGCTATTAAAAGATTTCTAGTCTCAGAGAGTAGGTGGAGCCTGTTGAAAAATGTATAATGAAATATAATATGTGATACACAAAAAGCTCTAAGAATGTGGATTTTGATCCCTTCCAATTTTCTGTTTACAGAGTGCTTTGGAAGTGGGAAATGGAAAGATGCCTTCATTTGAACATTTTCCTTTTTCTCCTCTATGTCCCACGTACAGGTGTTTGTTACTGCAGAATTTCATGGCCGTGCATTCTGGGGAGCCACTTGGCAGTGGGCAGCTAGTATTGATTTCTGCTCCAAGAATAGGGCATCAAATGCTTGTATATTTATAGATGTATGTGTGCATGTATATATATACACATATATATAGAGAGAGAGAAAAATGAGTGTTGCAAGGTGTAAAAGACAGAGGAAGGTTAAATCAGAATAGTAACGAATTATATTGCCAGTTGCAATGCAAACTTTTGTGCCAGCAGTGCACRTAACAAATAAATGCTGGAAAGCTTTTATACCGTTCCATGCCTGTRAAAGGCATTCCTGAGCAAGAGGCTGGTGCATTACTACACATTCTCTAGAAACCAGAGATTCGGGGCAGCAGAATTTCCAGACAGTCATGTGAGAAGGAAGCGCTGCAGCATCAAGACAGCCAGTCCACTTATTTCTGTCTGTTCAAAATGTTAAATAATTGCCAAGGCTTGCATTGCTGTCGGTTACTTCTTAGAGAGGCTTAATGAGAGGAAACCAGCTTTGTGAGTGATTCCCTGTGCAAGTGAGTGGAGATGTTACACGTGTCTCTCTGATGCTCTGCAAGGAGCGAGCGATTGTGGCAGCTCTAACAAAGCAGGCAGAGAAAATGAAAGGATCCTTAGAGAACCAATGTATGTTTTTTTATTCTTTGACATCTGTGATGGGGACGGCTGGCATATAGCACAAAATGAAATTTGTTTGCCCCAAGACATTTTTCTGGGCTAACAGTAATGTCACAAATAAAATATTGTGTAAGTAAAACGCCAGAATGGCCGTGTTTGGCCATTCAGTGAAKTTCAGTGAGAAGGGACTACTTTAGAACATGCCAGCCCAAATAAGATGGGAGAGTCCACCCTTACTGTCTGAAGTATTCCTTCAAGATAATTAAGAACAGGGTATCTGTGTGTGTGTGTCAGGGTATCAGGGTGTGTGACTATATAAGTAGTATATAAAAGGTGAAATGCAAAGGTAAAAACAGTGTGTTTGTTCTTTATTGCTCTCCTGTTTAAAAGTGTACTGGGGTTTTTTCCTCCCTTCTTTTTCTGATTATCTTTCACCCTTTAATGACCAAAATATGATGTCTCCATTTCCTCTTCTTTGATGAAGGTCATTTGGAGACCTGAATAATGATGTCAGATAAATGTGTAGCTTTTATAAGGAACAGAAATTTCACTGCGTGGAGAGGCAGCTGTTCCTTTAGGGCAAAAAAAGATGGAAGATATTTAAAGCAACAAAGAAGAAAAAGGAATTTAATTTTACTATTTTGATTTATGGATGTCCAAAACGTGACATCAAGGCTGAGATTCGTTTCATGTARCATTATTGATCTACAAAAAAGCCCTCGTTATTGTAGCCTTCCTCTATAGACAAAGGAGAGAGCCAGGCAAGGCCAGAGGCTGATGTCTGCCCTATCTTATAATGAAATTAATATTATTTCTTTCCATTCACAACACAGTATTGGAGCTTAGAGGCTGAGTTTCAGAGAAATGTATGCATGTAAGTTCAGTTAAAAAGGATCTGTTACATCTGTCCTGGTTGAGTCAAGGAATGCAAGTTCTCTCCAAAGTGGATGTAAGAATGGTTTCCTCCTACCTAAAATGAGAGGTCTGTAATAAATCAAAAATACAGTAAATTGAGCACAAATGAGGAAATGCTGAATAGGTATTTCAGAGGAACAGGAAGAGAGGGATGTACTAGAGCAGAAGCCAAACCTTCCGAAGGTTTGAGCAAGTACGCTCCCCAGTATGATGTTATCYACATTTTTCAAGAAGCACATTTTCCTTCCAGAAAGGTGGGTCTCTTGGCTAGGATAATTCATTAACGTGATTTGGGGAACATAGCACATTGTCCCTGACTCTGATAAGTCTCAGCTTCTTTGGTATTTTTCTTTAAGTCCTAGATCCTGGAGTCATGTGATTTATTAAAAGCTTGGACTTTACTTAAAAAGAAAAAAACCTCTCAATTTTTTTCCTAGATTGTGGACTAAAACTTGCAGCTACAAACTGTAAAGGACCCAAAAGGGAAAAGCAAATACTAAACCAAACACGTACGATCCCTTAGCCAGCCTTATGATATCTGAATACTCAGACTTGAACACCAAATTGGCATTAATGGAGTGTTAACATCACCCATCGCCTGCCTTCCAAAACTGTGTTAACTGTGTTATACATGTAAGGAAAAAAAATGTAATTCTCTGTATAGCCTTCCTCTTTTCTTCCACCTCCCCTGTGTATTCATAAAGCCACACTTTGCCCCATATGTGCAGCTCAGGAGACATTTAGAGGTTCAATTTTGGTGCAAACATAACTGGGTCATTACCACAAAAACACAACAAACCRCTCCAGCTAAAGTATATGTATGGCAAGCCTGTGATGTTAAAATCACATTTCCTTCAAGTGCCTTTGGTTGCAGACAATAAAAACAGCCTGTATGGCAGAAGACCACTGAAAATAACTTCTAAAGAAAGAATCCATTTTTACAATAGCAGCATTCCATCTGATGTGCAGACCTTGGTTCATAATTGAAAGTGAGACAGCCAAGGGAACTACTAGGATTAGGGTATGGGAATTCAACTGAACAATGTTTTGCATTCAGATAATTGCATGAAATTGGGCTATTAGTGTAAGTTTTGTAAATTGCAATAACATTAGACAAAGTAAAATATTCCCAGTGTATACATTCAACTAATATGCTGAAAGGGAACCCCAACTGGTTTCAGACAGAGCACAGAGAATTTCCATTAACTCTTCAGAGCTGTGTCCAAATATTGTTCTCAGCCTCACAGGTTTCTCAAATGGACTTTCAAAGAGAAACGCTTTTTATCAAACAGTAAGTAAATAAACATAATTCAGCAGTGAACTTGTGGTTTTCACTGGCAAGAACACTACTGCTATGTCCTTTATCTGACCTTAATTTAATGTTGCACAAAATATCCCTGAAAAGAACTGGAGAAGGAAAGAGTTTCGTCTCAAATTGCAGCTGCTCACTCCAGTAGCTCTCCTAACAAAACTTTGGCAGCAGCTGCAGCTCATGCCTTTTTGACTTCTTCTGTGGCACAGGATTTTTCTGTCCTATGGCTTTCCCCTAGCTAAGCAGAAAGGTTATCAGGAGAGGTGCCCCACGTCCTCCTTTGTCTTAACTTCTTGGTCTTTCCTTTGTGCCCTGCATTCACCCTTAGRACTCAGCCTCAGAGTTTAGAACGAGCACTTACAAGGCCAGATTTAGAGGCAGCTTTGACAATGCAGCATCACTCCAGTAAAGTCATCACAGCTGACAAATACTGGCCCACTACTGACTCAGGCTAATTATTCTAATGCTCTGACCTCAGTCTGGGTAATGTCTCCTGCCATGGCACCTGAGAAGGAAGACTGCAATTAGTCATGCATTTATCTTTACTGAAGACTTGGCTGCTCAGGAACATGTGCCAGCCACATGTCTTGCTGCACTGCCGAGGCAAATGCCCATGTCACTAATGTGTCTGTGGGGTTCAGAGGCAATTTCACATTTGCCTATGTCTTCTCTCCCATTTTTRAAGGAAGAGAAATCATTTTAATGACTTCTGTGTTAAACATAGAATATGATAATATCAAATAACCAATTAATGCATCTGTGTCAGTAATTCAATCTTGTTCCCAGTGTTTTTCAGCTTAAAATCCGTATCAGAGTACAGAAGAAAACACCACGTCAGCATCCTGTAATGAATGTTAAACGTAAAAGACAGTTGAGCTGTGAATAAGAGGTACCTTGGTAACACCAGAGCTTTCAGCTCATTTCTCTGTCACTGAATTTAGTAGCAGAGTAAGCCTTTCATGGCATCTAATATTGTTCCCTGGCTTCTGCTCTGTGCCCTGTCTACATGAGCCTTAAAATTCCAAAGGAAGAGGGGTTTGTTGCTGTTCGTGGAGGGCGCTTTCCATGCTGGTGTGTCCCACTGCCAGAAATTTTACCCGGAGGTTCTGACTCAGGTTTGCCTTTTTTGGATGAAATTATTTCTCTTTCAAACATTGTCCTTARCAAACTCTTCTTTTTCTTGATGATTAAGGCTTTTCAAGTGTTTTATGCCTCTCTATTATGTCTGCCTGTCACAAGTCTGTACAATGGTTTTTTAAAGTTTACTTAGGACACAGCTGCACTGTGACACACCATGGTGCAAATATCCCTGAGGCAAAGCTGAATGAACCAGCTCCAAAACTGGGATTTGTACTCTGGCTGTTTAATAGAGAGAGACAAGGACCATCTTTTCTTGCTCACTTTGCTGTGTGTCTGTTGAATTTGATACAAAGGGGTCGTGGTTTGCAGGCAGGGTTTGTAAGYTCTACTTTTGGAAAAGGAAAAAAGTAATGAAGGTAACAAGGAGCTGCACATCACTCCGACTGCAGCATTCAGTGCTAAAAAGGGGGTTCAGTAGGGGACAATGCTGTTGAAGCAAATAATGTGAAACGTGTTTCAGGAATCACAGAATTTGTGCCTCAAGTATAGCAACAGAAAGTAAGTTTCTTGCTTTACAAAGATTTGGATGGTGACATTTCACTGAAAGATGGGAAAGCAACACGGGGAGAAAAGGTCTTTAGGGTGACATGGAGGCAGGAAGTCTGTAGGAAGATGAATGTGAACAAAGAAAAAAGAGTGGAGAACAGAAGTATAGGTATTGTGTGACAGCTATTGAATGGGAGGGAGCCTGGGGTTGTAACTTCTAGAGGGACCAGAAACTGTTAGCAGTAGGAAACCAAAGTAGATTTGAGGGAAGGGAAAAGGGCTGCTAAAGCATTTCTCTTAGGAAGATCAAGCTAGCAGCATCTGTCAGCAGGTGCAGAAGCTCACTAGAGGGGAATGTCATGGACAAGATTTTGAAAGTGTTCCTTCCAGCTGTTCCTGCTAAAATCAGGCAAAGCATCTACTGATTGCCTGATTTAGTTATTCTTACTTTCCAAAACATACTGATCCTCACTCTGGCAAAACTTACTGATCTGCCTTGTTCATTATATAAATTAGGATAGCATTTGATTAATCTTAGGTATAAACTATATCTGGGCCAGACAAGAGGAAGCCTTTTATATGAAGTCCAAATGGTTTCTGGAATGGGAYGGGAGATGTATCCTGAATTATGAAGTGATTACTAGAAGCAGATGTGGGGGAAGATTTTGCAAAGTCTGGGTATTTTTTGGAAGTATTTATTAACATTGGATAAAGTAACAGGAAGGTTTGTTGATTCTGTTTTGTGGGAGGAGCTTAATGGATGTATGTGTAAGTGACCTTTTCAGTGAGCACTCTGTTCGCAATGGGATTACCAAGGATATTTTATAGTAAATTYACTGCACTTGAAAATTACTTTTAAGTTCCGAAGCTACAACAGACAASATATCTTTTTTTGTGTGTGTCATTTCGTAACACAGAGAAATAATCTAATTGCTGTTATGATCAATGCTATAACATTATTTTTATTACAGTATTATTTTTAGTATGGTAGATTAGCTAAGTAGAGATGGAATTATTTTCAGTTGCTCAGTGAATAAGAATGAAGGATAGTTTGATAGAGCAATATCTGTGGTGCAATAATTTCTGAACATGGTATATCTCTGTGTTATAAAATGATAGATTATGAACAAAATAGGATAGTTAAGGTCAAGATTGGTTGCAGGTATGAAGGAAAAGAGACCAACAGTTCAGAGGTCTACCYTTCTTATTGGAGGAACACTAAGGCCATTTATTCTAATGAATTTTCTCAGAAAAACTGAAGAGACGTGAATTTGAGGTAAAAGGTTTTGGCAGGTAGTGAAAGTGAGGGAGTCAGAGAAGGCAATCAGAGTTACCATTCTTAGGAGGAGTAGTATGAAGCTGTATATCAGAGACATTTGTTGCAGACCCAGTGCCAGGGGTCCAGGAACTTGATTAAATAGACAGCCTGAGGTATTTGCAAGAAGATGACGAGCCTGTCAGGAAACAGAGATGCACTTGGGCAGTCTCTCTAATGTCTCTATGAAATCTGTAGTGGAATATGTGGAAGAAAGCCATATATTAGACATCTCTACCTTTTTTTAATGGAAGGCTATTTCTCAGAGTTCTCTCTGTATATTCATATATTTCTCCAACTTAGAACCTCAGGATTGAAAACAGAGCACGCATGCGTCTTTCGCCTTTTTACTTTTAACACAGGGAGAATCTGGTATTTGGATGGGCATTTCTGGTGCCAGTTCCCAATACTGCTTCTTACACCGTCACAACATGAGACTTCAGGAGTGTCTTGTTAAGCTACACAAATATAAAAATTGATACCCTTATATTTGGTATTTTTCCTTTCACTTTTTAACCTAGAAAATATAGTTTCTAGTACCTTCCTTGGACTTTCTAGAACAAAACCAATCTGTTTCAAAGTTGGTTTTTTTCTCTTCTAGTGCCAGCAGCTGTTGCTACTGTACTTTCTTAGCTAGTTAAAAGGAGCAGGGCAGAAGTAACCTAGAGCACAGGCTTGCATCAAGCCATGTATGAGAGTTCAGAAATAGAACAGAAGAGCACAATAAGACTGAACTGTATTGTCCAGTAAATAGTTTGAGTCTTTTTTATGTCACATACCATGAGACTTTCCATAGCACACAGATTTGCAGAGAGTGAAAGAAAAACATTAACTAAAAAAAAGGACTCTCTGCCCCCTTAGACACAGTTGTTGATAAGAAAACTAGATCTCTCAGAGCACTGAGAATAGCCCAACAAACTCTCTGAAGGTCTTCACAAAGCCAGGATAGAGCACTGCCCTTAAACGTTTTTTCAATACGTGGTTCAGCAAATTGGAAACATTCGCAAAAATCTATTTTTTCACAAATTTTAGCAGCACCAAAAGAGCAGGAGAAAAAAAAACTGTTGTTTTTTTTTTTAACACAAATATTATTCACTGAAGGAAAATATATCAGCAGTCGCTCTGGTCACTGAGTCCCAAACTAGTAATAACTGGAAGTTAAACTACTGAGCAGTTGTCTGGATCCAGTGGAAGTAATGTTGATGGTTTCTGATTCACTTCACTGTCTCTGAACCAGGGTTCTGATGTGCAGTTTTGAGAATCATGTCTCCGGATTTAGGTATTATATTTGCACAAGAAGCAAGGTGGTTAGAAAGTACCTCCAAGTTGGCAAAGAGGGTCTAATTTCACACGTTTCTTTCCAGCAAAACCTGGGCAACTAGAAGTGAGCACTTTCATGAAGAGCCTTCTGAGGACGCTCTTGTTTCTGTCATTGCAGTGTGGGGGCACTTCTCCACGGCTGAAGCTGCAGCTTCCAAATGTCCCTCTGTGTGTTCACTTGTGAGGTTCCTATTCAAAATGTTGTGGGGTTTTTTTTTCCCCTTACGTCCTTCACAAAACAAACTCTCAGTTTCCAGGTGAAGCCTGTCATCATTAATCTAATCATACTTTGCACAGCCTTTGATGTTTTTGCATCCTCAGCCTTGACCCAGTGATAAATCAGAGTAGCCGTCACTATAGTGGAAAGCTCAGTAATGTCAAAAGCTTCCTGGTGTATGTGCAATGGGAAGTCATTCAGCAGTAAGTAAATAACCCTTGCAAGTCACACTGTTAGAAAAGATTACTGCCACTCTCCCCTTGAGCAGGATGTCTCATATCTTGCTCACATGGATCACAGCAGGATACCAAAGGAAAGAATTTCTCACCTTCCAAGTCAGTTACTTCTCATGATGAATGCATTTGCAAGCTGCAGCATAAAACTTAGTCAAAATGATAGCTGCTTTCACTTTGTGAGTTTGCAAGATTCCAGGATTTCTGGCCTGTATTAATGTCCTAGCAAAACCTGATGTATTTTTTCAGATCTCTTTTTTAGAGGAATCTGAAGTGTTCTGTAGATCTTTGAGGATTTTGTTTGTTTTGTTTTGTTTATATTGATGTAATTAACTGTCATTCTTGACTTAAGACACTTGTTACAAGCATGTAAGGTGCTTTGCTGTTCCAAAGGGAAAGCGAAAACAGCTTTCACCACAAATCACAGCATGTCATCTGAACAAGGGATATCTGTGTGAAGTTATTGCTGGTTATTCTGTGGCATCTTTTATCTATGCATCTCCAATAGGTGAAAAGGAACAAAGAGAGAGAGAGGGAAGGTGGTGAGGATGCGCTGACACTGCTTGAAGTCCCAAGGAAGGCACAAGCGAAAGTACAGGCATGAAGCTGTAACCAGAAGAAATGTCCTTTGTTACAATTCCTGCAGTACAGAGGAAAACAGGACTTTCTCATAAATGAGGAGTACACAAAAGAAATAGCTGAAGGCTACAGAAAGGGAAGATGGAGAAAAACCCTGTAGTTAGTCTTAAAGTTGTGGGAGTCAGCTACCACAAAGATGCCAAGTTCATATATAGATCCTGCCCTGGTTCATCAAGACAAATGGGTGAAATAAATATCAGTGACACAAGTGATGGCTTTCCAGGAAAAAGGAGGACTAGAAGGACTGTGAAAAAATTAAAGAAACTAAACAACTGTACAAAGATGCTGAAGTTAATGCAATTACTAAGAGGAGAAGGAGCTAAAACTGCAAATGCATTGCTCCAAAATATGGTTCCAGTGGAAGAAGAGGCTGAGCAGGCCAGAAGATCATATGAGGTTAGGGAAATTCTTTCACACCTTCTGGGAAACAGCAGACCAAACCACAGGGTGAACTGTAGCATAACAGGTAACCTCCTCACAGCTCTTCTTTCAATGCTGGTTATTGTTCAACAATGGGACTTTAATTTGGAGGTGTCTGGCGGAATGTGTGAAATTGCAAGGGAATAGAGAATAAGTGATCGAATGTGACAGTTCTTAAATTGGCCCAGGAAGTGGGGAAGTAACATAAATACCAGTTTGGTCTCAAAAGACAGAGAAACTGGGGAACAAGAACTCAAACACAAGACAAGGAGATTATTTTTGTGAACTGAACTCTGGGAACTGGAGCAGGAAATGGTGTTAGCTGAGACARTGAAAGAGTTAGTGGTTGCAGTGTATTTCGTTATGGATAACATCTCAGAAATGTGAGAGAAGTTGTCTCACACTTTAGTCTGGAAAGTTACCTTTGGATCTTGGTGAAACAAATTATGTACAAGCAATCTGAAATGTACTACAGGCAGCCTTATGTGCTCTGTTACTAGAAGCATTGTTAGAACAATGATGAAATGTGGTATCTTTAGGTGAAGATGATAGGCAGGGTGTAAAATATGTTTTGCAATCAAGTATTTCAAGGGTCTTAACTGCCAAAGCTCCCACGGAATCTGAAGGAGAGATGGATTCCTGTTCACTTCCTAAACACTTCTGAGGGCTAGCTTATCAAAAGAAAAAGAAAACCACATTTTGCAAACAGAAAGAGTCTGTGACTGCACACTCCAACGCCAAACATACACACACAGCGCTGCTTACGATGAAGTCATGTTGGAACGACGTGGGTTTTTTTAGGCTTTTGGTGGCTATTGTTTAGCTTGCACTGCAGATTTGCAGGAGAGGTTGGGAAGGACAAGAGAAACTGAGAGAGGTGGCAGCAATGAAGAACTGACATGGCACGTATCCACAAATGGTGGGTATGTAATTAAAAAAAAAGACTAGAGTGCTCTTTTGAGCTCAGCCGCTTACTAAAACCTAATGGGTTTTGGTTTTAGTAAATTAAAAGGAATATCAAAGACATTTTCCATCTATCAGCAATTTAATGTAACGAAAACAATCCTCAGGCCCTGATTTTTTTATTTGCTCAGATAAAAGGAAAAAAAAAAGTTGGATGTTATGCAAGTTTTTCTGCATTCAGTTTTCTGTTAGATATTTCAAAATCTATGGGGTAAGGGTTTTTTTGTCCTACAGTCTTCTGAAGAAGATTCTAATGTCTTCTTTTGCAATCTTCTTTTTGCAAGTTTAACATCTTTGCATGGGATTTTATAGCTTAGATTTTAGTTTAGCTTTAAGATATATGTTGTAAACACCCATGAAATGTCCTGTAAAACATCTCTCCACTGTACAAAAYGAAAGAAAATTATATCATACTGATCGAGACTTTTAGAATGAAAGTACAGGTCTTGTGCTAGAAGGCCTGAAATAGCCATCATAGTTGATTGCTTTTGATAAAAGACAGTGCACCTGTAGACCTTTTGACCCTGAAAATGTCTAACCTAAAACCAGGGGTTTTTTTTGAGATTTCACACCCTCCCCTTGCACACTGTGTCTATATGGAGCCACATCTTCAGCTGATGTGATTTCAGCTTTGCTTATTTCCATTGCCAAGGATTTGCCATGCCTTATTTTCCTTTGCTGAGTGATATTATGTTGTGATGTGCATTGTGTGATGTACAGCTATAGCTTATTGTTTCATTTCTGTATGTCCGTGAAGTGAATCCTTCACTCCTTCCATCCATCCCTGGGAGTGAGTTCTTTCTGTTGGGACGGATGTGTCCCCAGGGAACTGATAGCCTGTTTAACTGTGAGTGCAGCTGGAGAATGAGTGAGCCCAGCTCTAATTTGTGGTGGGATCTCTTCCCAGCTGTCACTGGTGATCCTTAGTGACTGGCAGCCAAAAAGGCCACTGGTGTTCTGGGGTGCATGCAGCACGGTGTCTCTGACCAGTCGAGGGAGGGGATTGTTCTTCTCTGYGCTTGTGCAGCTTCACCTGGAGCACTCTGCCGTTTTGGGTGACACAGTATAACAAAGAATCTAAAGCTATTAGAAAGCATCCAAAGAAGGGCCACGAAGGGGGGAGGACCACGAAGCTTCCTTGACGGGAAGCTGTATGAGGGGCAGCTGTGGTCACTTGGTCAGTTCAGCCTGGAGGAGACTGAGAGGACACCTCATAGCGCTCTACAGCTTCCTCATGAAGGGAAGCAGAGGGCCAAGCACTGATTTCTCGCAGTGACAAGACCCGAGGGAATGGCATGAAGCTGTGTCAGGGRAGATTKGGGCTGRATATCAGGAAAAAGTTCTTCCCCCAGAAGATGGTTATACACTGGAATTGGCTCCCCAGAGAAGTCGTCACAGCAACAGCCTGACAGAGCTAAATAAGTGTTTGAACAACGTTCTCAGGCACACGGTGTGATTCTTGAGGCTGTCCTGTGCAGGRTCCCTCCCAGCTCAGTATATTCTGTGGTTCTGTGAGTGCTGGACTCACCCCTGCTCCTGAGGAGAGCAGGGCCCAGGAAGAACCCTGTGGTGAAAGGGTGCCCGTCTTCGTGTCTGCAATCCCTGGAGTTAAAACTAATGTCCTGCCACATAGCTCTGCCCTCATTGCTGCGCGTTCTGCTTTCCCGCTGGGACGTTTGCTACTGTTTCAGCTCCCAAAACTACATGCACAGCCTGTGGGACGACTGCAGGCTCCACTCAGCCTGCCCTGAGGGTTGARAGACGGGACTACCAACTTTCCGACCTCGCTGTGCCGTGGGGAGAGCGCAGTCAGGAAACAGCGGGTCCTAGGGTAAACCCRCTCACGGAGCAGCTACCGGGAGCCACCGGCAACCTAACGAGCCCCTCAGCGCTTCCAGACCCTTTCCCGGGGCGAGGCGGGCGGGAGGTGCCGAGCGGAGCTGCTGCCGCCCCGCCCCTCACGGCTCCCCGCGGGGCGCGCCCCTGGCCCCGCCCCTCCGCGCTCCCCACCGCCCCGGCGAAGGGGGCGGGCCGGGCGCGCCCCCGCGCAGACGCGGCCGGGAGCGCGCAGGTGGCGGGCGGGTCGGCTGTGCGCGCCGCCGCGGGCCGGGCTCCGCCGGGGGCAGCGCGTCGCTGGCGGGCCGGGAGCGAGCGGGTGCTGGGTCCGGGCTGCCGCCGCCGCCGCCGCCTTCTCACACGTGAAGGGCCGTAGCCGCCCGGCCGAGGAGCCCCGCTGCCCCGCAGCGCGGGGGCTTCCCCTCCGCCTGCCCTCCGGGCGCCCAGCCGAGCCGCGCCGCACCACTCGCCCCCGCACCGCCGCTCTTGGGAGGCGCCGCGGCGCTGCCGCCGTGAACACTCCCCACGGGGTGGGCGTGGGGAAGGGTGGGTGCTGCGGCGGCCTCCCGTTCCCGGGCGTCCCAGCCCCGCCGGCGGTGGATGCGCCCGGGAGGAGCCGCCGAACCCGCCCAGCCCTTCCAGCCCCCCGCGGGGGGGACGCGGGGGCCGCCGCGATGACTTGACGCCGGGCCGGGCCGTGCCGTGCCATGGAGGGGATGACACGCTTCGCGGTGGCCGCGGCGCGGTGGCGGCCGGCGCTGCCCGCCCTGCTGCCGCTGCTGCTCGCCGTGCCGGCTCTGCGGGGCTCGCCCGCCGCAGGTAAGGGAACAAAGGGGGCCCGGGGGGCAGGTGTGCGGGGCCGGGGCCGCGCCGGGAGCGGGGCGGTGCGGGGGGCGGCAGCGCCCGTAACAATGCGGCGGTGCCGGCGGGCGGGGGCCGGGGGCCGGCGCGGCTCAGCGCGGCGGGGCCGGGGAGCTCCGCCAGAAAAGGCGCGCATTGTTCGCGGCCAGACCGCGAACGCTCCGGTGCGGGGCCGCGGCAGCCTCCAGGCTCGGGGGCTGGGACACGACCCGGGGAAGCCAAGGAGAGAAGCGGTGTGGGGACAAAGGGGACAGCCGGCGTTTCGGGCGTATGGCGTGTCATTTGCCCGGCAGTGGTCGCCCAGAGTTGCGGCCCCAGCGCCCCGGGCGTTCGGGGCTGTCCCGTGTCGGGCGTCGGTAGCACCTGCGGGGTGCAGGGCAGCCTGGCTCTCCTTTACCTTTCGGGTGAGCAGCATCGGAGCCTCTCGAAACGCACAATGCGACTTTCCAAGCACCGCCGTGGCATGACTTGTGCGTGGAGAGAACGGCTCGGGCTCCAGAGGGTGGTGTATTCGGTAGGTGTTTCGAAAAAGCCATGAATCAGTGGCCCCTTTTTTGCCTCTCTTCTTTTCTCTTGTGGCTCTAGGTATCAAAATTAGTCTGTAGTTAAGCAGACAGTTTAATCACAAAGATGTCTCATTTGGTCCTGGTCCCATACCACTTCTCGGTTCATCTTTAATACTTTCTTAAAAAAATTGTAACAACTACCATTTCATGGAAAGGTACAATTCTGCTGTGACTAGGTTTCCTTTTTGGTAGATAACAGGTATAAAGTAATACATTTTTATCAACATCGGTAAGTTGTTGATAAGTGGYACGAACTGATAAGAAACCTGCATTAACCTGTTTCATGAAGTGGACCAACTAGTGTTGACTTGTTCAAACACAAGAATTGTGGTGATTMTTGTTGGGTGCTTAAGAACCCTTAGTGTTATAAAACATGCTTATCGCTGTATATAATCCTTTATTCCACTTCAGCAAGTAGTTCGTGTTTTGGATGTGGCTAGTTAGCTTTTCAGGGAAGTTGTGCTCTCCTCCAGCTGCCTTTGTAGCCAACGAGAGATGCTCCATTCCAGGCTACATGAAAATTGATAGTTCATAGTAAATTTCAGCAGKTTTTTTTCTTAAATAGATCAGACTTTGCATACAAATAGAAGGCAAAGCAGTAGGTTCACAAGTTGGAAATTTGCTTGAGCTTGTTTCCCTCGTAGGTTTCTTGTGTATTTTCACAGTAAGTCAGTGAAGGCTTTTGTTTGTTTCTCTAATACATAGTAGCTCTTAATTAAACATGGCTGTGAAGTTCTGTAAACATTTGTGTGATTGTTGTGCATTCTTGTATAACTTATAAACAGCAGTAGAAATATTATGTAACTCCACCAGTGTTAGGGCTGCTGGAAGAGAGTACTCAGAGACAGCAGCTCTTGCCCAAAGCGATGATTTCCTGCTCAGGCTAGGGCAGGAGCCTTTGAGCTGTTTTGATTTGAGAGTCCTCTATGTTTTCTCTTTCCACTGGGTGTGTGAATCATGTACAATGAACTTGAGGATTTGCTTGTCAGATTATGCTTTTTGTAGGCATCTTAGAAATGGTCCATTGACTGTAGRGATTTGAAGTCTGCAGGTTGCAGAGAACAAGGTTATTTTGTTCCTTTTCATTAAGGTGAAATGTTTTATTAAAAAGCGTGACAGGAGTTTGATTTCTCTGTCTGGGGCCTGTAGGGTTCAGAAAACACAGTCTTTATCCTGATCTTTTCTTTAGCCTTGAAATGTTTTGATGGTGTAATGGATTGRTGTGAAACAGAAGAGCTGCGTACTGACCGCGTGAAGTAGATTTGGACAGCATTCACTTAACTGATCAACAGATTTCCAACTCTAGTGTATCTCTCTAGGGTGCAGTTCATTTCATTTGCTTTTCAGTGCCATTTGGGCTTGACCAGTCTAGAGACAGCAAGAGCAAACTCCTACAGCTCTGAGTTACACAGAAGCAGCATACAGTAAGAGTGGRATGGCCACTTACTCGAAGTTGAAATAGCAAAGTCAAGGTCAATACTTAAGAAAATTTAGTAGTTAAACAACTTGGGTTTTGGAATGCTGGATCCAGCTCCCACTGAAGTCACATGTCACTGAATCAGGGCTTCAGCTTCCCCAGTTAAACAGATGCTGAACTCTCAGTATGTGGTTGGGCTGCCAGTGTGCTTAAAGATAGGTATGCATTTGAGCACCTCTGTGAAGCAGGGCTTTGACCAGGCTCTGTGAATGTCTTGCTGCTCAGTCCAGGCTGTRTTTTTGCTTTTGTTCCATTGCACAATCTGTACAACTCCTGCTCTGACAATCAGGAGGATTTATCTTGTCTCACTGTGCTGTTTTCATGAGAGGGAGGAGAACTCTGTGTTGGACTCTGAAAAGACTGCAGTGAGTCTCCTCAGAGACTCGAGGACCGAGGCCGAGTTGTAGAGGTCAGGCCAGGAATCAGATGTAGCTGTCTTATGGGACAGTTGCAGGATATTGTTTATTCAACTTAATTGCATTGGTCTGTTGCAAACACTTGAGTTGGCATCATGTCTCTTGTGGCCAGTTCAGCTTGTCAAGCTTGCTTCCAGTTCATTTTCACAGAAGACTCATATGGTTAGAGGAATCTCTTGATGACTGCCTTCTATGCTGTGCTAGCTTTATGTCAGCCTCGTGTCTACAAGCTACACTTGTAGTCCTGCCAGAGGAATGGTGTGGTTTTTTGCATGTTCTTTCAAGAAGTTAGAATGCTAAACAAGCTAGTGGACAGTGCAGCTTTTTGTTCAGTTGGGTCTGTTTTGTGAGTGACGTTTGTGTTTTGTGAAGCAAGGTCTTGGACTTCTCAGGCAGGGGTGGGACTTGAAATACAGCGTGACTTTAGCAAAGTAGGGTTTAACAGCTTTGACCTACCTTGGGTAATAGGTTTCAGGAACTGGGCACGTTAAAGAGCAATGACTCTTGCTGCAGCACAAATCTTTTCCAAGAAGGCTTGGGAAGCTGATGATTGTGGTAAATGGCAGGTTCTGACATCCCAGTTCTTACTTGTCAGTTCAGAATGTGTGTGTGTGTGTGTGGGAGTTGCTTGGGAGAGAAGTGAGGCAGAATAGACTTCTTAATAATACAGTCTTACTTCAGCTGTGGGAGACATGGCTTTCCTTCATTTGAAAGTAAATCTGTTTGTGGCTGATGTCCTAAACTACCAGCGAGTCTGCAGCTTTGCCCATTGTGGTAGACAGGATGAATAACACTGGTTGTGTAAGAGTTATTATGGATGATGTCCTGAAGTACCAGTGTGTCTCCAGCCTGGCCCGTTGTGGTGTACAGCATGATGAATGCTAATTGCATAAGAGTTATTAAATACAGTGTGTCTTGGGAACCTGGGTATAAGGGAAACACTGCAAGGAAATGGTTATCTTTTAAATCTTTTCGTAGAAACCCGTAGTTAAGTCAAATGGTAGCATTAAATAAACAATGTAGACTTAATTTCTATTTTGCCTCATCTGTAAGAATCACATTTTTATGAAGTCCTTGTAAGTATGGACAGGTTTTTCACTCTGGAGTTCCATGATATGATGCCTTTCTATGTCTTGAAAAGTCGTATATTTCTATGCTTTTCTTTAGTGATTGCTAACCACACGTGAGCTCAGTAACAAATTTGATTGACACTCCCTATATGTACTGTRTTTTCAGCTGTTGATGTTACTGGAGACAGTTGTGGGAAAACTAAGGGAAAACCTTTCACGAGAGCAATGCATTAGTGGTGTCTTTCCTAACACATGAGATTGGGAGGAAAAAGATAAAATTGACCATCAGTACTCATATAATTCGTTCATTGATATAATTAATTGTATGTAAAATGCCCAAATAAGTATTGGAAAATGGTAAACTGGCCTGACTGTGCTAGCTCTTACTAAAGCTGTAAGAGGTTATGTGTCTAAGAAATATTTCTGCTTTGCAGTGGAGTTGGGAACAAGCTTAAATATTTCAATTGAAATTTTGTAAAGTGTGCATTTGGCTATGGGCTGAAGCTTTTTTTTTTCGTGCAAAATACTAGTTGAAAGAATTCAGCAACTTCTGATGTTGAGGCAAGAGGAAAACAATGGCTTCAGCTTTGAGTTCTGCCAGCTTCTTTTCTGAACAACTGTAATACTCTGATTCTTTGGAGCATGCAGTTAAACTTTGGTGAATTGTGTCTGCTCTGAAGGGGATGTTTTATCCACTCCTAGTTTGAAAGTGATTTTTTTTCAAAAGCTTGTGRCAACTGGATTTAGGCACACATGGCTGCAATAGAGAAGATGACCTTTTTTTGTCAGCTGAAGCTTGAATATGGCCTATTCTCATAGGACCTCACCTACCTATCAGCAGTGACCAGGAGTATATGTGCCACCTGGGCAGATGTACTCAGTGTCCTTCCCATAGCCCAGACTGTTCTGTGAGGGATTGGACTTTGCTGCGAAAGTCTACCTGAACTGCTCCAGAGGTGGGACTGGATTAAGCTTCAGGACTAAGAATTGGCACCTGCCTGCCTTGTGTTTTAAGGACATGGTTCTGCTATGTATTACTTTACTTTCTTTAGGGAATCTTTGGCGTCTGTCTTCTGGTGCAGTGTTGTGTTGTGGTCTTGGATTGCATTAGGCCCAAGAGGGCAAACAGAGAGAAGGCTTTAAAAGGGGCCAGCATTGGGCTTGGGTTTAGTTTGGAGTAAGGGTCTAAGGGTCTTTCCAGTCACTCTTCTGATTGTTGATGAGATATGTCCAGAAACCTGGAAGTTTTAAGAGTAGGAGGGGAAGAGACACAAATTGCAAGCGGGTTTATGAGATGAAAGAAACTGGAACTGACAGGGCACGAAGACTAGGAGGCAAGATGGTAGGTCAGGAGTGTGAAATAGGTCTGTGGATGAGGGAAAMTGCAATGCAGAAATTAATCCTAGAAAAGAAGCAAGAAGTGCAGTCTGGTAGTAGGATAAGCATGCTGGGAAACACAGATGGACTCAGTTTAAAAAAGGAAAATAAACATMAAAAAAATGGTGCTGAAAAGATGAATCAGCAATGGGGAAGATTAAGGGACTGGGACAGGACTGGAGGAGATGTGACCGAAAGCATCAGGCTTGGAATTTAGGAATGGGAAAATGTGTGCCTGCTCTGGGACACTTCTTTCAGAATCTGGCACAGAATCCAGGGCTTCCGAGTGTTGGTCCTTTTCTCCTCTTAGCCAGGAGCATGATAATCTGTTGCTGCTCCTTGGAACGTTTCGTGAATGTGCATGAATCAGCCCTGTGACAGAAGTGTTTTTCTAAGTTTGTTTYAAGAACTGGAAAAATTCCTCCACAGAAATAGTAGCAGCATATGAAGATTGCAGAGGCAAAAATCAGCAAGTTGGAAATATCGGTGTTAAAATAACCTGTTAACCTGTACAATTTTAAACTTCTGTACCTGTAAGTGGTAGTACAGCTGTGCTCACATGGTCACAAAGCATATATCCATATAGATAATATTTATAGCTGTACAGGCACCTGCACATATCTGTCTGCACATACACATACCTACACACAGACAGAACCATCGTTGTGTTCAGTGTACCAAACTGATCCTGCTGTGGGGGAAAATGGGAGTTGGATAGCAAATGAAGAAGTTATCTACAGGACTCTTGCTCCTTTTGTAGCGGATGTTTGAAGTGACATGAATGAAGTGAGGGACAGGAGAGTTTAAATAAAGGTTTCACTGTTAATGCAATTAAATGCTGTCCCAGACAATTGAATTGTGTTGCTGTTGCAGAGTTTCAGTGATGCTCAAGTTGCTTAAATCAAGCTTTCCACAGGTGGTGACTGTGTGTGTTCCTCATTTACTGGACGTCAGACCTCTGGGATCTGTGTTGCAGAAATGCTGAGTGCTTGCAGCTGCTGAAGAAGTCAGGGAAAGCTGTTCTTGAATAGATGTTGTGTCTGTAATTCTAAATACTAATTAATGTTTCAAATTAGCCTATTGGAATTTGACCTTGTTTCTTAGTTTCACCATTTGTAAAATGTGATTTCTCAGATGCAGTTCCTTGTTTGAATTTCAAAATACTGAGAAATGTGCAGGTGCAATGACAGTGAACAAAAAAGTTCATCAGAAAGGCAGACTTTTGTCTTGAGAACAGTAAAGATCCAGTGGATGATAAACCATTCTGCAGAAATCGGCTCTACAGAAAACAAGTGTAAGAAATAAACTATTTGTAAGCAAACAGAAAGTAGCAGGTGGTGGTGCAATAGTATGTATTMAGACTTTTTTAATGAGTTAATTAGCCTTATCGATGGGAAGATGTACTATGCTGTATCAAAGTGTAGTGGGGTTTTGATTTTTTTTTTTATAAATCAAATATTCTTAAAAAGAAATCATGGTTACTGATGTTTGCTCARTTTCAGTTTTAGCAGTTTCAGCCTACATCCCCTGCCTCGTTGCTCTTCTTGTGCAAACTGTTTTCTAATCCTTTTAGTCCTTTTCCATTCTCCCATCTCATTTAGAGAGGCTTCTCTTCTATGAATTAATATCCTGTATAGAATTTTGAATTGACTTCAGCCATCTGGTCAAGACAGCATGTCAGGTCTTGTGGTTTGAAACAGATAAGGGGCTAAAATTCACCATCAGGTAAGGGGAAGAGAAGGGAGGAATGGTGGAAACACAGTAAATCAAGGGCCTGAAATCCATGCTTTTCAATAAGGTATRATAGTATCATCCTGCATAACCGTAGGGTGGGGACCAGACAGTGTGACAGTGTTGTATTAAGGGGGCTGGTGTTTATCGGGGATYGCAGACAGAATGGCATTCAACAGGATCACAGTGGTGCTGGACCTTGTGAACACTTCCGTTTTGAACTTGGGCRTATCCTGTGTGATAACTTGTTCATTTTCTTCAGTGGCAGAAGAGCTCCTGCTGGAATGCTGTGTCTAGTATAGGGCCTTGTCCTTCAGGGAAGACACAGGCTACTACAGACAATTCAGATTACAGAACTATTGGGACTGCCTAATCTAGACAAAAACTSAGGTGRACAGGACTTTATTCAAACATATGAAAGATAAACGTAAAGAGAAGTGTAATAAATAGTTGTTTATGTTGAGGAAGAAAAGAAGACTTGAATTCAAGTGAACAAGACAGGTTTTCTAACTTCTGATCTTTTTAACAGTAGGGATAATGAAACGCTGAATTGCATGGTTTGGGGCAATAATGTAATGTGTCACTGGAGTTCACAAATGAGCTTGTATAATAATCTAACAGAAGAGGATTGCCACAGTGGTATGAAATACTTTGCAGTTCTGTTTTTRTGAGATACTACAAATAATTAAATAATAAATAACCTAATTCATGTGCAGACTGCAACATTGGGACTAATACTGTTCATTACTGAGAACTTTGGTGTGCTGATCAAGTGGAGAAACAATCGGTGTTTTTTATGTTGATTTTTAGGCTTAACAGTTTTGTAAGGTTTCAGAGAACATTTTGTGACTATATCCATGGTAATAACAGGCAGGAGGAACACACTAATTTTGTAAGTTGGTCTGCATGCAAGTTCAGTTTGTGAAGTGTTTTATAATACTCATAGGTTGTCACTGAGAGGACATACAAGTAGGTGGTATAGATATGAATCTGCATGTCTTTATTAATCAACTGAATTATTACTAGCATTTTTATATTTTGTAGGTGGGATGGAAAGAGAGGCAAAACACTTTGTGCACTTTTTTGTGCTCAAAACACTTTACTGCTATTTCTATTAAATGTATAGTTGGGCAAGCTGTGACTTCTGCATCTTGGCACAGAATGTGAGATTTGCCCTTGTCCTTAGCGAAGGGAGTGATGGTGCAAGCAAGTGGTCCTAAGTGATGCAGGATAACTGGGGAACTGGGCAGATAAACAGCACCAGACTAAATCTTTCAGTTGCCATGTTGTGTGTGCTGCTGGCTGTGAGTCTGTGTCAAAGGGAGAGTGCAAAGCTTTGGTTCTTCAGTAGCTGAGAGGCAATGAGTGTCCCACCTGGTGTCCTGACTGGAGCAGCAACTGCTGGGATAGCAGCAAGGGTGTGCTGGCCAGAGCTGTGAGCTTGCTGGCCTTGGCCAACCCTTGGAGGGGTTTTTGTGGCTCTCTTGAATATTTGGCTTCAGCATCCTCACTTTAGAGTGTGCCTTAGAACTGTGCAGAAGGGCATTTTCTAAGTGGGTAGCTGGTCTCAGTTTTAGTAGAAAACTCTCAGGTGTTTGGTAAGATATATGAGAGCTGTAAATGCACCTGAAAATAAATGGTCCCATAGGACAGGTAGACAATACAGGTAAAGATCTTTTTTTTTTTTAAGTAGTAGTCATACAATTTACAGATTTTTTTCAGCCTTTTTTTTTCTTAGTTCACACCTTATTGGACTGAAGTTCAYATTGGATGTTTTGATATTGGATAAGAAAATTAAACTGGTATGATTTCTTGCAAAAAAAGAAGGATCTCCTTTTGTTTGCTCCCCAAACAATAGTGTATTGAACAAGTTTGTGGACAGTCTCTAAGTAAAGTTCTTTCCTCATTTAAAGGCATTTTTTGATGCTGCAGTGTGGCGGAGGGAGTGTTCTCTTAGTTGGGTGTGAACTTGATGAGATGTTGAGCCTGTCTCACCTTTTCCTATGGCCCATAATTCTATTGTAAATAAATTCCACCTCGTGTATGCAGTTTGCAGTGAGCACTGCTCAGCCACAAAGCCACAATGAYACAGTTGAGCATTATTTGGAGACAAAGCTCCAAGCATTTATGTAGCAGACCCCTCTGGGCTAGTATCAGGTTACTTTTTGAATGGGAGACAGACGGTTTTTTGTTAGCTACACTGGGTTCTGGTTGGGTAACTTCTCCAGTGGTGTCTGTATTTAAAACTGAAGCTGCTGCTGAGTTGGGGCTAACTTGTGTGATATATTAGGATAGAAATTGCATGTCACAGAACAAAATCCTGATCTAGAGCAGAAGTCTGGTTTGAAGATGTTTTCAATTAAAATCTGTCAGTGACCTTACTTCCTGTGCTTATGGTGAAAGATGAAGCAGATTTGGGCTCCCAGCCATTGATATTCAATTTTTAGATGTAATTTGTTCCTCTCTGAAAGAACAAAATAAAAAAAGTTTTCCTTTGTCTTTCCAGAGTGCATGCGCTTTTTATAGTAACTTGGTTAAAAAAATTACATAAATGCTTATCAACATGGTAATCAAAGTTTTCTCAAGAAATATTTTATCCAGTATTAGTACAATCAAGGAATTTTCAAGGAAATAAATTGTATTAGTCTGTTTACTCTGTGAGTAGTTACTTAGCTGCTTCTACCACAGCCATGTTCTTAAAACTGTAAAATTTGTCAGAAGGATTAGGAAAGCTGAGGAATGTGAAATGAATGTAAATCCATTTTCTTTCTTTTTAAATTGACTGAATTCCAAGCAGACGGTGTCACTTGAAAGTGTAATCTTAAAATCCTGGGAGTATTGGAAACTTAGAAACAAAACTGGATATAGTTTCTGTACGGACATATTCTTATAGTTCTTTAGTATTTACTGCTGCTATTTACTGCATGTAAAGTTTAAGCACAGAAGTCAGGTGAAGATAATTCTAGAAACCTTAAAGAGGTTCKTTCAGATTTTTTCTAAAATAACAATCAAATTACGATGTTTTGATGTGTTTTTTGAATGAGCCMAAACCATTACTGAAACATGCTATTGATGTCTGAAATTRCACTGACAGTTTAGAATGGTTGTGTTATTTTATATTTGAAAATAAAACACGGTCCTTGAAGGATAGAATGCAGCCTTATATTGTATCTTATATTCAGTGCAAACATCCATGTGACTTAGGTAAGATACTTCAGTAATATTCACCATTACTTTCCTTCATTCCTAAATAGTGTCAACCTTGGAAGTCATATCTAAAACTTGTTATCTGTAAATATGAKCTTGAATAGCTTTTTAGATATTTTCAAAAGCAGAAATACGTATTTTACATCTTCCAAAAGCAGGTGCAAGAGTTAATATGCTTTATGAAGATGAGTATCCTGAATTGAGTGAATACTTCTAGCTCCTACTTCCATTTCAGTTAATCAGAAATTACATTTCTAATGAATTAGTGGACTTGGGGTTTATGAAAATGCATTTTGACATTTGATGCTTTTAGTTTTGAGATAGTTGGGAAAAACTGAGAATATTAGCAGTAGAATGAAAGTAATGAATTAAATAAAATAACAGCTATTTGGATTCTTCTGTRTGTTTAAGATCAATTCTTGTGGATGGAATTATTCGTAGGAAGACAGGTGAAAAGCACAGGTGCATGTTAAATATAGTTTGTCATAGACAGGGAAAGCAACCACCCAAAACAGCAGGTGTTTGTGAAACACTCGTACAGGCTCAGGCACTTACTGGTTGATCCTTGTAAGGCATTAACTTATRTGTGTTTTGGTTTGTTGTTTGTTTTTTGGGGTTTTCTCCCTCCCTTGGGAGATACGGGAAAATATTGAATTGGTTTATTTTCGTGATTGAACAATACATAAAGGTTGAAGGCTATCTGTGCTAGTTTGGCTGTATGAACTCTCCCAAAGCTTAATTGGAACCGCGGTCTCAAATTCTGTTTCTATTCTGCTCACCTTAGGAGCTATATTGTGCAGTAACCTGATAGCAGTTTACTCGRGTAATTCTGCAGTACCTTCCTTAAGCTTCTTTTACTGCAGTGTGAAGGAACACGAACACGGTTTGTCAGGAGGAAAAGATAGGGAGCAATGTGAAGTTTATGAGATGGGGAACCCTGATGACTAAAGCTCTCGTTGGACTGGCTGTCTCCAAATCCTGCAGTGTTTTTACTGTGCTAACTTTAGTATGGTTCATCTTGCTTGGAAACTGTGAGGTCTAAACTTGTTGGTGCTTCCTGATGTGTTTCTGCTGTTTCTTCTGATTTCTTTCAGTGTAAGAAAAATGGCATTATTGCATCCTTTGTAACTTCTGGGACTGGATTCCTTGCTGCCTCTAAACTGTTGAGGCAGGAATTTCATCCTGTCTCTTCCAGTCTAAAGAATGTAGAGCCTTTAAATTAGAGCTCTGTTGTCTCAAGCTAGGTGGAAAATATTGAAGAAGTTTTGTTTGAAATGTAAATATTTAAAAAGAACATTTGGGKTTTTTTTTCTGATTTGCTTTCATGAAAGGATATCAAAGCCAATGGAGTATGTTATTAACAATAAATGCTGTGCGTGTCTCAAACTCCTGTAGATAGCCTTTTGGGGGAACAGGTTTTGGTTTTTTTCTAAATGTGTAGGATATTTTTTGTATTGAGCAGTTGAAAAGCACATGCTAAGTGTATTTTATTTTTAATTAACCACTTGTGTTCATGCAGAAATTGTTCAGTGGCCGTGTAATTGAGTTAGAGTAGCATGACTTGTGGTGATATAGTCTCTGATAGTCATATCAATAGTCTGTTTGCCATCCAAAAAGTCTTGCAGGCTTCCTCATACTATTTTCTGTTGGTGTTCATGGAAAATGTCACATTTCTAAATAAAAACCATGCTTTGGTAAGTGGGCTGTTCATGAAGCAATCTATTTCTATTTTAAACAAGTAAACCCTCTGGATTTTCCTCTGTTTTTACACATTGCAGCAGGTGTTATGTATATTTAATCAGAAGACACAGCAATAATAGTCAAAGCTAGTCTTTTGAGCTCAGACTTGTTTCATATCAATGTTTTATGTTGTTTGTCTGGAATGTTGAATTGTTGTAATATGTGCCTATTCAAATAGAGACACAGGACCAAGAGATTTTGCTACACAAACATGGTAACATGGTTTCTTTTAGCCAATACAGTAAACTTCAACTCCTTTTCTTCATATTTTTTTTTTCCTTTTTGGAAGAAAATCCTTTAATGGAATTTTTTTTGAGCAAATATTCCCCTCTGTGCTTTCCTCAGTGCTTGCTTATTTTCCTCCACATATTCTCCCCTGTTTGCTATGTCTTGTGTCTTGGAGTGAAAGTTGCAGGGAGTTCCATCTTACCTCTTWCTGAAAACCAGAAAAAAATTACTTGATTCCATCTTGTGTTGGGTTTTRCATTCTGTGTCCTTCTTCCAGGCTCTTAAGGAGGACAGTAGAACTTCTTAGGCATGGGTGGGGTTTTTTCTTCTTGGGGAAGGGAAGACTTGGAAAAAAGAGGAGGAGAAAAAAGTCGAAGTACACTCTCTTGCCAGACATGAATGACTTCCCCTCTTGTGAAGCTGTGACTGTGTTATTCCGTGCAGGTAAAAATTCAGTTTAAGATGTTTGTGTTACTTGTCTTAGCTTGTCACATAATTTTTATGTGTGGTTGTTGTATAGGGTGTATTTGTTTTAAAGTACTTGATTGGGATATTTTTACTGTGTTGGCTTTGTTTTGTGTTTTCCCCTTTAAATGGGGTAGTTCTTGAAACACTGACTTAGAGCACAGTCATGCAAACAATTGTACTGGCACCTCTGAGCACAGCAGTGAGTATCAGGGGACAGAAGGGAGYGGCAAGAACCTTTCAAAACACAGCTGCCACTGACAGAATGGCACTACAGCTCTCTTTTAACTCTGAAATTAATTTGTTAAGGAGCAACTGGATTAAAACTTGCTTGATCTTACATAGCCTCTCCTGTTGAGAAACCTTCATTTGAACAACTCATTTCACATTTGAACTTTATTASTAACTAGTAATTTTTATGGCTTGTTGGTCTTTCTGGAAGTTTTACCTGCTGAAAGGAAAGTGGATCGTTGTTCAACTCAGAGTACATACTAAAATATTTTTCTTTAAGGGAAAATTCCTATCAATGAATTAAAATGTCTCCTTGCTCCCCAGTCATATTATAATTTGTATAGMAACTTTAAGCTCCATAAATTGTCTAGATAAAGAATTTTCACTTTTCTAACTGACAACTATAGAGAACCAGTGTTCTTGCATTGTACATTTTAGTACATGCTTTTTTACAGTTGATGCCTTCTGTTTTAGGACTGGCCTGAACACTTGCCCTGGCCTCAGAATTATTTACTGCTCAGTCCCCATGTGAACAGTTCCTTTCTTCACACTGTTTCTGCATGTGCTCTCCCTGTGTAGCCTCACGGGCCCAGAGCTTTGCCAACATGCTCGGCTTCCCTCCATCTGCTTGCTTCCCTGAGCAACAGCACTGCTCCTGCTTTGTGGTCCTGCAGGACTAGCTGGGCTACTGGCTAAACCAGTGCTGCTCTTGCRTTTTTGGCTCTCTTCTATTTCTGTACGCTCATTTATCAAACTGGAAACCACCTTGTAGTTACACCTATATTAGTGCATGTGTAAATCAGGCCATTGCTAGAAATTTGTTCTGGTCTAAAGGGCCAGGCTTGTCAGTAGGGCAGCAAACATGCCTGGGTGTGTGAATCAAATGCATCTTCAGAGATCTCAGTGYTCCTAATTCAGGAAGCTAAGCTGTCCAGAACCTTGTGAAAAGCAAGAAAACTTTGGGAGTGCAAATTTGAGTGACCCAATATGAAATGGTAAATGTCTAGCACCTGACTGAAATCAGGTTGTAGAGTGTTCTGTTATATATCATACTGTCTACCTGCTGCTGCTTTAGATGTTTTCTGCATCATCCAGGAGAGAGCAAGATTCCAATTAGTGAGCTTCAGCTTTAAGTAGGTAGTGGAAATGTTTGTTTTCGTGCCTGACTCAATGTTACTGTGTGAGAGACAGGATTTGAAAACACTGTCAATACTGGAGACAAAATATTTTGTAATGAACACGCTCATCAATTACAGCAGACTTTTGCAGAGTTTTATGAGCATGAACTTGCTGGCAGCAGCTGCTGGTGGCAGCTTTCCTGTGAGCAGAAGAGTTGAATTAATGGTGTGGGGCAGTAGGGACACTGACAGGCAGCATGGTGGCACATCAGTTCTCAGCTCCTTTTGGTGGAAACTAATGCATTTCACAGTAAAAAATGCAGGAGGCTTCATGAAGGTTGTGATATTGTGGAGGGTTGGGAGCAGAAAAGGATAYTGAAATATCATGGAGAAACGTCATGTTGCTTATTACAGTGTAAAAGGTTTTTATTTTTGTCTTTGTGGTCTTTTTAAAGCCAAATGATACCAAACTCAGTATTTTGTTTATTTTGCRTGTTGGCTTAATGATGAACAGTGTCTTGTGGGGAGGAAGCCTCATCAGAGAGAAACTAATAAAAGTGAGTTACTTGAGGCAGTGCATATTGTATGTCACTTTAGAGAGACTGTTGTGTGGAACTGGAARTGTCACCTTTGTGGTTTCTTTATACTGATTTTAGTATCATCGCATGGATGTAAAATATTAAAAATTCTAAAGCATCTCTGGGACTCAATTTAAAAAACCATGATTGCAGTTCTCAGTGGTACTTAAAATGGAGGACTTTTTTGCCAGAATAGACTTTCTTTGGAAAACAGACTTCTTGATATGTCCCTCCATAATAGTGTAAAAGCTTTAGACCTTTTCCTCTTTTACATAGTTAACTTCGATAATGAAATTTTGTGCTGCCACTAAGAACTAACGTGGGAAAATTTTCCAGAAGTATGTATTTAAGCATAGAATCTCAGTCATATTTCACTTCATTCACACTCATAATTTTCATGGGTTCTGTTCATTAACTATTTGAAGATCAGTGATAGGTGTTYTGTCCATCCTGTCTGGCAGTGTAGTGGTGTTTGAGATACTCAGGGGAAATGTGGACATCTCTCCTGATGCTGACTGTAGCAGACTTGGGCTCTAATTAGGGCTGGTTTATGTAAACCAGTTTGGGAACTGATGAGTTCTCAGTTTCCTAATCCCTTGCAGAGAAAGGAGGAAAAAAAAAAACAACCCAGAAGGCTCAGGAACGCTATACAAATCTGAACATGCTGACATTTTAAAGAAAACTGCGAGTGTTGGAARTGCCAGGTTTCATTAAATTTTGGGAGTTTTAGATGGACTTTACTGAAACCTTTTCTGCAGTAAAGGAAACACCAAAATGAGTCTTTGCTGTGAAGTGGTAGCTTAGTGATGTAGCGACTATTCAGATGTTCATAGCYTTTTTGTTTTGTCTTGTTATGTTTTTTTTAAATCCCCTGCATGTTCTTATAGTTGTAGGAATAATGGTACATGACTGCATCTGAGGAAGGTGTAAGAACTTGCATGCAGGTTTACCAGTCTCTTGTAAAGAAACTGTGGCACGAGCTTGATGTGGTCAACTGCTTTTCATCAGTCATTTGCATTCTACAGAGCAGGCATGAAARTAAGGATGCTATGAGATGTCCCAGATGTTTCGTGGAAAAATGGTATCAGTAGCTCATCTTTTATTATATAGGTTTTTCTTCTTCCTAGACCAAGCTAGAGTTGGATATGCAGGTGCTGATTTTCCAGATAGAGAAACTTCATTCTTATGTCAACACCATCACCTTATGGCCCCTACAGTACAGATGTTGACATGCTACTGGCATTTGGTAACCAGGGCCTACTTTTTAGAGGCTTACTGTCTTGAGAGTATAATTTAGGCTTGGTTAAATGCAAAAGTTTGTTTATTTTACTTTACATATACTTCAGCTTATTTTAAGMTTAACACTCCAAGCAATGTAATTTACCTCAGAAATGCTTAAAATGAAATGATCTTCACTGTTTTATCCAGSTTAGAGCCTTTGGAAACTGCCTTCCATGCAAAGATCTAGTGTCTCCCAGTGAACGTGATCTTATTATTCATGATTATGTCTGATGCATGTTGTTTCTTAGAAGTGAAATGCTTCTTGATGAAGGGGAGAGGGCAGTGTTTCTAAAATACTCTGACTTGGTAAACCTGGAAGTGTGCTGGATAAGAAGGGAGGAAGGGCAGAGGAGATGAAATATTTTGTTGATTGGCTTAACATAGTAGAAAGTAAGTGGACCATGCTTGAATCTTAGTATTACAATGGGATAAAAAATGTTAAGTATATTCAGTCATGGTTTGGACTATTTTAGATCCCTAATACCAAAGGAAGGAAGGCACTTTTTAAAGTTGTTTAAAACGCTATTTAAGTGATCTTATTCCCCAGTAACAGAAGTTGATAGAACAAAATGGTGCTGGGGAGAGGGAAGGAATACTGTGCAGGTCTCTGGTAGCATGTTAGCATTATCCAATTTCATGTTTGCTGTGAGGAACAGGTGTTAAYGATGTTTAATGAAAGATACCACAAACACTTTCATTTACTACAACTGGATTATTGATAGTGAAAAACATTACTGAGTATGTTTTYCCTTTCATTCTTCAGCTGTGGGGAGAGGAGCATACAGGTTTTAGGTTACAACAGCATCTGCATTTGTATTAAAGTGGTTTTAGACCAGCTTTATGAATGAATAATTTAATATTCAGAGTATAACCTCTTGTCTTAGGACTATGGGAAGACCTACCATTGCAGCTCCACCAGTTTGTGTTGGATTAGTCCTTGGGTAGCATTTTCTGGGTGATGTTCTGTGCAGTATTGTTTAGACAGCATTACTGCAGTTCTGTCATGAACCATTACARACTATCACACAAGATACCAGACCCRTGCATGATAAATGTAGGACACTGCTTGGCAAACATGASAGGGATGTTGCTGGTTTAGGGTTCATTAAGTGTGTCAGAGAYGTTGGTTTGTCTGGCAGTGTGAAAGAGACATGAGGTGACTTTCTGGATTGCAGAGATGTTATTGGGAATTGGGATTAATGTGTCCTGTGGGAGCTGAGTGCTTAAAAGTGTACTCCACAAAGRTATGTCTGTTGTGATAGGTATTAGCTTTAGATTAAAAAGCTAATTAAACACATTTGTTTAAAGATGTGATAGAACAGACATCAACATRGTCTACTGAGCTTTGTTTGCTAATATTTTGAATAAAATATCTGTAGGAACTTTCATTCTGTTTGGTTTTGTGAGGTTTTTTTTGTACAAATAGCATAGAGAGACTAAACTGATTTGTCTAGATATAAACAGTGAGGTTCTGTATTGACAAAATGGCAAAAACCTCTKAAAAGCAGTGATGTGGGGCTGGAAGGGAATGTATCAGGAGGAGGAAGAGTTTTGTTGAAGAGGAGCTTACATGACGGTGGTGTGGTTGGGAATACACTGGAAACATATGAGCGGAATCTGGCAAATTTTCCCACCAGTGTGTGTGTCAGCTGTATGGTAGCTGCTAGTGTCAACTGTTCAGGAAGGATGTTGATTGACTAACTGGGAATGGTTCAGAGAATATCCCTGTGATGCCTTGGAAAGGATGCTTCCAGGTGAAAATGTCAAAAATAGCAGCCTAGTTAACATGCTCTAGAAACAATAGAGATGTGACTTCAATTTCTGTGTTGCGGAAAATATTAATTCTGTAGTGGAAGGGCCCTCGGACCAGATAGGAGAGATTTTCAGTGAGGAGAAATTGAAGATTAAGAACGTTAGAGTAGAAGTTACGAGATTTGTAACAATGAGGAATRATTATGTGTAGAGCAACTTACTGTGTTGGAAACTTTAAAAAGCAAGAGCTAATTTAGGCAAGATTTATGAAAAAATTAGGCCAGAGATGGGGATGGAAGATCACATTGTCACTTTCTGTCCTTATAAACCTCTGGCTATGTGCTGTAAAAGAGTGGCATTATGTAGTCTAATCATGTATCATGCAATGTAATTCTCCTTTCCCTTGACTCCAGTCACCCTCTGTTGGAATAAATGACAAAACCTGCTCTGACCAAGAGGATGTGATGTTGCTTGTACTTGCCTCTCTTGGCTGGGATTTAGAGGAGATTTCAGTAGTTTAGAAACATTCACTTCTGTACCAAAAAATATCAAGATGGTAGTGAATTGCAGTAAACTTACAGAATGTGGCATTGAAAGCATAACATGCAGTTTGATAAATAAAACTTTGGCTTATATAACAGTTTTGCAGTGTCATTCAGGAACATGCAATGTTCTGGAGCGTGACAAGGCACAACATGGATGCTAGTGATGCTGTGTCAGTCTCAGCAGTGGGGACCTGGAGGTGAGCTGAGCTCAGTTGCTACCACCCAGGCTGGTTGTGCTTCTCCCTTTTTTCTAGGAAGTGTCAGAGAGGAGTAGAGGTGTTACACAGACTGTTGTGTACCCATACTGGGAAGGGTTCTGTAGGTGTAGAAGCAGATGGTTGTGTTTGGATGATAYTCTGAATTTCCATGGAGAGGCAAGAAGCAGGAAAGGAAAAGAAATCTTGAAGTCAACTTTTCCACCAAACAAGAAATTCCCCAGAGAYGTGTGCCACTGCAAGTAAGAGGTAGCTCTAGAAATAAAATGAAGAGGACCAGACAACACCACTTTCTTTCCTTCCTGAGTGACCATGATACCAAAAGTTTAATTTGTTTGGCATATTTGTAGTATTTTTTTAAAAGAACCAAGGTTTAAATGTTACTGGCCAGTATTATTTATAGTAGGGCTCCTCTCAAGCATRCTTTGTACACTGGCAACTGTTAGTGTGCATGGAGTGGTGAAGCTGGAGCGAGTACAACTGACACTTGTGTAGCAATGGAAACTTATTAATAAATAATTCGATGCAGTACTATGGAAGCTGATATCTGTGGTGGCCAGTATCAATCATTTTAATGATTCTCTCTCACTTCATTGCTCTGTTTGCCATTTAACTAGAGTATTTGTTACTTTAATCTGTGATTGAGAAGGGGGACAGAAACATGTTACTAGTTCTGTGTGGTTTTCAGCTGTGACCTTAAAGGTCTCTGCTAAGTGAAATGGTAGCATAGGGTGTTGTCTGTGGCGTTCTGAGGAGAGGTCCTATTGATCTTGTACTTGCTGTGGTGAAGATGGCATCGTCTGAATTGGCCCCTTTAGGCCAAGATCTTTTACTGTTTGSTAGCTGAACTAGTTTGTGTTTGTTCAGCTGAGTTGTTCACTGCTGAATTTCTACCCATGTGCAGAAATCCTTACTGAATTTATTGCTCTACAAGCCATATGCAGCAGAGTTATTTCTCTTTTTAACTYGTAGACTCCCAGTAGCTTGGAAAAGTTATTGGTGATAGACTTCCCCTTCTGAGTTTCCTTTTGTGGGTGTTTTAGAAATAGTATATGGTCTCCCCATTAAACTTGGAAATAATGGTTGAAAAATCCTGCTGTAATGACATTTGATGGTTTGTGAATCCAGGTTTACACTGGATTTCARACTTAGTGCAGTGCTTGACCAAGAAAAGCATTGAGTTGAATGAAAAGACCAGTTAAATGAAAATGAGTCAACTTTTATGGCTTTGTCTTGGAGAAATGAATGTGGCTTAAGAAGTGATTTTTATTGCTGGTGCCCTTTATTTTATTCGCAGTTGACAGAAAATGTGAACACTGGGCAAGAATGTAAAAAGTGGGAGGGGAAAGATGTCTGGTGGGATTGGGCAGGGTTGTGTTCTGAGAGGTCATGGCACAGAAGGACAGACTTCAAAAAGGTAYGGCAGATAAAGGTGCAACTAGAACAAAAAGAGCAACAAAAGAAAGAACAGAGAATAAAAATAGGATCTTCAAAACYGGTTTATCTAGGAATCTGTGTTCCCTTGAAACTAGCGTAAAAGYCTCCAGTTCTGTAGGTAGTGGTACATTTCAGTAAAATTATTCAAAACTTCCACTCCCACCACCCAAATACATTAATGTGCAAGAGTTGTCTGACAAAAAAAATTTGCCATTTAGAGCAGCTTTTGATGAGAAAAATTGCCACTGTGAAAGAAACCGAGACAAGGCTGTGTCCCTTACGTTTCTCTTGAAATGACAACGTAATTGTCAGCTAAAACCTGACAAATCTTTAAAGGTATGCAATGTGTTCATGACTTAGTGAAACTTGAATTCCTGTTGAAGTGAGGGCTGTAACTCATGTTGCCATATGTTGCATACAGAACAGCACATTCTAAAGTAATGTAAMTTCATGGAATATATATCAGGCCATGTGAAGATTCACAGTGTTGAAATGAATGATGGTGCTTCCATGGAAGTTGTGGGACAGGTTTTCAAGCAAGTATTCAGATAAAATACTTGAGCCAAAGTTCTCAAACCTTGCATGGCCACATGAGGAGAAAGGTAACTTCATCAATCAGCTGCAAACGTCTTAAAGGAGGGTAGCAATTCCACTTTATGTGGTTTATATGTAAAGGTTCATACTAATTTCTGGAAATAGTTCTTGGAGAAGACAACATTTTACCAACAAAACTCTAATTCCCAAAGCATGTTAGAAGTGTTTTAATGAACAGTGTTTTGATAACATAGCCAGCAACTTTTCATGTCTGGGGCTGTGTTTAGTGTGTTTTATCCACATTGCAGATAGTGAAATTCGTTTTTGCTTTACTCCCATCTCTGCTGTTGTGTAGCAAAGGTCGGATTAATTCTGGTTGCTCAGAGCTAAGGAAACAGAGCCAGCGTGTAGTATTAGTTTCTCTGAYGATTTATTCTAGTTTTCTGCAATTGAATGCAGTATGAATACAGTATTTTCCTAGTATTTGTCTTGTATTTCTTTAAACTTATATATGCTCTTTGGACTCTTAACATCCTATGACATTGAGTTTCACAATTTCCTTATGTTTGGAGGGAAAAGATTTTATTTATTGCTCTTAAACCTATTCTAGTTGATACCTTTATTGAATTTTTTAAACAATTTATTTTGAAATGTCATAATATTTATTTTAAATTCGTCATATTTCTCCTGCTTGTGGCTTTAGAAGCCTCATTCTCATAGTCTCACTTCTGTTGCAGTTTCTCCAGTCTGAAAAATCTTAAAATAGAGCCAGTCTGTACCTACACTTTATCCTTAACCTTCTCTGTGACACCTCCGTTTCTCTATTCATTTTCAGGAGTGATAATTATAATCATGCAGCACTTGAGATCACAATGTTTGCATATAGTGTGGCATAATAACACGTTTCTGTTCTTGTTCTCTGTTCCTTTCCTAGTGGTCTTTAGTATTCTGCTTTGTATCTTGATTGCTGAGCACTGAACTGACATTTTGAAATCATGGTGGATGATACTTCACAATCTCTTCCCAARTCAGTAGTACCTAACTTGGGGCTTATTGTTACTTCTGGAGGTAGGGTTTTTCCTCCTTTCTATACTTTGCCTTCACCAATCTTGAATTTCACCTAACCTGACATAGGCCCATGACATGGAAGAGCCTTCCTCTGTTTTTTACTGTCATTTTCCATTTGGGACTTTTCYGAAACACTTTTGGCAAATGTTGTCAGTTTACTCACCTCTCTGCTCCTGATCACATTTTGAGGGCATTAAGCATTGTAACTGCACCACTGCTGGAAATATTTTTGCACTCTAAAGCTTTTGATTGGTTCCTGCTAAAATCTTGAACTTGGTCCATTGTAATTAAATTTAAGGGTTTTGACTATGAGCCTTGCTAAAGGCTCTGAAAATCCASTTAGAATTGTTTCAGGTGGAGTAAGGTTGTCTACATACTGCTCTTGACAGTACTGTCACTGACATGTGACAGACAATTTCCTTCTACTAAAACTATTTGGGAACCTCTGAAATTACAAGTGTTAGCTGTTTGGGAGATCATTTACCTTAGTCCATCTGTGCAAGGCAATTAGGTAGCAGATCCAAGATAGAAATTCTCATAGATGATTGGGAACTCTATTCTCTTGAAAGTAAGAACCTGAACAAGAGTAGTCTTTAAGTGGCTTTATTCAAAAAGTAGGTCTTTTTGGAGGTACTCTGAGGATAAGCTTGAGAAGAAGGCTTTTGTCTGCTACCAGTAAAACCCAGCTCCAGGAAGAGGCTATGTGTTATTGTTCTTATACACCCAGCACTTGGGTTCAAGCATAAAAGCAATGCATCTTGAGAGATTTACCTTTGAACTGTTTGGCTGCTGTCAGTGGAGAGGAAAGTAGTTTAGCTTGCTCTTTTGGCTTTCTTGGGGATCAGCAACCATTTACAAATGTTTTGTTTCTAGCCTTATGCTATTCCTATTTACATTCCGTTTGTAAGCAATTTGGAGTTACCTATACTGCTAGGAAAGATCTGTGTGAATGAAAATGTTTTAGTTTCTTTTTCTGTATGCATGTGTATGTATAGCCATGAAACAAAAGAAGTGAAGAATCAGTATCCAGTCCTCAGGAGGTGGAGTGCAATATAGTTGAAATTACCTAAAAGTTAATAGTTTACCTCAGGATGCCGTGTGTATCTGAGCTCAGCATATCCTGTGATTGATTTTCTTATGTTTCTCTGATATAAAGGTCTATCAGTGAACTTAAGAAGTGTATGGTACTATGCAATATGACCCATGAATTTAAGATKCCACAAAAAAAAAAAGCTGTGTGTACTGAAACCGCGTAGATTTTCAACACATTTTTGGATCATAGCTTAAAATCAAACAATGCTTAATTGTTTAATAATCTTTCAGTCTATCCTCAAGCTGCTGAGTTGATGTGGTTCATCAGATCACCCTAAGTGGTGGATATTGCTTGTGAAATCATTCCCTTCAAAAGAGGGGGAGTATAGTTTTCAGCAACTTTTGGGTGGGCTTTTGATATAGGAAACTGGTTTATCTCGAATATATATAGCATATATATATAGCATCCAACTGATGCCGTGGAGGAATTTTTAGGGGGAGGTATCTGAAAGCAGTGAAGACATAATTTATTGTTTATTCCACAATTATGTGCTCAACATTTTTGCATCATTATTAGATTAATTATTTTTGGCTGTAAATGGTTTTCCCATGTACTGAGGGGSGAGGCTTGCTTATTCACGTGTAGCTGAAGTTAGCAACCAAAATTTGTGGAGGAGTGAAGGTAAGTACAGGATTGTTATGCCCAAGGAGTTAGAGATGTGCCAAAGGTGAAGACAGTATGCAAAGCATTTMTTTTTAAATTGTGTAAGCCACTATAATCATCTCAATCATGAAGGCACCAGAAAGGTTGCTGAAAAGACTGAATAGTTTCATTCTCAAGGGCACTTACTAACAAGGTCATGTACAATAAACTTTGTTGTCACCTTCATCTGTTCTTGCTTATTAACAGGAAGTTTGGGAGAGCAGGATAAATGTTAGCCATCTCTCCTCTTGAAATCCACAGAGGAGATTATGTTCAGGGACCTATAATTTCTTTACAAACCATGCACAGCATCCCAACTGATGTTTACAATCCTTGCAGATGACAGCAGGCTGATAAGCCGTGCAGCTGGCTAAGGCTTTTATTTCAGTTAGGGCTTTTAAATTATATCTGACCATAGAGTTTGTGGGTTGATGCTGTGTAGAGAGCAGAAATTGGGAATTTGCTGTTTTCCGTGGAAGGACTTGGTGAAATACGAAATAATCAGTTTCTAGTTTTCTTGCCGTGTTTCCTAATTGAGAAGAACTATATTTTCTTTTGAGATGCCAGACAGTGGCTTTTTCTGCAAAGTCTTCTTGCTTCTTGTTGGTTTATTTGTAACATTAAAAAGTGTTTTTCTAAGGTACTTTGATTTCAAATCCATGCTTCAGAATTCAGAACTGTAAGTACCTGTCTGGACTGGAGAGAAATAATTTTGTCCTAAAGATACAAGTAATCACTTGGTTTTACCTCTTATATTTTGCCTCTAGTCTTTCTCTTAAATGAGATTTCCCTATTAAAATATATAGAAGATTTTGCATCATGTTGTCCACTGTTGTTTCTCTTAGAACTACCAATAAGTGTTATCTCATACAAGAACAGCTGAATATTCATATATTGTCAGCATCTGTGCAATTCAGATCCTTAATGGTASCAGTAAGGAGCTAGTGTACATTTTCAGGGTGTTACAGTTTATCTGTGAGGCTCCTAACCAAAGATTAACAATTTAATGAATAGAATAGGTACTTAAACTTCCAAAAAATGACAATCTGATTTCAAAACTGTCAGTCCTTCAACAGTTCATTTAAATCTTTGTGCTTAATGCTTATTTCTGTGTAGGTATACTACATGCAGGAAAATGTGTGATCATGTCAAAGGTTTTTGCTGTTTCAGCTCATACTTTTATGATGGGGAAGATCTGGAGTGAAAAAACACTTGACATGTTGAGTTCATTAAAAAACCTTGACTTGCAATACACTGAAAATAGTTTGCTGGAAATAATTTGCATATTGAATGTCTTTTTGGTTGTGAACTTGGATGTTTTTCARTATCTTGGCATTCATGTACAGTTTTGCAGGTGAGCTGTCTGTATAAAACTCAAATTTTAGTTTCTGGAAACTTACATAATACATTAGAGAATGCAAACTGATCCAGACAAAATGTCCTCAAACTATCAGAGGTATTCTGTTGTTCTGTCTTCAAGACCTTGCTCTTACAGAGCTGTGAACAGTGTCAAAGAATATAATCCGTTTACTAGAAGAAAGATTAACCGAGTAGTACAGTTTGTCATTATTTTTTCCAGTTTCCACATAGCAGCCAAATGGAGCCTTAAAATTCTGGTGCGAGAAGTCAGTGTCGGAAGATATTTTTCATGTGTGCCGTGACTGCCTAAAATAAGAGGGATGTTAGGGCACAGTACCCATTTAAACCACATACCTGAAATTTTAAATTGTCCAGTGGTAACTTTAATGGAATGAAAGTTTCCATGGGTGGTTTGTGGSAGTAGTCAATACTGGAAGAGTGACATATCCATCTTCAACTCTTGCCGTCTGTGATTTTGGAAGTAAAAAAGAAAATAGAATTGGTGCGGTGCTGGCTGGTGTTCTATTGATGGGTGCATTCGTTGTCAGTGGTAAAGTCAGCATGTGTAGTGTGCAGTAGAACAGCTGCTCTGAACACAATTTATTTCTACGAGTGTTTTGTATTTTTTGGAAACAACATGWTTATATTGACCCTTCTCCCTTGGCTGAGGTGAAACCAAATCCTGTAGTTCTCAAGGGTAGCAGACAGCAACTGGTTTTGTAGGAGAAATAAAACTTGGGCAAACATCACCCATCAGAAACTGTAACGTGACTGTAGACATGTTAGCTGTATTTAGTTCCCTACATTTGGAAAATCTTAGGAAGCTGGTGTTCATTGTCCCGCCTATGTTCCCTCACTGTGGAAGTATTACATAATGTTCATAAAGACTTGTCAAACATGTCCATCCTGGTGGGAAAGTAATTTTTTGAAGTAATATCTTTAACTGACTATCTAGGATACTGGAGAAATTTCCATTTAGGATACTGAGAAAATTCAATTTGGTTCAGGGTGCTTGACTTTTGCAGGATAACAATCAAGCAAGGTGTCTTGCACCATATAGAGGTTCTTGTGTTTCTTGATGAAAATACTTAGAGCAGGAAGGTGTCATGCTGGGATCTCTTKTCCCTGGGTGCATAATAGATCCTACTACACTAAAATTAAAATATTAAGGTTAATTTTTCATTGATATCAATGAACCTTTTTGTTATCTCAGCTGTGAATGAGTTCACTGCTCTATATAAGTGTTATGAGACTTATTAGGGCTATGATTATTGCTTTAATTGGACAGCAAAATGTAACTTCATTGTTACCTAAAGCAATGACTTAGAGTAGCTCTTCCCATTAAGTTTTTGAAAAGGTATCATTCCTCTTGCTTTCCAAATTGCACTGTTGATGACAGGGTTCTTAATTTTTACTATAGTATACACTGTATAATAATAATTTTTTTTTTCTTTTGTAACCCCTGAGCAAGGAGAAATTATAATTTCCCAGCTGTGTTTAGTAGCATAGGTTCCCTATCTATATTGTTTTGTATCCTTAATATGGGAGATATGTAAGTGAGACCTGTGTTTAAGTAGCATAACACTTGTGTCTGTCTCACAGTGACTTCTATTAGAGCAGCTGATAAGATTATTTGCATAAATAATGACTGCAGAATTGGGAACAAAAATGTGTTGATGGAAGCTAGCTTATGGAATGTAATTGAAGAAATCTCCATACATGCCAGGTTACCTAGCGTTTTAAAGTACAGGCCTTACAATGATGCTGGGAACATGCAGARCAGCAGTAGCTTTAATGTTTGTGCTTCTGTGTATGTTCTTCTAAATGGATTTCTTCTTTTGATAACAAGTGACAGTTGTCCTGACTTTACCAAGGTCCCAGGTAGGAGATGTCTCCTCTCACTACCTTTTGGTCTCATGGGGAGCACATGGAATGTGCTGCCAAGGTTTGTAACTGCGGGCTATGTGTAACTCCTGCTGGCTAGGCAAAGCTGGCCCTCCCAGAACTTGGATTATAAACCACCAAGTTTTGGAAGAATTGAATTGACCTAGTTTAAGGCTGTCTCTTAACTATTGAAGGCTTAAAAACCTTTGGGTGGGCTGGTTGCCCAGCTGCTGCCTACTGTGTGCAGAGTTTCATGGATCTGTTAGCCAAGTGTCTGGTGGTGGCAGCTGCTAGAGACTGAAGTGTGCCGTGTTGTGTCCTTGTATGAGCAAGAGCRCCAATTTCTGCATCCTTTAGAGAGTTAACCAAGAGATATGAATTGGAAAGAGCCTTATTGAGAGCTTCCTTGCCGATTAGCAGAGCAAACAGACCAAGTGTGTCACAGATTTGTAATATGTGAATTCTGAAAGATCCAAATGTATATTCTGTTTAGCAAAGGTTAGGGCTGAGGGTGATGTGGAGATTGCAGACTGTTGCCTGATGTTGTTCCTGATGGCTGCCTTGCTGGTGTCAAAGGCTCAGCTATGACAGTCAGTACTTGGCATCATGTAAAATGTTGGTCAGATTATACCCCCTTATAATGCAGTTGTGTTCCAATGGGATGTGGAGTCAACAGATTGATCATGTGTCTTTAGTACTGAACATGTCCACGTATTGTGGCTTTGTGAGTTATCCTGTGTCAATGAATCTGAAGCCGTTGGGGAGTTGGGGGTGTTGTCAAGTGCAAACTAATTTGACTTGAATTTAGTCATTTGTTATGTGCAGACTAAATCATTCTATATAGCTGGTGTGAACTGTCTGCACATTGTTATGTAAATCAGTGGACACTTAGTAAGACCTTGTTAACTGAGTCATGAGTGAAAACAGGTAATGTTTCAATCAAAATATTTTGCTGTTAATWTATATGTGTATTTGGAAGAACATATGATGCTGGCTCAGATTTCGTGTATAAATTGGTGTACCTGAATGATGGGGTAGCATAAGCAATTGCAAAACATTGCTTCTGTGAAATACCATAGCCTCTGGAAATGTACTTTCCAGCTCTTGGAAAGACAGAGGAAGGGACTGTGTCTGGCTAAAAGCAAGATAAAAGGAGTGGAAATGGTTTCATGTAAGGGGAGGGAATGCAGTGATTTTGCTTTCAGGTCTATCATGAGCTTTTAAAACTAGGCAGCATATGTAGGTTTACATGAAGTATATGATTCTCTTTTTTATTGACATTTGCTTATAAATGCAAATTTACTTACATAAATTTACTTACCTGCTTACTACATAGTGAGCCATGTCATTTACATCCAGTGTTCAGAGTTGTCTTTACATTTAAGCTGAAACCTAAGAACTGCTGTTGGCCTTCTCATTACATGTGATCCCTGTGGTCTCACTTAAGTCCCTAAATGAGTCACTATGTCTTAAATTTCTAAGTTTAACAGACTTATTTAAGAAACAGARTATTCTGAATTTTGGAGAATGGTTGTTCATATTGCTGTGTTCAATACATTATACTACTGTTAGTGGAACTTCGGAAGGGATGTGCTTGCTGCAGAGCCGGCAGGCTGTGTTGAGGTTCTGGGTACAACCTGTTTTCAGGCCTGTGCAGGTCTTGGCCAGTGATGTTACTTCAATTACATAAATCATAAGTACCAAACAAGCTGTGCTCTAAGCAAAAACTGATTTGCATAATACCCTGAAATGCGGTGCCAGAGAGTCAGTGGTTATCAAATCAGACTGAATGGGAAATGTTACCAGCATGAAAGATGGTAATAAAAGCTTTCATTAGTATTTTGTGAAATAGATATAAATATGATGTAAAAGTTATGTCAAAAAATGCAGGACTCTAAAGTGTAAATAGCTAAAACCAGAAAGTTACTAAGAGCTGTTTCGTCTGCCTGTCCAGACTAGGGAGTTTAAGAGCTGAAGGCCGGGTGGGGTGTGGTAGGACAATATAAACCCAACAGATTGTCTTGCTCATGTTCTAGGAAGAGAATAGGGGTTTTGATTCCATRGTGCAAAACTGAGGTATAGTTAGATTAAATGCAAGAATTTGTTGTACATAAACAATTAGGTTTATGTATGGGGGAAACCTTTTGAAGCTTTGCTTCCATCTGCTATATGAAAATGGTTTTCTGGGGTCCTCAGGATTCCCTGAGCAGTAAAAATAAGCAGTAATGGATGTGCCATAATAGGACTATTGTAGAGATCCTAAAAACTTCAACACCTGCTTTTATATATATATATATATATATATATATAAAATTGCTAATAGCAGTCTTTAAACTGCGTTTTTCTTTACCAAGCAGGCTTGATATTATATCACTTTAACATGAGTCATCTGCTTAAATCTGACTTCCTTTAGCCTGTAGAGTGCATGTTGATACAGTAGAGTTTTCATTTTAGTGTTTCATAGACTTTTTACAAAGGAGCAATTGAAAGCCAAGTGCTGGCTGTCTGCTTTAATGGAATGCGTGAGTTAAGGCAATTTCCTGTTGCACGGAGAGAAACCTTAAGTAGATTTACTGAATGTGACAGGAGACGTACGCAAAAAGCAAATTATTTAGTGCTTTGGAACAAGACATTATGTTGCTTTGGAAGATTTGACATGTTACATAACAGGTAATTCTGTAGAGTATTAAGTATGTCATTTTGGGGCAAATTATCAACACAAAGGCGGTTTTCTTGTGCCTCTTTTACACCTTGGATGATAAGGCATATCAGATAAGGCTCTTGACACTGCATGGTCCTCTTCCTGTCCAGTTTCTCCTGATGGGARTGGAGAAGCAAAGCACTGTGGTGAAGAAAAGTACATCCGATTGTAGGTAGTACTTTAATAAGTGTTTTTCTGTTGTTCAGGACTTGGCGGCTGTAACAGTCCCTTTTAATGGCAGGCTTGTTTACAGCATCAGCTGTCAGAGCACTAGGTTGCTTTTGAACCAGGCTTTTGTTACTTTTTTTTTTTTAACTCCTGTGAAAGAATTTTGCATTAACTTAATTTCAGGGCAGTAATTTCAGGGGTTTGTTTTCTAAATAAAATGGCCAAATGCCATGTGTATGGCTTGGCTAAACAGCAGCTAGTAATTGACAAGGATTGACAAGATTTGAACACCAAAGTTGTGGAGTCTTTCCTTTGCTTACTACTACTCATCAGCAAGAGTGGTCCATTGAAATAGAAAGATGGGGTGAAACAAGGAAAATGTCCTTAGCTTGTGGCTGGCCTTGAGGGAATTAGTTGCAGCACAACAGTCCATTTATAAAATTAAAATGAACAAACAAGCAGTAAAAGATGTGGGGATAAAAGCATCACAGTAACCTACAGTGAAACAGAGTACGTGTACGGGTGGAACACACAGGATATGAGACATCTTTTGCCACTTCTGTTTGTTTAAAACCTTAGCTAGAAAGTTAAAGCTCTCGTTTGTTCTTGCATGTCCAAGGATTTGCTAAATGTTAACATTTTGAAGTTAGTGGAAAATTTGAGTCTGAGAAAGGATTTGTCAAAGGTGTTTTCTGTTCTCTTTTCTTTTAATAGGAAAAGATTACTTTAGGAGTAAACAGTCTGCTATTTATTCCTGTTTTTTCAAAACGAAAAAACAGGGTGACTGTTCAAAGGTAATTTTGCGGTCATCTGTTAYAAATCACTTTCATTTGAGAATTACTTCACTGTATATGGCATGAATTCCTTTAATTGAAAAAGTGACCGACTTCATCTTCCCCTTCCTTGTGTAACTTTAAGTACTACCATTGTATTTTGGATAGGCATGTGAATGTGTGCTACAGCAGTGTTCTGGTAGAACTTTCCTCTTTTCAAGGAGACCTAGAATGTCAAGAAAATTAAAGCCACGGATATTTGTTCACTGTGAACTCTTTTTCTRTTGTTTTTTTTTTTCTTTAAATATGAAGGCACAAAAGAGAGGATGGTASTGGCCTTTGAGGTCAAAGGCAAAGAGGGCTGTCAGTCTCCCCAGCTACATTCGGGATGTTGCCAGTAGGCCAAGGGAGGTGATCCTTTCCTTCTACTCAGCACAGGGGTGCCCACGCCTGGAGTACCGAGTCTAGTTCTGGGCTCCCCAATACAAGACAGATATGGGTACACTGGAGAGAGTTCAGCAAAGGGCTGCGAAGCTTATGAAGGGACTGGAGCATCTCTCCAGTCTGAGAGAGCTGGGGACTGTTGTCCTGGAGAAAAGTCTTTGGGGGAATCTCATCAATGTACATAAATACCCGAAGTGAGGATGCAAAGAAGAGGRAGCCAGACACTATTCAGCGGTGCCCAGTGACAGGACTAAAGGCAGGGTGTACAGACTGAAGCAGAGGASGTTCCCCTGAACATCAGGAAACATTTTCTATCTCAAGGGTGATTTGAGTGCTGTCACAGGTTGCCTGGGATGGTTGTGGAGTCTCCATGCTCAGAGATATTCGAAACCCTGAACATGGTCMTGGGCAACCTGTTTGAGGGGCAGGGAGGTTGAACAAGATGACTTTYAGAGTTCCCTTCCAATCTCAACTATTGTATGATTACAAGGGTGCATTTTGCTGTTGGTTAAATGGAACCATTAAACAAGGAGAGGTTTGTCATTCTGTTCGTGTTTGTTGCCATGAAGCAAAATAAAGCTTGGAGAAGTGGTATCTTTCCTAGAAAGATAAGTAATCTCTTTTTATCCACTTCCATTTTTTAAAAGCTAGAATTGACCATATTTGGCCTAATCTAAGATTGTGCCATGTGAAATGATGTTACTTAAAAAGAGCAGTCTTTTAATATATGATTCCAGTATGGAAAAGATTCCCAACTCTAGATCTGAGAGTACCAAAGCAGGCAAAGTAAAACCAGGTGTGGTAGCTTCAGGTGTGTAATCTGCRATGTGTATCCCACTGTTCCTTCAGAGCATTGGGAGGGAGTGGTGGTAATGGTTGTACTGATGGTCCTACAGGGAGTTACCTCATAAGGCAAAGGAAGGAGGCAAAGGAGTATTTTAATTAAGAACTTCATGTTGAGACATATGTCAGYCCTTGATTTTCTTTTTTTGGGGGGTGACTATTTTTTTTCTGYGAGATGTGCATTATAAGCTAAAGTTGCTGATTTGATTAGAACTGGGGAAGGGAGCACATGAGTGCTTGTTTTTTCGGGCTGAGCGGCATTATTTTGACTTCAGCTCTGGGAGATAATGAGAAGTGAACTGTCTGCACTAATACTGACTTGCTTGGGTTAATGGTATAAAGAAAAGAGAGAACTGTCATGTTGGTGGKTTTTTTTTCCTGCCTTTGCCTTGTCATGGAATTTCAAGAAAGAGAAAAGGACTACAGCAGTTTTTGACCTGATCTAATGTATAAAAGCAGGGGGTAGGGGGTGTCATCTATGTGCCCCCCTTCTTTGCCTGCTTTTCCCCTTAATACACATCTCTGGCAGAAATATTTTGAAACCTGAGCTGCAGTGAGTTCTAGTCACTTACTGTGTGTAGTTTGAATAGATGCAAACTACATTTAGCATTACTAGAACACAGTAAACAGCATGTTATAGAAATGACTTCTTAAACTAACTAGTAATTCATGCCTCCATGCCTGAAGCAATGCATTTCATCGTTCCTGGTGAGAGGTTTTGAATTATTTTTGCTGTGGATATGCCTGCCAAGGATCTGTTTGGCATCAGGGTGTAACCTGCCTCTAGAAATTATCTGTTCAAGTGTCTTCTGATTAAAAACATGGAAAAATAAAATAGTCGGGAACCCGAACCTAAACCCTCACATACAGAAACCCTTTTTCTGTAGAAACTACTTTGGGACTGAGGATCYGTTCTGTAAATGTTGACTATTAAAATGCTTTAATATGAAGCCTTATTAAAAACTCAGTTTCCAGAGAGAGCCTGATTCTACTGTTACTATGTTATAGTTACAGGAAGACTAATGCAGATACCCTAACATGTAGGAAAAGGTAAGGTAAATTGTCTTTTGGGTTTACACACCAGGCGGTACTGTGGAACTGGAACTTTTTGCTGGTCTGTCTGTTGCTTGAGAGGTTAATTGAGATATTRCTTGATATAACATAAATATTTCAGAGGTAGGCAAGGGATTCTTGGTGCTCTCTGTTCATCTACAATTCCCAGTAGTGCCTTTTACATTGTGGCTCTCTAAATTTGTCAGCTCAAGCTCTGCCAGAAACTTCAACTGAAAAAAAATCACGGTTTTGTTTCTTTTGACAAGCATGTTTATATAAACTATACCATTGCTTGTGTGAATTGGTCCAAGTTGGTTTTTCAAAAACTAAAATATCTCAATTAAATTTAAAAAAAATTCTTTTCATAACTATATACCATATTCATGGTTTATGGTAGCTCAAATGGCAGGGAGKAAGAATCTTGCTGTTGCGTGACTAAGGCTTGAATGATACATAAGGCCAGGCAATTAATTTTGTAAACATTTAAAGACTATTTTAAAAATATTCATAAACCTAGTCATCTTCAGCCAGTTTGCTCCTCACTAAAAATAAAAATCCTGCCCTCTTCCAGAAAAGATTCTGTGATAATGAATTTATATAAATAAATATCAGGCATCTATCATGGTTTTTATTATTGAAGGCATTCTTATTATTCAGATTTTCACATGCACTTAGTTGGGTAACTTCGGTAGCTTCTAATTTCTTCTTCAGAGGTCTCTTTTAAATGTCCATTTCTTGGATGTGCCATGACTTTGCCTGTAATGTCTGTATTAAATATAGTATTCTCACCACACAGATGCTGAGGAACTGAAGACCTSCAAGTTTTCTGTACCTCCCAACAATTAAATATCACTTCTTCAATGTTGAATTCATGTTTGTCACTGTTATATGAATAAATGCTTTGATCCAGATAGCCTGTCTCCCTCTTCATCCTGAGAGCCCCCCGTCTGAGGTACTTTTTAGAGYAGGAAAACACATCAAAACTCTCTACAGTAAAAGTTTTCTGAGTGAAGAACTGCACTTGTCTGTTTGTGATTTTTCTTGGAGATGCGTTATTTAAATGGAAGCTTGCACTTGCCTCATAGAACAATGAAATAAATTTTAAAGCAACTAGTGTATTTTTAATTGTACAGTAACATACATTTAACTTTTATCTTTTTYGTAAATTCTTTCCAATGAGCATTTTTATTAATAAAAAGTGTGCTTCCCGGTTAGCYGCAGCATAGCAGGGGTAGAAGATGCCCCCATGCAGCATATTGCTGATGGGAACTTTGCCTTACGTGATGAGGGTGAGAGAGTGGCAGTGTCAGGGCCCCTTACTTTCCATAGYTTTGTTATTTAGGTTTTCAACTGCAAATGCTAATTGGAAAGATAGAAAAAGATTGTGGACGGCAGTCACCACTCCTCTAGGAGCTGAGCTGAGACCACCAATATGCTTCAGGTATGGTGGGACATCTTGATGTCCTTCTATCAGTGTGTTACCTGCCTGCTCCCTGTTGCCCGTCCTGAGCCGGTACCGATCTGGAGATGTGCACCACCAGAGTCATTGCAGTGGGAAGCACAGACGTTGCATGGGAGGGTGAAATGAGCTAGAAATACCTTGCAGTACTGCCACAAGTATTGTTCCAACTGATCCTAAATCTTCAGGATCTTCATCTTGGTGAAATTCTTGAGAACTTTTGAAAGTAAACACTACTGTGTTTGAAAATGATGGTTACAGCTCCTGGGAGGACTGTATCTATCCCCAGTACTGCCAGTTCACCAGTAACTCTTCAGAGACCTTGAATCACACCCAATTCTAGATGCTCAATTAGCAGCCAAGTCTTTTTGAGAATCAAGATAAAGCTGTATTCAAAATTAAGCAGAACATTTTGGAACCAATGAAGTTGCTAAGTTTAGCTAAGAGAGCAGAGTGCCTGAACTGTGCAGCACATAAATGGTTTATTATCAGGCTCAAGGGCAAGTCTGAGGAAAGCCTTTACCTGCTCTTGAAGGAAACTTTTTTGTTTCTCTGAGCTATGACTGGAGTACCTGTATCAGGTGCCTGTTTTCCCCCACAGAAGTGCTTGTGAGGGATCTTCGAGATGTCTTTCGGCAGAACCAGCCCAAGCAGGTTCCAGGCTCAAGGGCAGTCAAAAGTCACAGCTAGCTGTAATTTCTGTGTTGTGGAAGTTGGCCTTGTCCAGCTCTATTTTATATTAAGGGTCAATTACATGTCCTGAAACCAGAAATTTCCCTAATATATACTTTTGCGTGGTTGGTGACACATTGATGAAACTGGGTGCAGCTTGTTTTTTCACTCTGTTCAAACTAGCAGGATAGGGAACAGTGAGTAGATTTGTTTCAGGAGTAGTTCCCTAGATAGTTCTCTCGTGCTGCCTAAACTAGAGAAACTTCCGGAAAATGTATGTGCTTTTTGCACCTTCCCAGATAGACACAGACTGAAGCATGTTCAGTGGTATTGACATTTCTGACTGAATGGTACTTGATCCTCTATGCTAGTTCTTGTTGTTGGTTGGTGGGGTTTTTTTTCTTCTCTCCATGAATCCTGTTGTGCTTTTTTATTCCAGCCAATTTTTACATCTACAGGTCCCAGCATGGTGGCCGTGGAGAGTTCCTAGGGGATTTTTGTTACAACTAGCTAAGCCTTATTTCCAGGAAATCTTTATCCTTGTTTATTTCAAGAGATGGAAAGAGCTCACATATGGCTTCTGAAACTACTTCAACTGAAGTGTATTGAGGTAATTTATAACAAACAGGTAGTTTTGATATGACTGTATAGGTAAACATAAGCCAAGTAAATACCATTTCATTAATTACACTTACGTTAAATCAGCTGTCTTGATGAATTTCTTATGTTAAACACAGTAATATTTCTAATGTCATCTAAGCCCGTAAGATGCTAAAATATGTTTTTTAAGTCTCTCATTTTAAGAAACAGACCACTTACTGCTGGTTTTTATATTTTGTGTGAACAGCAATGAGGTAAGACTTGTAGACTTTTCCATGACAGCCTTATTTAAGCACAACAGTATTAGATGTAGCAGAAACCTGTTACAGATATGAGCACCCGGAGGTGAATGTCTCGCAAGCTTATTTAGGTTGTGTATCTCCATAACTTGCTAAAAGCCTTTATATGAATAAGAAATACTTTCATATGCGGGAAGTCTGAAGGCCTTTTGGTGCTAAAAGCATCTGCTTCCTCTGGCTGTCACTTTCTTAATTTCACAAATAGCCTTGGCACAGATGCTCTCCCTATTGTAGAGTCCTGTGGCCTTTTGAGTAAGTATTGATTTGAACTTAACTGATTTGCCATTTCCTCTTCAGTATACACTTATTTCTGAGCAAAAACTAAGAAAACCTGAAGTACTCAAGTGCTTCCTTGAAATGGTGAGGGAGGAGAAAGAATGACTTCTACTTTGTAGTTTATTTAAGGTATTTATGGGCTGTCAGTGCATTGCAAGGACATGTTCTGTATGTGACTAAAGTTTTTTTCAACTTTCTTCTCCAACAGCTCAAAAATACCWTGGTATTAAGTCAGATCGTAAGTGTTTTGGGAGTTCACTGACGTGTTTCTGCAGGTACAGCTTTGGCTTTTGACTGTTGGAAGTTGAGGCCTGTTTTCTCTTTTCACAGGACTGCTAGCTCTGTATACAGGAGGTGTCACTTTCCAGAAAAGTCTCAAAACAGTTACGTGGACTACTTAATAACAAAGATTTTAACTAATAAGGAGTTATTTACAAATGCAGAAAACTTAAGGATAAGTTTGTTTTACGATATTTCCTTGACTTGTTCTATAACTGTCAGGCAAGACCATTTACTCTCTGTACTGCAAATATGGTCTCTGCCAACAATGCTTCAAAAAAATGTCTGGCCTAGTGCCAGCACCATTATCCTGTCATTATTCTGACAATAAAGAAATGCAGATGTGCCTGARTTCATACTGTCTGAAACACTGAAGAAGTAAGAATGATCAAAGTACATCTGATAGGATTTTGGCACAACCTTATCTCGGGGGAATCTGGAGGGGAGGGTGGGGTTGGTTTAGCTCCCTTTTGCATCAGCTTATTGTGTTTTAAACAATGCTGGCTCACTTCTGTTGGTCATGGAGCTAGTGGCGAAAATGGACTTTCAGGTACTAAATGAATTAATTTTATGAAAATGGTGTTTTATAAAATGGGAAGTTTTCTCCCAAAATATCGTCTTTTGCAAGGTCTGTGTGCTCATAACTGTATTTCTCCTGAAATGCACAAGCATTATAGTAAATGGGAAACGGTGAGACATCCTCATCCCTGCTGGGGACTTAGACATCTTTGCACGACTAACCTTTGTTTGCTCTTCAGAGTGTCTGGAAGACTTCAGTGCTAAGACTTAGGTTTTTCAGGGCCCACTTTGTACATTCTTTCTAGTTGCTTGAGAATTTTATCTAGCTGAAGGTCCTTTACTTAAACTTAGAATCCTGTGAGATTCAGCACTGAAGTAAAAGTTGTTTCTTTCACCAGAAAGCTTATTTTAATGGTTTCAATATCTTGTGGTAAAGGCTGTGTGAGTACGTCTGACTTTGCTCTTGTGGCAATGCTGTTCTAAATAGTAGGTTATATTTCACTTGATGTGACTAGTTTGCCCTGCTTACACATAAAATTCTTCTGGGCAGTGAAGTATTAAAGTACTTGGGCAATAATTTTGAATCTTAGCTGGCCARCAGCGATGTTTTGGAAGACCTGAGAGGGAGTGAGAATTGTTGTAGACCAATAGCACTTTTCCTTTAGCAGAAGTAAGACGTGTGAAGTAGGTCTGATGCTGCTCCGCTAAATGTCAGCTAAACCAGAGTGTTCCCAGCGAGGTAGAGCCGAGGCCTTTGTGTAGTATTTGACACTGGTGAGCATCCTGGCTTAGGTGAGGGAAACATTCAGTATCTCTGAAGAAGAGCCTGTCTTCTTCCTGTCTTTTAGCTTGCGTTGCATCTGGAAACATGAGAGAGACTCAGATGAAATAATAATCTTTGGACAAGAAATTGTGGTTAGGTTTTCATAGCAGCATGTCTCAGTTAAAATGCCTTCCGGGCCTTTTGATTCCCAAAAATGGCTTTACAGAGATCCCTTTTACAGACCTCTGCATGTACCCCCTGATTCATATCTATTACTTTAATCAATAGTCACATCTTCCCAAAGTATCTACTTGGCTGAAAATATTGAATAAATAGTAATGGCATTGAAAGAAGACGATGTACTAGTGAGGGAAGAAAAACTGCCCCCACAAACACTTTACCCATTTAATTAGGCAGAGAATGGATTCTGTAGATTGATTATTCAAAAAGGCTTTTCATTAATGTGATTGTTATTCCATTAGTAGATGGATTGAGAAAAGTTCTCTTGAGTCTGCAAAGAAGGAAGAGAATACAGATTTTAATACTTTTGTTTTTGTGTACAAACAATTACAGCTTCGATTGATGATTTACATAATGTTTTCTTGGTTTTTAAATGCAGTGGAGAGAACATCTCCATTATTTATCTCTTGCTGCAGGGTGGGGCTCACTGTTTTAATTATCTTACTAACCACTTTCTAGAGCTTTGCATTAGCAGTGAAAAATCTCATTTAATTTCTTGTTCCCTGTAATTTCCTAATTTTCAGCTACAGGTGTTAATTATTGAGCTCTTCATGGAGGTGGCTACATGCTTCATTTGAGGAATTTTTTTATAGGTCATCCATAAGTCATTTTGAGTTTCTTCTGAAAATTGTCAAGATTTGACATTTTGTTGGGAAATTGGGTGACAGAGAGGGGTGCCAAAGAAAATAGCATGAGATGTCTTTCCTGACTGTCCAAAACCTGGGGAGACCATTTCTTGCCTGTCACTTTGACCACTTTCTTCCTTTTATGGCTATTTACCTTTATCTTTTCCCTTCTGTGAGAGTTCAGCAATATAGCTGTGCTTAAAAATTGTTTGACATTTTGGTTATGTGCAAGATGGCTCCATGCAAAGCAGGCTTCAATGTTGAAAGGGTTTGCTAGTTAATGGAAAGCTGCTCTGCTGCTGTTCCAAAACCAGCACTTCTCTTTGCATAGCCCTGCCGCTGAGCTCATGTATCCGGCTGGGCCTGGGGTACCCAGAACAAGGTTCATGCAGGCTCTCTTCCCTCCTTCCTCCAGACCCAGTCTCCTGCCACAGCAGCCTAGATAGTCTGTGCATGGAYAAAGTAGAGTTGACTTACTGACAGAAAAGCATCTACTTACTGACAAGTGATGCAACCTGTCTGCCATAGAATTATTACTAAGACATACTGATTCCTCAATGTATTTTTATGTGGGCATTTTTAATATTGTATTTTTATAAGCGCAAATACAAAGAACAATACGGGTGCAGAGGTGACTTGAACCCCTCTTGAGTATTGTTTGCTTCATACTCTGATGTTATTATGGTATCACAGAATGGGTCAGGTTGACAGTGGCTCATCTGGTCCAACCTCCCTGCTCAAGCAGGGCCATCCCAGAGCTCTTGGCGYAGGATTGTGTCCAGACGGTTCTTGGAAATCTCCAGCGAGGGAGAGTCCACCCCCTCTCTGGTAAATCTCTTCCAGTGCTCAGTCTCTCGCACAGTAAAGTTCTTCCTCATTCAGGTGGAGCTTCCTGTGTGTCARTTTCTGCCCACTGCCTCTTGTCCTGTTGCTCGGCACCATGGAGCAGAACCTGGCTCCATCCTTTTGACACTGCCTTCAGATACTGATAGACATTGATGAGGCCCCTCTCAGTCATCTCTTCTTGAGGCTGAATTGGCCCAACTCTCTGAGTTGCCTTTCCTCCTAAGAGTGATGCTCCAGTCCCTTAATCATCTTTGTCACCCTCTGCTGGACCTAGAGCTCCATGTCTCTCCTGAGCAGTCCAGAACTGGACACAGCACTCCAGATGTGCCTCACCAGGGCTGAGTAGAGGGGCAGGGTCCCCTCCCTCGACCTGCTGGCAGTGTTCTTCCTAATTCACCCCAGGATATCGTTGGCCTGCTTGGCCACCAGGATGCACTCCTGGCTCATGGACAGCTTGTGGTCCACCAGAACCCCCAGATCCTTCTCTGCAGAGCTGCTTTCCAGCAGTAACAGACCTCCAGCTAGACCCTGTGCCACTGATTACAACCCCCTGGGATCTTCCCTTCAGTCAGCTCTCCATCCACTTCACTGTCTACTTGTCCAGTCCACATTTCTCAGTTTGCCTRTGAGGATGTTGTGAGAGACAGTGTTGAAAGCCTTGCTGAAGTCAAGGTAGACAATAACCACTGCTCTCCCCTCATCTATCCAGGTAGTTTGATCAAAAAAAGGGAGCCAGGTTGGTGAAGCATGATTTACCTTCAGTGAATACATGCTCACTACTCCTGATCACCTTCTTGTCATCCATATGGATAGAGATGGCCTCAGTGAAGAGGTAATTCAATGAAGTATTGTTTCCACTGTGTTTTTAAATTCATACCAGCATAGTAGTGAGGAAGGAAGAGATAATAAGCACTCAGTTCATAAAAATCTGTCATGTCTGTGGTGAGAGCTGGGGCTGCAGAGGAGGCAGGATGGCTTTTGTAGCAACTCAGCAGCATTGTCGATGTCTTTGTCAGTTCATTTGCATTGGGAGCGAAATGCTTGGGAATACATTTTACATATGCGGAAAAAATACCAAACGTAAAATAGCAATGTTAAAGTCTTGAAGGAAAAGAGGATTATTGCATATGTAGCTTCTCAGTACTTGTGGCCTGTTTTTTTTTTTTTTTACCATTTAAAGCAAGCAAATCTGGTTTTATACCATAATGAGCAGCTTAATCTTAGAAGAGTTGGAGTTGAAAGGAATCTGACCCTTCTTGTAGACAGGCATCACATTTGCTAACCCTCAGTCACGTGGGGCCTCGCTGGTTAGGCAGGACTGCTGACCACCAAATCATACCTCAGAAGTGATGAGGGTGTCTTAGAAACTGGCGAGTATTTTCAGGAAAATATTGCTGCATCATCTTTTATTAATTGTTCTCATTAGCATGGCTAACTTATGATTTTTTTATTGTTACTGAATCGTAAATTCTTTGAAACTCTGCTGTTTTTTACTGACTAGGGAAATCTTGCTACCCTTTAGTGATTAAGTCTTTTTTGACGTAATGGTAAATGTTTCAAATTGCTTTTTACTTGTGATGCAACCTGGTTTTTACATACTGATATCAAGAGTTTAAAAAAAAAGAACTGTGAACAAAATAATTCCGCCTTTCAGAGTTCTGACTTAAAGGCAGAAAGTCCAGTCTTGTCCAGCTGAACTTTAAAAAGCTGTCCTATTTTTTCTGTTTTCAGTGGGTGGCAGGCCCATATGCATTAGAAAATAAATCAGGTCACCTCTATCTCAGCAGCATGCTCCACATGTCCTGTTGTAGCTCCTAGTTTAGAAGTAAATCTGAAATGCTGCTAGCAAGTATCTAATGACTTACCCCCAATCAAGACATTTGTAAGATGGGATTCCCGAAGTATAAAGGTCATTCTTATTAGAAAAGTTACTCGGAAAATTCTGTTTGTTTTATTTATACTGGTGGCTCAGTTTTTATTTGTCCAGATATTTCTGTCTCTATATGTATACAGATGTATAAATATATATTTAGTAAGTGTGTGTATGCAGTAAATTTTCATGAATTTAAACACTTATTATCACCGGAGAACTTCCTGCCTTGAAAGTGTTTCTAATTTTTTTTGGAAGTAAGTAACCTTAAATATTTAAAAGAGTAGGTTCTAGAAGTTATCACAGGCACCTTGCTTTTGTGGTTTTACTTCTTCCTTTCTGTTTAGTTGGAATTCACTTACCGGAGCTGCTTTTGCTGTTTCTTYTCTACCCATGATATACTCTTATGTACACCATTGCAATCTCATAATAGTTTTCTCTATAGAAAGACTTGAGRCTAATAAAAAATCTGCACAACAGCATACCATATGTCATCAGTTCAGGTTTTCACTACTAACTGGCTGACCAATTTGACTTAATCTTGAAAATCTTCATCCTGACAGAGTACTGCACTTTTGAACTTGGATCAAGGCTTATTTTGAAAAAGTAGGACCAGGTATCAGGTCTCCTCTTGCTTTCCAGAAGAGGAGTAAATTTTATGAAGTATATGTAATGTCAAGACTTGTTAGTACTTTGCAGCAAGCCGGACTTAAGTTTTAAATATATACTTTCATCAGAATATTTAAGAACCATTAAATAGGAAAATAAAAGAATAATTTGCCTTTAATACTGGCTGGACTTGAAAGAGGTTAGAATTTTCCCATTTTTGGCATATTTGTTGTCTTAATGAACCTTAACTTTTTCATAAACTGTTTCTAGTTGTTTATGTGCCAGCAGCTAAAACCTCTTGTCTTGCTGTGCATAAAGAAATGCAGGTGTATTTCATTTTTCGGTATTAATATCACCGCTTCCTCAGTGTTTGAGTTGAATGAGTGATGTTCTGCCACCRTGTACAAGGACTAAGTGCGAAGTATTTTCTGAGTACCTATGGCATTCTCAAAACACAGTGTTCTTAGCAGTGTTGTGTCGGTTAATGCTGTAATTGCATGTTCCAGATGCATGATCAAGATGTGTTTTTTGAATAATGAGCAAAATGATGAGCAGTGGATGTACCTTCATCCAGGCCCAGATGTTGTTCTGACTCTGTCTGAAGTGGCCTGAGATCTCCATGTAAAAGCAGATGATGTTGTAGGAAAGAGGGGACTTACATCCTATTCTGTGTTGGAAAAATTCACCCTGCTTTCAGCCAGAATGGGTTGCAACTGTCTAGCTCTAGATGAATTGCAGATTTGCATCAATAAAAAATTAATGACTTACAGCTCAGTCTAAATTAAATATTTAAACTTCTCCATTGTGTCCCAACCTTATTGTTGCAAGAAGAACTCCAGCGTTCAAAGTTTGTCATTCATATTGGGCAGGACCTCTTAATAAATGCTAAGTTTTTATGTAAAGTAGCTTAATTGCCTTATAGATTTCGGAATGAAAAGCCTTACTCAATTAGCTATGTACTAATTCTGTAATGTTCACCAGAGCTGGGTTTTGCTAAAAATAAATAATCTTTCACAATTTCAGCTGGACAGTATCTGGCAGTCTTACTTTGAAGATCATGAGCCATGCAGGTTAAAGTGCTTACCTGCGACTGAGTCGGAGAGACTTTATTTGGGAGGAGAGGATACTAAATTTAAGGGGCAGAAGGAAGTTCGGGTTCCTTTTCTGCTCATGGAAAGAAGACTGGCTAAGAGCAAAATATTTTTGAGGTAAATCATTTCTCCTGATGTTATCTCCTGCCAATAGCAAGAAAGTGAGTTTGTACATGTTTCTGGGGGCACAAGTTAGATCCTTTGCTAGCTTAGGATAAATAAACCATCTAGCTAAACATGCTTTTCAGGTGTGTTTTACTTTCGTTCCTCACTAAAAGATTATGTAGTGACATGTGCAAATATTCTACTTAATATTTCTTGTAACTTTACGGGTAAGAGATCTTATGTTTGTGTTAGTACTAGTGTCCACTTCTTGCTCTGTAAACAAAAGGGGGAGATGGTTTGAAATGGAAAAAAAAAAAGTGATACTTATTCACTGAGCTCTTTTCTGTATGGACAATGTATACATCGAGTTACTCAAAGGAAGACGTAGCTCAGTAAGATCTGGGAATAGTCTTGGTTTTGAGCTGTACCACTTACAACCTATTGTATTCTGTGAGTATTTAATGTACTTTGTTTCTGGCAGAAAGCTCTTGGAAGCTTGTAGGAAGAAGCTCAATCTTAATCCAAATTACATTTTTCTAAGTAAAAGGTAAGTATTCTTTAGGTTTTAAGAATAGAGAGGCATTTGAATGCACAATACATTTGACATATTTTGTAATCGGGTTCATTTGGGAAAGATGCGTTTTGAGTAACTTAAAACTGTAGTATCAGGTTACTAAACCGCTGACTTTTTTTCTGACCTTTGCTTTGGTTTCCATAGTTATGCATATTTACTGTTGCAGTTCCATATGGATCAGCTCTAAACTGCAGTGTGTAAGAACATCTGGTTATGCAAACCATTGTTGATGAAGGGAAAGGGATGGAAGTAAATTTCATGTACTAAAAGACTGCTGCCTGGAACAAAAACTTTGCATGTGGAGTTCAAGTATAGAATGCATTTTGTTTCTTTTTTTTTTCTAGCTTGAAACATTTTCTGAAATAACATGTGGTTCTCATTGTGTGGTTCTCCAAGTGTTTTATTCTTTCTTCAATATACATGACTACCTAAAAATCAAGAAACAAAATGCTCCTCATCTCTGTAATCCCATTTTTAAGACTTCAGTTCTTCTAGAGAATAGAAAAGGCTTGGAGAATGCCATATTGCTGAACTTCTAACTGTGTGATGCTGGGATCTGTAAATTAAACCTGTCTGTGAAAAGCAAAGCCCTTTGGACTATACAAATGTCAAAGTATTATTGTGGAGTCATGAAACAATCATGTAGGTGGAGAAGAGCAATCAGGTTTTACCTTGATTAGCTCCTAGGGAAACGCTTTTGTGCTCTAGGCAGTGATTAGTGTGTCTTCTGGAAGCACAGTGGCACTTGCTTCCTATATGAACCACTAATAATTGGATCTTTTTGAGTAGAAATTATTGCAGGTTTCACAAAGTGGAAAGAAGCTGTATGTACATTCTGTTCAGATGTCTCTGTCTTACCAGCTGAATGACTATAAGGAACCTTTAATTTGAAACAGGTTATCTGGTACTTAAGGGGCAGATGCATTTGATAGATTCATTAGAATTATGTACGTATTTGATATTTATGTAATACTCAGGATATTCTTTACTGTGGTAACCAAGGATGGTGGTTTTTTATTTTGGGTTTTTGTAAGACTCTTCTGGAAGCTCTTTATCAGCTTAATGGTAACGTAATTAAGGTCCTCTGATACGTTTTAAAAAAAAAAGATAAAAATCATACCCTCTTGTGCTATAAAGCTGACAAGCTGTTGCAAAATGTGAAGTGCTGCATCCTTGAACATCTAGATGAATACAGGTAGGTACATCTAAGTGGTGACTGTCTTGGATTTAAACAGATCGATTCTTGCTTGTGTGCAGGAGTAAAGAAGAAAAGGGAGATGGCAGGTGGGTTTAAGACGTCAGAAAACAATTTTCTCTCTCCTTTTTTTGTCTGAATTGTAGTGTGAGGTGGGAGGCTATTAAGGAAAAATACATAGTAGTTTTTGTGCAGTCTTAGGGATTACATCTTGTATCATCAACACAGCTGTTACATTGCAGTACTGTRTCATGATTACATTTTACAGAAGGAGGGGAAAAAAGAATTAGATCAAGTGATCCTTTAAGCTCCCAAGGGTTTAACATACTGTTTTAAAACATGTTACAGCTTTGCATATAAATAAAAGTAAATAACATGTAAGTAAACATAAATAAATATAAATGAAAAAGAATAGCTGTTTAATATTTACATTATGGTCTTAATGAGTTATGGGAATGTGAGAACCCAAAATAAAATGTTCCCAATTTACAGAGCATGAAATGTAGGATGTACTGAAGTTAATCTAGAGTTAAAGAAGCCTGTATGGCACTTCAGACTTGAGAAAGATTTCTAAGCCCTTCTGGGATGATTGCAACAAATTGGACCAAAAAAAAATTACTTTTTTTTTATTATATAGGTTTTTCTTGTTTTCATGATGCAGTGTCATGYGGTTGCACAAAAGGAGACTGTAGCAGAGCTAGAAAAGAAAATGGTGGTGAGGATAAGTATTTGTAGGAGCTTTGCTTTAGAGAAGCTAAAATAACACTTGCTACATTACCAATAGCTGGGAGAAGCTTTAATGAGCTGGCAGCACCCAAACCAGGATGTTACTCTTTTTGAAGTTAAGTAGGGAATCAAAGGAAATATCCCAGTTAAGAGATGAGATAAAGCAGAGTGCTGTGAAGACAGGATGGAGGTACGGACAGAAAGAGCGGGAAGTGCAGGGATGTAAAGGGTGTGGTTTCTTCCTGCTGCCAGAGGCGTGGAGTTCAGGGAATCTAGGACTACTGAGAGTTGCAAGTCAAAAAAATGCAGCTGTTTTATTAATTATTTGCTTTCATTCCAAAGTTTTGATTTTGAGATACTAATAAACCTACTGGGTTTGAGTGGCTTGGGTTCTGCTAATGAACTTCAGACCTGTGTTCCTGAAAGCAGAGTTGTATGTGGTGCACTCTCAGCTGGACTTGGTGAGTTAGCCAAGAGTAATACCCTGAAGACTGTGGCTCGAATTTTTGCTTAGAAACCAGCAAATTGTAGATGATGTGGAGTTTTCATGCATGATGTGAGAACTGCAGGAAGATACTGTGATAGAGCTGTGTTGATAACCAGGTCAGTACTGAAGCATGGAGCACTTGAAGGTTATATTGGTTGGCAGAATTTAGTATGGTACGGGGAAGGTATGTCAAGCATAGAGCTTAATGGGATGAAAAGGTGAAACCAATGCACACCAAACTGCACAATGAATCAATCTACCAAAAAATGTGAAATCATCGAAGTGGACTTCTGCATATTGAAAAACAAAACTACATGTTCTGTACAAATTAAAGTTCTAGTGTTTTGAGTCTCACTCAGTTTCCTTCATGGTTTTCCTCATTCTGAAGGCCAGATAATGTTTTATTGTGGCAGTGGTCCTAATAAACACCAATCTGATGTGAGCGGTTTGTTTTTAAATAAAATGGCAAATAGAATCTCCTCTGAAAACCATATCCAATGACTAGGATGTTGAGATTTGTGTTGTCAGCATATAGAAGAATGCAAAAGGCAGGACAAATTTAATACTTARTTTACTTGTAAATCATTCAGCACCACCAGCTCAGTTTTGCTACTGTTAAGATCAGATATTCTTACTTACATTTCTCTAGAGGTACAGCGTAAGCTAGACAGATTTTATCTGCTCAACTGCTTAATCTGAAACTGGTCTCATTTAACTTCCCCTCTTTAAGTTTTTTTCTTTCTTTTTAATGTTAACTTTCTGTCGATGCTTAGGGTGCTGAGCTAGCTAAATCTGTTTACTGTTTTTGTGTTGCTGAAACAGGACATCTCACTTGACGTCCTCTTTCCAGTGTTCTGACTGTTGCCTGGCTTCACTTTTTCGGTGGTTCTGGTGCACTTTGGTCTCTCCACTGAGCCAATTCATCCAACTAATGCAGCAAAACCGTTTTGCTTTTACTGGTTCTATGCTATTTGTAGGCTGCTCACCTGTATAAACTAGCTCTGTTGTTGGATATGCCTAATACCTTTCAAACAATTTTGCTGAAATAATTGCATCCTATTTTTTCCTGCATGTCATAGCTCTTCTTAGAGACAGGACATTAATGTCTATTTTGCAGAATTTGAAAATTTGCAGCAGTTGAACTGACTTTGAGGGGCACTGCAGATCACCAAGCACAAGTGGAATTTGCTGTTGAATTGTACTAATTAGTGTTCCGGGTTTAGATTTTAAAAAACTGAGAACCAGTAAATGGAAAAAAGTTACAGAGCAGGAGTTAATTGCTATGGGTATGCTCAAATAAATCAAAGTCCCACATTATGTCTTTCCTCAGTTTCTAAAATCAAATGCAGAAGAAGCAGKTTTGTTGAGATGGAGATGCTTTTAATCAGCAAAGCCCCAGTTGTGTTTGTTTCACGTTTGCAACTGAGCTTAGCCAGACTGAGCCTGGTGTCCTCCTGGTTACTGTCATTTGAAAGGCTGAACAGTTTCAGACTTTACATTTATTGTATTTGCAGTGCTTCGGTACTTCCATTCTTGGCACCTTAATAATCATTTGGTGATGCTTCCTCTCCATCTCATCTTGCATATCTTTTAGACCTCTGTGTGTAAGGAGATGAGGAAGAGATTACATCCAATTTGTCTTTACTTGCTGTTGTTGTTTATTGGGCAAAAATCAAGCCAAAAATTATTTTTATGTTTAGTTAGCTATTCAGCTACATAATTTAGTGACAGAGCATCTCTTCAGTCTTATTCTCTCCTGGGATTTCATCTTCTCTTGCTGTTCCATGATGTTGTAAAAATGGCATATTTTTCCTTGACTTCTCTCTTGTACTTTGTCTCACTCCTCTCTTCACTCCTTGTTATCTCTTGGGAAAGAATTAGTGGCTTCATTTTTGGTTGCACATATGATTTTAAGCTGCTGCAGGTGGATGTGTGGAGTGTTTTAAGCACTGTGTTCTTTTTTCTGTTCTCTTTTAAATGTAAGCATAGTGCCAGTATTAATTGAAGGTAATAATGTACATTACAGAAGTTTCTATCACTGCTTAAATTTAAAGAGTGGATGCTTTTTTCATATGTTTAAAAGAAAAAAAAATCCTAAACTGTTATTAATACAAAATAAGTTGGTTTTATTTCAAAAGTTCAATCAGTAGAATGTTAAAGGATTTGGAATTTTTTTTTATCCCAGTTCTTATCACTATGGTCTTCAACATGTAATTGGATTTTCACCTAATTCCATTTTCTCTTAGACCAAGGTGCAGCAGACAAATTCTGACTTTGTTGTTCAGCCTTTTACTCCTCCTGCTCTTCCTCAAGTGAAATGTCCTTGCAGAGATGGGAAGCAGCATGAGAGACATGCAGGCACTGAGAATGTGGAAGTTAGCCCTATGCAGCTGGTTAGTTCATTAGCTTTTCTGATTCCTTRTAGGAATTAAATTACTGTTGGGAAGGAAGGTTTACCGCAGTGGGATTCTTGAGTGCAGTGCTAATCAAAGCTAGCATGCAACTGGGGTCTGCCGAATCCTGTATTTTTTTTGAGAGAAAAGATCATTGCCCTACTTAGTCATGGTACTGCACCAGCATAATTTTCTGAGTAATTAGAAGCAAAACAGCCTAAACCAGTCTGTTATACTACATCTTTTCCTGGTAAGGTCTTGTTTGATATTAAGCTTTTTTTTTTTTTTAAACAGACACTTACCAGAGGTTAGGTGTGTTGCTTTCTTCCCTGTCTTAGCACATCCTCCTCAAGGGCTAATTTAGTTTTGCTGCTTAGTGTATTGATAGCCTGGCTTCTGACATGACACTGATAAAATGACAGTGGCAATTCTGTTTTTATATAGCTTCCAACTAAATCTTTTGCATATATGTGATCTGATTTGGGAAAGTAGCCCATAGATTTTAGACTTATGCCCACCCCTAGCTATCTCTATCAGTTCCATAGTCTAACCTGTACATACTGAAGTTCAGGTTGCTTGGTTGGAATGTAACATGAGCAGGAAAGCTGAATGCTGTGCCTTCAGGCCAGATCTGGCCTGCTTGATGTGTTCAGGGGCCAGTCCTGTTTAATATCTTTATCGATGATTTGGACAAGAGTGCACCCTCTGTCAGTTTGCTGGTGACACCAAGTTGTGTAGAGTGTTGTTCTGCTCCATGGGCTGAGGTCAACTGTGTGCAGTTCAACAAGGCCAAATGCCGTGTCCTGTCCTGGGTCACAGCAGCTCTGTGCAGTGCTACAGTCTGGGGACAGAGTGGTTGGAAAGCTGCCCAATGAAGAAAACCTGGAAGTGCTGGTCGACAGCAGCTGAACATGAGCCATTGTGTGCCCAGGTGGCCAAGAAGGCCAGTGGCATCCTGGCATGTATCAGCCATAGTGTGGGCAGCAGGACCAGGGCAGTGATTGTCCCCCTGTACTCAGCACTGGTGAGGCTGCACCAAGAGTCCTGTGTTCAGTTCTGGACCCCTCACTCAAAGAAGGATGTGGAAGTGCTGGAGCATGTCCAGAGAAGGGCAGCAGAGCTGGGGAGGGGTCTGGAGCACAAGTCTTATGAGGAGGAGGTGGGGATGTCCAGCCTGAAGAAGAGGAGGCTCAGGGGAGACCTCATCACTCTCTATAGCTACCTGAAAASAGGTTGTAGTGGGGTGATGGTCAGTCTCTTCTTGCTGGTAACAAGTGATAGGACAAGAGGAAGTAGCCTCAAATTGTGCCAGAGGAGATTTAGATTGGATATTAGAAAAAATTAGCTCACTGAAAGAGTGGTGAGGCATTGGAACAGGCTGCCCAGGGAAGTGATGGGGTTGCCATCCCTGGAAGTGTTAAATAAAACATGTGAATGTGAGTTGTAGGGACATGGTTTAGTGATGGACTTGGCAGTGCTGGGTAATGGTGGAACTCAATTTCGGAGGTCTTTTCCAACCTGAACGATTCTATGATTTTTCTAGATCAGTAACAGATTGTGCAGGATTTTAGCTTGTGGGTTGGAAATAGAAGTAAAATTTCTAATCCTTAGATGCTAAGAGGACTGACTAGATTCCAAATGTGCAAATAAATACAGTGCTGCTTTAGGTATCCAGAAATAACAACTCTCCAATGAGGACTGCTAAGCCTAATTACAGATTTTCCAAGTCAAATTATTAAATAACTTAAATGCATTAATATACACAGAATTTAATTGTGCACATAAATTAGGGCCAGAAGGCTTTGCAGAGTAATGAAGATGCATATTCTCTATCCTTTTCACTTATCCCGAGAGATGCTGAATTCAGTGCTCTAACTAGTGCAGACTGATGTATTCTATTCCCAGATATTACTTAAGTCTGACTCATGATGTCTGTAGACCTGCAGAGAACATCTGCCTTGTCATACTTCCAGCCTTTGGTCCAAGTCAGACTTGTAGGTCCGTCTACTTTACTTTTTTAGTTTATAATCATGCTCCCCTCCCGTTGATTCTGTTTTATACCATGTCACATAGGATGCTCGTTTTGCATTTTTGTATTAATCAAATTACTTCTTTCATGAAGGGAATACTTAATAGGAATGAGAAGGGAAATTAATTTTCAGAGAAATTCAAGCTGCAGACTGAAGTGTAGGCCATGCTGTAGCTGTGTATTCCCGTTCTACTATTAAACCAAGAAAGAAACCATGTTTACCGTCAAGTTTTTGTGGTGTTTAGAGTTGAGAACAGGATTTGGAAGAGAGCAGATTTCCTAAAAACACAGGAATTAGGTTTAGTGGAAGAGTGGACTACCAAGTATGATAATTTTCAATGAAAATTTTTGTTTTGACTAATGTGGAATCTGATGTAGGACTGCCATCATTGCATGTCGTGTTTTTCTGTAGTAGGAACAGGAGTGAGAATTGGAATAATGTAACAGTTTGATAATATCATTGTTGTCAAGCAGTTGTTTTAATCTTTCTGCTTATCTAACGAGTGAGTAATTATTTGGGGAAAACAAGATTGCCTCTTTTCTAATTGGGTGAAAACCCATTGTTTGTTTGGTTTTGGACATTTGGCATTGTGTTGGACATTTGGCTGCCTCTGGCACCCCTGGGGCGACCCAAACACTGTGGGCTGAACCTGTGCAGTTTTTCCTTCTTAAACTTGTCTTGAATTGAGTGACTTTGGGAATAAACCTCTGAACTAAAAAGACACTGAGGTCCTCTAAGGAATGGCAATGAAGCTGGAGTAGGGTCTGGAGCACAAGTTTTATGAAGAGCGGCTGAGGGAACTGGACATATTTAGTCTGGAGAAAAGGAGGTTCGGTGGGCACCTTACCACCTGGTCTCTTCTCTCAAGTAACAAGTGACAGGACAAGAGGAAACAGGCTTCACGTTGTGCCAGGGAAGGTTTAGATCAGGTATTAGAAAAACTTACTTCATTGAAGTGTTGTCAAGCACTGGAACAGGCTGCCTTGGAAAGTAGTTGAGTCACAATCCCTGGAGGTACTTAAAAAACATGTAAATGTGGCACATGAGGACATGGTTTAGTGGTGGACTCGATACTGTTAGGTTAATGGTTTGACTTAATGGATCTAAAAGTCTTTTCCAGCCTAACTGATTCTATGATTGTTTGCCAGGTTGAGCTTTGAATCTGAAAGTTTGGTGGCTCAAACCATGTGCAGAAGTAACTTGGAAGTAGGATTCATTGTCTAAAGTGATTGTGTTCGGTGTTTTGTGCAGCCATTTAGGAACCTGTTGTGACTAGCTGGATTTGGGGTTTCTGCACAGGACAGAACTAAGTGGATGGATGGAAGGGCACTGTGATCTAAAATAAATACATTTCACAATGGGCAGAATTTATGAATCCCAGTACCTTGACATTAGTATTCTATTTCCCTCTCCTCTCCATCTCTGTCCAACCAAGGCAGTCACAGCAGATCAATGTCAAAAAGATATTTGAACTGGACAGCAAACAGCACATGTGGTGCTATGTGTGGAACTGTGGATATGCAAGTTTGCTAGCCAGCTGCTCCCAAAAGGCATGTTAAAAGCATGACTTCTGCCTGAGCCTCACTCAGTGGAGAGAAGGGCAGATGAATGATTAATTTATACTTTCCTCATCTCAGATGCTTATGTTCATGAAATATGAAAGTGGTTATTTCTGAGTTTTTAGACTTCTGTTGAGTATATTTTCAATTGGCTGTTGGATTCAGAAGTTACTGGGTAAGATAGAAGTAGAATAACTTACTGCATACTCACTTAGGAAAGCAGCCTTACATAGCGATTTTTAGATTATGGTCTGTGCATCGTTGGCAGCTGTTAGGAGCAGATCTGCAAAGGAGGCTGCTGCAGTATCTCCCAGAGGCTGAGCTGGGAATTGTGTTCCTCAAATTGCCCATTTCCAGTGCTGCCTTCTGACAGGAGGAACAGCATGCTTTGTTTACATGCCTTTGATTGTTACTGCTGGCCAGTTTTCTTGTAGGCTTCCTTAAGGTGATCATTTCACTTACTATGCCCAAAGGCCCTTAGAATTTTTGGAGATAGGTCAGGATGTTTTAAATCTTGACAAAAGCATTAAGATCTTCATCTTGATTTAAATTGCTGACTGAGAATTGGGAACTAGAAGAAGAGAGGTGGAAGCAAGGATTTAAGTCTCCATGAAATCACAGCAGAGTTTGGATATGAACGTTATGTGATTCTCTGTACTTTGATCTGGTGTGTGAAGACAGCGTGAAGAAAATATTACTGAAATGAGAGCTGAGTCTCAGGCTATGAGATTGGGAAAGTATCACAGCTTTAAGATCAGCTGTGTAGAAGGGAGGACCCTTAGAACTGACATAGAACATGCAAATGTTGACGTATTATATGCTATGTGCATGTATATACAAGATCAAATATATACATGTTAGATATGTGTATATATGTTAAATGGTCTCTTCACCTGCTTTTTTCAGACCTTTACCTGTTTATATTTTCATGGTATGAGACACCTTCCATTTGCCTTAATCTTAATGGTGGTTTGTATAATGTGACATTTCAGAGACCTGGCAAGCAGGAAGCCACATCCCATGTCTCTGGGCATGGAAACTGCTAAAACTAGAACTGGCAACTGCAGGTTGTGCATTGAGTTTCAATACTTTTCTCTTGTCTCTTAGAAGGATAATTTCTCCACCAGTTGTAACCACATAGTGCATTTACTGTATTTTGAGTTAGTGCTGCAAGATGTGTGAAAGTGATTTTTTTAAATTTGGTTGTTTTTTTTTTTTTTTGACGACTAGTGTTAGCATGGACTTTTGAGCACATAAGAAGATTATGGGGTAATTACAGGGATGCCTGGACCTTCAGGGTCTCAATGAAGCCTGTAATGGGTGCTTAAGGGACTTAGCTGCCTGTGAAGATGACTGTAGTCTGGCTTTGTGGTTACTTGTGCTAATGTGCCTCTTTTTCCATACACTTTTTGTTTCTTTATTAAGCAGGTTGTGGTTTGACTGAAATGTATACTAGACCTGGCTATTTATTTTCAAATGAAGTTTTCTTGGATGGTAACATTATTGTTTGCATCTCTTAGCTGAGTTTGGTACTGAGTATTTTGGTCTTTTAATGTCATTCATTTGGAGAAATAATAAGCAAAACCACTTGTGGGTTAAATGATTTAATGATCTGATGGGCCAGAATGGAAAATATTGCTGGAAATAATCTCAAATGTTACTGTTGAATCTGTAGGAAGCTTATGTGGCCATATGCTTTTAGCTTTTTCCAAATCTTAATTAGTAAAGAATGAATGTGTGTATGTGTGTGAATGAATAAAATCTAGGATCATCTCAAGTTGAAGTGGTGCCAGGTAGTTAACTTTGCAGGGAGGGAGAATAAGAAGCTAGAGAAAAAAGTCTTTTGGGTCTCGTTTCAGTAGTTTGAAATAAATTTACTTTAGAAAACCATGACTGAGACAAAACTCCTACCAGCACTTAGTATAATTTTCACGGAGCAAGTTTTCATGGAATGAGTATTGCCAAGGCCTGGAGTCTGGATCTCTGTTAGGGCCATGTACATGGTGCCACAAAACAGCAAGTAACAGCAAAATGTCTTTCACCTGCTATACCTTGAAGCACCACCAAGAGTTCCCATTTTAACTATTCTGCCTGTTGGGTGCCAATATTTTACATTAGAGGAGGTAAACCACACTTCTTTGATCCTAGGATGGCAGTGTTAGAACAGTTCTATCTCTGAGGGCAAGACGTGTAGATTTTCTTCCAGTTTTACTTCCACATAAAGAGCAGCCTCTCTTGCCTTCCCAGCTGAGGCTGAAATATCCCGTACTGCTGCAGGCACCAGAGCCTTGACYCTACAGCACAGAAGTGTAACTGTCCATACCCATTTTTCATCTGAGCTTTTTCAGGCATCATGTAGTATAAGTTTAGGGGAAGACTTTCAGTTCAGTGTGCAGTATATGCTCACAAGTTTATCTCACACAATTTTTGTCAGCAGTGATAGGAATTTAAAGCATTCCACAGTGGCAGGAACTGTCCTGCTTTGCTCTTAATCTCAGTTAGCAGGGCAGCACTAGTTGATAAAAATGTGTGTAGTTTTGGAGGCCCAAGTAGGTCTTGGAAGTGCAGCTGAGGATAACCACAGCCTAGGCTGCTGAAGAAACTTCTTTGCTAGCTGTAGGAGTCTAAAGCAGCTCAAAATACATTTTTCATTACTTTGGTTTTATCCTTGCTGTAGGTATTGTGGGAAGCAGCAGGGGAGGGAAAGAGGGGGTGAAATAGCCTCATGAAGTAAAGAGTGGCATGCCTGTGATGGGGATGACTTTTTTGACTGTGCAATTGTATGGGTATTTGTACTGAATCCTTTTAAAATGTTTGTGGTTATAACTAAGAAACTGGTTATGATTTTCTTTCTCCTTTCTCACGGTTGTAAGAAGATGCGGAAACAAATTTTGAGGAGCTGAACATCGGCTGTGATTTGCCTAGAGGTGGAAATGCTAATCTGTTCATTTGAGTCTTTCATAACGTTTGACTTATTTTTATTCCAGTTGTAATCAAGGACTGAACAGTCTGGCCTTTGAAAGGGAATGGGCAATGCTGGAAGGCAGGAAAGAGAATTTGGAGGCTTGCCTCACTTGAAGAAAGGTCCCTGACAGCACAGCTAGACAAGTTGTGCTTCTATAATGAGTTTCTGTGGTTGTTTAGAGATGCTGTAAATAACACATTCACCACAAAGGATGCACGACTGGTGACTAAGTCCTACACATACTGCTTTCAAACACTGGTCCCTTTCACTGCCAAGTCCTCAGTGGTGTGAAGTTGTTTGTATATGCTTTTATCCAGCTGAATACAGAACATATTGTTCTGTTGCTCTTGTAGTTGTATGCACTTTGCTTACTACCCATGGGCAACTAATTGCCAGTTAGGATTAGGAATTCCCTGTAATCACTAATTAAAATCCCTGCTCAGCATACCTGTAAGGGTGGTGTAGCTTACCTTTTCCTTGGCAACCTCGTGTTTATGGTGACTATATATATATATCTCTCACTATATATAGGCTAGCACTTTTTGTTTAACAGATCATGGAGATGCTTTCTCAAGCAGCAGGAAAGTTTGGATGTTCATAAACACAGTCTATTGGTTTATTTTCTTTCAAACGGCTTTGCTGTATATGAGAAATTGGACAGAGGGTTTAGCCCTGCAACTTTAATGTGACATTGATTTTTATCTACAGTGCGTCTGAACAGCCTGGGTCAGAAGAAACAGGTCTGAAAGAAGTCTCAAAGCAAGAATGAGCTGTAATTATAATTCCTGATGTGGTTGTTTAAACTGTTCTTAAAGACCTTTAGCAGTGAAGGCTCCTGGACCATCTGGAGCAATCCTTTCCAATATAGAGCAACATCAACCTTTGGAAGACTCATCCTAATGGCTATTGAGACTGCTGAGCTGTCCATTATAGATGTGGAAAAGAGATTATTTCTCCTTTCTATAATTTCACATAAACTTAAAAAAAATTTGCATGTTTTATTCTGCACCTTCTCTTTACCTTGTAATCATTTTTCTTTTAGGATGATTAATTCCATCTTTATGCTAATTGTTTCCTCCATAGAGCACCTCTGTCCAGTCTTGTACTTTTCTTTGGATTCTTTATAATTAGACCATATTTTTTCTGAAGTGCAACATCCAAAGCCAGATGCAAAGTCGCACATAAAGCTCTTCTCGTGCCTTTTCTAATACCACAGCATGAAACAACCCACTTGGGTTTGTATCCCTTCCTGGAGAACCCTGTGCAGTCAGCTGGGTGAGGAGCACGCTGGTTCCTAAAGCACTCAAGAGGCTTTGCTCAGGACTGCACTGGAGGGGCTGAGCTGCGTTGTACCACTCTGCTGCATGCTGTATAATGTTGGCCTTGCAGGAGAAAGTCTGCACGGAAAAGAAAAATCTTTCTTCAGATGTTGAATAAGGCTCAGATCATTGCAAATGGAAATGTTTAAATATAGTGCATTTGAAAGCAAAGCTCAAACTATCATCCTCGCAGTGCATTTTCTCTTTTCATTTCAATTAACAGCTTTTGTCTGTACCACATCCATTCCTGGGTGAGTCCAATATTAGTTAATGAACTGAATTCTCTGTGTAGACAGTTACTTTCTGTGTGCTGTGTGCAAACTTTCCTTGGTTAGGATAACAGCACTTTACAGATGTGTGAATACCTATGTAAGGTTAAAAGCAAGGGATAACCAAGGTCATGTATTCCAAAGTCTTTTCTTTAGACCTTTTTGAGCCCCGTCTGGTCTACTTAAAAGAGAAACTTCCATGTTTTTTCAGATATCTTCTACTTTTTCTTTGGGAGAAAACCCTTGCTGAAGTGTTTTTTTCTATCCAGAAAGTGGAGAAATTATGCCTTAAGTCTATGGTAACCATACAGCGTCTATATTAGGTCAGTTTATAGCAAAAGAGTATTCATGGGGTAGTAGGAATATTATAGTTAGAGATAATTAGGCTATAAGTCCACTCCCAAGTGACCACTTGTTGTGGGGGGAGTTGAAACCACAGGGAGTGAAATAGAGTAAACTGTAGCTCCTAACTTGTAAGACTGACCTGTTTTTCCTTGAGTGTAAATAAAAATTTTATACTAGTTTGGCTATACAAGCCAAAGTAGTACAGAGTGTGTGTGCTGTGATCCACAAACACTGGCCTTTTTTGGTCATGGGCACTTAGGTAGTGTGACTTATGAAAGGCCAAGCTGTTGTAAGGGAATAAAAAAGCCATGTGCATGGTGCAGCCTCTTAAATAATTGAAATCAACTTGATATAGAAGACTTTATCCTCTACTACTTAGGGCTGTTCTTTTCCGTAGGAAAGTATTTCCTCATGAGAGAATTTTATTAATTTATTTAACAGTACTTGAAGTAGTTGCTTCAAAAAATTTCATTTGGGGTGTCTCAGCACTTTCTGGTGGTTTCTAAGGTGTGGGCATATAGTTACTATGTGTAATGTTATTTCCTGGGATTAGATTGTTAGAAAGAGAATGCATTAGCAGTCAACCAGGATTTTCAATTCAGCTCTTCCACCTAAGAAAGGCGAAGGATCCCAATGTACAGGAGCTAGGGTTACTTCTTAAGAGAACATCTGGTTATACCTAATGTGCTGTCCTTTAGCAGCCTCTGTCCTTTCAGGCAGGAATGGATTTTCTAGCTTTGTAAGGGGTATATGAAACAGAATTTATGTACGTTGTGAATACTCCATCACAAATAACTGATGGCTTTACTAGAGAACATACATTCCCCCTTTCTTTTGAACCCTTTTCACTGCAGATAAAGTTCTTCTGAACAGTAAATTTCTTAAGACTGATACACTATGGAAATTATCAGATCAGTGTTATTTTTTTATCCAGTGGTCATGTATTTTAACATTATCTTGAATAAAAGTGAAAGTAGTTAATACCATGTGCAGTCATTTTCATTTCATTTTTGTTTGGAGACATTGTGTTGATAAGCCAGTTTTTTTTAAAAATGAACAGACGAATCCTACAATTATTTTAAATTGTATGAGTCATGCAGTAAAGGAGAATAGCTCTGTTTGTGATCAGAAAGTTCTGTATCTTGGAAAATCATACCTATGTGCATCAACGTTGCCTCTACTTTGTGTTCTTATTCTTGAAACACAGGTCATGATTCCCTATAAAACAACTTTTGCYTTCCCAGAGTTCTGTCTCATTACAGATGTAACTGAATTTACTTCCTTCTTCTGGGAAGATTTTGGAAAGGGAAGGGAGATGCTTTAAATGTATGGTACCTTGTGGAGTACGCTGGCAGCGCCAGTTTCAGGGCAGTGATATTTTTCAAGTAGTAAGATTAAAGCTATTCATGACATCAAGCCCCGACTTCTGAATTCAGTTTAGAATCCAATGGGTAGCTGTTTCAGCTTCCAAACATTGTCGTGAAGTGTACCACATACGAAAGGAACCTGGTGCTTCACCAGGTTCAGTGCAACAATATTTTTCTAAGTAGATAGGTTGAAGCTATTGATCACATCTACAAAAAAAGCCCACACTTTTAAGTTCTCCTCAGAATCTAAGGTGTATGTGTTTCAGGTTCTGAAAATATTGTGTACTGTCCTGAGGAGTCCCACATAATGAAGGAACTCATCACACTTCACTGGTTTAAACTTCTAGGTTGTCCTAARATGTAGATCACATCCTCTCAAAACAAATACCAAGGTCTGAATTCAAGAGAAACTTGTATTCTTCTCATGAGACTCATGTTTACTGTTATGGGGAATTATTCTTTTTACTGTCTTTGTCTTGGACACTGTGCAGCCAGAATGCATGTCAGCCCTGTTTCCCATTTGCTTTCTCCAGTGTGCATGGGAAGTGAGCATGGTTTTAACCAGATGTGAGATTCACCTGAGGAGCTTCTAAACCTGGCCCTGTTTTTCTCAGTGGAGGCTTCGTTTAACAGCACCATCCGTGGTACATGGAATTGTGCCTATAGGCCTATGCTTAATCAATATGTGCTGCAATTTGCAACCCTCACTGTCTGGAGTGTCTGTAGCTTCGATGAACAGTAATGGAGGGAGTTTGGAACCTTATGCAGTGCTACACAGTAGACCCTGTGGAGAAGTGAAGGGATAACCCAAGCAGTTTAAGGACCAGGAAAGGTCCTGTTAAGGATTTAGAAGGATTATTTCTTCAGTGTCATCGTTTGCTTTGGCAACAATTCCCRGCCAAGCTAACATGGTGCTGTGCTACAGGGTCTTGAATACTCTTTATGTCACCCACAGTGACAAGTGTGCACTGATTATTACTGAATTTCTCAGTTTGGCTCTTTTTAATCCACCTCTGTATGATGCTTTGCCCCCTTCTTCTCATTGCTGCTTTAAGGTAAATGTTTTCTTGCATGCCTCTAACAAATGTCAGTTATAACACAAACATCTTCTCCAAGCTGTGCTGTGGCTTTTTGGTTCCTGAAATGCTCAGTTGTTCTGCAGCATATTTCAGTTGCTCTGCTGGTAGTCTTGCCTTCGAAAGGCACATTAATGGATCTGTTTCGCAAGATTGTTTCTCACTTGGCTCGTGTGTGTTAGGTTTTGATAAGAGAAATTTCTTTGTCTGCTCTTCTTATTGTTGTCTTTGTAGTGTATTTCTGAATATATTGATTAGGAAGTTTTACTTTGTGATGTTCCTGAAGAGATATCGTTCCTGTAAAAAATGCTGTACGCAGACTGCCCCATAAAGTAGGACTATGTAATGCTCTCCACTCTCATATACTTCTCTGCCCTTGACAGTTTTTTTGTTACCTTTTGGTTCTTCTATACATACTTCTAGTAAGAAATATGTAATCTGTTGTTAGATTCTCTTTTTGGGCTATCCATATATTCATTGTTTCCTCTAGCAGATCCTTTTATGGTTTATCTCTGCTACCCTTATTAACATAATATTTACTCTTTTCCTTTTTTTCTTTTTTTTCTCTGTTGTTAATTGAGGCTATGAAGTTTCTAAGGCCATGTAGAAACTAGTTCTTATTACAGGATAGTCTTACTGCCGTGGCTTGGGACTTCAGTATCCTTAGCTTCTTTATCCTGAATTTGGAGTGCCACATTACTTTTGAGCAACTGAGAGTACTAAGAAATAGAAGACTCACACCTTAGAATCCTGGATATCTTAGTATGTATGTCTGATACCTGGAGGTCTCACAGCACCAACTTCTCTACTGAGAAAAGAGAATGCAACTTGGCTGGAGCTGGGCAGAGTTGAACTCCTTTGTGTTGGTCATGAACTTAGTCCCAGGTCTGGAAGCTTAGGCAGCAGTAGCTCAGGATAACCTGTTTCCAGCTGAGTGCTCTGAGAGCGGTGATTGGGCCTGTTCTGTTGCATTAAGGACACAGAAGAAAAGGCTTTGGGCAAGTTTAATTTCTGTTCACATGAGAGCTGCTGCAGTTTCGTTACTTGTCGTGTTTTGAGTATGTTGCTAAGGAGAAAAGGACAAAAAGATGAGAATGAGTTGCTAAATCTTGAGATACTTCCATAGGAAAACATACTACTTGATATCATAATTATTCTTAAAGCCAGTGCAGTTCCAGACTCCCTAATAAGGATATTTGCATTAAATTTGTCTATGTTGTGCTGTAGATGCCTGAGCTTGACAGCCTATAAGGAAGGTCGGTTTTGTTTGTTTGTTCTGGTTAAGTTTTTGTTTGGGTTTTATAGTTTGAAACAATACTTCTGTTGCCTTCTTTTGTCTTTTCTAGTAATTTTGCCAGGGAGTTGTCTTCTGGATGTTTTATGGGTATAAGTTACGGCAGAAGTTTGATCTTTGATGTTATGCGGTTACTCTATTTATTACAGATTTTTTTTTTAATTTCTCTTTTTTCAAGTGAGGTCAAGGCCAATAACAATTCCACATTGTAAAGAAAAAACTTAGGTAACATTTGTAACCTCTACTTGAAGTGAGTACTTCTTGAATTTCTGTTCCATCTCTTTGTATGTCCCTTTTCTTTCGGTGTTTTCAGTGCTCTTTTGGTGAAACACTTACTTTCAGCTCCAAAGGCTGGGGTAGCTGGGACTGTTCTGCTCTCTTTCCCAGCTTTTCTTTGAAATCTCCTTTTTCTGTGAAAATGCGTTGACAGATTCTCTCATGTGCCTTGATTTGCCAAGTGGTACATGCTGTGAGTACCACTAAATGCCTTCATATCCGACTGTGCAGGAGCTTTTTGGTATTATTTGCTTATGCATATACAACTGTTTGAAAAATTAAGCATGTGCAGGCATATTGTTGTGATCTGGCCCTGGAGCAATGAAGTTGTTGTTCTGAGTTCAGTACAGAGTGATGGTACCCTGCCAGCTGAAAATCTCATCTTCAGATTTTTCATCATGCTTTTGTGTATGTAACGGAAGCCTTGTGAATTAGCCTCTCATAGGAGCTGCTTTTAGCTGTTGCAGGTTGGGACTTCCATTTATTCCTTGAAGTAACAAGATTTTGGAGCAGTGAGCCTGCTGACCTGAACAACTTAAAGCTCAGTCAAGGGTATTTTTCCTTTGTCAGCACAGCACAGTTAAGGATATGTGTCAATGAAGAGAGTCCCCATGGATAACTGGGTTTCTAGGATACAGCATAGGTTCTGTTTTAATTAGGCAGTTGCTCTTGTCTTCAGGCTCTCTGTCACTTCATTGCTTGTAGAGATTTTATAGTGATAATGCAGTTTAAGAAGTAAAATCGTTTTGTTTTAAGGATGTATTTTTTGCTTGTGTGCAAAATGCCACTCACTGATCTGTCATCTGCACTAGGAAAGAGACTAATATAAATTTAATTGGTCTTCTCAAAAGCTTCCGGGATCTGCATTTTGGTGGACAGTGCAGTGTTGAGCATAAACATAAAGCTTTTCACTGGTCGTTCAGTTGGATGAAAACTGACACTGGCTGTTTAGAGACTAAAAATCAAGTTATTGTACAGAGAGCAATTAAAAAGGAAAAGAAAAAAAAAAAGGAAGTGGAGGGAAGGAAAGCCTTCCCATTTTAAAAAATGTGACCTGGTTATCCCGATGAGCAAATCTGATGAGAGTTTTTCTTAGAATTAACATTTGTAAAGTCAATTCAAGTTTGTGTGTACTTTATCTCTAACATATGGCTTCCCACACAATGATGTCATGTACAACTAAGTGCCAAAAAAAGCGTGAATGCTCCCAGCAAAAGCTACACTTTGAACTAGGATTTGATTTGCAGTTTCTGTGCCTGTGTGTGCGTGGCCAGACAGCCGGTCACGTTCGAGCACCCAGCTCTGCTCGAAGCCACTGCTTTCCTCAGCTGCGGGTCATGGTCTGCAGGAAGGCACAGTGGCCATGGAAGGCTTCTGTATCGGAAACGTCTACTTTTCTCCCCTCTGAGATGTTGGAAAGGGTGTGAATTGCCATGGCTAACTTGCTTCAGAGGAGTTCTAGAGAGGGACCGTCAGCTCCAGGCATCTTGGTGCTGTAAGAGCTTCGTGCAGTTCCACAAGTGAGGATTTCTGTATCATTGGGGTTTGCAGGTGTTGTGTGGGCATAACAAACTGTTCTGTGCATGGGTTTTGTTCCCAGCCCACTTCTTAGCTGAGTCGTGGTTTTCCAAAGGTTGTAATAATGTTGGGAGGTGGATCTCACTGTGTGCTTCTGTTTGTGGAGTGGGTGGTGGGGTGGCCCGCTCTGACCCCCTCTGTATGTTCTCCTGCCCTTAGTGCCCGATCTGGTGGTCTGCTTGTTACCTTTTGTTACAAAAAGCTTCCCTTTTTGTCTCTCTTTCATGCAAACMAGAATGTGTTACAGTGGTATGAAATAAAGAGAAGCTGTGGGTTCTTTTTCTGTTAGTCAACCATCTACTGTAAACTACTACAGGGTCCTGTTCTGCTTCAGCAGTGAGTGTGTTAGGGAGATTCGTGGATCAGAACACAGATTGCAAGTTTTCTCCTGAGCTGTTCCATCAGCCATGAAGTGGAAGTTGGGATCTCAGGCTGCCTACAGCTCTTTAACGTGATGGTCACCAGCAAGTGTCCTAAAGTACAAAGCTTTCATCAACTCTGCTGGCCAGCAAGCAAGGGTTTATCTTTGCCCTTCCCTTTGTGCTTTGGTGCACGTTTTCTCCTCATACAGAGATGGAAGCTTGTGCTCGTTTGCTGTGCAGGAGAGGGAGGTTCTTGTCTGCTTGCACCTGGGCAGCAGCTGAGCCACAGCTGGTTGCATGTGGGTGAAGAATGATTCTAAGATGTTTCTCTTGGTTTTTGGCTACGTATTAATACCTGAAGTGGGTAAAAGTGATCATGTGTGTACAGAGGCACTCACTTTGTGTGTTGCTTCCTAGTAACACTTATTTTTCTCATAATACTGCTTTTTATCATCCACTGCAGTGAGAAATAGGGCCAAGACAGCATTAGTTTTCAATTTCTTTACTTTCTCTTTCTTGTAGCCTTTCAGGTTGTACAAGCAGCTTGATTAGCTAAAATTCTTAAGTGCATCTGGTAAATGATGAGAGATTAACTTTTGCAATAAGAAAATTAACATCTTTGAGAAAGACTTGTTGGGACTCCGAGTGGTTTGTGTCGCTTGCTGCCCTGAGGGTGCATTGGGCATGGGTGCAGCATGTGCTCCAGGGAGCAGAACCTTCCAAAATCGGCACGGAGCTCCACAGAGGAGCTGTGAGCTGGAGCTTGGGAAGGGAGGGACTGTGCAGGCTCCCATCCCCTCCTCTCCCTGGCTTTTGTGTGCCGGTGGTGATTATTGTCACCGTTCAATCCATGCTTAATGCCTCCCAGAGAAGAAAGCAGACAGCTTTGCGTCTGCACATGTTTGTGTGACTGGTATTTTCCTACAAACCAGACACCTAAGAAATTTAGTTAGAGGCTTCCACAMGGGAACGGTATAAATTTTTTGCAGTGACCTAGTGCATACAAGCTCTTTTGGTGGAAGCTGAACTAAAAGCTGTTAAATAAATTAGGAAGTTATTAAGTGTTAAGCTGTAGGAGGAAGAGTTAGGATTTTTTTCAGATACATTTGCATCTATCATTCTTTCTGCCCTTGGGTGGTCTCGAGTCCTGTGCTACATTCAGTTACTTTAATTTCTTACTTTCTATTTCTTGAAGAAAAAGATAAAATATATATTATTAAAAGCTTCCCTTAAATGTGATATGCTACTCTATCCCATAGTCAGGGAGCTGTTTCAAGTGGTGAATACTCCTAGTGAGCTCATAGCTTTAATGATTTGGGAGCCTCTGCTATGTAGTTAGGAATTTTACCATAATATTTGCAATGTATGTAGCATTGGTTGCCTTTTTATCTAAAACGCATCAGTTTGGAACAATGCACAACAATAAAAGAGCAATTTTTCTCCTTGCCTGAAAAATAAAGCTATTAAAATTTAATTTTGTAGGTCATTGTGTTAATACACAGAAGATTTGTTTTTTAAGCGGTATATGTTTTGAATTGTTCTGCTGCTAGTCTGCAGGCATTTTCTGTTGTTTGCAAACTTGATTAGCCATTACTTAGTTTCTCAAAAATAATAGAACGAAAGTTACTAGTTCTGTTCTTAAGGTTTAATTTTATCACATGTAAAGATTTCTCTGTGTTGTTGTCATGCCTGTATCTGTCATTTATAATTTAACATCATAATATAGAAAATTACCGACATCTTAGTAAATACTGAAAATTGTGATAGTGTACAATTGCCACATTTAAATAGCAGAGTGCAGAAAAGTGCTGCACCTTTTTTGAAGTCACATGAAACATGAGTGGCAGAGGTGACATTACATCTGCATCCTGCATTTAAAAAATACGTGAAAGCCTATTTTTTATAAATAAAGAAAATACAAAAATGTATGATAAGTGCATATTGTTACCAATACGTATTTGAAACATCCTTTTTTTTCTTTATTATAGGTTATAGAACAGACGTTACTTTTCAGCACTGCAACTACAGGAAGGATGCAATCTGCATCCCACTAATTGCTTTCTGGAAAAATGACTAGTCTAGTTCCTGGTTTATGAACACGTGTAGCTTTCTGGCAAGCAGACGTGGTATATTTTTGTCACCAAAGAAGTCCATAGACTGCAGCATTGCTGTGCTGTAGTCGTGAGAAAGTGCTGTGCTTCCCGAATTCGCACAGTCTGCACCAGCGTTAGCGGGGCACGGCTGCGCTTCTGTAAACACAGATCTGGCGGTTAAAGGGGTCACTGTTCGGTGCCAGGTTTCATTACTTGCGGGTTGCTTGTGACTCCTRCCAGTTTTGGGAGGGAGCAGAGAGTTCGTCACCCCAAGGCCACCAGTTCATTTCCTGCGTTATCACTCCTCCCGTGTCCGAATGTCATTGTCTGAGCTGAGGCATTGTACTGGTGCCATCTGTGACTCCTGTGGCCCCTGCCACTAGTGCTCGCCTTTCCTCCCCTTTSCTGTATCTTAGGATCACAGCTTTGTTCCCTAAGCTATCTATTCTTTTTCATAATGTTATCAGMCTGGCGGAGCTTGGCTTGTGTGGTGTGAGCCCGTCCGCGCTGCCTCTGAGGCGGCACGGGGAAGCCGTCACCCACCAGCAGCAGCTGTGCAAACAAACGAGTCAGCGCTCCTACTCATCGACAGCTTTGTGCAGCCGGGGCTTTGCGATGCACCAGAACATGTGCGATCTGTCTGCTTCCTTTGTCCCGCCGAACAGCCACATCGGCCACTCTGCGCTGATGAGGGCGATTGTCATGCCGTGGTGTGCCTTCCCCTCCTTCCCTTTTTCCTTTGCTTTTCCTGCCTCTTTGTGGGCTGTCTGGCTGCTCCCAAACACATCTGCCACGCGTCCCATCTGCTCTCCCTGAGAGGCACGCTCGGTTCTGACAGCCGCTATTCAAGTGGTGCAGTGTTCTCTGGAGCTGACAGAAAATACTAATTTGTATTATTAATGGCGTATCACTGGTGCTCCCCGCTTCTAAAACACTAAGCAAAGCAAATAGTGTGGAACATGACTTGTGAACTTGCCGGTGAGTTGTTTCAAAATCCTGTGCATAGGTGAATTTTTCCCCTTCCACTTACCTCAAGTAACACTGCTCTTACCTTGTCTTATCGCTTGTAACTTTCTCAAGACACAGTGTGTTTTCCTTCAAAAAATGAAATTTCAGAAGTTGTGTTCTTTCCTTCCTGGCATCAGTGGCAAGATTGTTTACATTAAGAGGCAAGGCACAAGTGTATGATTAAATTGTAATTTGCTATTACATTGTCTTTCAAGGAGAAAAATATTATCAGACTGTCAAAAAAAAAAAAAAATCATATTCTAGATTTAGAGCCATGGTTGGCCTTGTGTGTTCTGCGTGTCTGTTGGACAGCTTAGGGTTGTACACTTAACTCTTCAGAACATCTTTTCTGTGGTGTTTATTCACTTCCAGCAGGATCTTGCGTTGTGACAGCTTCCCTCTCAAGTTGAACAAAGGTAAAAGGGGCTCTGGTGATATGCAGCATAGGCATGTATAGGCAGTAGTTATTTTCGTGGAGTCACCTCTAGCTTTGAGTCAAAGATTTGAGGAGATAAATGATCAAAAGTGCAGTTACTAATTAGTATTAGTATTCAGCTGTGCCTGGTCATATTGACTGTCATCTGTATCAACTCCACATGTACCATACCTATTATGTTGGCGCTATCACAGMTGCCTTGTGTACTGCTGCAGGGATTTACAATATGAAGCTATTATGAACAAGAAATACTTTCTCTGTTACGATGTTTATCTGCAGTGTGGAATTCACTGTAAGCAAGGGTGAGGTGTCCAAAGTGTGACCAAGGTGGGCAGGATTTTACAGGGCTGGCTAAAAGGAACTGTGGATGCATGTAGGGAGAGAAGTGATTCATTTTGACAGTATTTGTTTCATAGCCTTGTAAGTCTTTTCCTGTAGTAACTCCCTGATTACTGAAAATGTCACAAAGAGGAAAGTAGAGGTTGGAAGCGTAAGTCAAAGGAAGGAGCGAGGCCAGGGAGGCTTCTAGCAATGAAAAAAAATGTTGAACAGCTTTTGGACAGCAAGTGGATCTGGCTCAGGGTGCACTTTGGTTCTGTGCTTCCTAGAAACTGCTTTGTCTGGTACTCATGTTAACTCCTTGTGAAAGCTGTTATTCCTTGGTGGCTGCACTGTTCTGCACTATGTCGTGTTCAAGCACCTGACCTCTGTTGAAGAGGCTGAGGATGGACTTCTGTACTTGTCTTACATAGCTTTTACAAGAATGTTTTTTCTTTTGGTTCTCTTTTTTCTTCACCTGAGAGCATTGTAAGGCAGTATATTTTATCATCATATCACAATTAAGCATCATAAAGCTGGTAATGGCTACAGTGAGGAAAAACATTACAGTAGTAATGGCTACAGGAGGAAAAAATGGATTGGGACTGTTTGAGAGAATAGTATCTGCTATGCTGTGAAACATTGTGCGTGGAATCTGTAAAATAAACGATATAATCACAGCACTCATTTGGTTAGGTGTGATTAGTAGTACAGGTATTGGATTTGAACATTAATTCTCGTAATTGTGCTTCTCAGATCTGCACCTTCAAAATTTATCAAGTCAGTGTCTGCACTTGAAAAGTTGTGTCAAGGAGTTTAGCAAACAGACCAGGGAGGAGGGGATAAGTACAGCAGTTTATCACCTTTGGGAAGTAGTGTTAGACTGACAGCAGTGGGTAACAGATCGGTGAGCTATTCCTGCAACACCTTCCATGGGTTACTAAGTTCAAGGCATCCTCTAAAGGATTACAGATGTAGTTGCAGTTGAGCTGTGCACTGTATCATTCGTCCAGCACTCTGTACTGTGTATGCTTGTTTTTATTTTAAACTGATCCCTGGTGGTTTAACTGGATGCGATTCCTGCCTCCCCCCCGCCTTGTTAATGTGTGTTGCCGGTAGATTCCAGCAGCACTGCCTGGACACTCCCATATGAAAATAGGATGATCAGGCATGATAGCTAACTTAAGGATGAACCCTTTGTGTGTATCCTTGAAAAATATTCTGCAGCAATTTTCTGTGATTTCCTTTAATACAGCTCTGAATGCTTTTAGTCCAGTCTTGACATCAGAAAAGATGCAGTACTCATGCAATAATTAACCTTTTCTCTGCAAAACTCATCTGTGGTAGGAAAAGCTTATATACAGATCTTCTCTGTAACCCAAGAACACTTATGTGAGAGAGGAGAGTATTCTGTTTGTTGATATATATGGTGAATTCTTAGCTTTTTCTCCTTTGTGTTTTAACCTGGCCATTACTACTTTCACTGCTCAAACTGGAGCAGTGAAAGTTTTATTACAGGTGGCCTGTAAAGAGAGCAGTTCTGTAGAGGGCTGTGAATAAAGATGGCAATTGTGTAATGAAGCAGTTTGTCACTGACTGCTAACAGGCCAAACTTCAGATGAATGGTGGACAATGTAAACATAACATGTTACTTAGCAAATTCTTGTAGTTGATACTAGGTCCACATTTCTGTATGAAAAGGGAACTCCTCTTCATCTCTCGTAAGTGTCACTCATTTCTGATACGAGAGGGAGGATCTGGTCCATGAAACAGAGTAGATCTTCTAGTGACCTTAATATTAAGAAATAATAAAACTGGAGGAAATGAAGTGATACTAAAGAAAAGCAGAACACCTGAAATTACATAAGATTTTTCCCTGCATTGTTCCTTGTTACCTTTTTTGGTGTGTTTACTTTGTGAGACTATTAGCTGCCATGCACTGTAGCCTTGCCCAGATAAGAGAGAGCCACTTTGCCCTTCCATGGGGCTCACTAGAGTGGTGCTCTAGAGAGACAAGTCAGTGCAGTGAGAGGAGCTTGTGTTATCCTGCTCATTTCCAAGGAGTGGTGTTTCACAGAAAACTTACTGTTTGTCCTGACTTGCTCATGGAGGTTTTTTTACTTACTTGGGAGGCTTTGCCTTTGCCCTTGAGTACTGGACAGTTGTCTTCTGGGCAGAAATACTCTATGTGAGGTTTGCTTGTAGCAATTTTACTACTTGTGCTGATCTGTTGTGTTTTGGCTTTTGTTTTTCTCTCTCTCTCTCTTGATTTAGATGAGACATCCTTGGAACAGCAGAATTTTTCTTTTTTCTCAATGGACTTAAAGGTGCATGAAAGCATATCAGGCAGCAGGACACAAACGACCTTAGCAAAAAGTACTTTGGAGTCCCAAGAAAGTAATTTGCTTCAAACAGTTTTATCATCAGTTACCACTTCCTTTGATGGGACTTTACCTAGCCAAGAAGAAACAGCCAGGATTTCAGAAGGGAGAAGTACGCCGTTGGTAGATGTCTCTGTAAAAAGCAATGAGGCATTCTTAAGTGATGATGAATTCATTAGCTCCTTTTCAAAGACACAGTGGACTTCTCCACTGAAGTCTTTTGCAGTTTTAACAGATCATCTCTCAGTTAATACAGTAGAGCCATCAAGAGAAATGTTAGAAACTGTGTTGCTAACACCTTCATTATCTGTCCTTTCTTCACCGTATGATATTTCAGAAACAGCACAGCAGAAAACTCCGTTGAGCACTGTCCCTGAACGCAGCTACACTCTTACAGAACTAAAGCCTTTTGTACCAGATCGTGAAATGCTAACAGCAAGCAGAGACTTCCTGATGTACCCTCCAAATACAGCTGTTCATTTCACTCCCATTCCTTCAGAGACGGGAGTTGCGGCAGGGGAACACTTTAATGCAAGTTTAACAGCTCTGCCTTTTGGGGCTGCTTCAGAAGGATCCCCTCTCCATCTCAAGCTGCTGGGTGACACCGGCCCTGTGACCCCAGATGCTACAGCACAACGTGCAGACCTGTATGGTGATGTTGATGCCGATGTGAGTAGCAGGGCAGCAGAATCTCTCAGTCAAAGGACCTACCCCACTCCAAGCATTCCCTGGGCTACGCCAGCTTCAGCAGCCAGTGCTGAGCCTGCTTTTTTTCCTATTAGTCTTCCACTTGTGTCTTTCCCATTTGATTCAGCTGCCATTTCCATGAACTCTAATACAGTTCTTAATGCCAGCCTGTTTACACGTGAATTCTCTACTACAGCACCAAATTTGCCTGCTGGTTCAGAAATACCAAGTCAATTAGAGCTTGTCAGTGAGCTCAAGAGTCCAGTGCCTTTCACGAGATCATACAGTTATTGTCTATATTGTGACTCAGTTTCACTTCTGCCAGAAGTAGGCTTTTCCCCAGAACATGATGTGGGCTCAGGCGATTTTGTTGAAACTTTGTCCATCAAAGCCTCTGAAGTACAAGGCATAACTCCATTTACAACTGTAATTACTGACGGGTATGAATTAGATGAACTTACACCTGAGATTTTTGATACTTCTTTTCCATCAAGACCAGTTGTTTCACTTTCTTCGAGATTTGCAGAAAGCCCTGATTCAAGCATGTTTTTATTAAGCGCTACAGACGCTAGAACACCTACAATATCTCCTTCCTACCATCAGCTCGCTGGGGAAATGTCACTGAACATCTCTGTTGCCCAGACCCTCCCTGTTCTAGAGACGGTTTCGTTGACACCAAGCACTCATGTAGAAATTCCTGGTGCTGCCACCATTCTGTTTGACTCTACCATAATCCCGAGTGAGCCAGTGGCATCATTTGCAGTCACTCAGACAACTTTGCTGGAATTGCCAGAATTAATGCCATCAGAATCTCTGGTTTTGCTTGACAAGACATCTGTAAGGGAGGAACCGTCTTTAAATATTTCAGATATTCCATCCAATCTTTTATCAACACCATTTCTTATTGAATCTAGCTACTTGTCTTTATCATCGACCGTGCTAAATTCTTACTCAGACATGCAAAGTGATTTATCAACACTGTTACCTCAGACCTTGTTGACTGGGACATCAGTACTTTCTGAGGATGTTACCGGCTGGGACTTAGCTACTACTGTCAGCTCTGCCACTGACTCCGAGGTTTCTCAGTTACAACTTGGCCAGACATCATACTTTTATTCAAATGCATCATCCCTTCCAGATGCACTTGTTCCTGAAATAATGCCATCATCAGATTTTCACTCTGAGTCATCTGTGTTTCTAGAAGCACCCTCGGTACTGCCAGTGGGCTCTGAAGTTGTGTTTACCTCAGCTGCCACAGGAGCTACCTCTCAGTTGGAGCCTTCACTCTCCACCTCTCACTCTGTGGTTCCTACCCTGGTGCTGCCCACTTTCAACACCCAGTCTATCACCAGCAGCATCTTGCTCAGTGCAACAAGTCTGATCTCTTCGTTTMCTACCTTTCCAGCAACTCCTGTCTTAAATGTATCTTCATCTCTACTTTCAACTGCTCTGGGTTCTGATGAGGATATTGGTGCTACAGTTAACCCCACGCTGCTTTTAACATCCCGCAGCAAGGGCAGTGTCCCCACAGCCCTTCCTCCCACAGACCCTGACAACCTCACATCAGGTGCCGACACCATCAGTGTGATGCCCTTTCCTACAGCATCGCTCTCCGTGACCACACTGTTTGCTCCCACACAATTTCCTCCGACTACTAGTCCTCCCTCCGGATATGAAGTTCCATCAGGAAGCAGTGTAACTGCTGGTGCTGATGCSTCGGCTCCTTCCACCGCTGTCTCCACGACCACCGTCCCCAGTGCTACGGGCAGCCGTGGCACGGCTGCTGCAGGCAGCCCGGGAACGTTCTCCTCCACCCCTCTGGCGACCACTACTCCATCTGAACTGGTGGTTGTAACTTCTGCCGGGACCACCACCAGGCAGCCGTATGTCTGCGACATCACCGTTCCCGACGCTTACTTAGTCACTGCSGGTAAGATATTCCCGACATTTTTATTTTGTTTTTTGGAAGCCACTGTAGTGTGACCCCCCCCTAGCTAAATTGCAGACCTTCAATTAATTAAGTGAACCTTTCGTAGAAATACGGCGTGAATTTAGACAAAGAGCTGTAAAAGCATTGATTTATCATTTACTTTTAAAAATAATAGAATTCACTTGAACAAAGTCCATTGTGATAGCGAGTTAAATTTATGTTATGCTGCACAGAGAATGAAATTGCCTTCTAAAATTGCTGATGCGTATGTACAAGTGTGCTGAGTTAGAGGCTGCTTTATCATTTAATCGGTTGTAAATGAATGTTACTGTCATGCTACTGTTCTGCCAAACTGTTAAATGTTCTGACTGAGTAAGTTTCTCCTTTCAGTTGTTGCTGCTGTTTGTAAAAAAAACACCTGCATGTGAGGTAATGTTGTAAAATGCAAGAGGAGAATTGGTTTAAAAAATGTTTGGGTTTCACTACCATTTTTATAGTTTTATCTTACTAGCTTATGTTTGTACCTTACCTCCTCCCGTACTTACTTTCAATTGGATTTGGTGTGTTTGTAACCAGAAAAAGTGACGTTAGTGTGTTTCAAAATTAATTGTCTTAGCATCTGTGTTTGCTTTTCTGGTGTTTTCCTGCCTCTTCCTAGCTTGTTAACAAAACAAAACCAGCAAACTAATCCAGGGCAGCTGCAGAAGTGCTGCATTTTCGTGGTAAGCAACGTATTTTACCCTTAAGATTTAGTTGTAAGAAATAAAGCAGAGTGAACATAATCTCATCCTTCAGATATGTAGGTGATCTAGCTATGCTGGCCTTGAGGAAGACTTTTTTTAAACATGTAATTTGGGTAATTTTGTAGGCAAGTTACTGATGGAAAGTAAATGCAAAATGACAACACAACACTTTTCAGTTGTTTGCTTAACCCACAGTCACAGTGTCAAGTGTTACTGTAACAGGCACAACATCCATTGGGATGTGGGGATTTAAAAGCTCTTTCTTACTCTGTGGATATCCCTTTCATTAATTAATGTCATGTTTGTTTACTTTTTATTTAAGAGAAAAGTAGATGCATATTTTCTGTGGCTTTTTTCTGACCTTATCTACATTCCTTGCATTGCCTGCAAAACTTTAACTGCATTGTGACAGCAGACTCATTGCTCACAAGTCAAACTGAATATACTGCTGCTTTCAGATCCCATTTAAATGCCTCAGTGGCTCTTTAAAAGATTCTTTTATTAGAATGCTAAGGACATCAGATATGGAAAAACAAGAGAAAGAAAATAAACTTACAGTTCCTTAAACTTAATGTACAGTCACTTTTTAGGATACAGTCACACCTTTACCCGTGTCCTTGTCATTCATCTTACCTGTTTGATGCAGTTGATCTCACTGCCTGCTTTTTCATGCATTGCGCAATTTCAAATGCAGCTTTGAATCAAAACCCAAGAGATGAAGCTAAAATGTATTTTCTGACTGACATTAATTTCTAGTGCTGGCCCGAAGAGCTGTTCTACGAAATATCAGTGAATCCATCAGAGAAGTGCTCCGAGTTCAGTTCAGGAGATCAGTAGAGCTAGAGGTAAGTAGGATGAAGTGTGTACAAGTACTCTTTGATCAATGTAATACAATAGTGGCTTAAGTTCACAAGCTGAAATAGCAATTCAAACAGTCCATAGGTACTGTGTCAGAGAGAGCTTTATTTTAGCTTAAATGTTAGTCATGTTTCAGTTGTTGGGTTTTTTTAAATGTGAAAATGATGTCAACTTTTTTACTTTTTGAATGCCATCATTTTTTACGACAGACTTCTCTTGATTTTGCAAGAGGTGAGCAAGCAGTGTCCAGACTCTACTGCTCACCTCGTGTGGCTGGTGAATTGAAACTGAAGAACTTTTACCCTTCAAATACCTTTTAAGCAGTTCTTTTTGTTCTGCTAGTGGATTATATGCTTAGCACTTTAAACAAAACAAAACCTTCTGCACAGCCTTGTGCTATATTATGTTATAAGTGAGGCCATCAACACTTGCAGGGGAGTTGGTGGAATCCCAAATGCATGGTTTGGCAGATGAAAAAGACGGGGAAAAAAAAATCGGGTGTGCAATAAGATGTTATTTTTAAGCCTTCAGATAAGTGTAACTCCTGTCCTTCCCCTCCTCACAGAAATTGCTCTCCTCTTGGGTTTTTCTGAAAGCTTCCTCTGCTTTGATATTCAAGGAATCATCTTTGAACAATACTTCATATTGTTTTCTAACTTCCAAGTGACTGTCTGGTTGAGATGAGGGTTAAAGGCTCTATTATCCACCTCTGTCTCAGACTCTCTGTCTGAGAGTAAAAGACTGTAGGGGTAGTTTGGGGGTACCTTAGTTGTATGATCAGATACTTCACCAGTGGGGACACAAGTAAGTAATTCAGTGGAATTACTGGTGTAGATGAGGTTCAGCTGCACTGGCGGATTTGCGTGACCATATTCATCTAGTTGTCATAGCCCAGCACCACATCATCTTTTCTGAGTCAGTGATCTCACTTTCATTATGTAGTTAACTCAAGTAGCAGTTTGAATGTTGAAYATAACTTACATTTCTCCATACACAGAATCCCTCGGTGCCTTTAACTTTGTCATCTCCCATAATCACTGCACTCAGTAATTAACTCTTGTCTGATGCTTGAGAATGTGCATCTCTACTACTCAGTCAAGATAGGAGTGTTGTAAATTTCTGCCAAACTTCAGCTACAGTGAGCTGCCACTATAAATTATGTGTAGTTTATGTCCTTCTAGCAATACCTGCTCATGAGCTATTTAGATTTTTTGTATATAAGAGATTTTTCTTCTGGTTTGTGAATTATACCTTCAGGTTGTGCAAGATGACATAGTCAAGGAGAAGTCAGATGTTCATTGTGATAGAACTACACTTAATTTTCAGTGATCTTACACTGCTCAGTAATATGGACGCATTTACCTTCTCAATATTAACAACAGTAAGACAAAATCTCTTGCTAAATACTTGAAGGTTAATTGGAACAAACATTTGATATCTTGCTTTATATTTTTTCCCTTTAAATTCCTGCCTTTCATGCCTCCTAACGTTGTGAAGCTCTCAATAGGAGAAGCTTCTGAGAAGTCCTAGGGTTCTTATAAATAATGCAGCTAGTCCAGCTTCATTCTTTGGAAAATCTTTTTTATCAAAAGGAAAAACATCTTTGCTGAATCAGTTTTGCTTATTTTATGCTAGGATGCTTCTGTCATATGGGTTTTGCACTAAAAATAATCACTAGCAAATGTCTTCACCTCTAGCTGTGGAATACTAACAAAACTGTTATTTTGAAAAAGAGCTGTCTATAATAGCGGTATGTTGAGTGGTGATGTAATGCAGTATTTTAAACAGAATTTGTCTATCTTGCTRAACTTAATTAATCAAACAGATCTGACTTTTGTTAGTTGAGAGTACCCAGAAACCATGTGTGTGTTTGGTGGTGAACACCAAGGTATGGTGAAGCAGTGCAATTCTCTAAGCTGCTTTTTTACTGTGTCTCTTATTACAGCTCACAGATGTTCCCTCACTGTGATGTAATGTACAGTAAATCAAGAGACAGTCTAGTTAAATTTAACTTTGTGGTAATGTATGCTTTAAAAATCCATGGCAATGATGGCTATAACTGCTGCTCACTTTAAATAGGAAACAAGTTTAATGGTGAAAGGAGGATTAAAACATTTTTTTCCCCCAACTTTTTCAGTTGAAACTTTGGTCTCTTATTTCAAACATTGTGAGTTGTTGAAGTGGAAAAAAGTAGAGTCAGAATCCTGCCAAATGAAAAAAACTTTTGTCATCTTTTTCCTAGCAAAAATCCTTACGGCAAAGTGAGAATAACCTAGAATTTCAAGGGGTTTTTTTCAGTTGGTCTGATTCTATTGCAAAAGAATAAGACCCTATTGTCTGAGTAAGAGTAATTTTGGTCAGCTTTCTGTAATGTAAAGCTTATGACACTTGGGTAAGAGCTGTTAGACAATGTTCCCTTGACTTGACTTGCACTGGGGTGTGAAATAAAATAGTGTTGGCAGTGACTCACTGCCAGGACCCCTGGTGCCATTAAGTTCATGCCAACAGGAAAAGGATTTTTGCCAGCCTCATTTGTGCTTGGAAATTTTATCATGCATTTTTACCTCAGCCACTTCGTTGTTGTGTTTAATGTGGGTTTGGAGGTGTGTCCTTAACCTGTTGGTTCCTATAATCCCAAATCAGTGGACTCTGCCTCCAAAGTGAGGAGTTCAGTTCATCATCAGGTAAATGCTGCTTTCAAAGATGCCACCTTGTGGACTTGCCCTGGCTGCATCGCTGCTTTGCCGCTGCTGGAGTTCTGCCTGGTACTGTTGAGGTTTGTAAAACCAGTGAGAATTGTTGTCTCAGGATCCTAAAGTGCTTAGAAGCAGCAGCTTTATTTCATTTTTAAGACCTGTGAGACTTCGTAGTCCGTCTTCAGGAAGTTAAACACCCTCTGCAGGCTCTTTACACAATGCTTAATAAGGTGGTGGTGAGGAAATCAGTTGTTTATGCTTCTGCCAGCTGTTTACACAGCATAATACAATGGAGCGTAGGCATGGATTAGGTTGTGGCAAAGGTACATCTAATCAAGTATTTTAGCAGACAATAATAATCAATAGCAAATGCTTAGGGAACATCATAAGGGACAGAGTAAGGATACAGTGATGTTTTTCCTGAATGCTCTTCTGGTAAACTGAGATTTAAAAACTTTCTGTATTAGAAGCTCTCTCTTGTGAGGGTAGCTTGGAATGAGATAGGTTGTGTCCTGGAAAGAGCAGAGTTGGGTTAGTCATCATACTTTGGAGCAGGGATAGCTTAACTGAAGGTGTTGAAAGAGTTCTCTCCTTGTACTCAAGGTTTCTGCCTTTGCAGTGGGAGTGGCTCCAAAGTGCCCATGGAGTTTTGTGTGCTTCTCTGGCTTTCTGGCTCAAAGTGTTAAAGTAAAAATTTGTACTTTTTAATAGAAGAAATCTGTGCTTGTGTAGTTTCAAATGTGATGGTTCAACTACCTAATTTGTTAGCATCTAGCTGTCCTGACAGTAGAGGTGAAACTTCCAAGAGAGGGTTGGATGGATGGATGGGTTTGGGAACCATTAGAGCTCTGCCAAGAGCAGCTATTCTCATTCATGAATTGAGTGTCGTGAGCTGTGCTTATCTATCCTAGATAACTTTGTAGACTTCTCTGTGAATTAGCTTGTAGACAGCATCATGCTGTCATGGGTCTGTTATTTCTGTCATATGAATTGGGCTGTAGAGAGCTAACTCTAGACAACTCTGCAATATCTCAAGCAGAAATAGCTATTGTTTTGACTTGTACTGGTTCTAATCTGCCTACCTCAAAATTACTGTTAAAAGTGGATTTTTTTTTTTTTTAATGTCCATTCTGGAGTTGCTGTTGCTTTTCTGATGCAGTGAAGCACAAAAGGGAACTGGCATTAGCTGTTAAGCTGAAAAAGTTAATGCAAAATTGCAGGAGGGTGTTCAGGGTAGGCTGCTTTCCTGGCCTCTGTAGTGCAGCACAACCAGTCAGAGATGGAGGCAGCTGAGTTGGTTATCAGAGGCATTCTTTCATGTCTGAAATACCTCACTCTAGTGCATAAGTATGTGCTGGCTACAGTAGGCCTCTTTTCCTCAGCACATATTGCTTTAGAAATCACCAGCAAATTGTCACTGAGATTTGTAATTCTAATTCCTCTTTTTCTTGCCTTTTAAGTAGTCTCATTTGCAAGTAATGGGCAACTTTTTTTTGGCTTGTGTTACCCATTTTAACTGCTGTTTCCATTTGACAGACTGAAGCTGTGGAGATTATTTCATCATGAGATAAAAGAATAAAATTTCAGATAAGAGGAACTGAAAAGAGCTGTGCACATTATTCATATCAAACAAATTTGAGTTTTATGGGTATAAATCCATTTAAAATAAAAGCTGGATGTTGCATATATTTGTGGGCTAAGAAGGGAGAAAGGCATAATGAGCAGCATAGATTATTTTTCTCATTTTCTTCTGCTGCTGAGGTAGTTTCTTCTGGTGAAGCTGAGCTCTCTGAAATACATGGTTTTCAGAGGACAGGAAAGAGCTGCTTGCTGTCTCATCTCAACAGCACTTGCTGTCACTTTACACTACAGCAGAAATACCAGTAAGGAACATGTGGGTCACAGTTTAAGTAGCACTGTGCTTTTCTAGAAGGCTCGTCCTGAAGCTGAAGTTATCTAACATACCCCTTTCCCCAGCATAGCACCTACAAGGTGCTGGCATCTCTTCACCTAAGAGATCCACATTTATCAGGAAGTTTGGATCTCTGGTTTGCACTATTTCTCTGCAAGATATTGGACATCCCAAAATACTTTTGAAGTGTGACTGCCATAGGCAAATAAGGCAAACTGGGGGAATAAACCAAAGAGGAAGAAAATAATGTTGAGGAAACAGGTGTTCTTGATATTGAGAGAGTTTCCCTGAAAGAGGGCAGACACTGCAATATAATAAATAAATAAATAAATAAAAATCTTCGGTTTGTTTTTAGGTGACTGAGAAATGGTGGATAAGAGTGTCTGCATTCACCAGGGTTTATATTTAACTTGCAATCTCATTACTTTTACATGATGTCTAAGGCTGCTCAGGGTTTTTAAGAAGACTCAAAGTCAGGACATGAATTGGAAGACAAGAATTGTAATGTCGTAACTGTGTTGCAACAAGCAGATAGAAGTGTTCCATGGAAGAAAGTTTCCTTGAGTGTGAAAATCATATCCAAAGACCATAGCTTGTGTATTTTACTCCTTGTATGTCACACATGAATGGTAAAGCATGTATTCACTATGCAGTATATGACTGACATGCAGAAGCTACGCAGGCGGTTCAGTAATTTTACAGAAATTTTGTATGGGAAATGTTATGTACACCAGGGGAATGCAGGCGAGGGGGAGTGCTAATACATGAGGCTGTGATAAATCAAAAAGTGGTGAGATTGGTGTGTTGTACTGAAGAGATTGCAGTAGGTGCATCTGGCACAGGGGAGTTGCCTGTCTGATGCACTGAAGCAGAGGCTGCAAGGCACAGCATTATCAGTGTGTTTGTGCTTCTGCTGCTCTTTGAAAAATAAAGATTGCGGTTTTTTACCTCTTGGTGATGTGGCTTTGAAATGCATGAGACTATGTAGGTCTAAAATGCTGCCAAATTTAAGATTAAAGATTTTTTTTTAAATTTCTGATTCTTTTTTTTTAGGTTTATAAAATTTCTCCCAAATTCGCTTTCTTGGTGACGTCTGGTCCTTTTGTTTACACGGCGATAGCTGTCATAAACGTGCTTGTGAACAGCAGTCTTCTTCGTGGTGAGGCCCCCATGATCCTCTCACTGCATCCTTCTTTCACTGTGCCAGACAACAGATTCCAAGTTCAGACAGGTGAGTTCTTCGTGACACAGAGGGGGAAAGGTAGCTTCGTATTGATTCACACTTCTTCGCTTGTGATTGAATATGCAAGGTTGAGTCAAACCCCTGTGTTCTGCTCTTGTGAATCTTAATTCTTTGTTGTTAATGACATAATTTACAGGTCCTCGGCCGAGAGGTGATAAACTGTAAACAGTTAACCCCATAATTTCTTGATTCTTTTCAGGACATTTTTTTTGGTATGTTGCAAAATAGGYGTGCTCTTTTTCTTCTAAACGTGAGAAGAGAAAAAAAATGTGAAACATTTATTCATATAATCACAGTGCAGCTACTTTGTAATGCTTCTGTCAATTTCAGATTAAATTTTTGTTAAAAGCTACCTTTTTGTGCTGTCATGATGTAGGAGAATTGGTGAACAGGAGGATTGATTGCTCATGTATGAGCAGGAGAATTGCTTATGAAATATTCAGCTTTCCATGGCTGCTGTATTGCAACAGTTTATGTAAAGTTCATGACTGCTAATAATGTAAAGCAAAATAGTACCCATGTAACAGATTTTGAGAGTTGGTGTCATTTAAAATCTTCTTCAGGCCCTATTTGCATGATAAAACTGCCTGCCTGGTTCGTTGACTGTGTAATGAGGTAGTGACAGGGGCTGAGCATACAGGCAGAGAGTTAATAAATGTCAACATGGTACTTTTGTTCAGGTACATTTCATGTATTGTTTACACTCTGTTAATAATTGTGTGGCAAGATATTGCTGCTTTAATTGTGCAGGTGTGATGTCTTTTTTGACTGCTTGACATGGCTGTATAGATAGACAATAGATGTATTTTTGGAGTTTGAACCTTGTATAACATTGCTATTAGGGTCTTTAAGCTAACTGTAGCATTTGTTTGGGTAAGACTGTATCTGGAATTCCACAGGTATGCATGTCGTTAAGGTCTGTGTGCCTAATCACATTCCTCTGCACTCACTCTTTTGTCTCCTGTACTCTTTATTTCTCTCTTCTGAAAGAATTTAAGATGTATCTAAATTTAAAAGATAACTTACTAATTAAGTGTTTTGAAAGCATTACACCACTACTAATGTGTCTTAATGGACCCGATATGTGGTCTTTTAGACAAGCTAAACACTGTATTTCAGGCTACAAGGAGGAGATATTTGTTGCTGTTTTTCTGAAGATTTTCGTGGATTGGTTGGGTGCTAAGGTGTCCAATTCAGTGTTCAAGTCAGGTGAAGTTAGCCACGTATATATAGTGAAGGTCTTTTAGTATGCAAGAGGAAACTGAGTATTTTGTCACTAGTATCCTTCAGAAATGTAATTACTGCTGCAACTGATACTAGTGAGTAGAGAATTTACTGCAGCAACACAAAATATATTTCTACTGTATTTTTACCCAGTGTTTCACTGATTGTGTCCTGAGCTCTATGAAAAAAGGAAATGATAGGCCTGTGAATTCTGTTGCTTGTTTTGTTCTCTCTTGTGGAAATACTTGTCTGTAGGAATAATACGTGCCCTTTGCCTTCAGTGCTTCAGTTTGTACCTCGAAATGTGGATATTGGGTTCTGCAACTTTAGCCAGCGCATTGAGAAAGGGCTGACAATGGCATTCTTGGAGGTGAACAAACACCAGGAGTTCTACAACTTCACTGTGCAGGTAAGAAGATGAGCATGTTTCATGTCTGTCCCTTTTTTCCCCTCATGTTTGGTTGTCCTGTGTTTCACCCAGACAGTAGAATGAGGTAGGTATTCACTGTCTGTAACTTGCAGTCTAGATCATGTAGCACTATGAGGCTTTGTCATGAAATCAGTTGGTTTTTTCCCCCCTGCAAAATTATATGGCACTGCATATCCCTCTGTTTACAAGCTTTTTGAAAAAATGATCCAAGATGATTATATTCAAAAGCATTATTCAATATAATAGAGTTTATAATTTTTCAAATAAAAACTGTCCCAACCCTTATCAAAGTTACTTCTGTCAGAGTTTACTACAACAGAGTAAGGTGTTACTTATAAAGTTACTTATAAAGTTTTTGTTGGAAGACAACTTTCAGGTCTCATTGCCACACAGGAGATCCTGTTAGGGAACGTAGGAGTTATATGACTCTGCCATCATGTGAGCTAACATGCTAGTTGCTTCTGAGGTTTAGAAATGCTTACASTATATGATGTCTGTGACAGCTCCTACTGAAACTTCACACATGAAAGGTATTGCACATGTGCAGGATACTGAGAATCACACAGCAGTGTTTAAAATCCCCTGCAATGTCAGTAATTTAGTCTAATGAGACCAACTCCCTCTTCTGTCTGAATTCTTAAATTTAATCTTACTTTGTTGGAATTCCAAAATCAGTAAAAATTTTGTGATGTTGTTTAACTGACACCATAAATGCCCATCTGTGGTATCCTGAAATAAAATCAGGAAGAAAAATGACATAAATTTTTTAGTACCTATGGCACTACGTGGTACATACAGAAAAGTCCTTAGAACTGCACAACTGAATGACGCAATGTCACGGCATAGACTGAAGACAGAACATGCAAAACAATTTCTTGGATTATCAATTTAGCCAATTTATTATAAATACTTCTTATTGTCTGGAAGAGGTTTATCTACATGAACACAGTTGCTGTGTACAGTGGTGCCACAAAAAGGCTTTTAACCAGTGGCGAATACTGAATGTGCATGGTGCAGGAGGTTTAACCAAGAGAACATCGATTTCCAGAATGTTTGCCATAATCCCTTCCTGTCTGTTCCATGCAGTTTGGCATTCATGTAAGGCTTTTTTATGACTCTATTTAGTTTGCTAACTGTCTTGCTAGGTGTTTTTTTTTCATCGTTTTCTGGGCTGTAGCTTTCAGATCATTCTGGATTATGATTGACCTTAAAGGATAACTCTTTGAAGAGGAATTCACATGTAAATTTGCTACTTCTGAGACTCAGCTGACTGAATCAATCTGGAACAGATATTCCTCTCTTTTGGTGTGAATTGCCCCCCATCTTCATATTGGGAGGAAAAAAAAAGTCTGTCAAGGAAGGGATGGAAATGCCAGTGATTTGATTTTGCTGACCCTGCTTCAATACTGTCTTTTCAGATACTGAATATAACTCTGAGCAGGCCTGGGGTAGCGTTTCGACAAGGCCCCGTGAGCATTGTTTTTGCCATCCGAGATAGATACGGTTATCTAAACGGGTCTGAAGTCAGTGAGCAGCTCAGAAACTTGTCCGTGGTGGAATTCAGCTTCTACCTGGGCTTTCCTGTGCAGCAAATTGCTGAACGTGAGTACTTGCTGTTAACCAATACCACAAAATACTTTCTTCTGGTATCTTTCCTCTCTACCATTTTAAAGTAATTTCGTGCATAAGTGATAATGCAGCTTCAAGTACCTTGCTCATATCATGAATTCTGCAGAGCAAATCTGTGCCCCTTTCTGCTTGCATATTGGTTTTACAGCAACTTGTTGCTTTTGTCATCGTACTTTCCTTTCCTTCTGGGTTGGGTGTGCTTAACCTGGCTTCATTTGTCCATTGGTCTTAGTCCAGGTTAAAAAAGTAACAAAATCACTCGGATCAGTGTTGCTGTGAAGTGCAGTCCAAGGTGTGTCTCTGTGGTTATGTCTACAGTGGCCTTTGCTAATTCTCAACAGTTTGCTACCTTTRGGATTGTGTTGCACTTAACTGCGTCTCTGACTTCAGAAAGCCTGGGACACTGACTGCATAAGATTATATTTGGCCATATAGTCTGAATTATGTTAATCAACGGTAGTGGTTTTTTTTAAGTAGTCTATTATGTTTCAAGGTATTACCTGTTAAGTATATCTCTCACTTTTTATGTACAATTTGTATTGCAAGTAATTTTTTTCAGACCACTGTCAACCTAAATGTAGATGAGTGGGAACTGCCTGCATAACAGGGCTTGCTTGTCACTCAGTGTTGGCCAGTTATGTTTGATTAGATTTGTCAGATGACTCACGAACATAAGCAAGATTATGAGAGAACAGTACTTGCCTTTCCCTTCTGGTGGGTGTCAGTCCATTAATTCCCCCTTTCTCCTATTTCACTGTGCTTTTTAATTTTTGGGAGTTATTTCTGTGAGCTGTAGAGATGCATAGCATCTGACACAGTCAGTTTTGCAGTACAGTTAAACATCTAGTGGAAAATCAAGCCTAGTGGTAGCTGGTGTTCATTATGCAGCTGTGTACGTCAGTGAAAATACTGTGAAGAGAGTGACTGTCAGCAGAAGTTGGTCTCCTTAACACCTTTGGGATCTAGGTAAGATGGTTGCACAGGTTACTTCCCCATTTACTGAAAGTAGTTTAAACATACTACTTTTCTGAAGCTTTTTTTTTCCTGAGCATTTTTGATCCCTCTACTCCCATAATCAATTAAAAAATGCGTGAGGTTGTTGACTCATTTTCTTTAAGCATTTCAGGTCTCATTTGGTCTCACATAGAGCATGTGCCTGTGCAGTGGTAACTGTAGTGGAGCCAGGACCAAAAGTCTTAAGAAACCCTGTCCATAGATGACTAGCATTTCTTTCTATCTTGTGAGGCCACAGAACATCTGTGGTCTTTATTGCTCACTGAATTCAAATTAAATGTTGCTCTTGACTTGATTACTTGTAAGACATTTCTCTTTACTCTGTGTCATCTCTTTTACACATTTGCCCTACAGTTTATTTAGCTTTTAGTCTTTTTAGTAATATTTTTCATGTTGTGGGACGCTTTTTTCCATATGATGTACTACATCGGGTTTACAGTTTTTAGTTTTGTCCACATATTCTGAAATTATATTTGTAGTGCATTTGCGGATTGCCCCTTGCTGAGAATCCATCTTCTGGATTGTGCAATGGAGCTACAGTGCAATTCAGTGATAACTGAATTTCTATCAAGGCCTGCATATCCTGAAAGGGAGGCTGGTAATAGGGGAAAAATGTTCCTATTAAACATGCAGGTACCTGGTTCTTCTTGGGGTTGGGACTAGATGACCTTAAAGGTCCCTTCCAACCCAAACAATTCTATGATTCTATTTTTCTTTCCTGGTGGTACTTAGGAAATCTGAAATTTCTTTAATACTCATCTCAGGAGCTCTTCCTGTGCTACCTGCATGTGTACAGTGCCTGGTCAGTGGGGATGATTCCAGGCTGGTGCTGGTGGAGCCCTGTGGTCACTCACATGTCAGTGAGAAAGCCAAGTAAAGTAAAATGAGTGAGGAGTTCAGAATTTTTAGGAATTATGAGATCTTCCCAAAGATAACAATATAGAAAATTCAGTGATTTGGTGGATATGGTGTCCTAAATTAAGGAGCATCTTGTCAGCATTTGACTTGCTCCTTGTTAGAGGAACTCAGATTTACCGTAGATTGAGCCTACTGTGGGACAGCACATTTTGGTTTGAACTGGTCCAGTTTGGTGTCAGTAGCGCTTGGATGCCTTTGTAGGCACTGCTCTGGAATACCAGATATGGTGCTGTTTGGTTAGTTGGCAAAGTGGAAATGCAGTTTCTCAGATTATTAAAACTATGGGTCCTTCTGTCAGCAAGCACACTAATGATGAATGTAGTTCAAGCACTTTTATGGGCGACACAACCACACCCAGTTATTCTTAGCTGTAGCTGTTTTTACAGTTTTTTGCACTATTGCTGTGGCTGTATTTTGAGCCTAAGGATTTTAGATCTTCGGTATTCAGAGCCAAAAATCCTGTCCAAAGGCTCAGCAGCATTGGGCAGATCCTTCTTGAGACATCTTCTTCAACAGTCTGTTGTGGGTGACCAACAGCCAGATCCTCAAAGCTGCTTTGGCGGGGAGGTGCCTCAATGTTTTTGTTTTCTAGACCCTGAAGTCTCCACATTCATGCTCTGCCTTAGTCTACAGAGTGCTTGTAGCAGGACAGGTGTTGTCAAAATCTTCCTTGGATTGATACAGCTTCTTTGGTCTGTGCAAATTAATATGCAACCCTCTGCTTTCAGTGTGAATTTTTCTGRGAATCTTGGATATTTACATGTTATTGTTTTTATGTAAATATGAAATGTTCCATGCCATACTGTTCTGTGCCATTTGTGCCTTAGTTATCAGGAATGCTAACAGTTAATACTCTTGGTGGTGACTTTTCTTTTTCCCCCCTTGAGGGCTCTTTGTATGATTTTGTAAGTTTTAAAGTTGCATCTGAAGACAAATAAATTATTATTTGTAGGTCAGCTGAGTTTCAGGGCTCAACCTCCAGCTTTGGGGGTTGAAGTTGATTCATACCCAGGAAAAGCTACTTTTACATCTCCACACTATTAAGTGAAGGGAGACCTTGACATCAATATCCCAAATATGAGCCTTGTTTGAAGGAATGTATTTGCTCCCTGCCACTTGTTCACTTTCAATTGCCTTTCACACACAGTTCTCTCACTGGTTTAATTCACATAAATAATATGTACTGTTTATACTTTTAACTGTGTGGTTTTTCCCTGTGCAGGACATCATTAACACCAGGAATATTTTTGTCAGCTTTTTTCCTACCCAGAGTCAGGATCAGTAGTGAAAGTTGTTTGTTTGGCAGAATTGGACTGTTCGGTGCAGGAATAGGGCTGTTGAAATGGCAAAAATCTGGGAACTTTCAGACCTGGAAACTTCCAGACTTGCTTCTTGCCTCACAAGACTTCTAGGTGACTTCAGACACAGCTTATACTCAAATGCACGGGTTACACCTTCCAGTGTGCTTATTTTGCATTGTCCACCTTAGAGCTTACATTTCAGATTGTAAATTGGTTAGATGGTCATGACCTACGTGTCAGCAGAAAGCAAGCCAAGTCTAATCACAGGTTTTGGATGCTAGTTCATTAAAAATACTGGGAACTAATACATTTTCTATCTCTTTATGGCTGGAAGATTTTTCAGAGGACAGACAAAGGCTCTCTGTGGAGTAGATGGGCAATATTTGCCTTCATGAACTTACCCTGAATGAATCTCCTTATTTTTATTATGACTTAAAGTAGAGAGAGTTGCCTTGGGACTTGCTATTTTTTCAGTGCTAAGTAGCACTTTGATGCATGTCATCTGTTTTGGCTGTCTTGGAGATGTTGCAAGGCCAATAGAATAATAAAAAATTGTATTATATGGTCCAAAGACTGCAGAAATATTTGGCAGTTTTTTTCTGGGTGGATTTTGGATCAGACTTTTAACAGACACACTGTGTTACTATTGCCCACACCCCAGTATTTGCATGGAATCTTACTCCTCAGTTAATGCCTTCTTGTTCCAAATACTGCATTCCCTCCATGCTTTCTACTGCTGTTCCTCCATTTATCAGAAATAAGAACGATCGACATGATACCGGTTCTATCCTTCATGGTCCCACAATCTGTGTAGGAGAGTCAGAGATCCTTGGAGCATCTGGCAAAGGCCATGCTCCCTGAGTGATRTGCTTTAGACTGCTGTCAGTAGGTCTCTTGGTGACCAAGTGACCCTTTGCCTTTTCAGTCAKCATTGAATCGATGCTGTTACACTGTATCGTGCTTCAGGGCTGCGTGTTAGAATCTTCTAATGATGCCAGCATCTACTTCATTAATGCATCTATAATCATTAGCAGAGCAGCTGCAATCTAACTAATAATTGCATTTTGTCTATCCAACATCCCCCTCRGAATAACAATCAGTCTGTGCTGTTTATAATTGTTAGTTCCAGAGGACAGTAGAAATCTTGCAAATATGATCTTGCTGTAGTGCTGAGACTCCAGATGAGCTCAAGATCTGGCCGTGTGTGTTAGTGAGMATCTTGAGTGGCCTGTGGAATAAGAGATGGGGCCTGGATTTGCTGACTTCTGGGCACTTTTCACGTGTAGAAGTGTCCATTATTCCATGCAGTCTTTGTCAGGTTTTAGAACCTAGCCTTAGTTGTTGGCAGTGATCACAGCACATCTTCCTTTTCACTGTCAAGATTTTCTGCTCAAGTTRGTTTATTTTTAAGTTGCATTAATTCCATGAAAAGTTTAAGTGAATAGTCACCCAGCAATTTGCATGAATTAAATCATTTTCAAGTACTAATTAGAAAAAGTGTGAAGAGCACATTAAGTATTGAAGCAAAAAATGATTTTGGTTTAAAAGAAGAAAAAACTCTAAACTGCTAGCAGTTCAAAGCATTATGGTCACTGGAAGGTTTTTGATTTCCTTATCATGCTCTTTCCATGCTTTGGAAAACAACAGATTCAATTTTCAGTTTAGTTTATGCTTTTTTGTTCAGGTTCCATTTCTAAATTGAAGTAAACAATTGCATGACTAGAGTAAATAGAATTTCAATCTAAAACCTTCAATCAGAAGAATTGAGTAGCAGGATGCCAAAAATAAATGTGTGTGTTTAAATGGATTGCGAGGTGTTTTTTGCATGTCTGAGAGTTTTGGAAATTTAATGCATCCTGATCACTTGTATAGAGGGCAGTGTTTTCTGTTCAGAAAAGAAAGGACCATGTTCTAATACCCTTCTGAATAGTAAGTCACAGAGTACCTCCCAAGTGGTCATCTTGAAGCTGGTGGTCCTGTTAYTGAAATGAAGGTGGAATAACGAAGTTTTCTTTTTTTTTTTTCCAATAGGAGTTATTTATAAATCTGTGAAAATAAGAGGTAAAATGCAACTAATGATTCTTTCGCTTTTACCTTAACAAAAAATCCCTAAGTTTTTTAAGGGGCAAAAGAATCAGTTTTTAGGTACACTGACAGGACAGCTTCTTTACAAATTATTGTATCATTAATTAGAAAAATTTWAATTTTCTACTTCTCTGAACCATGCAGTAGTGGCAAACTATTCCACAACTGTAGACATTTTACTCTAAATTGATCCAGTATGGGCCACATCGTTTAATTGTTATGTGCTGCATTCTTTCTGTCCATGAAATGGTTTAAAAATTAACCTTTGTGTAAWGCTTAGCAAACTGCATCTGGATTAAATATTTTGAGAAAGTTAAGATCATTCCTTTTCCTTATTGCCATAGTGAAGCTTAAGACTTCCCTCGAGGAAACTGTTGGCCCAGCCCCCATCTTCACTTCTTTCCCAACATATCTTTACTGCTCTCCAGTGGAAACCTTAGGAAAAATCTTACCCATACTGAAGTCAGTAGAAACAGACTTTTTTGCTTACTGGGGCAAGGATTTCACTCTGGAGCAGAGCTTTTTCTGAAAAATTTGGAAATTAGGAAAGCTTGGAGGCACCAAGCCAAACCCAAAAGCCATGAAGTTCRTCTGCAGCGATGTTTCTACATGCACCTCTTTGAGAGTTTTGTAAAAAAAAAAAAAAAAATTATCAAGATGGTGGTTTTTTAAATGCTTACCCCTGCACAAGTCTGGAACAGAAATCGTATGTGTTTAGTTATCTGCTTTACATTTGTTGTGTCCTTGTTGCTTCTGCCTCAGAGAAGGTCTTATTTTCTTCCTGAGACACTCACAAGTTGCCTCATTGCCCTTTGAGCAAGAGTCTGATCCTGCAGCTAGCTCAGTAAGAGTCACAATTCAGACAGTGAGCTTTTAAATTTCTAGGAGCAATGACCTTGGTGCAGCAGCTTGAAGTCTTGCTCATAATAAATCTGACTGTTTCAGTTAACTTCTTTTTGTTAGAGACAAACTGGGCAGTGGATGTTCGGAGCACTTCCTTGCCATTGTGTCTGCATTGCCTCAGGAGCAGTAATGCATCTGTGTAAATAAGATGCTTGCTGACAGTATAAATTATGTAGTGGCTTCTGGTTTTGTATAYGTTGTTGAGAATACTGTTCTTACGGATGTTTTTCCTCCATTCTGTTTTTCCTCCAGCTTTTCATTATCCTAAGCTTAATGTGTCCCAGTTGATGAAATCTTCCTGGGTGAGAACAGGTATGTACAGTCTCTGTGAGTGAGTAAGAGTGCAATTAGTTTTGTTAGTAGAATAACTAGCCTACATAAATATCGATGGCTTAGGGGTGCTGCATTTTTATGAGGTAATAACATGTCTGAGCTGAATAAATTCTAAAACCAAAGGCCCAGTGACCTGGAATATCTGGGAAATATAAATCCCTGGTCTAGAATTAACTGCTGCAATTCCTTGATAATGCACACAAAGCACTTTTTGTCTATAAGGCAGTTCATTCTTAGTGAAACAACTCAGACTGCCAGGCATAAAGTGTCTACTCTGCATGTTGTCAATATGCCACATTGATTTTCAGGTMTCTATTTTATTGAAAGTGAAAATCAAAATTTTATTTGCATGACACTTTCTACCAAAACATGCCCGGAATAAAACAGAGTGAAAATAGATGAATTCTGAGTAGTACATGAAAGTGTTTCATCACATGCCATTGATCTCTTCTGATTCACTCACGGAAGATCCCTCCCACCAAAGTCTTCTGAATGTTTTATTCTGTAATTTACAGATGTGATTGAGCTGTCACATTTAGATGCACAAAGGCTGTTGAGGTTCCCTGCCTGCTGTAGGTCTTACCTCCTGCTTTTAAGCCTGACAAGTGACCAGGCTGTGCCTACCAGAGTTGCTCTTTGGTGGCAGATGCCCCACTGGATGCASTATTGTCTTCCTACAGCTTTGTCACCTATAGTTCACCTGTTGTATAGATTTACTCTTTTTTCGAGGTATCTCTGTCTCCTCTCACCAGTGGCCACTTTACTCTTTAAGCAGAAACCAAATTGCACTGTAATTTCTGAAGCTGGCATGGTTTGTTTTAGAGAAGAAAGATATAGAATTTCAGATAATGCTCACTTACATGGGAGAAGCTCCTATGTGTGTCTCGTATCCAGTGGCATCCTTCCTTGGAGATGTTTGTTGGCTTTTTTGGTTACACCYCCTCCTTCTCTTGCTCAGCCTTAGGTTTGTCCATTGCTGCTGAAAATTCTCTTAGCTCCTGCAGTAAAAAAAGGGTTCTTCCAGCTCTGAAATCACGTCCCCTTGGGTTTTTATAAACTTCCCGACTGTAGATTTTGAAACCCAATTACAGCAACTTTTTTTTTTTTTTTTTGCTGTAGAGGAGTTTTTTGTAGTCACAGTTCTTGCAGGAGTCTGGCAGGAGCTGGTAGACTTTGGCTGGGTCAGTCCTTTCAGTCAGTGTATTGTATTGTAAGGGTAATGAATCATGACATAGGAAAATGATAGAATCTATGCTTGTAAAGGTTTTAATATCAAATTACCCAGATATATGTGCATGTATCCCAATAGTCATAAAATGCTGGGATATGCAATGCTCTCTGTAGTTCTCTGTCTCATTTGTAGAATACAATTCAGGCTATTAAGCATAATTCATTGACACTGAAATCCAATACACAGGCAAGAACGATTTTCTACTTGGTGTATATAATTGCCTTAGGTCACTGTCTGTTTTGCTATTTAATTCTGAGATACTTAGTCTGTGATTGAATTTAGATGACAGATTCTGTTGATCTCAGTGACAAATCATAAAAATGTTTCCTTTTTCTGACATCTGCAGTAAAAAGCTTTAAACTGAAATAGTGGCTTTAATATATTTGTTATAAAAATCGAAAAATTTAAATAATATTTAATTGTTTTTATGTAATTGGGTGGCTTTTTATTAAGTGCCACACTTAAAAAATAAATGTGGAAACACTTAGTGAAAAAGGGACTTCTAAAAAATATAAACAATTCTAGTGGAGAGGAATTAAAACTGAATTTATTTAGTACAGTCAGCAGGGAGTTGGTTTGCTGTCCTGGAGGATTGCTCAGTTAGGTCATTAGGATGACTTGCTCCATTCACTCCACTTTTCTCTAACTGGATGCCATCTTGTTAGTAAAGGTCCATGCTTTTTTTCCTCTTCCTTCTGAGACTCCTCTCAGCAGTAGCTGCCCCAGTGACCCAGGCTACCTGGTTGCAAAGTGAGCAGGGCTGCGAACCATTTTTTTTTGTGCTGTGATTGGCATACTTGTTAATCTTATCGAGGGAAGTTGCACTTGAATACACAGCTTCATTCATATGCTGCTGTTCTTCTTTTTCTCCATGACTCTGAACCCTTGCCCTCCCCGTCTCCAAGTCTGTATCACTTCTGAACACAACACTTCGACTGAAATTAGCCGAAGCAGACAATTTGGACTAAGTTTTCTCTTYTAGTAGTTTTTAAACAATTCCTTGAATGCTCATGATTTTATGTATTTTTAGAATTGAAATTGTTCCCTTAATACCCTGGGTCTGTCTAGCCTGGTTAAGATTCCAAAAAAGTCCTCTACCCCGATTTTTTTTTTTTTTTAAATTACTTCTTTTAATTTTTTCCCACTGAATGTCTCCCTTTTCCAGCGTGTAACCTCCAGCTGAACAGGRCAGAATCCCCATATAAATACAGGTGCTCTTCAATTGTCCATGAGTTGTTACAGGGCGACTCCAAGCTTGTAATTGAAGTCGCAGAAAAGACACTGAAAAGTTTTACTAATTAATTTGTTTTCTTGGGTTGCTCTCTGTGCAATGCAGTTCTCCTGGGTGTCGTCGACCAGCGAGTTCAGGAGGAAGTGTTTCGGGCAGAGATGGAACGGAAGCTCGCTCACCTGTTAAACGAGGCCTTGGTCAGAGGACGCATATGGAGACGGGCCAGTTTCGCAGGCGGCAACATTGTGCAGGTATTAAGAGCTCAAAATCAGAGAATGAAAAATAAAGGGTAGTAAATTACTGAATAAGTTAACATTGTTCAGGTTTTGAGTTGAGAAATATAACTCAAAAGCATGTGTCACGTTTAGCTTGTTGGTGATACTTGTGTTTTGCACCTAAAAATATGGTGGTTCTTGTCGTTTAGCCTAACAAATGCAAATAACTGATTATTTCAAGTGCCTACTAAAAGCTTCCGCTGGCTTCTTAAAAACAACATTGAAAATAATTTTACTAACATCCTGTTTTAAAAACATTCTGTCGTGTTTCACTTGCATGAGGTGCCTAACAAAAGGACAGTCATCTGAAAAAAATTAATCTGCTGGGACAGCTACTTCACAGCTCTCTGTGATGTTTTGGTGGTGGTGTAGAAATATGAAATATAGTCGTGTGCAGCAGTAGAGTAGTATATTCTATCCCTTAACTTCTTATTTGTCACAGTACCCTGGTCACAGGCTTGGACTTTGGGTAAAAAATGATGAATCATGTCAACTTTTGCACACAAGACAACTTTTGCTATCTGGATTCCAGTGCTGCTTTAGAGTTTTGTCACAGATGGATTTATTCACATAAAGTCCAAGAAGACTTGGATATCTAATTTAAAGTTTTAAATTCTAATGTGTTCTTTCTAGTCAGTTCAACAAACTGAAAGCCAAAGTACTTTTTAATTGCTCGTCTTCTTAAAAATTACCTAATTCATTGGCAGTTGGTTTACCTCCCAGATGCCCTTTTTGTATTTCAGACCTTTGTCTTTATTTAATTTAATTCTACAGTTTTTGCTACCACTTAAATTTCCAGATGTTGGGATATTCTTACTTCTGTTTTCCTGTCTCAGAAACATCTGTTTCAGTAATAGAGATTTTATTTTATTTTTCTTCTGTACTGCTTTGAATTGCTACAAATAGATGTCTGCTTCAGGTCTTCTATTCGCAGCACCTCTTATTGCACTTTGTTCATTATGCCTTCGTCCTCCCTTTGCATATAAATTAAACAAATATTCCTTATGTTGCTAGCAAAGATACCACAGCCTATAAAATGTGTATGTTTAGATTACACTTTTATGATTTTGCATAATAAAGCTCAGGTAATTTATTTTTTCGTGCACGAAATTATGCGCGCTTTGTTTTTAGCTAAAGAACAGTATTTTGGAAAGTGAAAATACAGCATTTTTCTTTTGACTTTGTATTACTTACTGGGACATAAGATGAGGTCTGCAGTTTGCATTCCAGACAGCAGTGCTGCTCTTATRCCACTTAATTAGTGCAAAGAGCCTGCCAACTGCTGTCTTTGGGCAGGGGAGGGTTCTCTTCATTACAATCAGCACATCTTAGCATCACAGGGCTCCTCCAGGTGCTCACAGCCCACACTTTTAGATAGGGTTAGAACTGTAATAAAGGACATGTGGAAGAAGGAAGGCTGAGGAAATACCTTGCTGCAAGGTGTGCGTGATGGGTGTCCTCCATTCCTGGATGAGAACAGTGGGTACCAGCAGGTACTGCAGCACCTGGTAGCTTCCTTGGCAGGATGTTCACGTATGTGGCAAGTGAGACAGCCTGAGACGCTGTTGTGTGCAGCTGGACTCATGCACCTAGCAGTGGGCTCCTGAGTGAAGGATGGTTTCTTTCAAGGATGTTCCCCTCTTAGTCGAGGATCTTGTCCTAGGCATTTGCTATAAACCTTTTACTGCTGCTAATTCTGTTCCTTATAGCCAAGTTTATAAGCTGTTTGAAGTGTGTTGTATATATGCATCTGCTTGTGTCTTCTGGGAAAGCTAATAATGTTTCTTGTGCTTTGTATTCAGGTTTTCCCAGAGATATTTTTTGCACACAAAACAGTGACTGCTATGATAGTAGAGCACAACGAAGTGAAAATAAGAACAAAGGCTGCCAGCCACAAATGTGTTGCATAGTTTTATTAACAGAACGTGCATATATCCTTTAAAGACTAGACTCACATTTCACTTGTGTTGTGACCCTATAGACCAGAGTTTTTCCTGAGGTGAAAGATATTTATAGTGTATTGAAATGTGACATTTCTAAGCCCTGTGGAAAATCAGAACTGTAGGTCAGGAGGTGAAGCAATTATTTGTGAATGTTACTGCAGGCGTATTGGTTTCCTTTCACATGCTCAGGAAATAGAAGTRATACCTTGTGAGGTTTAGATTTCATTTCTAAAGGCATGTGTTAGTACCTAAGAATGTTAAAAATTATGCTTTAAATCTAGACACTCTAAATGGGTACCCAAATGGCAGGCTTTCCCCTTCTGTTTGACTGTCTGTGCTGTTAACAGGTGGCACTCCATGATAAAAAGAGAAAAAAGGCCATAACCATTATGTACAAAAAAACCTCTGAAGCCTCACACCTGGTTGTTGTACATGTGATAGTCCCACTGATTTTTGTGTGATTTTTGTATTAATGTTTCACAGAATGTCATACATACTTGTAGTATGCATCTTCTGTTGCTGCAAAGTTCAAGGCACAGGCTTAATGTGGTTTGCATTGCATCTGCAGAGACCTGTGCTAAATTTTTTCAATAGTCTCCTGCAATAACTCAATTCTCATTACATTTTTCAGGAATTAAATGGCTTAATTGTAGTTTAAAAATACATTAGCAGCTAATAAAAAAATAATTAATTTTCCTTCATTTCAGCGTGCTTGGTCCTTTGAATCTCATAGAAAGTGAAAAGATGGTCCTAGGAAATGACCATCTGATTTAAAGAACACGTTGGGCAACATGTTAGTTGGAATATGTGTGAGGAAGTAGCCGCTATGAGGGAATGTAATGACTGAATTGAGCTTTTCATTAAGGGAGAGGTTCGTTCTCTTCTTTTTCTGCTGGCAGCTTCTGTGTCTCTCCCATGTGTGTAATCTGAGGAAAGCCCATCTTGCTGTGATTTTTTAGGTTTATAAATAAAGCTTTTGGGGGCTGCTGCTGCTTCATCTTTTCCTCTGAGGCTTTTGTCCCCTCCAGTSGCCACCCCGGGCAGCAAGTGGCCCCTCTGTCAGGTTGCTCACAGCCTGTTCCTACCTCTATGTGCTCTTCAAACCACTATACAGCTTGATTTAATTGCCTGGACACTAAAATCCTACTTTTAATAGGAGAGAAAGCAGAATCTTTTTTGATTATTTTTTTCCCAAGGGGATAAATGAAGTGAAAAAAGGAAAATAATCCTCATGCATGCATTTTGGAGATTGTGTGTGCATGTCTGCTCATTTCTGAGTAGTGCTCATGCCTTTGAAACCCTGGAACAGTTCACCCAGGGGTTCCTTGCTCCTGCAGGGTTGCTAACCAGGACATCCCACTAGCCAGCTGGCACTCTGGGAATGCCTTGTGAGCTTGCCGGCCACTTGTATTTCCCTGCTTGAAATTACGAACTAGATTTTGTTACCAAGGCAACTCTGTTCACTGACCTATGATATTCACTYGAAAACACTTTTTAAATTAAATTTACTGACACCTGAACACAGTTAAGCCTTTCCTCTGTGGAGGTTAAATGCACATCTAGTATCAACAAAGATGGTATCATTTATGTACACAGAAGTTGAATTAGTCTTTTTTTTTTTTTCTTACCCCACTTTCTGCCTCCCATGTATTGAAATTCTTCTATCTTCTCCCTCCCTATGTCATCCCTCACTGCCAAAGTATAAATGTAAGTTGCTTAAATGCTTCCTTACATGTGGCCTGCTTTGCTGGATGCCTGGAAAAATAGTACTTGTCTCTGCTTGCATTCTTAGCACTCTCAAGGATAGAGACTAAACCAATCTGTAGTTGCACAAAGAGTATAATTTGAAACTATGTGTCACAAAACTTAGTGTACAGAAACTCTGTAAGAAGTAGGTAGTGACTGTGTACCTCAGTTCCATGACCAGACTTAAAACAGTTCAGACTCAGTATGGCGTTTTCTGTGTTGCAGCAAACTCAGAGGTTAGTTAAAACAATCAGTAGTTAAAACTTAGTGAGTCAGTGTGACAGATGAAAACTTGAGGTACCAGTGTTGTCACAGTTACTGTGTTTATGTACAAGTCTAATTGTCTTGTAGTTGCTTCCAGACTACCCTGCTAGTCATCAGCTTTCCCACAACAGAAATCCATAACCACCTCCCCCTGGTTTTGAAATATTGTCTGCGGCTTCTCTCTGTATGGTGTGAGCAATCATAATATACTGTGTATTCAGAATGAATTATTTCAGATAAAACTTAGCTTAAATTAGTGAGCTTAGTTCATCAASAGTGAATTTTTTCATGCTTGTTCCCATGTTCTCTATTACTGTGCTGAAATACCTTCAGCTACTTCCTATCTCCACTCTGACTGTTCTCACCCATCCCTGTTCCTCAGCATAGGGAGCCATATGCTGTTGGTTTTAATTCTGTGTTAAAATTCATATCATTTCAGTTGTGACAACTTGCWCTGGAATCTTGTCCTTCTTACCCCCTGCACTTTCTAAGGACAGCTGTGGAGAAGTTCCTTTATTAACCYGTTCAGTCAGCTTCTGACCATTACGCAGTGTGTATAACACACATCATTATAGTGCTTCTTGTATGCTTCACAACACCATAAAATACATGACAATTCAATTTAAGAATTCTCTAAATTTCTCTGATTCTGTGGCTTTGCTATGCACAGACGGGTTTCATAAAATTAGAACAAAGAACCCATTGATTTTCAGTCCCACTTGGCCTGTCAACTCCCTCATCCTCCATGTGAGTTAAGTGCTATTTGGGAAGGTTTCATCTGTGCTGAAAGTAGATACCGGTCTGTACACCCTGCTGCTATGTGTGCTGAAACCAGGCTGTGGCAACCCAGCTGAAGCAGACATAATACAAAGCTGTGGACATTTGTTAACTAATTGTGTATCTGAGTTCCATGAAACCAGATTCAGCTTTACAGCTGCTGAATATGTGTGTTGAAACATTGTTATTGATATTGTTTTGTTACCTTCAGTCAGGGATTGGTTGCCCCTTAGCTGGTAGAAGAGTGAGTGGTGTTCAGATGAGAAGTAGCATTATTTAATGGGTCCTGTTAGCAGGTCTTGCTGTGTTTCAGAGATCTGCATGTTTTTCTGCTCTATTTGTAGACACTCTGTGTCTTACATCAAATGTGGCTGACACTGAATATTATTGTTTGCTTGCAGTTSATTTGTTCTAGAAGACTTTCATGACAATCTCTTGTTTTCTTTTTTGCCTCTCTTTTTTTTTAATTTATATATATATATACACCTTTCTGTTACCATTCCTGGGACATGTTGAGTTGCTGTCCCCAAAGACCAGAACATCGTCCCTGTTGAACTAGAACATTGCACTTCCTTCAACATGACTGTTTAGTTGGAAACTAGGAAAGGAAACAATAAAAAGCTTCGCTTTTGTAAGCCTCAGACATGCGAACATTTGTGTGTTTACTTTACCTTAGGCCTATGGGCAGTTTTGAGATTATAATTTATTAATATGTACTTTATAGCAGAAGGATAATTCTGAAGGAAGCAAAATACATTACTCTATTTATGTCAATTCCTTCCAGAGCCCTTCAAACTCTTTTTTTAAAAAAACCTCATGACAGAATACCTCCTACTATTTTTTGACCTAATTCTTGTTTAAGCTCACCATTACATGTAAATGGTTAAACAGAAGAGAACTGTTACATAAAAAGATGTAATTTTACAGGAATTCAAAGTTATTGGATTCTCATATGCAATGTAGATGTTTGGTGGTTAGAGAGTATCTACAGGGCTTCCTCATAGCCTGCATTCTTTTGATTATTAATGTCTTTAGAAGTAGGTAGGAAGAATTGCTTCCCACAGCGTCAAATACATTCCTTCCTGAAGAAAGGTGGATGCCAAGGGGAGCTGTTTGGAGGATGAAGGTGACTGTGCAAGTGCTTAAGTTGAAGCAGAGCAAACAGTTTTATTTGATGCTAACAGAATATTTGCCTGCGTAGCTGCTTAACATTTAGAAAAACTGGAGCACAGACGTGTGTGTTATGAATAACAAATCAAAGTTAGAGTAGGTATTTAGAGAAGGGAAAAGTGCAGTCACACTATTCTCTTCAGTAGTTCCTACTAACCAACAATTGCTAAAGGCAGTGGAGGCTTCCAGAGTGGCACAGTGTTGGCATCTTTGGAGTGAAGACAGTTCTCTTACTTACCTGATCTGTACATTTTTATGATACAAATAGGGGAGAGAGAAAGGTTTGCCATAAAAATGTATTGCTTARGGGATCGCTTCCCTTGAAATTTTCCTTTCAGTTACAAAATAGATATTTCTGTAAATTTCACAGTATTCAGAGCACTTGACTAATGCTTATGTAATTAGACATTGATATATTGTTCCATCAATGTTCTCTTCCTCTGGAAGACTTCCACTCAGAATCTTTTGTGTAAGTATTAGGTGAAGATATCCTGAATTTTACTTTGAAAGCAAATTATTGTTACTTGCTCTGTGGGTCTAACATTGCTCAATGCTGACTTGAGCTCTTCTCAGGGGAGAGAATGAGCCAGTGGGTACATTCCCTTTGCTTTATACAGTTTGGAGCACTACACACCACACATCTTTCCATCAGACTGCTCTGGATACTGACAATTTCCAAACTGTACCAGTTACAGCAGTTACAYAGTCAGTAAGTACCATGTTCTTTGGTGTCACAGATAAAGGGTTTTTCTTTAACAGTAATTGTATTTCTACATCATAACAACAAGGTGGAATCTTTTTATGCACTGGGGATTGCACACAGTGACAATTAAGACAGGTACTGATGGCATCTTGGCAAAGCTATTCCAAGTGTTTATTTTAACATAAGTATCCATAAGGTGCAGGCTCTGTGAAGAGACAGGGGAGAGAGAGTATGGGCTGTAAGACCAAATGCATGGGAGCTCCAAATAAGTACAACTTAAAATGTAAAAGCTTTCCAATTTCTTTTCAGATTGTGAATGTGTCACGGTTAGTTGGTGTTGATAACCCTGTGGAGCTGATCTATTTCGTGGAGGACCAAGATGGGGAGAGACTGAGTGCTCTGAAGTGCTCAGACCTGATGAACAGGGTGGATATCCAGCGGGCTGCCATCATCCTTGGATACCGCATTGAAGGCACCGTTGCACAGCGTAAGCCCTGTCCGATCCACGCGGATGCCGGCAAAGAGAAATGGGAAGGGTGTCTGTAGCTGTGGGGGTTATGGCACTGCACAGTGCCTCCTATTGCAGTGTTTTGTTCTTGGAATGCAGCAACTTCGACAATTCTGAGGAAATCAGTTTTAGCAGCCTTGCAGCTATGTGGTGTTGCTTTGCTTCTTGAAGACTCTGCTGAGCTTGGGGTTGCAACAGGGTCCTTAAAGTCAAGCCTCACTGCACGCACTCTAGTGCTTGTGCTAGAAAAGTACTGTGTTAACTAAATACCTTCCTGCCATTTTCATCTCTTCCTGCTAGTCCAGTATTTCTTTACAGTTTATCTTGCCCGGGAGCTTGCACAAACCCCACAGTTACGAGGTGGGAGGGTGTCAGTATGAAATGGGTGTTTTCTTTACCTGAGTAAGGGCAGTGACGTTTAACACAAGTCACTGTTTTTTTGGTCTGAATTACTTTTTCTGTGAAAGATACAGTACAGTAATGCTGGTTGGGGCATTTATTTCATCCATTGCATATGATTTACCTTATTTTTATTTTTTTGTCCATCAGTAATATGTAAGTAATATCTTTTAATGAATATAATATAAAAGTAACATGATCTTTTACTAGATACACATCAGAATAAATAGGACAGGTCATATAGAATCATAGAATGAGTTTATTCAGGAGGCTTGGTATATAAATAATTTTCAGTAAGCAGCGAGACAGCAGACCTACTCAAAATTCCGTTTTACAATTAGGAAAGAAACTTGAAGGTATCTTAAAACAGGAACAGACAAGTATGATCTGCAAAATACCTCATTGRCATGAATGCTTAATTACTTTTTTTCTATGCAATATGGAGGCATGAGTTACATTGTACCACAGGGTATTTTGCCAACAGAACAAGCATGTGTCTGATATTTTAAATTCTCTGCAGAAGGAAAAGAAAGAAAATAGTAATAATTGCACCATCTGAATGTGTTTCTAAATTTTGTCCCTCATTAAAACAGTTGTGTACAGATAGGTCAGTAGCTCATGTACATCTGCTTAATATCCATTAATGAACTGTGATGCTGGTTAGACAGAAATAAAAAAAGTTGCAASAATAAATTCTCTTTACAAAAATGTTAAGTGTTGAACAAACTTCATGAAGTGTTTTTAGCTTATTGTGCTTGTTGAAACTTGTTATCTTTGACCTGTCATTAGAAAGTTCTTMTAAGAGTCGTAGAATCATAGAAATCTTTAAATGCTTCTTATTGGAAGAAACTAGACAAAAAAAGCCTATTTTTATAACAGAAAACATAATGCCATAAATGAGCTCTTAGATGTATAAAATATAAGAATTGTGTGTTCCTTTAAACTCTAGGTTCATCGTTATAATAGCTATTAGTAAAATGATATATAAAAATGAATAGAAATAGAAATACTCCTTTCAGCTTGAAAACATCATTTTTACAAAGTGCACYGATTTTACTAGAAATGTATTATTGCTGTGGTTTTTAGTCCTACATCTAATCACTATGCAAAATAGAGCAAATGAAAGTTCTGTCAGTTCTTTCAGTTTACTTTTTACGAGAATGACTTGTTTGACTACCCTTTCCAGCAGGTTTTTTTTTCTGTTTCAGGATAAAGGATCTCACACACTGACAATGAAACAGAGAAAAGACAAAAAGTAATAAAAAGTGCAGAACTATACACCTTGRGGAGGAGGGTCTTACTGATTTCAAATTGATCGTGATAACAAAATGTATAACTAAAGAGAGGAGAAAGCTGATAGTACTGCTTAAAGCAGGAAACAGGCAACAATATTGGAAAGTCCATCTTACCTTTGCTAAGTGTTAGTGTCATTTTTTTAGACCCATTTCACTATGTCAGCTCAGTTTGGGTTACAGGATGATGTGGCGGAAGTGCATTTTTATTAGTATTTTGAGCACWGGTCTTCAGGAGGTGGGCCACGACAATTGATCTCCTGCCCCATGCTTCCTGAGCATGGCATACCTTAACTTATAGTGGTATGACATTTCCTGTGATGTGCAGCTGGTTTCTGATAAATTCCTTAACTAGCATTTACAAGAATATTAAAAATACATAACCTTGAAGTGTCCTCAGTTTAAAACATAACCACGTAATATTGTTGTCTTCCTTTTAACTTCACAGCTGTGGAGAAGCTGAAGGAGCCCACTTCAGAGTCACAGAATAGCAACCTCTGGATTATCGTGGGGGTGGCGGTGCCAGTTGCTGTGGTGCTCCTGATCGTTATTATTTTATACTGGAAACTCTGCCGAACAGACAAGCTGGAGTTCCAGCCAGACACGATGAGCAACATTCAGCAGCGACAGAAGGTAAAAGGGGAAGCTGTGCTGAGAGGAGCTTGAGTATTCTGAGCATAAACGAATGTGAGACTCTAGGGGACACCTGGCATCCTTAACTAGCGTGTGTAAACACAGTTTCAGAGCATTGCAGTTTAGAGGGAAAAAGGGGGGTGGGGGGAAGTAGTCTGATGATAGYTGAAGTCAAGAATCCCATAGTGTTTTATTTATTCTCCTGAGTATATGATACTGCATGAGATAGATACATCCTTCTGAAACGTGGGCACTGAGGCTGAAAGGAACCTTTCTTTATCACTTCATTTCAAGGCTGTGGCTGGGACTGAATAAGAAGAAATGTACTGAGTCTTGAATCGCTGACCTTGTTTTCCACAGAAGGCTGAATTTCTCTTTGGAGAGCTTCCGCTAACCAAATTTGACAGCTAAAGTGCAGCCCCCATCGTGCCTCATGCTGGAACTAGAATTTGCTAGAACCTATCCTGGCTGCTCCATGTTCTGCCAGGGCTCTTTTTGTTGCCATGTGGGAGCCTGTTGCAGTACTAGAACATTAATTAGTGGATCTGCTTGTGCCTGCATAGATGAGCGTGTTGGCCGGAGTGTTGGAGGACTGGGTTAGGATGGTGAGAAATTCACTACTCTTGTCTTTTTCTTGCCCAAGACTGTAAATTAAAAAATTTGTGATCCAGGATTTTCACAAAGGATGTATTCAGTAAAAAGAATGATAAAGTGCCCGAAAGGTTACTTTCTTTTTACAACCAGAGAGAACCTGTGTGTGTCAGAAATGCTTGTTACTGGCTGTACTTTCAGAGGCGTTATTAAAAGCAAAATAATCTGCCTGTGCTAATCCTGTGGCACTGCAGTCGTGTTCTTGTACTCTCACCTCATGTTCAGTCACACAGTTTTCTCCATAACAAGCCCTGTCTGTACACCATGCTCTCTTTCAAGATAATTAATGATGTGAAAGATGAGAGAAACAGAAAGCAGTTGCACTTCCAAAGCAGTCAGAACAAATCAATAGTAACTTCCACTTGTCTTGCGACTACAGATTGTGTGTCAGAATCCAGGCTGGCAACAAGTGGTACCTTTTGATGAGCTCCGTCTCCTGGTACCTTGTTTCACCTGTGCTGTGGTAATATGTAACACAGATTTTTGATTGAAGAAGTTCCCCACAGTAGTTTTGACTAATTTGAGAGGGGTCATACAAAAGAGGCAAGAGAGGATCATTACCCTTGGAACACTATTTGATCACATTTTCAGTACTTCTCTCCTATCACAAGCTTTTTTTGTAAGGAAGYGGTTGGATTGGATTGGCTGTAAGGCCAGAAACATCTTTCATATAATTACTTTCTTTTAAGAAAATGGCTCAGTTGCTTTTCCCCACTGCTTCCACAATATTCTTCATCTTAATAATTCATGAGTCAGAAGCTTCAAACTTGTTTATATGCAAGTCTCATTTTGGATTGCCTAGGGAACCTGTCACTTTGCCTTCTTTAGGGAAGTCACTGTAAGCAAACTAGAAAGAACCAGTAAGGACATCTAGTTCAGTCCTTGTGCCAGTGGAGGTAAAGCAATAAAAAGTGTCTTAAATTTTTATCACTTTGCACATCAAGCAACTGGAAGAATTTATTTTGCAAACCATTTCCTCCTTTCCGCAGAATAAAAGTAGTGCTCTGACTTCCATAGTAGCAGGCTGTCGTAAGGATTTCATGTCTTCTAACAGTGGGTTAGAATTCCAGGTCGGGATAGGGCATATTTAACCACCACTGAAGACCCTCAGACAGTCAAAACAGCATACGAATTATTAGGGACATTTGGTCTGATCCTGCCCTCTAAAATTGTTTGTGTATTTTATTCTTTTTATTAGAGTAAATGCAAAGAAATTATCAAAGGAGTGTCATTGTGTGGTCAGGGATTTATGTCTGTAAATAAACTCCATAAAAATGTACTCGGGCTCCCCCTTCATCACCACAGCCACAATTATTTCCATTCTCTATTTTCAGAGCTTGACCTTGGTGATGAAGGAAAGTGAAAGCTTGCACTGCATCTCTAAATAGAAAGATTTTTAAGTTAAAGATCTGAGTTTTTCTCTTAGAATCTATATTTCACTTATAAAATCCAAAAAGATGCATTTATAGTGTGCTAGATCTTCTCACTTCTCCATTAATATTTAACAAGAGGTTAATGTAAATACAGAAATGGAATATTTAAATATCAGAGTTTTTCTTTAACATATGTATGGCATATCCATACTGAAAATAGAAGACAATACTTTTCAACCTTGTTATAAGTCTGTAGTGTGTTTTGTGCTTGAAAATGTGTGTTGATTGGAAGGTACAAAACTGAGACACCCTCTTCTTGTTCAGCTGAAATCAGATATCATACTGCACTGGTGGATCTCCAGGGATATCACCAGTCTTTCTTCAGTGTCTTTAATTAGCTATTTTAACATAGCAGATCAGTGGGCAGCATAATAATCTGTTAGAATTCACGGTAGCAGTTGATAGCAAATTATGTTACCTGTGACTTAAAAGCCTGGAATGGGGTTGGGAGTGGTGTGAGGGGAAAGTCTGTTTGCATGCTGCAGAGAAAAGACTAAAAGATTGGTTCCTTGAAACATCGAGAGAGGGAACCTTTGTAAATGTACAGCAAATGCAGATCGCATAAATAAGCCTCAAGTTTTGCAGGAGCTTTTTATTCTTAATTAGAATCTCTCTTACAAAGTTGCATTCTCCTCTTCAGAGAGATGCTTTAAAGACACTAAAATTTTTCTGGATTCTATAGTGTTAGTCATATTTTCTTTCTTCCTTCCTCCCTTTCGCTTAATTATTCCATTCTGGTTTGAAACTCCTGCATTTTCCTGAAGTATTTTGGTATGCACTCAGACAATATAAGTTTTAATCTTCTATATGTGAAGGTTTACTTTYACAGAGGAGGTATGATTTCTATGTTCCTAAGGCCACTTAAACAAGGTCATAAGCTGCATACCCTCCTAGTCTATCTTCTGATGAAGGAAACCAGTACTATTGTCTGCTGGCAGTTAGACCCTACATGCCTTTTGGGTGTGCTCTGAGGGTGTGGCTGCTTGGGTACACCCTGGTGAGGTGAGATCCATCAGGTAGTTGTGCTGCACAATTCAGTTATACTGGCCAGCATATCATGCCAGCACAGCCAACTGGCTTTGATCCCTTATATGCTCTGTGGATGCCCCTTTAGAATATTTGGGTCACAGTACTTCACTTCTGATGGTCAGAAATAGCAGATTTCCCACTTGAGTGGACATGGCTGTGTTGAAAAATACTCAGATCCTACGGTGACAAGTCCACAGAAGTACCCAAGATTGCATCAATATTTATGTGCCATAGCAGCCCTGAAGCTGGGCTTGAGTCCAGATTTGCTGCTTGGCCCCACCCTCAAGGCCAGGTCATTCTCAAATGTGATATAGATAATAGCAAAGATAATGTTTCTCCTAAGGTGATGACACGGGCAGGGTAGACAGGATATGGCAAAGGCCTGTTCTGCACATTGGATGGACCGCTCTACCAGTTTCTGTTCTTTCCATCTGGCCTTCCAGCTTCATTACAGAATCAGTCTCTTGCAGACAGGATGGCACAAGGATCCTGCTTATAAAGACTCACAATGTTACCTTCTGAAAAGGATATAAAGAGGGAGCCTATTATTAAGGGATATTTTACTTATCTGCTGCTTCAGTGAATATAAACATAAATACGTAGGGAAGAAAACTTTTGTGGGAACTGATGGAGGCAAAACCGGATTTGATCATAAAGTAATAAAAAATAAAGGATCTGGAAGAGATTCTGATCAGCTAATCCATCCCTCTGCRTCAAAGCAGGATTAACAATATCTGAAAAATTAGGTTTCCTTTTTYATTTTGGAGATTAGATGGGAAAACATGCTTAGGTCAAACTTATTTATGCTTTTGAAACTGAAAGTTAAGGAAGCAAGGGAGAGCAGTGAATCTATGCAAGATTCATTGGTCTGTGCGAGGATAATTCTTTTGAAGAGATGATACTAAGATATTTAAAGGGCACATCAAATATTCATGACTTGTTCTGTAAGTCATAGCATCCTACTGGAAATTCACCTTGATGTGACCTGGGTTGTTGCACTGGATAAAGATGTCTTTGCCATATGAAGTAAAAAGATGCACAAGTGGCTTTTTTAAATAACATGATTTTCTCTCTTGCCATTACCCATATCTGCCATAACATTGTCCCAGCCTTTTGCTTGTCCCAAGCTTTTTCTCCCGCAATGAAGCTGTGCCTTTTGTGGGCAACTGAGTTTTTGCCATTGGTTATTTTTCTTCATGAAAAACTAGATAAAATTTCTCCATTGCCCAAACCATCATTCTGCTCTGTACTGGGCCTCTGATGTTTTTGTGCAAAAACACTGTCAACTCCTCTTCTCTTCCCCAGAGAGCAAAAAACCATTTCACATGTTATCTGTAATGGAAACAGATTCAGCAATATTATTTCTTTCTCTGTGGACATCCAAAAATTAAAATGGAACCTGGTTCACTAGGGATTTCACTTTCCCTTCTGTGTATAAGCATTTGAAGAAAAATGTCAGTCCCTTCCTTGGACTTATCAGAGATAGTTTCAGCTGTAGACAGTTATTCAGGGAAGGGTTCCCTGCCCTAATGGCAAGAACTTGACACCTGTGGACAAGCTAATCGGCAGTTTATTTAGAAGGTCTTGGATGTTCTCCTGTAAATGCTGGGCGTGCTGAAGTCATTGCCTTTGCACTGCTACCTTTGACTGGCTTGCTCAGTTCCTTGTTTTTCCAAGGGCACATCCCCAAAACCCTAGGGGTAAAATGCTTACTTTTTCAGTCAGAAGTTACTCCTCTCTGGAGCTTTCTRCATGCCACTATGGTTCTAGAGGCTGAATGTGTGTTTCTGTCTCGGTGTCCCTCCTGTGTGTTTACATGTGGGAAAGGGTTGGTCCCTACAAAGCCTTGCACAAAGCATACAGTACTGCGCCTTCTTGAGCAGCAGCACAGGTAATGCCAGGGCTGGAGGGCTGCCAGTTTGCCTCCTGTGCCAGCACACCTCAGCTGAAGTGTCATCATCACCTGGGGACTGTTACCAGCCCTTGTGTGTCTGCTCTAATCCACTCACGGTCACAGGTAATGAGTCATGCCTTCTGCAACATGTCTGAGAGGCACTTGTGTTGATTTTTATTTCCCTCCCCCCAAGCAGGAATATCTGATATCCAAATGTCATGTGTCAGGTGTAACTTTACACCTCTGAATTGAGAGTTTTGCTTGTTATTATATATTCAGTAGACTATCTCTTGGATGTTTCCAGGATCAGAGGCCAGCCCTGCTGGAGGCTAAATACTAGGCTTGTGCTCCTGATATAAAGAATTCCTGTGATGTTTTGACATCCTGTAATGCTTTTGTTCATCTGTATAATGTCGAGGCAACAGCTCTGCATTGCAGAAAAATTCCAGTCAAAAGAGACTCATGTTAAGAAAGGCAGCTGACACCACTCTTACAAAAACTACTTGAAAACTGACATGAGTTTATGCAAGAGATTCATGTTTGCATAACAAATATCATTCATTTCTAATAGCTACCTTGACTAACCATCCAAACTGCTGTCTTTTTTTGGGATGGCATACAGGTTCTGCTTCAGAGTCAATAGCTGGGTTCTAACAAGGGAGGCAGTATTCAACATCTTAATTACTTCTCAACAATACATTTCTCTGATGGCAATTCCTCTGAAAGAGCTCTTTTGTAGTAATTCTTCTGTGGTGGGGATTAACTATTCACAAATGGCAGAAATAAAATTCCACAGTTAGATCTAGTGCTTATACAAATAGGTGTAAAAAGTAAAATGTCTCCGTCTGCTTTCTTACAAACATTTGAGTATCAGTCCTGAGATCAGCCCAAAAGGCCGGCTAGCCCGGATRCCAAAAGGAAAAGCCTAGAGAAAGGGAGAAGGACAGGGCAAGTACCTGGGTTACTTTGCCTTCAGTGACTCTTTTCAGCCTCCACTTATTTGTGTCTCAAGGACTCTCTTTAGAAGTGATGATAYTTAGCAACCCTCAACAGATTACTTTTCCGTGAACTTGTTTGGTCCTTCTAAACCCACCTCAGCTGCTGACAGGGATTTCCACAGCATGTTACATGAAGAGCTACATCATTTTGTTTCATCTTGCTTTTATCCTGCTACCTCTGAGTTCTCTCTGATGCTTCTTAGTCCTTGCATTGGAGGGAACAGGGAACAGCTGATTCCTAGGCACTTTATTCTTGCCAATCCTGACTTTACAGATCTCTGTCATATTCCCATCTCAGTCATCTCTTTTTCCAATCAGAGGAGTCCCAGTTTTCTTATCCTTTCTTTTAAACTGGTGTTTGAACCTTTAAAAATTCTGAACATTTTCTAATTCTTTTCCATCCTTTTTAAGAGCGGAAGAGTAGAACTGGATATGCTATTCAAAATGTAGGTCACCAGTGGATTTATAGAGTCACACTTATTTAGTGATTACTTTTGAAAAGGAGTTAAACAAAAGTAATCTATTTTCAAGATACAGGTAAATGTTATACCATCCTAAACATAATAAACCTCTGAGATGAGATTAATACTGGGGAATTAATTCTGTCTCTCCAAACAAAAGATGATAGAGAGTCTACTGTAGAATTTAGCTGTTTCGAGAGCAAGGAAATGCACCAGCATTAAATCATTGTTGCCTAAGGTTTTAGTGTTGCAGTTGCACTTGCGGTTGAAACTTACAGTTTTGTTTCAGCAAGTGGAATATTTCTGCAGTATATGTGAATGAACTTTTTTTCTGTGTGCATTAGACCCTTTCTAGSTATATAAATATTTGAGTCATTGAACCCAACAAAATACCAACATGAAAAAATAAATGAAAATTGCTGACCTCTGCTCTATCTTAGAAGTCTTTAGTTAAAAGTTAAGAGTTTTCTCAGTATTTGTAGAGGGGATGTGTTTCTAGACTGTGTTGTATAAATGCTCTGTGCAGATGGTGAGAGCCATGTTGTGAATGTATTCTTTTACTTCCCAAGTTTAGAAAAGAGTTCCCTTAATTTATGATTTTTTTATGTGTTGTGCTACCTCTCTTAGAGGTTGCGGTTGGTGTTGGAGCTTTAGAGGAGTAATTGTTTAACATAACTTATGGATGAAAGACTGGTGAAACTGAGACTCAGCAGTGACCTGTCTATCCTACAAAGCTGCCAATCTTTTTCTGACTTTCTCCTGACACTTCCATCCAACCAGTGTGCAAAGGAATCTCACCAAACCGTGATTGAGATAGTATCACCCAGCAGCGTTTCTGTCTGAGAAGCAAAGCTAAAACTGTGTGTGATTCAGGAACAAAATTCTRCCTGTTACAGCAGTTATCTCAGCAGCCTGTGGGCATATACGTGCTCAGAGTTATGGGCTTTCAACAACATGATCCCTCTTGTATTTTGTGAAATTTGCTGAGCTGTTGTGGTAATATTAGTGTGMCAGGAAGAAATGCACAAAGGAGAAGAGGGATGATGAAAATCCACGAGAAGAATCTGTCTTAAGAAAATATTTCAGAACAGGTGTCTTGAGAATTTCAGGCTTTATAAAGTTTTGTAAGTTTGGGGGTTTCTTTGTTTGTTTTTAATCCTACTCCAGAAGCAAAATTCCTGAGGTGGTGTGTTCGGTGGGATTCCTGCTTTCCTTACTATTTGTTTGGTGGTAAGCAGTTTTGACTTTTCAGAGGAGGGAAAGAGGATCAGAGGCTGTCACTAGGTCGTTCTGGTTTTCTGTGCCACTGCTGGCTATACAGTGCACTGCTTTTTCCCAACTTGATGGGAGAAACCCAAGCAACTATAAGCATATTTCTTCGCCCCAAGGACATGTTTGCTCAACTGCTTTACCTATTCCTAGGAATGGTAATGGTTGACGGAAGTGCTGTTGTGATGACAAATGTGAGACATAATTTGTATTGAGAGTTATTTGGTCCGAGATAAGAAAATGGGCAGCATTTTGTACATGCAGCTTCATTTTTGGCCCTCAGATCTCAAAATCCTGCTTCTGTTTGAGGCTTGCCGGAGAGGGCACAGGCTGTCACATCGCTGTAGTGGGAGGGTGATGGCATCCCCCCTAAGAGGTAATAAATATAGGGAACCGCCATGGCACATGCACTTCATTTTACATACATACACTCTTATCAAGTGAAGGTATTTAAATTAGTTTTAAATTAGAGACTTTTTTTGTTTTGTTCTCTAAACGTATTTCCTAAACCAGCAACAGTGAAGGAACCCCTCTGCCCATTTCTTAGTGATGCTTAGTGGTTTGGTTTTTTTTAAAGTAGACTAGGAAAAAGTTTGTGCTTGTGGCACAAATAGGTTGCATCATATCCCATGTCACAAAAGAGGCACAATGGCACGAAAAGACCTTGAGAAAGACAAGGTGGCTGTGAAGTTAGAACTCTCCTTCTGTGTGATCTTCTAATATGCTTTTTTCATGAATGCAGGGGTTTTGTGTCTTAACTCAGATATGCATTATTGTTATAGAATCCCATGTATAATTTGTATGCATACTTTACAGGCAGTCCCTGGCTATCATCCCAAAGGAGTTTATGTTGAAGGAGAGCAGTCCAAACAAAAATACGGAGGCTGTACCTATTTGGAAAGATATGTAGGAATGGTAAGAGAAGAATGAGCTGAATAGGAAAATTAAACTCTGAAAAGTGAGCATGCCTTAGTATTTCTAAATTCTTACTTATTGGTAGATTGGTAGGTGTTTTGAATATCTTGTGGAACAGTGACTGCAAACAATAGGGATGAATGATCTTGTGGGAGGAAGGTGTAGATGGCTTCTTGGAGGATGAGATAGTAGACACATAGTGAAAAAAGAGTTAAAATTAAGAAGATCCTACCAAGCACACAAGCAACTGCAAATAATTGTCCTTTTTGATGCGTTATGAGAGGAATGCAGTGAATTCACACTATCCTGTGTTGTGGTGCCTTGAGGATATGGACAAGGGTTTGGTGGTGTGAATCTCTGATTGTGATGCCAGTTGGCAGTGTTTAATAACTTTAAATCTTAAGTTGTCCTAAATCACACTGTCTTACATCTTCAACCCACATTAATTTTAAGAACAGTGTTTCTCGTTGTTTTGCTGTGTTTAAGCTTGTAGACGTGCTTTTATTTTTTTCTGAAAAGTTTCTTTATCCTGTAACATTCTGTGTGCTAGCATGATAGTAAGGTCATAAGTCAGCAGGACTTCTTTACAGGGATTCTTGTACTGTTCATTGGTTATGTACCAACACTAAAGCATATGCTTAGCTCCTTTGTTTCCTTAGAAATGCATTTTAACAGCCTCTGCTCAATCCTTCTGGCTCTGCAAGGAACAAGACACGACCATGGTATAAAATCAATAGAAAATTGTCTTAATACGTTATTCTTCATATTATGTCCAAATTCAAATGCTACTTGTAAGAACTACAGAGAGAATACTGAGTAAGTGTATTTCTTTTCTTCTGCTTTCTGCTGAAATTACTCACTGACCTGTGTGTGCAGCATTTGCTTTCTTGAGAAAACAGGTTGTTGACATTCCTGGTGTGTCTTTGCATCTAGCAAAACAATATATTGGCAACCATTTTGTATTTCTGTGGCTTGAACAACACTGAAACTATTATCTGCTTTTATGGAATAAGACTTGACTGAGGTGCACAAATTTTGTAGGCTTCTGCAGAAATTATTTTTCTATGAATTGAGCTTCAAATACTGGTTTAGTTTGGTTTTTTTTGCTTTTTTTCCCATTCAGTATGTAACAATAGAATTAAAACACTATCTTGACTTACCTATATGAAATCATCTTCCTCTAAGATTTCAGCAGGTTGTGCATTTGTATAATAATATAATTCCTTATGAGTGCAGTAGTTTAGACATGTTCATTTTGGTGGTAAGCTTCAGAGTAGTTTATCTTTTCCCTTTCACATCTATATAAAGATAAATGAAAACCTCCAACAACTTACATTTAAAACAAGAAATCTTTGCCAAGACTGCTTTTGTGCAATCTTGAGTAGAGGCACCTGAGGCTGGTGAAAAGATGCTCATTTTCAGCACCTGAGCAGGTAACAGTATCAGCACAATTGTGCTCTTAAAAAGATACTGCATTGTTTTCTTGGCGGTGATTAATGCGTGAGTAGTAGGTGACTGATCCACACATGGTATCCTGACTACCAGTCCCAAGATGAGCAGAGGTAATGCAACCTGTTACAGTTACGTAACGTGATATAAAGAAAAGAAAGAATTCGGCAGGTGGCACACAGAAATTTATAAGAAAATGTAGGAAACATCTTCAGCCAAGAATGATACTGTTCATTTCACTGAGTTGGTGATCTGACAGTCTGGTCTTGCAGAAACCAGAGTTGTGATTCAGTGTCCTTCAGACACACCACTGAAAATGTGGATTTTCGGTGGTATCCGTTGTCAGTTGGAGTTGTAGTGTTGCCATGGTCTACAAGGAGATTGTATCAGAAGCGTAGATTGTTTTTTTTAAGAAAACAAAGTGGGCTTCTGTCAATGTTGTTTCTGCAGTAGTAATCCTATYACTATCTCTATTTTTCAAATAATATTATTTTTAATAACTGATTTTATCATTCTATCTTTTTTTAATGAGGAGGCCTTTTTTAATGAGGTCCTTTTTTTTTGAAGAGGACCATCTTTCATATTGTCTTGTGTCACTTATTGTCACATTTTTCTATCATGTTTTTCTGTTTATATACACAAACATGCATATACACAGATGCATGCAGGTCTCTATATTGGCTGGAGCTGGCAGTGCCAACTTAAGTTTCTTTAGCAGGAGGTGTCTAGAAATGTTTGGCTGTACAGAACTCTGCAAGACTTGAAGCACTCAGGCCAACATTTTCCATTCAAGTATCAGTTTCATACTGAAACTTGTTTTTAAGACGAGAAGAGTTTGTTTTTCGAAGAACAAGGTTAAGAGAAAATAAAATGCTCCGTCCAAATTTTAAAAATTGTCTTGGAGAAGCTCTAGTGCATATTCTCAGCCTCAGGGAGTGTGGAAGGAAGGAGTACAAGCAGGTTGTTTGGTGAGAGGGAAATGCTTTTGCTGATTCTGTGGGGAACTGCTGGTTTCTGACTTAAGTTTTAAGACTTTAGAAAAATGTTTGCATGGGGTTGACAAAGACTTGTTAGAGATTTACCGGTTAAATTCCCATAGGATTACACCAGTTCTGTGCAGATAAGCTCTGTAGAGCTGTATGATGAAGCTGAGAGGGTTTTTTCCCTGTTGTGTTACACAGAGCTTATTGTAATACCAAGTATTTAAAGAGCAATCAGCCTCAGGTTCTTGGATATTGGAACTGGCAGCTGGCAGGCAGAGGGAGAGGCAAGAGAGTGGGGTAGAGAGAGTGGTTCTGCCTGTCAAGGAAGAGTAAGACCAGCTGAGGAGTTTACCTGGCTGCAACTTAAGGAAAATTTAGCCCTAGGTTCTGTGGTGCCTGGGGTGGTGATAGCTGAGATTGGCCAGTCCTCTGTTGCCAGCAAGTGTCCATGAAACCCATTGGCAAAGTTTCAGCCACCCTAGCTGAAAACATGCACAAAAGAACCCATCCTTTCTTGTCTTGCGTCCTCTCCTCCTTTTGCTATGTGTTTGCCAGCTTCTGCATGAAATGAGATGAGTATCCTGGTTCTGCAAATAACACTCTTACATTCTGCCCAGCTTTGACTAATAGCAGAAGGCCCAGCCTATGCCAAGGATCCAGCAGGGTGGGAGAGAGCAAGAGGGTTCCTGTGGAAGAACTGAATTTATGATTTTCTAACTCAAGACTGTATTGCAATGCCTGTGCATGAGAGGATCCAGTTGTGATTGTTCAGACAGTCTTAACTGCCACTTCTTACAGTGTGAGTGCTGGTCTTTGCAATACTAACAGCCTTTTAATTCAGCTGCTGTGTGGTCTGTCTGCAGATAAACATTTGTGCATACATATGCTGTGGTGTATGTACATGTGCACATAAATATATCTGTTCCCATGACAAAAGGTTATGTTGCACTGCAGCTAGGAATAAGACTATTCAAAGTTAAATGATGCAAATTTTACATTTTTGTGTGGTTTTTTTTACTCCCAAACAGGTTTACAAACTCAGTATGCTGGAGTGACTCTAAGATAGATTGAAGTGCATGCTTCAGACATGCAGCAATCTTAGTAAAACCATACTAGTAACTCCAGTATTCCTGGAATGTTTGTCTTTTCAGTTGTCCTTGCTCACCCTACCCATCACACTATTCAAAAAGCAGTAGTAACTGTGCAGGTTCACTCATGGGTGATAAGGGTAGAACACCACCAAAATTTCTTGTGAAAGAATTGTACCCAGCACATGGTGAAGACTCTCATCATCTTTGGAGCTAAAGAGACTGTGGTCTGTGGAGGAGAATGTAGGGAAATAGAGGAAGTGATCATCAGGGAGCAGCAGCAGGGCCATGAGAGGGGGAGTGTGAAAGGGTTAGAAGAAGGGAAGCCACTGAGGGGTTTCAAAGGAAGAGTGTCACACGCAGGAATATCTTTTGAGAGAATAGACATAACTTCAGACAGGTCATAAGTGGAGGTGGAGTACCTAGGAGAAGTTTCAGTAATCAAAGTGCTGCAAGCTGGCATAAAAATTCAGGCAGCAGAAGGGAAAGGTTTGTCTTCAGAAGTATTTGGGGGAGGGGGCGGGGATCTTTAGAGGGGTTGGGGGGGGTTTTGTATTAAGCAGTCAAGATCCTGAAGACAAATGTTTAACATCTGAGGGGGGGGGAAATTTCAGGAAGGCTTCGGTATGTGGGAATGACTCAAGAAAATGGAGACACAGTTACACCTTCACTTGGTGTAGGTCCCCAGTGCCTTTTTGAATCAGTGGTTGCAGTCATTTGCATAAATTCAATAACTGAATCATCCATAATGCTGAATTGAAGGGACTGTTGTAAAGCCCAGGACAAATGGAGTAGAGCGGAAGACATCCAGATCTGTTCCAATAATAAGCTTACTCATTTTGTGAGAAATGAACTCCAAAACCTCAACCGTTCAGATAACTGTTGGATTTTACAGAAGAGCTTTTATTGCCATCTACTGGTTCAAAAAGGCAGTTTGCTCGACTACATTGCCCTTTCTAAGAACCATGTGGAAAATGTTTGCTTACTGAGAAAATATTTTGAAGGGATTGTTTCAGAATATTCCTTAGGCAAGCTTATCTTTGGCAAGATATCAAACGAATCTGTTTGCATTTAGCTATGTTGGCATGCCAAGCTTTATGAAAGGGGGTTCGTTTAAACATCTGGAACCTGACGCACCCATAAATGCGCTCCAGCACATGCTCCACTTTGCAGGAAATCAGCTCTAGGAACACACAGAGGTTTTGTACKTGTGGTGTGCAGCGGGTTGTGTGTGTGTGCACTTTGGAAGCTGGAGTTGTCAACATTTCTTTCTGCTTTCAACTTCCAAACTACATAAAACTGAGTGGGGTTTGAAGAAAAACTTTCTCTTAATTAGTTCTTCAGAATTTGTAATTACTCCGCAAAGCCCCCAAAAAATCAGTAAGAGAGCTTGAAACTTGGAGCCTTGATTAAATTGTCTGAATCAAGTCACTGACAAGGTGAGATGAGCTTTTTTTATTTTGTTATGAAAGCAGAAGGCTGAGTTCTGTGTCTTTCTCAGGCAAGATGCCCATTGAATTGATAATCCCTCAGTGAGATCTCTAAGATAATTTCTCTAAATTTCAAAGCCTTTTATATGTTTTTTTGCCTGTTCAGTATGACATTCCTAAGACCTAGATTGTCAGTATTTTTCTGGAGGCATCCATGGTGGCTGACAAGTCATTGCCAGGCTGCTGTATAACTCGGATCTGCAGAGTGTTTCTCTTTCAACAGATGAGCTAGGTGTTTGTACAGGCACTCCCAGACTCCTGCAGATTTGGGGAGCTCAAAATGAGGAAGATCAACAGTGACATTATTCAAATTATTTAAAATTCTTCATCCATTTTGACTGAAAGAAATGGAAAGGTGACCTGGCAGTGGTAACCATTTCAGTTAGTACACAGGTGTCTACAGACTCGCACAAAAAGCTCCTCACGTGATGATTAAATCTGAAAAAATAGCTGCAAAAAATTGTAGCAGCATCAGAAGGCTGTTTTTAAACTAGACTTGCTGCTTTGGAATTTTAAACTGTGTAGCATATACTGAAGTAACATGACAGAATTGTGGAGCGTTTATTTTTCTTTTCGCTGGAGCTCTCATGTTCGTTCCTGAGACTACGATAGCCTGACCATCCTCTCAATGGCCATTGTTTGCAGATCTGAACCAAGGCCTTTGTACTCATTGTCACTTATGGTTCCTGTTTTTTGTCTTTGTTCTTTTCTCACAGCTACAAGCCCCCAGTGTGAAAGGCTTTGATTTTGCTAAGCAGCATCTGGGTCAGCACAATAAAGATGATGTCCTGATTATCCATGAGCCAGCTCCTTTACCAGGACCTATTAAGGATACTACCCCATCCGAAAATGGAGATGTGCCCAGCCCCAAGTCCAAGACGTCCACAAAGCCTTCAAAGACTGTTCGACACAGAGGGAGGTCAGTTCACAGAGATAAAACAAATTGTAGTAGACAACAGTGATTGCTGTATTTTAGGGCAGTTTCAGTCGAAAGAACTGTTCCAGAGCTTTGGAACTTGCATTTTTCTACTGAGCTGTCAGTGTTACACCTCACTTCTCGTTAGTACAAGGTTGTGAGAATTAAGTGTTCATTTTTCTCTTCAAGGGAACGTGCCCAGTTAAGACGGATATTTAAGATACTGCTGAGTTGACTGGAGTCAAGTTACTACTTGTTTACTGGAAACACCAAGTGTATGTTTTCCTATGCACTCTCTTAGATGTGATTTCTAGCTACTAAGCCAACAGATGGTTAAAAATAAATGAAAACCATTGACAAATAGTAACGTGTTTCAATAACGCTAATAGTGATTGATACACGTATGAAGAGTTAGGATTTCCAAAAATAAGCTATATCTCCAAAATTCAGGGAAGATACAGGAATGTTGTTATTTATGATTATCTGGTGGCTCTCACAGCAAACCAGCCTTACTCAGGAAAAGGAATGATAATTTTCAGCTCTGCAAGTGGAGAAGTGTCTGTCAACCTTCAGCAGAAATTTCGTGACCTTTTCCAATAGTCACATGATGTGAATGTCTCTTGCTGGAAAGGACTGTGTTTGTAGGATACATGAATCAACAAAGCTGTGCAGTAATGAAGGATCTGTGCACAAAAAAAGGGGATAAGTGGGAAGGTAACAGAGGAAAAAATGAAACTCTGAGAAGAGCCCCTCTGAAATCCACTTTCCAGTAATTCTTCTTCCTCTCCCTCACTCTCATATGTTCGCTCCTTTGTCTCCAGCTCTGCATTCCCTGTGCTTATACCTATGTGATACTGCACAGTGGGAGAGAAAAAAAGCAAACAATCAAGAGCAGAGTTGGATGAGCTGAGAAAGAAACTGATGGTGATTCTAACTGAGCTGCACGTCTCTGCAACACAGCTTGCTCCTCTGTTCAGCCCTCTGTGCTTCCTCTAAAGCCCCAGTTGTCTTAAGATGCTTGCTTCATCTTCCCCATGTGGGCTTCATAAAGCTCGGTTTCCCCCTTCCAGATGCTAAGCCTGTCTTCCTAACTCCCTACAGGCCTTGTAAGTAGTAGACTGACAGTGGTACAGTGGAAGGTGGGCAAAATTGGAAAATAAGGAAGAAAAATGAGCTAACTAGCTTTGGTTAGCTTGCATAAATTAAAACGAAGTAATATAAATCAGAAAGACAAGTGTTCCTGTGTTTCTTCTAAAAAGTTCAAAAGTGGCCTAAGACAGAGATATGATGCATGTGGGAAGGGAGGGTATCTATCTATCTATCTATCTATCTACCTACCTACCTACCTACCTACCTATAAGCATAAGAAATAAGTTAAAATTTGAGATTGTTACTGTATTTCATCTAGAATAATTCAGAGAATTAAGCAGGAAAAATTTCAGAAGCCAACATTTTAATGATACGCTATGATCCTATTGTAGAAGGCCGCCAAGTAATTCAGGTGTGATTTGCCCTTAGTGAAGCCATGTTGGCTGTCACCAACCCCCTTCTTATTTTTCATGTGCCTTAGCATAATTTCCAGGATGATCTGCTCCATGATCTTGCTAGGCACAGAGGGCAGAGTGACCGACCTGTAGTTCGGACACTTGAAATGTTTTCAAAAGACAATCTCCCTCTTCTCCCCTTAAAAACAAACCTACCTTTAGGCTGAACTACGGAGATGTTACCATCATCTCCCTACCATGCTGACATGCCCATGTCAGCTTGCGATTTGAAACATTTATTCCCTGAGGCAGAAGTTGCAATGTGAAATGGTATCATACTGTGTTGTGTTGGGTTTAGCTGTTTGATGTTTTGTGAGGAAATAACAGAACTCAGTTCATCACAGTTCAGGATTGTATGTTACATGCCAGGAAACAGAGTGGTGATGTGAGCACACGTTCTGTATCTGTGAGGAACAACAAACAAGAACAGCTGAGTTGAGAAAGCTCAGCATCTCTAGGCTCCAGCTGAGAGCTGGACCTGTTGTTTTGGCTTGAGAGTATACAAGTGCAGAGTCCTCAGCACTTACAAGAAATGACTGATGTTGACTCAACACTATTTATCTTCCTATAACTTAATGATAATTTGGATAGACTAAGGAAAGAGTATGAAGGGGAATGCAGAGCACAATGAGATGAAACAGGAAGTTGGGAGAAAACCTGGAAACAGGACTGCACCCTCATACTCTGCTGAACCAAGACAAAAGTGATGGAGATGATAGCTCTGCACACTCTGTCCCCCTTAGAAAAAGGAAAAGATGCAATGATGCAGATCTGTAAGCTCATTGAGGACCATTTATCCTCTTTTCCCTCCCATTATTTTTTTATTGAATTGGGCTGTGACATTAGTATTATGGTTCTGAAGATCAGGGCATTGTTTAGGGAGGAGAAAAAAGGAAGTTGAATTCAGAGCGTTGCTGCAAGGAGTAGATTTAGCTTCAATGGACTTGTCAGGCTGCAGGTAGTTATCTTAGTCTGTGGGCTCTGGGCAGGTTGATGTTTAGCCAAGAGCCTCAGTAGCTAGTTCAGATATCCATCTAGCCCAAGCAAATCCTGCACTAATGAGGTTAATGCGCAGACATGGGCACACTTCCCATGATTAACTCCCTGCCAGAATAGAATATGAGTGTTCACAAGACAAAGTGGTCGTTAGAGACACCATCACAAAGGCTGATCCTATGTGAAAAGACAGGCTTTGGTGTCATTTAGGCAGTGGTGTGTGCCCTGTATTTTTTCTGGTTTTATACTGTCAGAATAATTTTACAGCTGAAGTATTCTGTTGAGGAAAATCATGGTATTTTTTTATTTTTCTATATTGCCTACAAAAGCTACAAACACTGAGATTGTAATTTTTAGATAACARATGTTCTTAAGAATCTCATGACTGCATGGGCTAATAGAAGCAGAAAAGAAGCATTTTTGAATGGCCCTACATTTGACTTGAAAATATTCTTGTGGACTTGTATTGTTAGCAAGAGAACATCAAGTAAGCAAGTCTGAATGTTAGACTAGTTACCTATATGATTTTCATTTGCTAATATTATTTTCTATCTGAGAGGTAAATTACTACTTATGAATGCAGACTTTTTTCTTGTAGTGTATTTTAAAGGAAAGATTACTTAATAATATTGTCACATGAATCCTGTTGCAGTTGTTTTTCACACGCAGCAACAGTGATATCATGGCAGTGAATATCTAGTTATGATAACATATTACAAATTTGCTTGTAAACAGAGGAAAATTTTAGCAGTCTTCACAAGATATTTTAGCACAGGATTCTTTGCATGTGTGAGTTGTGCCTCTTTGCAAACCTGTGGTGTTACATGTTGGTTTGTTTGGTTTTTAATGTTTGTGGCAGAATTTCACCATCAGATGCTGAATCCACAGCAAGTGAACAATCCAGCGGGAGAGAGACAGGAGAAGAAACTGCAAGACCATCAACTGTTGCAAATGARGGCAAACCACGTAGAGCAGTGAAGAAGGGTGTGTTACTTTTTTTTTTTCCTCCTTACGTGCACTAGCAGTGCTTTACTCAGATTGAAGAGTTACTCTGGTGCTGTAACTTTTCTAAACTCGTCTTTGGCTGTTGATTTTTCTGCTTTTTGTCACAGAAAATACCTTCCTATTTGGTTTAGTTTCTTCTATTGAAACTGAAGAGCTACACATTCCTTTCATTCCAGCAAGCTTTTGAAAGAAATGGCTTAGAAGGAATGAATCTTGCCTTCTTTTGTCCCACACACACCCCCAGCAAAACTTTCCAGTGAGGCCTAATTGTGTCTCTCGTGGTAGCAGAATTGCAGTCAGTTACATGGGCAGTAGAGGTCACAGCAGGACTTCAGACCACAGGGGTGTGTCTGTAGCAGTAACTTCGAAAAAGTGAGATGAAAAAAAAGACACCAGAGAGGTAGAAGTTTTACAAATAAGTTGTAATTCAATCATGAAAATTTCTGCATGATTGTACTTTAGAATGATGAAAATTCAGTGCTGATATGTTAATAACACTGGTATTTTTTTGTGAAGAACCATCTTCCTTCCAGTTAAAGTGCCACTATTTTTCTTGGACATACCCTAAAATATATTTACATATATTTATATATTTGAAAAGTTGATAAAACATGTCAGGAAGGTTTGAATTGTTCCAACCTATCTGACTTCAATTCTGTTGCTCTGTTTTAGTGTTCTCCCATTTCTTCATACCTAGGAAATCCGTTTTCGTCTCTCCATTTTCTGTCTGGCTTCAAACTTTATATAATGTGTAACATTTCATTTTGGTGTAGAAATGTTAGGTGTTGCTGCATCTGAATTACCTGGTAAAGGCAGCAAGGAGACTGTTAAATGTGTCCTTTCTACCTATCCTGCCCTTACTGAGTCAAATAGATTATTTTTTCAGCATTTGGTGCCTCTAGTTAGCGAATCATAGGGACTATTTTTAGCATTCAGAATTGGAGGCACTGTTTGCAGAGAGCTCTCTTTTAAATGGCAGATTCAGCTCCGTTTTTGTGCAGCTGAGGTTTGGCAGTTTGATCCAAGTTCATGCATTTCATTCAAAAGTAAATGCAATCATCTTACTGCTGTGGTTTTTCTCCTGTTGCCATTCTAGCTGAATTATTTGTCGTAATTACTGTGTTGTCTCTTCTTTTTCCTTTATGTTGTCAGGAGCAAACAGAGTGGGTAAGTAACCAGAGCTGGTAGTTGAATACAAATATGAATACAGGTGCTGGGGTAGCTGTGATTATGTCTTGAGGATGGAAGGGTTTGTCTTCTGAGTCTAAAAAAATAAAATTGCGTTTGAGCTATTGAAGTATAAAAAAAGTCTCAGTAACATGAATAATAGTAATCCGGCCCATTTTTCTAATTTCCTCCCAATTATTTCAAATTATTGAGGCAAACATCACTGTGAAAAAAGCAAAACTAAGGCAGCTGTTGGTCCTGAAACTAGCTTTGTATAAACAAGTTGGAGATAATGTTAGAATTGATGTCTACTGGAAGCCCAAGACAAACATGAGGTACCTACAAAGAAACACAAATATTTTCTCCCGAACTAGTGTTTTCCTGGCCAGGATTGGGACATGGCAAACATAGGCAGGAGAAAGCTGACAGTGTCTTTGATAATGTATAACATATCTAGTGATGAAATAAGGACTGTGTCCTCTGATAGCAGTGACCACCTTATAATGGTCAACCTTCTGTCCATCCTTGTATACTAGGATGCTTTCCACTGTTGGGTGTAATGAGTCATCAGCTGCATCCTAGGGACATAACCTACTGGGCTACAAAGAAACTGTGTGAAATCTATCTGTAACCACATCCTCTGGCTTGATTAAGATACCAGTGGATCAGTTGAAGAATCCTGTTGAGTTTTTCTGATTTTGGATGAGGCCTTATGCACATTGGTTGCTGTGTCTCCTGAGGGTGCAGGAAGCAGTATCTCCAACTGTATTGGGTTTTGTATGAAATCATAGCTTCCTGACATTTCAGTTCAATTAATAGTTTTCAACTCAGGCAACAGTGATGAACATTGATCCTGACATCTGACCTATATGGACTAGTTGTTTAAACATGATCTGACCAGTATTGGGGTATTAATACCTCTCCATTGTTTTTAGCCTCAGCTGACTAGTCTGAAATCAAAATTTCATTCATGTAGCACCATCTGATGGCTTTATAAGGAGGATTTTCTAAACATGAATAATAGTGTAATATAAGAACTTTGAAATGAGAAATTCTTCTTATTTTCTCTGTCAAAACTTCCATAGAAGCTCATTCATGTGTTGAGTTACAAACCATTTCTCCTTTTGTTATATGTATACAGTTCCTGTCCTTATCTACTTTACTGTACTTCCATCTTGGTTTGTATTTGTAGACACAGTGTATGCACACAGAGAGGTTTAAAGGTCAGATGCAGCTTATGAGAGGTTTTTTTGTGTGTGTCTTTTCTGCAGAAGGGAGTAACATATGATGTTACTGTAGCACCTTACCAAAATTTGTCAGTGGGACTTTTGTTTTACAAAATGAGTTAAGAACCTTTTCAGCGAAGTGTGGCCTTGCATTTTGTAGTTCTTCAGATGTGCAGTGTTTTTAGTTCGGCAAATAGTTTCTCACGCACTTTTATATAAACATGACTTTGTTGACCTAACCAGCATACGTTATGAATTCCTAACCTMTATGATAGACAATTCTATTGACCAGTAGACAGCAAGAGGTGGCATTCCTATCCTCCAATCCACGGTGGTTTCTGAAAACATATAAATAAAGTTAGGGCAGAGGCCGGCTCTCCTTCCTTCCTTCCTTTTGGCCTCTGCCTGTTGGTGAACCCTGACAGCTGTCTCCGTGTGCTTATTCGAACCTGAGAACAACAGCGAAGAGGCCCCTGCCAAGCACTTGTCTATGTGTGTAAAACGGAAAGTTATGGATGAAATTATAAAAATTCAGAATGCTCAGTGTAATTGAATATATTGGACCTTGCTAAGTAATATGAAAATAACCTTAAAATTTTATTTTGGAGGTCAGTGAGCTTGGGAACGGCTGTTAGAGTGAAACGGTTGGAAAAAAATTTCTAATGTGCAGGGAAAATGGGAAGGATGGATGCAGAAGTTCAGATTTCTGTTGACTACACAATTGCTCTGAGGGATTCACACTAACTACTTAATACATCTTGTGCCCCTTTCTGTGAGAGACAATGCTTGCACACTTCTGAGAAATTCATGAAGATGGTGCTGTGAAGATGACAAATGGTAAAGATGATATAAATAGCTAGAGAAGAGAGATGGATATATTTCATTTAGGCTCTGTGCCTTGCAAAATATTTGGGACACAGAGGTCTTTAATGGAACTGTTTACCTTCTTTTTAAGGACACTTACACAGAAAAATCACATTTATAAATGATGAATGCCTTTTATAAATGTGTACATTTGACAATRCTTTAATCAAGTTTGAGAAATATGAATAAGAGTTTTGCTTCACTTGTGGCCAGATTGCTTTCCAGCCCAAAAGTAGTGTGCTGTGAATATAATAAAGCGTACCATTCCTTCCTTCTCCTGCTCCCTTTTTGTGCTAGAACAGGGAAGCAAAGGAGCAAGTCATCTGCTGTGACCTTGTGCAGAAGATAGCATTCACTTCTCTTGTGAACTCTATCCTGCATTACCAGCACATGCAGCAAAAGGATCACAGCAGTGACTATTTATTTCCCTTCTTGTCTGTTGTTGTTGGATCATGTTGATCAACAATTGATTCTGTACCAGAATCAAATCAGATTTTCCTCCTGATTTGAATCTTGAGAACCATGTCCCCTTATCAGAAGTCTGTGCAAGGACGTGGGACTACCTCCCTGCACGCATTTGTGTTCCTCCATAAGGAGAGTCACAAGTCTTGATCTCTCATTGCTTGTAGTGATTAACTCTTGGCAGGACCTGGGGTGCAACTTCCATGCGTATTGGTTTCCATAATGTCTTTTGCTGATTGTATTTGAGTTGGTTTAACCTCTTCAACAAATTACAACATGACAATATTTGTGCCGCTTGCTTATTACTATGTGAACTATTTATCCTGTCACAGAGAAGAAAACTGCTTTAAAAGATTTAATCAGTAAAATGTCTGTAAAATTCTTTGTGGTTTTTTTTGATTTCTAAGGGTGTTCTTGTTTGTTCCTATATCACTCCTGTCACTTAAGAAATGCATTTTGCATTGAGACATCTTTCATTGCTCTTTGAACCTCCATTTGAGCAATTTGCATCTCTTTAAGTACTGATAAGAGGAATCATTAGCAGTGTGTACTTAAGCAGCTTTTTATGGACTAAGGTAGATTGAGATTTTGGGGGTTTGCAAATGCCAGGAGCTTGATTAACAGAAATAAAGAGTGACAGCTCACCTTCTGGAAATATAATGGGAAAATGTTTATAATTTGCAAACCATGGGGTAAACTTGTTGTACACTAAATGTGAGTCAGCTGGAAGGCCTGTAGGGCAAATTAAACACAGATGGAAAACAGGGTATGGTTTTGTAGCATAGCATCTGTAGAGCTTAACATTTGACTGTGATAACCCTGGCAGCACTGTTTTACTCTGTATTGGTTCTGGTGATTTAGGACCTCCTCAGACCAGCAGTGGAAACGAGCAGCACTCCTCAGCCTCAATCTTTGAACATGTGGATAGGATGTCCCGTTCCTCAGATGCCAGCAGGCGGGTCCCAAGCAAGATCCAGCTGATTGCTATGCAACCCATGGCAGCGCCTCCAGTTCAGAACTCAGTGCTTTCTGATCGAGTAGCAGAGACCAACAAAATTAATAAAGAGGTATTTTTAAAGTGCTTTGAATGTCTTTGGAGGACTGTATGCCTAGCCAAGAGGCAAGTGAAAAGTGTCCAGTTTCTTGTTATCAGGAATTCCTTCTTACTTCCTGAAGAGTTAAATCTTGACAAGTTACAGGAATAATCCTGTTTCCATCCAGAGAAATAATCTGACCTGTTTTTAAGAGATACCTAAACAAAAATTTAAACTCTGAGAGAGGAGCAAATTTGATTGTCAGGATACCTTGTGTTAGCATCCTTTTGCTTGTCACCAGGACATGACTTAACAAGAGTTGTGTTAATTAATGTATGAGAATTGGAACATGTGGCCCACCTTGGTTTTCATTCTACACTATTCTTTTACTTTTCAGCAGCTCAGGATGTTGGTTACACAAAGAAGTTATCTCAAAACATTCTGAGGTGTGAATTTGCAGCAGAGTTCGTTGCTTTCAACTTCTGGTGTGTTTATCTGACAGTAAACATTCAGAAACCTCCTGCTTTCTCTGAGGCTCACGTTACTGTAAGCAGAATGTGAGCATGTCTGGGGCATGAGGAGAGGCGACGCACTGTGAGACCACATCATACACTGCCTGACAGTACCATATACCTGCATCCTGGTTTTGTACAGGGTGTAGAATGACATCTAATTGTAATTCAGAGTGGAAGATTATTGAACTCTGTAATGTAACTTTGTTAAGAGTCTGTGTTTCTGAGCACCTTACTGAAGAGAGACAAATACATATATCTAGGATACATAGGCAAGAGGAGCCACAAAACAGGAATCTGTCTATATGGAAGAAAGACATATAATTCTAACTATAAACATAAAGAACAAGTCTGACTTGTGTCCCATATATGCTTTTTTTGGGATTTTCATTAGAAAATACACAAAAATCAAGTTTTATTTGGTTTTTAATTGGCTGATGCAAATGTGTTCCAGAACTAGTCCAGCACAAGCAGATCAATTGTTGCTACCTGATCTGGTGCTCAAGTGTGTACCAGTGATTGGAATGATTTTCAGTGAGTGTTGGGCCAGGGCTTACAAGGTGTGGTGTTATGGTAGCTTTCCCCAGATAATGGGATGCACTCCATGAAATTTGAAAAAAGGTAGGAGAGAGGCATGAAGACTCAGCCTGTAAGAAGATGTAGAGCTGATAGTGCCATGTTCCTCTGGGGACCTGGGCCCTTGTGTTGCTGCTACGTTCCTGCATAGCTTATGGCAGCCTCTCGTGCTCAGCAGAGGCACTGAGTTATAAGCTCAGTTGGCTCTTCAAGTTCTTGCTTCGTATGTGATGAAGGTCATTAGAAGGAAAGAGTGACAGATTTCAACACTATTGATCAAATATATCTCTATTTGCCTAGCATAGCTAACTACAGACTGGTTAGTCTTAATTTTTCAGAGCAGTGTTACTTCTGCCAGACAGCAGGAGGTTTTTGTGTTCCTTCTGCCTTTTGTTAACAAATTGCCACCTCCCTCTAATTGCACCTGCTGTGCTGGCAGTCATGTTGTGTATAATAGTACATCTACYTGGGGAGACTGCAAAATATCCAAGAAATAAAGTGTGTTCATAAATTGTGTGACTTACTTTAGTCCTTCAGAGATTTGGGGAAGGAGGGAGGCAGGGGCAGGCGGAGGGCTGGGGAGGAGAGGTTAAGAAAGAGCAGCAAAATCCAGTTTGCAAAATATACGAATGAAAAAATGTGGTGTTTTTTTTTCCTTCCTTCTTCAAGATACAAACAGCCCTGAGGCACAAATCTGAGATCGAGCATCACCGCAATAAGATTCGCCTCCGCGCCAAGCGTAAAGGGCACTATGAATTTCCAGTCGTGGATGATGTGGTGGTGGTTGACTCCAAAGAACAGCACAGAATATATCGCAAGGCACAGATGCAGATTGACAAGATCTTGGACCCTGGAGGCAGTGTGCCTACTGTCTTCATAGAGCCCAGGAAGAGGTAGGGATTTCAAAGATGGAACGAACAATTTTCTTTTAGAGTCAGTGCCCAAAGTACATCAGAACTGTACTTCTTAACTGTTAGAGCTTAAAATAATTTTGATCACTAGTTGAATTTGGGTTACCTAGGTGAAAAGGATTGGGTTGTTCTAAACATTTTTTATTTATTTCAGTATATGCCACTATGTTTTGTCCTCAAATTATGTTTTTACTCATTCTCAGCAGTGAATTCTCAGTAAATAAGCCCAAATGTATGAAAACAGTCTTAAAACAAGTTAGTATTTGCTGTGACATTTGTTGGAATAATTCTTGTGTGATGTAGAGGGAGCAAAATTGCAATATCAGCACTAAAAAAGAAACCTTCAAGTAATATATGTGCAAGTAATATAACTAGCAAGGAATAATATTTTTATAAAGTGGGGGGTGGAAATATGCAAAATAAGGAAAACCTTGAACAACCTAAAAAACATGGGGATTCTGAATGTTAAAGGCAAATTCACAAATCAGTGAGATTACCCCAAGGGAATACATAAAAGGTTATGAGGCACATCTGTCAGCCTCACAGATCTGCCTTYCTGGCCTTGTATTTTCAGAGAAAGTCTTCCCTGGATTCTGTTTAGGGCTTATTTGTTGCCGCAGCACTGGTACCTGGTGAGTGCTTCTGCACTGATAGAAAGTAGCTTTTCTCCAGCAGCATGGGTTCCTCAGCTGGTTTGCCTGGTGGGGTTAAACCCTCCATACCAAGCACAAAGCCTCGTTGGCAGCATGGTCTGTTTTGTGGCTGCAAATGTGTCACACATTGGGCTGGGAGGCTTGGAGATGCACTGGGGGATGGGATCCTGGAGCACAGGCAACTTTGACAGATGAATATAGGGGGGCGGTGACACTGGAGAGAATTTAAGGGAAGAATGGGACATTTTGGAGAGTTGCCAATGAGAGTATTATTTGGAGAATCTTGAGGAAAGAAATTTGAGGCTACCTAATGGGACTGGCATGAAAAACTGGGAAAGGTAAGAGAAGCAGGGCTGAGGCAAGGATGACTTGGAGGGAACGGGCAGAGGAGTTTGACCTTGAGTAAGATGAGAAGAAAAATTACAAAAATAAATGTGATTACCTTGTCTCTCTTTCTCTCTCTCTGCTTTTTGTTTTCTTCCTGTTAAGTTCTCGTGCAAAACGTTCTCCCAAGCAGCGCCGACGACATCAAATAAATGGGAGTCCGATTGATGCCGAAAAGGACAGGCTGATCACAACTGACAGTGATGGGACATACAAAAGGCCTCCAGGAGTCAATAATTCTGCATATATTGTATGTATGTCTCTTGAATGGCAGGAATGTTCCTGCCATATAATATATATAATCATGATGATTATATGACATTGGGAGGTTTTTGGCCTCAGGACTATGGCTTACATGGCTAGTTTCAGTCATGTAGTTAGCATGTAAATCAAAGTGAAATAAGGATTTCACTGACAATCTGTCATTATTAAGCAGTAAAATTCTGCCAAGTACTCCTTGATATTATGGAGGCCAAGAACCAAAGCCTTGTTTTCATTAATGTCACTGTGTTATGCACATGAAAGTGTGCTTGGCATGTTCCACAATATCTTGAACATAGTTTCACTCTAGTCCAATTTGCTGGATGTTATATATTCATATGTTACAGAAAATTTCATCCTTTGCTCTTGCAGAGTGGAAGACTCWGTTCTTCTTGTGAGAAATTTTCTCATCTTTCAAATGTGGGAATTAATTATTAATGAAAGAGAAACACATCTTTGTAGTACAGTAACTTGAAACAATTCTAGTGCAATGTCTTGAAAATTAATTTTGTTTCCCATCTAAAAAAAGAAAGACACTGGAGAATACTTCTGTTCAATCATATCCATGTCAAAAATAGTATTTAGGCATCTTTAAACACTTCTAAGCAGACTTCGTGAAGCCAAATGCTAATATTGGAAGCCCCTGGACAGTTCTCATCTTTAAAGGTGGTTTAATAATTCCAAGAATTTCACTGTTAGCTGCATATGCGGTTGGGTGACTATAATGTCAGTTTCTGCAGTTTCCCTCTGCCTTCAAACATGAGTGTGATGATTTTAATGTCATGCTGCAGTAGAATGAATTATCATCTAAAGCTGTTTAATTAAGACATGGCACACAGCAGGTTCAGCCCCTTTGGCATCTGCAGTGAGACTGCTCAGAATGCTAAGTTCCTAATAAAGTAGAGGCTTGTGCCTCTTGACGACTGATTTTGCAGTCTGCATGCAGTGGTAAGAGTGAGCTCCGATAATAAGTCTGCTGCGGTAAAGCTCGTTTAATTTCCTCTCACTGATGAACAATAAGCCCATGTGGTAAGATCCCAGGTAGTAATTATGATGCATGCCTAAGGTATTGCTGCAATGAAGCACTTACATGAATTCCATACAGGTGATGCACCCAAGTTCAAGTTCCATGCAGGTAACCACTTAGTTCCTTAACAGCTTCCTTTGTGTGTTTTTCTAGGAGGTAGTAATTGTTTAATGTTATTGCTGATGTGGTCAGYTATAAGCTAAAGACTGAATTAATTTCTTGGAACTGCAAAAGCTGCAAAGAAGTCAAAGATGTAGATGGAGCTGATTGTCCTTCTGGGTGAAGAAGTGCTCTCTGCATGACTTCACTACGTGCTTGCAAACCACAAGATTTGTTATAGCTGAATAACTCCTGCACAAAGCTCTGCTGCCTTACCTGAGATCAGAGTCCTTCAGATCACACTGAATGAAGTATTTGAACTGCTGGTGTTACRTATGTGAATGCATATGTGCTCGCAGAAATGGGGAGGGTAAGGGCAGGTGGAGCGGTTCTGGCAAAGACAATGTTGCTCAGACTTAAGGCCCACAGGGTCTTGCGAGCTGACTGGTCACATCTTCTCTGTGGCTGCCCTTCACCTTCTTTCTGTTTCCTCCAGTCTGATCCAGACTTGCCTCCTGAGCCTCAGACATGCTCCTCAGCGGATCTGGGGAAGTTCCCTGGGCTGCCCTCGCACCCAGTGTCGCAGTACGTGCCCCCGCAGCCGTCCATTGAGGAGGCTCGGCAGACCATGCACTCGCTGCTGGATGACGCCTTCGCCCTGGTGGCTCCCAGCAGCCAGGCAGCCAATTCCACGGCCGTCGCTGCGCCCGGCGTCGCCGCGGGACAGCCGGTAAACCGCGCTCGGKCAGGGAGGGGAAACACAGGCGCCCAGTGGGGGTCACCTCACAGGCCGGCTCAGGCCGTAAACAACACATTCAGTGTGAGTGGTGCGATCTAAAAGGCATCTCTGGGCAGGTAGTTAGCACCGGTTGAGCCACGGCCACTCTTGTTGTGCCCTTGCTGTCAGGACTTACCACATGTGTAGAACATTCCTGGAACAAGGAGAATTTACAGATGACCGTCACAAGGTGGTGAGCTTGCTTTCTAAGCTGTTTAGTTGCTTTTCCATTTTCCCATCTCAATCACAAGAGAAGATAGGAGTTCTCCTTTAGGATAACTTGTCTGTTCTTCTTGGGATCTTTCATAGGTCAATCTTGCTGTGCCCAAGAGTAAAACTTTATTTTTTTTTATATTTAGGATGGTTCCTATTTTGACAATGAAAAAATGATGTATTTGGCGTAGGCTGTATTTTTCAGTAGGCTATCCAAAGGCTTTCAGGAAGTTAGGGATAGGGAAGCAGTATTTCTGTGTATGATGTTTGGCTTTTGATGGAGCACTGAGACACATGGATAATCTTTTAGGTCGTCTTGAGTTCTGTTGAGTCTTAGCCCTGTGGTCTCTCCGCTGTAGTCTGATGCTGTTTGAGGTCAAAAGAGATTTCCAAACGCAAAGCTTGGTTTTCAGCTAAGTAGACATTGGAGCAGCTTTAGATCTTCTGCAAGTGAGAGAAAGTATTTCTGAAAGGTTTTTAAGTTAAGACTCTAATCACACAGAAGTGTGATTATAGTGATTCCCAGATCTTCTTGTGCTCTTTTGTTTGTAAAACAGTTCTTACGGCTGCCATCAAGTCACACATATAGTCCTAGCTATCTCTCCCATTCATCACTTACAAGACTGACTGTGGACTTCCCAAGGTATGCATTTTGATTTTAATTTGGAGTCTTTTTCATTCTTGTGACAGAGATACATGGAATTTGGAATGACTCCGCCAACAGCACCAGGTCTCCTACCAAGGTAGCTTTTTACTGATAAAATTATTGTTTATTATTTTCCTTGCAGTTACTCCAGATTTCTTACTGGCACTGGTATATTATTATGCAAAGTACTGTATAAATGAGAAGTAACAGGAGTCCAGATCCAGTCTGTGTAATTTATTTATGTAGCGTGAGTGACATATGCATGCTGTATGGAATCCAAGCCTCTGTTTAAATGAAATTMGTTTCTAGCCCTCAGCTATAGAGATATCCTTCCAAATATTCAGTAAACCACTGAGTTTCAGCTTTTGGAGATCCTGAAACAGTTACTCAGATGCATGTAATTCTCCCAGTGCTCTTGCTTTCATCTTGTTTCTGTATCCTCAGGGCAACACTCACTCGCGACAGCTTTCATACGACTAACAGATTCATTCTATTTTTAACCGAGTTGAGAACAAATGACAGAGCACAGTGACCCTCACAGAGAAAGTCTGCCTTGCAGCCGTATTATTATAAGATCAGGGGAAGAACAAATTTTCCATCTTCTCCTACCCTTGCTGTGGGAGAATTGTGTAAAGGGAAGAAAACGGTTGTCCAGGTGACTGTTGAAATTAACTACACGTGAAGTCGGACTCTTGAGTCATAATACTCACTGTGGTCAGACTTGTCTCACACTCTCCAAGCTGCTGCAGCCCAGGGGGTAGAATGGTGGCCTTGTGCTGCTGTCTCATTGCGTCCTTGAAGTTCGCCATAYGAGATGAAATCCCACTGGTGTTTGTGTCATTCATAAGATTTCACTTGAAGTCTTCATTGCCTTGGAAACTTGATGGTAGTATGGCTATGAAGAACTTCCCTTTATTTATTGTTCTGCAACCTGATTTTGAAAAGACCGACTAAAAAAGGAAGAGTTTCTAAGCATGTTTTCTTAGTTCTTGGCTGGAGGTGACAGTTTCAGTGTGAGTGGAGCATACATGAAGTGGCACACAGTATGACGTGGTATATTTTTTGTAATTTAGGTACCATGAAGAGTATGAGTTTTGAGACTGTCAGTGCAAATCATAACCAGTTCTTTGTTATTGAGGATTTTGTCTTTGTTGGCCTGTTACACAGTCAGGGAAAATGTGATAATTTAATCATGAAAGTGCTGTAGCCCATGTTAATACACCTGAGCAAGATAGTGTCTTCACAACATATTTTTTGTTCAAAAGTTTATCACCCTTTGCCATAGGCACTCTGAATTTATGTAAATCACAAGTTAATGGCAACGTGATTAAAAGTTTAAATGCTGCCTTTGCCAGTGCCGACAGATTAAGTTAACAATCTGCAAGGTTGTTGACCTTAACAGAAAGAATGCCTTTAAATTTTCATTAAAATAGAAAGTTTTCTAAAGCTTGGTCAATAGAAAACAAGGAAAGAGTTGTCATGGTTGTGCAGTGCGAGTTATTCTCAAATTTTGAAGATAATAATAAACATAATAATAATAAACAAATTGATAGAATCAGTGGAAGATAGAATTAGAGGAAGGAAAAATAACCTGAGGTCAGTGTGATTAGGTGGCATGTATCAATGTCATAGTCCATTGGCTTAAATATCCAATGCATGGAATAATAGTTGGGTGAGCATACTGTTCTCTTCTCTGTAATAATGCAATCAGCATCTTTAATGGGGTGGAACCAACCTGGGGAAAAAAATGAAATGTAAAAGACCTAGGTCACATAACAGCTAGGCAAACATAAATGCACAATGAACAGCTTTTGCCAGAAAATGGATATTGCATCATGCAACATAGATAGAGATACTTAGCCATAGTGGATTAGTGGTGTAAAATTGATTTTTGGAGCAGTATCTCCTGACTTAAATGACTGGAGATTAATTTTATTTTTTTTGAATGTGCAAAAATCAAAAGCTGAGTTTCAGTCTGGAAATAGGAAGGAGCACTAGAAAGCCTTTATGATACAGATGCAGAGCTGAATCCTGGTTTTATACTCTTACGTTGATCTCTGACTTTAAAGAGAAGCTATATCTATCTATTGTAAAGAAGATTGAGAAGGTGAAGGGTTATTAAATGTGTACCTTTCAAGTACAAACACATCAGYAGTAAAGGATATACTTCTTGTCCTCTAAAAAACTGGCACAAAAAGAATACATTTGCAGTAATGTTGAGAAAATATTTTCTTTAGACAACATCAAAAAAGTGTAGTAATTCATCAGCTTCAAAATGCCAACTCAACACTGCAGGCATAAAAGGCCRGATGATCACATCCTATACTGATTACAGTGATTAACATAACAGAAGTGATACTGTTAAACATTACTGACCCATTGAAGCATTTATTTTAACTAGTTTATGTGGTTGGAAATGGTCCTCTGAATCTGCTGAGTGGACAGGTGGGGATTGTATGTCAGGGAACTGGGGAAATTCTAGCACTTCCACAATGGGATTGTTACAGCTTGAAGCCCTGAAACCTCCTCCATTTAATAACACCGTATGCCGAATACCTGTTGCTTTTATTTACAATTACTTGTTTGTGCTTTATTAGGCAATTTATTATGTCAACTTTCTTTGCTTTATGGCTGTCATACAAAGGTGGGTAGTTTTCCAAATAAAGCACAAATCAAGAATAGTCTGAATTAGATGCAGTCACAGGATTTTGCGGTAAGACAAAGGGRTGTGAAATTGAGGTCTTGAGGAATAGGATACCTTGCAGTCCATAGCCTAGGAGGGCTCAGATGCCATTGTGGTAAAAGGCGTGTAAAACTCATCCCTAATCCTCACTTTGTAGTGTCCTGTGCCAGAGTTTGGATGTTTGTCTCACTTTGCTTCGTTTATGCTCACACAATTAGTGAAGTTAGATTGATTACAGTTTCTGTTGTTAACTCTTTTTAGTAAATATATAACAGTGACTACCAGCACCAGACTGATTTATAGGAAACACTAATTTTAGTATACATTGCATTTCTTCATATATGCTGATGACAGCTTCGTGTCATCTGATGAATCTTAAAGAGCAACGATTTGAAAATTTCCTGAAAAATTATCAGAATGCTTGATGAAGTAATAATTGTTCATGAAGTACCCATGGAATGCAGTTTGTGTGTTTTGGTTTAGACCAAAACTGTATGCCCAGAAACTCTTTGAGTAGAGTCAGCTTTGTCGCTGAGGTAAGCAGCTACATCCTGCTGAAGTCTTACTTTTCTATTTTATTTTTTTATTGAAGATACTTTTTTTACCCAAGGGGAAAACAAGATCTCAAGATCTGTGGACTTTTTTGTCTGCATTAAGGAGACTGCAACATGTGAAAAACACTTGTGTAAAATTCTGTTACACTATTCCTGTGCAATGCAGATCACGAGGGAGGAATATATTCTTCACATGTAAATATTTACTTCATCATTGAAGGTTACAGTTATGTTAAAAAGCATCATAAAGAACTGTTGTATGAGGTACACCTATATTATTGTTTCTAATTAGGGATTTCACTTATTTTAATCTTAAGTCCTTTTCCACAGGCAGAACTTTGGGCCAGGTTTTCTTCAACCTGCAGAGTTAATGCACGGAGAGCAGCCACCACCTGAGGTTCAGTATTCCTCCAGAGGGATATACTCAGAGGAAATGCCATCAGTGGCACGGCCACGACCAGTTGGAAGCACTGCAGGTACACTTCACTTAAGTTGAATATGCAGATTCTGAAAATAACTGATCCCTTTCTGTACCTACTCTTACGCCAAGGTCACCATTAAGACGTCATTCTGCTTCAGCTACTACATGTGATACGTGGTCCTTGTCCTCATTGCCCAAAGGAAAAAAAGATCCCAAAGTGAGGTTAACTTTACATCCATAGAACCTTCCAGAAAAAGGCAGTGTTTTGCCACTTTTTTAGTATCTTACAAGCATTGGTTATCACAAAGCATATTTTCACAAAACCCCGTGTAGGAATGAAAAATTACTTGTTTTAGGGAGTACAATACATGCTAACTTTCCATTTCAAAGTTCTTCTTTTGTGCTAAATGAGCTAATTGATGCATCCCAAATCAGCATGCTGAATAGCAAAACTTTTAAATACTTTTCTATGTTTGTGTTTCTCATTTCTCTTCATAGAATTACATGCATTAAAGCAATATCTCTTAGTTTTAGATTATATTATCTATTGCTGCTTCCCATATGAAATCACCTTCCCTGATTTGGTTGAGATAATTTCCATAGCATTCACCAATGAATAAGATGCTAACATCACATGGCAGTTAAGCAGCAAACACTTCTAAGAATGAAAGAGTGTATTGTTATGCAAATGTCAGTTAATTTTCTCCCAGATAAATGTTTTCTTCCTGGGGTGTTAAAAAAGACTGGAAATATGATCATGTACTCATATCAGAAGCCTAGCTTTTATAGTTGCTGTCCTCTCCCTGTAAATGTTAAATGAATGAGAATCTAGTGACTATTACAGTTTAATGATGGTTATTTTATTCTCTGATTCACACTATTGTCTAAATGTTCATATGTATTCTGCTTGAACGTTTGGAGGTAGCTCATATATTTAGTTTCTGTTCCTCAGTGTAATTACATGTAAATATTCAACTTCTCAAATATTGGGGTTTTTTGAGAGGAAAATATGAAAGTTATCTAACTGTCCCTCATGTAAATCACTCTGTTGTTTTTGTCTTTTCTTCCCTTTTTGTACATACACACARTTATATGTATCTCTGGGTTAAATGTGTTCCATTTCTAATGAATAATAAAATATTATTTTAATAATTATAAGAATAAAAAAATAAATTACTTTTGCCCATGGGAGGAAATTCATGAAGGARAGCTCGCATGTTGTTACATGCCTCTTGTAATTAATGGTGGCAGCTATCCTTGCATATGTTTGAAAGCAGCAGGAGGGAGGGAAGGGGAGGAAAGGAGAAAGGAGGAGGTYGGCTTTCAGGCTGAAAGGAGATACAGTGTGTTCTGACCTTCTCGTTAGTTAACGACAGCTTCGTTTAATATTTAACCGCAAAGCAAAGCTGAAAGAACCACCCTCTTACACAGTCGTGTGTTTTATTCTTCAGAGCCATGGAACAGGAGGCAGTCTGCAGAGTTAGGGTCTTGCTAGTGTGCTGCAAATAAGGTGTGCCACAGCAGCAAATGCCTTCTCTTTGCTGCTGAGTAATTGACATGAAAGCATTGCCAGAGTTTTCAGTAAGCGGTGTTCGGAAAGGGCTGGCATGTTTTTGGAATGAAGAGTAGTCCATGTCTGAGATGCATGTATCTCAACCTCTTCTTGCAGTGCAGTGCAATGAAATGTGTCACACTCACATGAACTGCACAAAATGCACGTAACTTTTCCTTCTTTATTCCACACTGACAGCCTTCTTCCTGCTGATTTTTATTAATTGCACAGAAACAGAGCTCYGTTTTCTTCTTGTCTCCTGCTTCCAACAGAGTTTTATGTTATCGTTTGTCTGCCCTGCAAACTTGACTGTGTATAAAGATGAAAAAAAACAATATTTGCTTTTAAGGTTCTCAGATACAGCACCTCACTCAGGTGGGAATTGCTAGCAGGATCGGAGGTCAACCAGTGGAGATCCCCTCAGGCAGAGCAGGGCATGGCCAGCCGGGGGGGCCAGGGTGGCCCCAGTACCGTGGAGAGGATGAATGTGCTAGGCGAGATGCAGTGAGTACTGTGTTACACATTTGCATAGTTTCCAAAGTAGTGATATGTTTGGGTATTTTTTTCCTGCATTACTGTTTGGAACTTTTTCCCCCTGGAATACTTTCAGTTGCTTCTCTGACATTCTTTGCTTTGCTCTTCGAACCCTTGTTAGCTCTTCTGACTTCTGCTTGCTGTTCTTTCACCTTTGCTTCTCTCTAACTGCTTTYTCTCATTTTACCCTAACCTTTTTTTTTTTCTCACTTGAGGCCTTCACCCATTAATTGCGGTTCATCCAGTTCTGCTTCTGAGCTCTAGCAGAGGTGGATACTGCTTTCCATTTCTTCTTTGAGATATGCCTCTGTATTTTGAGATCGTTGTAATTAGAAAACATTGAATTAAATTGTCCCAGACTACCGTCCTACTTGGTATGCATATAGTTCTTTTGTCTTCTGTATCAGTGCAAGCAGCAGGAGTCAGGACAACAGAATAAGGTACATACTTGCACGTAACATTACATGGTGTTTCTAAACAAGCTACTTTCCTGGCCTGAGTCAGCAGGATGTGGTAAATGAATACATACTCATTTACCAGTGTTGCCCAGGCAGCCATGGTGATTTCATGTTCTTGGCAGTGGTGCTTCTAGAGGTTGACATTTCTGATTCAACCACGTGTGAGGTTGAAGATGGTATGTGGCCTTCCCAGGAGAGAGACACGTGCCTGCTGCCAGTCCCTCTTTGATGTACTTGCATCCTGGAGCAGACTGACCTGTGACAGCTTTATCGCAGTGCTCTTGAGAGCGACAACTGTATGCTGCTTCTTTTGCTTCATCTGTMTTTTTCTGGTTTCTTTCTTGAGGGAGGAAGGTAGGATCTCCTCCTTTTGCATACTTAGGGCAGTGTGTGTGCACACAACTTGAAGTCGCTTTGCAGTATTGCATGATCTTGAAATAGCTTTGCAGAAAGGAAGTGCATCAGGATGGGCTTATCTTTAGATTTTGGTGAAATTGATCTGCCTCCACTCCAAATGAACTTGAGAGAGGCAGCATAAAGTTTCTGAGAACTGTGTGCACTACTTGATAGTATTCAGAAACTTTAACTGTCAAAGCTGAAAGATCTGTTTCCCTAATTTAATGTGCTCTCTGTGCTTGAAACAATGGTATTTGAATGTAAAATCATCATAATTTCAGTTTACATCGAAAAGAGCATTTGCCTGAGAGATCTTAGTGTCTCCTATTTCATTTTCAGAGACATCTCTGGGTTACCATTCATTGACCCTTCTTAACATTTGTCTCTCTTTCCTGAAAATGACTTTTCTAGAACTGTGGGCCTGTTCCTGTTCAGGTCATTCAAATCCAGATTGTCTTTTAGTGCATCTCGACTTAAAGATTTCTTCAGCTTTGACAGAATTTTTTGCTCACTGGTTGCAGCAGTTCATATGTTACTGCTATGTGATTTTTTTCAGTTTGTTATTTAAAAAAAGGCAAAAGGAGGAGATCTTGAGCTAAAACTTAGATCTGAGTATGGTTTCATTCAGTTGGAGGAGAGCTCACCTGTTGCCTGAACTTTCCTTTTCCTGTGAGCAATTTTTTCCTTTTTTTTGCAAAGGATTCTTCCCATAAAAAAGAAAAAAAACCCCTTAGTGTTTTAGCTTTCAGTAGTTAAATAATTACCTTCACAGTTTGGATTTTTTCACTAGGACAGAGCTCTAAATTTGTCTTTCCTCTTTTTGGAAATCAGGCTTTACTTACTGACGATCATGTTCCTTATGGTGCACTATTCAACTGCTCCTTTGCAAACAGTCTTACTGTTCCCTCATTCTGAGCAAGTTTCTAAAATTAAACTCTGCATTTAGGGAGRTTAGAATCTAGAGAATTCTTCTCACACACAAAGTGGAGAGGGATTTGCATTTGTCTTCCTGCAATAGCCCTTTTCCTCACAGTATCCTCACCCATCATTCCTGAAATCAATACCTGATTTTCTGCTGGAATATGACCTCTCATTTGTACCTCCTGACCCATAGCCAGTGTGCAGGGTACCATCAGTTTGCCTTCATTCTCCATCCAGAAGGCCCAGGCAACCAGGAGCATGACAGCATTTCCTTAGCTGACACAAAATACAATCCTGAGCAAGTGCTCATTTGAGCAGCAGAACAAACAAAGCCTGATTTCTTACAGATGGGTGCAGTGTCTTGCATATCTCCACCTCCCTACCACCACCTGGCATCACCTCCTGCCCATCTGCAGTCCCCTATAGCTCTCCACTGATCTCCCAAGTCTTCTCCAGGTTTCCCCAGAGATACTCTTACCCTTTCACTCTATTTTTCTACTCCAGTTGCCCACTCTAGTGTCTCTAAACGATCTCACCAAACTTAGTTGTCTTTCATGTTTCCATAGCCCCTGTGAGATACATGCTGGCTGACAGGTCCAGCTGAGCACAGCCTAACTTGACCTTTCTGCCACTCAGAAGCAGATTCAATTATACCAAATAAGGTAATAACAAATCAGGTTATGTCTAATTAGCTGCCAGATTTTATGAATTTTTTATATCTGTTCATACATGCACATATATACATGTATGTCTRTGTATATATTTATATATCCAATTCGGTTGAAATTGGCCAGAATTCAACAGTTATTAAATGGAGATTAACAGATCTACAATGTGATCTCATAAATCTTCATTCCTTAAGAAGGAAGATTCAATAAATATATTTTTGTCAATTGTTTTGTACTGCTGTTAATTATACAGAAGTTTCTAGATAAAAATATAAAATTTATAGATTTTATATAAAACTGTATGTTTTTACATACATAATGTTATACAGTATATCCATGTGTATTTCTGTTAGTAAAGAAGTTTAAAAGTAGGGAAAAAACCCGGCAAAAATTATGTCAGCCTTTTTGCTCTTGTTATTTTGCTGTTGTAGTTTAGTAGAGGTTAGGTTTCTAAACCAATGTGGTACTGAAAGTTTGCAGGCCTCTTTAATTCTGATGTTATATGTGAAATCACAGAAACACACCCTTTTCTTTTTCTGAGATATTTAAGAAAACCTTGATAAACTTAATGTGAGAAATAGCCACTGTGATCATCAGATATTCTTCCTAACTTCTCTTAAGAAACCATTCTTATGGTGGTAATTCAGTGCAGTGTGAGATAGGAGCTGAATCACATAACGCATTTTAATGTGAAAGTAACCTGAACATAATTTAGGTTGCTATTGAGACTCATATATCAAGGAATGTTTGCTTTTAATATTTTTTTATGTAATCTCTTCTGTATAAACCCACAGAGTGCTTGTCAGGTTTGCCAACTCTAGATTGCACATACAAATTAGTTTCAGGTTTCACTGCCAAATGAATAATTCTGAACAATCAAGAGACCCATTCATTTCTTTCTGGTACTGAAATCACCTCTCTTTTATAAGAAATAAGACAGGATGTTACTTGGAAAAGCTTTACCTATCATTCTTCTGTTAAAGCCTCTTTTCCTCTTAATCTGTCTCCCAAAATTAACTGTGTAAATGACAAGCGTTGTACGTGAGCTGCGCAAGAGACTCAGAATCTATTATTAGTTCTACTGTATACAAAATGGCTTAAATTTTATTCGTCTATGTTATAAGAGATATTAAGGAACTGACTCCCATGCATTTTTGTGTTCCCTGCACACTGCTGCCACTGTTGTTCTAGGTCCCCCATATCCTTCCCAGGCTCTGCTTTTTAAGCTCTTTGTTCCCCTCCCCCCTCACTCCCAAATCCTCTTCTAGCTGACCTTGCTGTCCTTTCTTCCCCCATCAGGCTGCTCTCTCTGCTACTCCTTAAGGCTTATCCCCAGAGAAAGGTAGTGCTCACTGAATTGTGATGGCTGTGGTCTGAATCTGCTGCTCCCCCTCCCCAGCGCAGACCCCCTGAAAGGGGACTGCGTTGCTTCGCTCCCAGTTGTGCGTTCGAGTCCTCTGTGTCCAGTGTTTTCTTCTGGCTGTCTCAGCCTGCAGCAATACGAGGCAAGAGGAAACACTTGCTTCAGGGTTGTCAGCTGGAATCTAGATTTTCAAAATGTGCCTTGTTTGTGTCCGTACTGGGAGTTGGTGCCGTCACCCAGTGTACTGTAAATTCATGCTTTGTTTTAGTGTAAGCAGATTTTCTTGCAGAAAGACAAGCTATAAACTCAGGCTTCTGTTTTGTTTCCCTGTTGTTTTGTTGGAAAATGTATGTTACTGAACAAATGCAGAATTAACCTCTTTCTGCCCAGAAACAATGATTGTCCCTAAACTGAGATAGTGTTTCTCAGATACGTAAAATAGATGTTGAAAAATCTAATCTTTCAAATCTGAGTAGTTGTCTTCTGCTGCATCTTCTGTTGACCCTGTTTTCCTGGGCACTGGTCAGTCACAGGCTCCTCACAAGTGTACAGTCTGAACAGGCAAGCCAGGCAAAGAAGGGGAAGGTGAAAGTAGTAGTATCTCTGCTTATAAATAGTATGGAGAAATGACAGCTGGGAAGAAAGGGATTTGCCTGTTGTCTTTTAGGAAGTTGATGAAAATGGAAGCAAAGAGAAGCCAATTCTGTTGATTTCCAGTTTTGTGGGGTTCCTCCCCACCTCCTTCCATTTCAGTTCCTAAACACAGGAAGATTGGAAAGGGGGTTACGGCTTTTGAAAATCTCTGAACTTGAGGCAGTCCAACAATTTTGTGTACACTKGTTTTGTGCTCCATAAAAGGTATCACTCATTCATGTAACAGAACAGTTGCAGCAGATAGAAGCATCTCCATGTTGCTTTCTCCCCTGTTCATTGCCTTTTTGCTTTCTTGTCTTTTCTGGTATAATCATATTTATTCAGAAAGTACAATAATGCTTTCTACCTTTTTCCAGACGCATATGCATGGACACCAAGAATATTCCTCCTCACCAGTATTCCAGATGCCGAGGACTTCAGCCAGGCAGCCCTCAGCACCTCCTGCTCAGCTTCCACACAACAGCCTTCAGGGCCAGGGCCTTTGCTACACCACSAGTTCCACTGAGGACCTCCAGCCAGGTCACTCGTCAGCCTCTCTTATCAAAGCAATTAGAGAAGAACTTCTACGACTTTCTCAGAAACAGACAACAGTGCAGAACTTCCACAGTTGATTTAGCATTCCATTGCAAATCTGCCAGGTATCTGCTTCCTATGGAAGCAAAGACTTACAGGAAATCAGCAATGTTGTTCTCTCAAAGGAAGGAACTTCCACAACTCTGTTGACAGCACTCTGGAAAAATCAAAAAAGGCAGCAAAATGAGAATAGTAAGGAGAGGTGGGGGACAAACAGGGAAAATCATCACTGTCGTCACAAGTAATATTAATGAATCTGCTAATAATTACGATGCTCCCCTTCTCTCCTTACCCCCATTCAGCCTAACACATAAATAAAACCTTAGGTCAAGAACTCCAGCCACAACAACAAAAAAGACAGGAACAAACTCAAGTATGATAGACTCCTTTTTCTAAGGAAGTAGATGAAGTTTTGAATAAACTGAGATGACATTTTGCAAGACATTATAAGTATTCTTATCTCTCCAGTGCTTATGGGGAACTGGTTTGTGTTGCTGTTCTGCAGGATTACAAACTGTATCATCTCAAGGGTCTTGAAGGTCCAATCTCACATAAGAATCACTTTGGTTGTCAGGAACAATGGGACTACTTAGAATAAAAGTCTTTATGAGTTACTTGTATCAAACTGGAACAATAATTGTTATAGCTCTGTGGTTCCAAATGGAGCTACCCTCTGCACTCTTCCTTGTTTTCCTTCTGGTGCTGAAGCTTCAAGTGTTCCTTCATCTTCAATGTTTGCAAAGTGAAACATTGGCCTTGTATAATTAAGAAAATATCTGTAGACTCCTTCAGGCTGGAAAAACAAAGCAAAGCATCCAAACAGAAAGGGCCTGGTATCTAATTTGTTTAAAAATTATTGAAAACTGGGAGGGGAATACACAGCCACAGTTGAATTTGGGGAAATATGTGTGTATATCTTTAAAAAATACATTTACATACTAAATGCTCTTGCAAGACCAGCGATCAAATATTGCCACTCTGTAGTTTGCTTTGTGAACAGAAACCAATCCAGCCTGACTGGTACAGGGTCACCAGCATTACATTATAAATTGATGTCCTAAGTCATTGCTTATGTTTGGATCTGAATAATTTTAGTGAAAGTCAGTGACAGTTTAGAGCATTAACATAGGCTTAGATTTGCAGTTTTGAGACAGTTTCTATATTTATACTTGTTTCCACTGTCCCTTTGGACAAAGGGTAAGCATTATTCCCATGGTAAGAATGGTACGTGCCATGGAACTATTTGTCGCTGTTTTTTTCAAAGTTTTAATTTAATATTAGCTACGAATTTACTAATATTGGCCATTGCATAACTGTAACTGACATAATACATACGGACATTTTGCTTAAGTCATGATTGGTTGGAGTGTTTTCATTTTCAGAGTGAACTAAAGCTTACCAAACTGACACAGAGATAGAGGGTAGGCTCRGGGTTTTTGAGGACTTGGGAGCCCTACCCTAGAGGAATGAAAAGCAAAAGAATTAGGTGCTACAGTGTAGGTATTTCAAACACTTGCAAATGGTGGTTGTAGAGGATCTGAGGAACAGAGATCTGCCAGAGAGAACACTGGGCAGCTGGGCAGGGGCTGCATTTGCCTCACTTTCTGGGGTAGAAATGGCGTTGGTGAAGTACAGGTGTGTAACACTGGTATGGTGTGGTGGTCTTTGGCTACCAAATCTGCTCCTGGTTCCTGTGCACGGTGCAGTAACTGTGATGGGACTAACTCTGACTAAAATGAGAAAGGTGGGAGGACATGGTGGAAGAAGTTGACTCTACCTTATTCATGAAGTGTGTACATTGTACTTACGGCCAAAGCCGAAACTTCAGTTGCTTGCTGATGTGGACAAAAAGGTGGTATGTTTCCCTCTTCACTAGGAAGCTCAGTTATTTTTCTGTTTACCTATGATCATCAAAATGCTGTATGAAACTGTTTTGAGGGACTTAGTGTAATGAAGCGGTCTAAATTAATTTCCAGTTCCCTGGCCTAAATGTAAAGCCCTCGTGGGCACTGGTTGAGGTTTGAATGGAATGAGGACACCAGCATGGTTGTAACAGCAGTACCAACAGGTCATAATGATTTGAATTTTTTAAGCTTTTTGTGTGATAAACGATTCTAGGATAAAAATAAACATTTGTTTTCTGCCAAGTTTGTAAACATCAATGTTGCCAATACTTCTGCAAAATGCCAGGTTTTGAAGAATGAAGAGTGTATCAGGCAGTGTTCATTTGGTCGTTTTGACAGTGCTGAATACTGACTGTTGCTAAGTGTTCCCGTTAAGACCATCTCTTTCAGACCCCACATCCTTCTCCAGCTTAATTCTGTAGTGAGCTCAGAGACCAATGCTTATAATAGCACATTACTGTGACTTAATTTCAAGAAAACATGGGCTTCTTGGAAGTAAATTAATTGTCTGGTTCCAGCTGTTTAAGAACTACTGTGAAATAAGACTTTCGAAATTTAGAGGTACTTAAGCCACTTCTCATTCATTTTTTTTGCCAGTGATGGTGATGCTATTGTGAAATTCCATCTTTTTGTATTTGTAAGTATATCCTTTCTCTTTTCAGTCCATCGTCTTACGAAGAACACAGGACAAATATGTACTCGTAAATAAAAGAGGCTTTCTGATGAAAAACGCCTCTTTAAAACCTTGAGCAGGATAGTAAAATTTAAGAAGTCAGAAAGGTGTGTTTGGAAGTTGTGTTCTCAGAGTGGCTGCAGACCTGATCCAGTGTTCAAAAATATGGTATGGCCTAGTCTGTATCTTCATATTGTAGCACCGGTTACCAGCCACCAGTTCCAAGAATGGCCTTAACAAGGGAGACTCACATTTTTTGCAACTACAGGAAAAGCTGTTTTTTTCATGTGCTACAAAAGGATTCTGTGGAATGCATGTGCCAGAATGTGTGTTTCCACTTGGAAATTCAGGGGGGGAAAAATCTGTAAGCTTCTGCATCCTCATGTGCTTGAGTTCTTTTGCCAATTTTTTTTATTGCCCTGTTAAAAGGGGGKAGGGGGAAAACCAAACAAGCCTTTTTCTTCCTGAAACTTAAAAGCATGCTGAATTTTAGTATCTGTTAATGAATCTACCAGTTTCTGTAAACACTGATCCGATGAAAAGTTGGTACAGGCACAGAAAGCTGTTACCAACAGTTGCATCCATTTCCATGACTAAACCATCTGGTTCATGGAATCCTCAGGCTCTTCCCTTTCTTCACAATTTTCCTTGACATTTGTGTTTAGTCTGTGTTTAGTTTGGCATATAGAAGAACTTGGCGTGATGAGAGCTACATAATTTAGCGTGGTTGGTTTCCTTTTTGTGGCCAAAATGTTGACCTCCAGCCTGCTTCTTGATTATTTCTGGAGCTAAGTGAAATGTTACAGTTATTTTTCATACACTCAATTTGAAAGGTGGGGCATGCTTCAGTACTATAAAACATTCTCCACCAGGATGTAACACCTGCTCTTGCCAGTGACTGTGGGCCTGTGACTCAGGAAGGAAAACCTTGCTTTTAGGAGGAACAAATTGCATAGGTGCTGGATTCATAATGTTAAATATGCACACTGTGGAGTAGTAAGTGGAATTTGACCCTTTGCAGTGTACTGTGCTTGCAATGGTTTGGAACAGGCTTCTTATGTAGTGGTTGAGGAGCAGCAGTATCACACAAGGTCTGTGTGTACCCCCCTGCCCCATTGGTGCAGTGTTGGCTACTCAGTGTTGTGCACCTTTATGGACACACATAAATACATAGAAAAGTGCATGTTCCTGCCAAATGCCGAAGCCAGTGCCTTTAAATTAGACCAGGGACAGCAGGGTTACTGCATTGTCTTAGAGGCTGTGTACTGGGACTGTAACTTCCAAGAACCAAAAGGGCTCACGCTGTTGTGTGTTAACTCACGGCTTGAAAACACATTTGATGGATTACATAAGGGAGCTGGGTATATATTCGAGGCCAAGTGAAGTCACAGTTGTGTGATGTGGCTGGCAGTAGGCAGCAGAACTCATCTTTTTAACTTTTGCCCTCACTACAGTCCTCACTTTTCCACAGTCCTCACTTTTCCAGCTGTAATAGTTTTTAACTCAAGGAAGAAATGGGCATTTTCTGTTCCATGCCTTAACTGTTTGTAAACAGGTGCCAGTCCTTGAAAATAATGTTATTTTGGTCAAGAGCTTTGAAATGGCAGGATGAAGAACACTTTTGACTTTGAGGTTGGGAACATGCTTTGGGCCATATTTTTGCATATGCAAAGAAATAAATGGATTTTTTAAAAAATAGTACCTGATTGGTGTGTTCTGAATATGGATAGAAAGCTGGAAATTGATTAAAGGAAAAAGGACGACACCTGATTGTCAAATGGCAAAGGACAGCAACCAGGTCTCGAGGACCACCTGTGACAGTGCTCTGAAAAGAGAGAAGCAATCCTGAGGACTCCCTTGGCCCCACTCAAGCTGAGTCCGTAACACAGCCTCTCTTTGCAGTCCTTCACCACTTGCAGTGCTGGTTTATATGAGTGAGAAACATCTTTCATCAGTGAGACTGCTAAAAGCAGTTCACCAAGGCTGTAGAGTTTCTCCAGGACTGTTTAGATATGCCTAGAGAAATAAAAATCCACTTCCCTTTTGTGGAGGGTATATTTTCTCTTGTTGTTAGATTTTATTTAAAAATGGAGGAGACACGATGGGCGTGTATTCTACTGTCACCAGTGGACATGTATCAGTGAGGGCAGAACATGCTCAGGTTGTGACATAAGATTGGCGATTCAGATCCAGATGTTGCTCTGCATGTTGCCCCATGCCACATCTGCATGACTTCAACTGAAAACCATGCAGTCACATGTATGCTTTGGAAGGAGAATTAATCCTACAGATTCTTTAGTGTGGTTTGGGATGCACTTGGCAAGATGTTCTAGCTTTGATATGCAGGTCCCAAGGTGAGTTTACTCACCCAGAGTAAGAAACTTGAGAAGCAAAAATCCTGTGGAGTTGCACTGCCTTTTTTAAAGAGACTTTTCTGGAGTAGAGCTGCAGTCCCATGAATTCCACTGAAGACTGACAGACTTAAGGTTACATTAGTACTAGAAAAATACACGTTTCTTTGCACTTCGTAGTTTGTAGAGATGGAATATTTTGTCTTGATTTCGTGTTACTTGATGCCTTTTACATATCAAATAAGTATTCTCCTCTGTAATGGCCACTCCTGTTTAGTTTTGAGTAGTTCTTACTCTGTAACTGGAAATCTGTGTTTAGGCTGTTGCATCTTACCTTAATTGGAATAAAGTGTTGGCACATTTGAACAAATGCCCTGAAGAATCTTGTGAAACAAATGCTAAACCTCCTTGGATCCCTGATGTGGTTTTCAGGTTCACTTGCAGAAATCCCCTTATTGCCAYATGTAGAGCAGGTGAAATGAAATGAGAACTAAAGAGTAGAAAAGAGAGTGAAAGATGAAAATTATTGTGTTGCATTTCCAGGTCTATTCAAATGTACACACATCGTAAGAGCTCTGTAGTGTTCCCAGGAAAAATTCTTAAATATTTCCATCCCAAGGCTTCTTGGAAGTTGGTTTTCTCATCCAGGCTGTTGGAAGTTTAGTGCTGTGCATGATTTAAAAGCAATAGCTGCATATTGTTCGTGTTTCAGGAAAAACTTCTTTTTATATTCAAGGAGAATTAATGCAGTGTTACGTTTGGCAATGCACTGCACTCTTTTGGTCCTGAAATGCAGATCTAAAAGAAACTTGACCTAAAGAACTAAAAATTTAAACAATACTGCAACAATTAAAAATCAGAAAGCTTTTATCCTCAGGCTTGAGGAAATAAAGAGAAAGAATTGTGAATTAGCCACTGTCAATAATATGAAATTGTTCAAATTCAGTGCAGTACAGGTGATCTGAGCATCCACAAAGTTATGAACTGATTGCTGGATTTGTTAGTCCATGCAGTCCTGGATAAAATGGTTTCCGGTAAGTTGCTTTGTATTTTGCATGGAAAACTTCCTGTCAAGCATTTCCTTGGATGAGTTTGATCCTTGTGTTAGTTTCTGTCTTTGGGCTTGATGGTGGCAGCTTGAAACAAGAACACTTGATTGAAGGTGAGGAATCTCCTCCTTAGAGGATTTGTAGATGTGCAGCCATATATTTCCACTATTGCTACATCCTCCTGTATTTCACTGCCATGTGGAAGAAAATTTGCTAGTATGCTGGAAACAACATTCTTGGTTTTTTGTCATCTCCAGCAGACGACATCACTGGCGCAACATTGCCTACAATAATCTTACTCTGGCAGGGAGCAGAGAGCGCCCTTTCCTTCAGCTTAAGGAGCACTCAACACCAGTGCCACTGAGCAGTATTTAGTTTTCTTAGGAAGGAGCTAACATCTCTTACCTAACATTATCATGTGTCTGTACAGGATGTTAGTGTTGCTCTGCTAAAAMACTCTGATTTCTTCATGTATTTCAGCCCAGAGGGTTGCTACGTTAGAACTTAAATRTTGTTGGACTGATTCGACTTAAATGCACATGTTGAAGAGGCATGAAGGGGGAACAGTCTAGCAGAGGTTGCTTTGCAGGTGTCTCCCTTCTCTTCTCCAATTTAGACAAAGCAGACAAAGCTGTGAAAGACTTGAAGAAGTACTTCAACTTCCGCTCTGAAAGTCACACTGTCAAAGTCATAGTATCAAATTGCACAGGAAAAGTCACAAGTCTCTTAGAGCTGTATTTTTTTCCAGGCAGTTTGCAGACTTGGGAGACAATACTGCGTTGTTTACACCATGTTTTATTTCTGGAAGGCTATTACAAAATAGGAGTTGGAAATCATCTCATTGAACATGTTTGATTCTGGGAGAAACCTGCAGTGAGTTTTGAATTCCATAACAGATACTGGTACTGCAGATACTACAAAATAAGCAGAATCTGGAGTGTAAGGATGAGACAGGGTGATTTCTTCACAAGAATGACTATATTCCGTTCCTTGGCTGTAAGTAATGATAAGAATTTTATGAAATCCTAGTTTTTGTAATGACTTTATGAAAATTCCTACAGTCCCAGTACAGAGCACCTTTTCTTGTGAATTTAACCTCTGTCTTTTGTCTGTGTGTTTCATGGGAGCAGGGAGCTCTGATGCTTGCCAGTTTTCATTCCTCTAGTGATTTTGCGAAGTGTAATCATTGTAAAGTGCAATTGCTTAATATGTAGCTCATTCACTAAAACCCCAAGGATAAAGGCAGTGAGTAATGTGAGTCATTACCAGAGCAGTGGTATCTGAAAAGATGAAGAGTCATGCATCAAGTACCAATCCATTTAGACTCAAATTAAGAATTTTAAAAAATCACTAGTTGGATGTGATTGATATTATCTCCAGGCAAATTAAAATAGTTACCCTGGAATGCTGTGCTGCTGCTGCTGTTTTTCTCCTTTGGTATTAGAAGTGCTGATCAGCCACGTGTCCCTACTGCTCTGTTTGTCTGTCCAAGACACTTGCAGACCAGCAGCTTTCCCAGGTGCCATCTGCATCTCCCTTCCCTTTCCAGGCACTACCTACCTTTGTGCCTGAAATTCAGAAACTTTGTCCAGAAAATATGAAAAACTCTGCTGACTTGGTCAGCAATGTTGAGGTTCAAACTCGTGTATTTCAGTCACACTTTTTTTTTTCCCAGCCATCCAGGTTTCAGCAATTTTCTTGCTTTTCTTTGTACTAAATCCTAAGAGGTGGAATAGATTTTTTTTTTTCCTCTGTCTCATTCCAGGGAAGAACTTTTTGGTCCCGGACAGACAACAACTATGAATGAATGGAGGATTAACATTTCCATCATCTTTTGGAGCTATCGTCTTACTTTTTACATGCTTGGAGATGTGCAAGTGCCTACACCAGCTCAGTGCCATGAGGTTGTTTTTAGCAGTCTGATGGGGTACCCAGGTTTAACACAAAAATGATTTATGCATGTTGATAAATCAGGAATTGTGCTTTGCTTCTAAGGTTTCCTGTGGGAATGAAATTCAGGCTTCCTGAATTACAATGAAAAAAACCCCAAAGAACAAAACAAGGCATGTGCTGGATGGATGTGTAGCTCCCTTGAAGTTAGCAGGGGTTGGGCAGCATTGCAGTGGTTGGGATCTACGATTGAGGTATTACATTGTCAGTGATAGTAAGAACATGAAATAATACACAATAAATGAGTACATCAGTCTGCAACTCTGCTCGTGGGCCACTTTTATAAAGCATTGCACTATACAGTCATCTTTAATTTGTGCATCAAAACCACACCACAGCCTCCTACTGCTTGATTGCTCTTAAATTAGGGGTTATAACCCACAAGCTCCACTACTGTGTGCTCCCTGGCTAAAATTATTCCAGGAAGTGTAACAGTGGACTACATAGTATCTTTAAATTTTAGAAATCAGGTGTGTATAATCTGTTTCTGCGTACTGATTTCTGTCTTTATATCAATTTCTCAAGTCGTTAGGATGCAAATTTTTTTTCAGTGCTTTCTGTAACTGTTGACAAGCCCCTGAAATGCTGACAACAATTAGGGCTTTTCTCCTCCTCTTGCACAGTGGGTTGCTTTGCATTGTACTTGTGATTGCCCATAGGATCAGTACAGCACACAGCATGTACCTTGGAGAGTCTCTTTAAAATAACATTTTGGGGGGTTGTACTATATTGCATAGGAAGAGATAAGATGTTTACATTGATAGCTTCGAGTTGGTGGAACACTGCCGCTTCGGGAGCAGTAGTGTCTTCGTGAGATTCATTACAGGACTAAATTTTTCTAAGTGACTCAGTCGAATGGCTTGAAAAGAAGCAGCTGCAGATCAGACCTGACAATATCAGATGTCAAAGTAGGTGATGCAGCAAGAAACAAAACTGTCATACTAGATCAGGGGTTTACAGGTCACTGATCTAGAAAAAGCATACATTTCACAACAGAAATGATCTGTTAGATACTCCATTTGTATACCTGATTTTGTGGGGACTTGGGTGTTACCTTTGAACAAAGGCACACAAAATCCTTGGGGGCACTACATTATATGAAAAAATATGGGTTTTTTTCCCTTTATCCCCAGTTTGGTTGAGCTGGGAATCCTCAGCAGAAGCTGCAAGAAGCAAAACCTGAGGTTTAAGTCTACTACAGTCCTTAATGATAGCTGCACTATTTTGGAGAGTGTGAAAAATAAACAAGCTGYGCTTCTAAAGGCAGGCTTTAGGAATTCCCCCCGGAATTGCCCACTTGTTATGAAGCCATTTTGTGGTTGTTGCTCTTGCATCATGTGCTTAAAACTCAAAGACACGCAACAGCTATGAAACAAACCCGTCAAAGATGAAAAACAGTGCCATATCCAACAGGCACTTCTGTGTTCCCAACCAAGCGAAAAACATCCTGAAGTCTGGAGAACTGGAGGAAGAGGTCTGCAGAAGGTAGATACAAAGGCAATAAGTGGAGATTTTTCCATAGTAGCTTTCACATTGCTTTCAGGCCAATGAACATTTTTTACTATTAAAGCTAATATAACAGGAAAAAAATTATATGTGTAGGTAGAAGATTTGTTGTACATGAGTGATTGCAGTGCTTTAGCTGTCAACTCACTGCTCTTTACATCTTAAGATTGGTGTTGACTGAGAGTCCTTTGTAAGTTTGTACATAAAAGAAAGCTGTTTTGTTTGGTGGTTGTTTTTTGGGGTTTTTTTTGTGGAAAGAAGTAGTTGGATGGTGCAACACTGAGATTTATCTTGTGAAAATTACTTTTGTTTAGTTGTTGTATATTGAAATGTTGAGAATTAAGCCCTTCCCTTTCAAAACTTACTTTCCTGACAGTAGCATCTCTGTCCAGCATCTCACTCTGAAAGAATTKGTGTCTTAAGTGATACTAATGATAGGGAAGGATCTATTTTCCTCAATGTCTTAACTTGTCCCTGTTTCTGTTGATGGTGGATAGTTGTTAAAGGACGCCTTTCCATCATTCTGAAGTGGCAGAATTGTCCTGATCAAAGTGTCTAATTGTGCCAGAATCAATTTGAAGTGTCTTAAATTGATTTCTATATTTTCTCACTGGAGAAGTGACATATTGATGAGCTGATGGGAGAGTTTAATGATTTTTGGCAGATACAAGTCTTCAATGGTGCTTTCTTTGGTTTAAAAGTAACTTTTTGTGTTTCATTTCAGTTGCTCTCTAGCAGGTTTGCTAATCTTGTGTAGGTCTAGATAGATTTAACTCTGATTTATTGTTTTAATAATGGATAGAAGTCAAACTGGTGCAGCTACTCCAAATCAGAGTTTGACTGCAGTGAGGCAAGCGTTCTTGCGTGAATATGCCACCTTAGAATCCTGTTTCTAACAGTTTTGGATTGAGTAATTCTTTGCCAATATAAGCTTTATCCATATAAAGTCAGTGAGAATCTTTCAATCAATAAGTGTGTTTCAGTTTGGGTCGAGTAATTCCTTGCCAATATAAGCTTTATGCCTATAAACCAGTCAGTGAGAATCTTTCAATCAATAAGAGTGTTTATTATCATCTTGTATAAATAGGAATCGTTTTGTGCATGAATTGGATATGCTGGTTTAAACTTGCTTGCCCCAGTTCAGCTTGGCTTAGTTTCTCAGGCAGGTGGAAGCTGCATAAATACAACCAACATTCAATTCCTGCAACACAGTTCATATAGAAATGGCTCTGGAAAAACTAGTTTTACTTTCAAACCAGCCCAAATAATCCCAAACTTTCCATAAGAGAGTTTTCCCATGTGTGAGTTAATAGACTTTTAAATGTTGCAGGTTAGTGAGTGAGGACTCAGTTAAGTCAATGACTTGCATCCACTTACTGATGTAACCTGGCTTATAGATTAGTAATGGCTCTGGTCACGTTGATCCTCCAGAAAATAGCTTTATTTGCCCACTTTCTATGTCAAACCCAAGGGTCATGCATGAGGTTGTCTCGAGGCAGTGTGCTGTAGACTGGTAACTCACAGCCAGTGTGACAGGGCTCAGGGARAAGGGGTTTTTTAGCACTGTGGCACATATCTGGCGACTTGCAGGGACTTGCCTACTCCACACCTTGGCTGGCAGCTCCAGCCTGCCAGGCAGGGTGAAGCCTCGGCAGTTGCCCTGCTGCGATCTGGCCCTTTTTGGCTGAAGGTGCGTTCCCTTTCTTTTTGATTTCTTGGCAAGTGTTTGAAATTATTTGTCCGTCTGCCTGCACCTCACTGCTCCCAGGTGCCGCTGCTTGCTGGCTCGCTCTKCTTCAGGCCCCCAAGTATTTGGGTTCATCAGGCCGGAGTTTCATGATCTTGTCCATGCAGAGCAGGATGAGGGTCAGAAACCAGAGGCTCCATCCGACGGCCGCTGCGATCCACCCATAGTCGTCCATGCCTGAAGGGCAGCACGTGGCCGCTTGCCTGCAGAAGTTCACATCTGGTGGAGGAGAAATGAGGTGAGTTCATGGGAGGCCAGGTACATGACAGGACTCCTTTACTAGAAGGCAGATGACTTCACTGCCTGTCCTATCATTCTGCTTTGGCATCTTTCCCCTAAGCCTGGCTCTTAATCTGGTGGATGACTCTGGAGTACTGGTGGGATCTCGGGTTGCTTGGGGCTGGCTGTTTGGGAAAGACCTGCTAGGGTGGGGGAAAGAGGTGCTCTTAGGAATCCATATAGTGCCTACAGGCAGTCAGTCTGGCAGGGAGCTTTAGGACACACAAATTAGCTATCCATTAGTCTGTTTAAAGCTAAGAGTCCATCTCRATATACCTAAGATACCATGCCATGACAGTGGAAGTGTCTTAGAAATGCATCCTAGAGGCTCACCTATAATGAAAGCCTTGACAAGAAATAAACCCCTGTCCAGGACAGTCTCTCAGTCACCTCTTCACCTGGCTTTCACATGGTAGTAATGATTTATGGTAGTAATGATTTATGGTAGTAATGATTTATGAAGACTTACTAAGGCATGGTGCTTCGTACTCAGTTGTTGAAACATTGGAGATGTCTTCAGCTGCTGTCAGAAGGAAAGCACAGGAGAAAAGACAAATTGGATTAGAAAAGCAATGCTGGGCATCAAACAGGAAAATCTGAAAACCACTGGCCTTGCAGAGGTCTGTAGGATGGAAACAACTTGGAGAAAGTAAGTTCCTGCCCCTAAACATTGCTGCATTAGGGTGTGCTTCCTTATCCCATCACTTTTAACACAGGCTCCAGAGACCTGCTCTAGCAGCACCCCTAAGAAGCAGGTGAATCACTGCACCTCTGCCTTGGTGTGACCCTGGTGTGAGCCGTTTGCTCGGAGGTCAAATCAACCACCATCCTTTCCCAAGCTACAGGGGCAGAACGAGCAAGCACGGAAATGGGAGAGACCATTCATTGGCATGGGGACATCCATGGCCAGCAGACTGTACAGCTGCCTCCTTTTGCCCTTAGAAAAATCCCAGCAGCTCCAGGGTGCACAGGAGTCTGGCAGAGCTGAGGGCTGAGCCCATCTCTGTGTGGAGCCTCAGCAGGTCCACCACAGCCGCAGCAGGAAGCTTTGGCTTTGCTGCAGGTCGGAGCATCTGAAACTGCTCTGGCTGGCCTCCAGTCCGAAACAGCAAGGGAACCAGCTCAGGCTGGAAAATACAACATACAGAAATAAGTAATGAGGGAGAAGGCCAGGAGCTTCGATGGAGGTTTTGCCTCTTTATCCTGCTTCCTACCCAGAATCAGCACACACAGACACTGCCATAACTCTGTGGCTAGTCGCCAGCTCTCCCAATCCGTACATGGTGTCACAGGCCAAAGCCTCCTTAGTCCTCGTAATACCCTCCTCAGCCTCAGCATGCACCCTGCAGCACTGCAGGATCAGAGCAGGACAGCTGCAGGATGCCTGCATGTGAGAAAAGYACAGGCTGCTGTGGTCCCTGTGCATCAGCACCTGTCTGTCCCCTGCTGCAGAAGGAAGGGAGTCATAGAAACACCTCCTCCTGTGCTGCCATGAGCAGTACAATTCAAGTGAAGCTAGGTAAAGCATTCCCTGCACAAACACAGGAAAAATGGCCTGGAGAGGCTCCAGGAGCGAGAACTCCTGCTGCATGAGGATGGAGGGGCTCTAACATGCTGCTTTGTCCACAGACCGGGCAGAAGCTATGGGAGAACTATTTCCAGTCAAGGCATCACTCTGAGCTGATAACTTGGAGTGTGATAGAGAGAGAAAATCTGCTCCAGCCTGATTTCACTGAAGGCTGCAAAATGATAGCTCAAGTTTAGTTTCAGCTCAGGAATGCAAAACAGAACAACACATTTGACCAAATGTTTGCTTCGAGTTTGGTGTTCTCCAAGTAACAGCAAATAAACTGAGGTTGTACTGTGGGTCCCCCTTGGGGTCACCTGCTGTTGCCCAGCTCTGTGTTTTGAGCTGACCCACCATCAGCAATACCAGAGCTTTCCTTATGGCTTCTGCCAGGCTCAGAGCGGGTTCCTGGACAACCCACTTCAGGGAAGGGTCAGAGTATTCCCCATTCCTCTGTCTGAGTCTCGTAGGATTTGCAGAATGACCTTGACCAAGCCCATAATTTGTTTCCTCAGTTAATAAGTACCTCACAGGAGCACTGGGAAGAATCATTAAAACCTGCATATGACCTGTGGAAGAAGTGCTGCAGAATGCTGAGCATTGGTTCCTGTTTATAGACTYTGCAGCCCAAAGAACAGACTGTCAAAGCCAACCCATCTTTAAACAGCTGGCAGGTCTCATCTGATGCTGATGTACAAATGCAGGCAGTAGCCTGGTGGAAAAGGAGCACCTCATAGGTCTCATTTACATTTTGGTTTCAGGCAACTTGTACAATTAAGGTGGCACCAAAGCCAGATTTTCTGAAAAAAGCTCCTAATAAAAGCTAAATTTGACTATAGTGATCCTATTGGGTGGTAWTGCAGATGGTGCTTTGCCTCAGCAAGCACAGGCAGGCCAAGTAACAGTGGTTCCCTGTCTCYTTGCCATTCAGTGGTGCAACCTGCAGCTCAGTCACATTTACAGTGGCTCTGTAAACAGCTGGCAAAAGAACATCCCTTTAGAATGATGCTGTGATCAGTCCTGTCTAGTAATTCTCATTAGCATTAATGAATTCCAGCTCTTTACACTTTCTAGGTGAGACAAGGGAGCCCGCCTCATTTTTAAAGAACAAATTACTGTCGGTGGGCAATATATTCAGGTATTGAGAGGAGTGGGGGAAAAGGGCAGGGTATAAAATCTGGGGCATAAGAGAAGAGAAATACCTGCTGAGCAGGAGTCCCTGAGCGCAGCGGTGAAGAGGAGCACAGCGAAGGCTGCCCAGGGCTCACGGGAGAAGTGCTTCATGCCGGGCGTCCCGCTCCCACCCGAGTGTCCACACGGAGCAGGTCGCTGTCGCTGGCAGCTCTGGTGCAGCAAATCCTCGGTGAGCTCAGGGAGCCGCTGTGCAGGGCAGAGGGTGGAGCAAGGGAGCTTCGTGCTGCCAGGACACCTTGAACTTTCCTGCCACAACCGGGTGAGGAAACAGAAGGGCTCGGACCAAAACAGCTTCAGCGGGAGATGGATACCAGGAGGTGACCCTGAAGATTAAGCCTGAAGGTTTCTCCCCAGTATATGCTGCAGCTGGAGGGAGGAAAGGCCTCCAGAGCCTCCAGCCCTTTCCAACAGGGTCCCAGGCAGCTTCTGCTGAGTCTCCTTTTGGTCCTGCAAAGATGGTTTAATAGAGCTGGAAAGGAACAGAAGACTGGGGTAGAGAATGTCTCTCTGTTTGGCTTTTTTTTTTTGCATGTTTGCTGGCTTGACTTCCACAGTGATGCTTTTTTGGAACAGCCACGCGGAATCCCAAAAAACAGCAGCCTTAGGTCATGCTGGCACAGCAGCTGTTGAGTTAACACGGGATACACAGGGACTGGGTACATTCCTACCAAGACATGGGATGAAACCAGTGGCTTCATGTAGGCTGCTGACAGTTATTGCACAGTAACAGTGGCCTGTGTTGGGTTATGGGCTGGGATCAGTTCAGGCTTGGGGCCTCTGCACAGGAAGAAGCTGCTGCTCTTCTCCCCCCGTGAGCACAGCTCTGTCCCTGCCTCCATCACCCTCTGCTAAATTATTCTGGAAAAGCTGTTTTTTCATCTCTGGTGGTTATTGCACCTCCCTCTTGAGATGTGCAAAGCCAGAAGCTGAGCCTTCCTGCGAGCATAGCTCTGTCTGCAGACCAGGATGGTTACTAGCAAAACGATACCGGCTGGAGAGCAAGAATTTTTCTGCAAATGCTGGCTGGAAAAGCCATGCTGTTGAAGTGCTGGTGGTGTTGTCCCGGTCTGATGAGCAGCACACAATGCTGCTCTTCCCCAGGCTGTTGGCTATGCTTGCTCCTACCTTTGACGTGATGCTGCCTGTGTTAGAGAAAACTTTGGGCATTAAATSAGGCAGGATGGCACTGGGATATTTGGGCTCCACGGGAAGCAGATTGTTGGTGCTCTTCTGGAGTGGTCACTCATAGCTTTGGGTGCTCATGTTAGAACAAAGCTGTCTGGGGCCTGCTGTGGATGTGCAGACATCTTACGGGAGGCATGGGGGAAGGCATCTGGGGCAGCAATCCCTGTAGAATGGAGAGCATTTAACAATTTTCTCTGTTTTCCCTTCCAGACCGCTGAAACCCACAGGAAAGGACGTAACAGACTTCCCACATGAATGGCATACAACGGGGTATGGCTTTGCAAAGCTGTAAGGTTGATTCTGTCTCCTTTCATTTAAGAATAACCTTGACAGTAAAACCCACATAGGCTTAGGCCTGCCTAGAATTTCTGTGGGGTGAATCCGCTTGTTGTCCCTCACCCCTGAAAGTGCTCTGGTCCCACCCAGCTGTGAATATTTCCATGATGCATCAGCACACAGCAGCCAGAGCTTCCCCCAGAGAGAGGGCACACTGAGCCGCAGGTGAAGGCAGGTCAGCTGAGATGGGCATGTTTACCCACCTTGTCTCCCTGTTTTCATGTCAACATGCCGCCAGTGCTGGCAGAGTTGGGGCTGTGCTGGCTGGTCCGTGACAGCCACCTCCTGCTGCTGCCGGGATGCATGGCACCGAGGTGTGCCGTGAGGTGTGTTGTGCCCCCCTGCCAGCTGGGCTGGGGGTGTGACCCCAGCAGCCACCGCTCCTGGCCTCAGTAGAAGTGAGTCATAGCAGGAGAGATGCTGTAAAAGCACTCCAAATGCTTAGAGTTGCTTTTAATTCACCTATGAAATCTTCATCTCTGCTTCATTTCAGTTTCTCAATCCTTTTGTGGAGGTTGCCTTTAATATGTGTATTTTTCTGAGCTACCTGTTGCATCAAAACTAAACCTCGACTTTTCAAGGGGGAAAGGCCCTCTGCTTTCTTCCAGTTTCCTCTTTCCCTCCTGAATTTCTCACCTGTGAAACCCACTGAAAGTTGACCTGGCAGTTAATTTTGCAGAAGTAAATGAATTCAAAAGTGTTCTGTGCAGCACAAAATGCTTGAGGGGAAACCAAAAGACAAAACTGCTCCACTGTTGCATGAATGATTCAATTTTTAATGAAATCTCTTTTGAATTTTAACTACTAATAAATACTCTTTGTCAGCTTGTAAGTAAATGTCCCCTTTTCTAAGGGATGCTGAAAATGCATTTGCGCAATTAACATAGTGTATTTCTTTTCCTTTCCAAAATATGTTTCCTCCATGGTTCAGAAAGAGGCTGCTCCAAAGTCTCCTGAAGCGCTGAACAGGCTGCTCTTGGCTTCAGTGATTTTTGGATCGTATTGGAAATGAAGGCTTTGCTTGATAAGTTCAGACACAATGGGAGCCCTACAAAATCATCTCCTGACACAGATTTGTATTTGTTTCATTTCTTCTTTGTAACATGTTTATATTTCAGTGCTGTGACTGCCCGAAGAGTGATAAGAGGCTCCAGAGCCTTCCCCTAATTTCTACATCTGTCTCCCTCCATGAGGATGCCCTGGCACGTGAGGCACAACTGCAGCCCCTGCAGAGATGGGGCTTCCTTTCCTTGGGCTCCTGTTTTTACATAGTTCTCAAGGCAAGACTGTTTGCTCTAAAATTAGGTAGTTCCCCAGCTCTCTTCTTGGAGATTCTTGCACAGTGTGTAGGGCTGCTGGTCAGCTTTTCCTGATGGTTCTGAAGGAGGCAATACCTACTGTTCCATATACTTTGTGCCACAGAGAGCTTCACGGCTAAGATTCTCTGGTGACCAAAATATTGCCCTTGACACATCACCACCAGGTGTGGCTCTCAGAAAGTTATTACCTTTATCACACACATACACACTTGCTCTATGTGTGTGTGTGTATATATTTTTTTTTCCTGTTTACATAGGCAACATGTTTGTATTTTTCATTCCAAATGAAATCTGATTGCTGCTGCAAAAAAAGCTCAAAATCTTAAACCTGGTGCCAAGTAATGTCCATCAGGGAGGGGGCCAGTTTGTTTGGTGTATTCATTGATGTGAAAGATAGCTAAGATAAAGCTACCTGTGAATGGGAGATTTGATTTTTACAACTTGGCAAACAGAGAAAAAATATCCAAACCACAAAGGTTTTACTCTTTAAATGCAAGAAGGGAGAGAGCATGTGCTTTCTATCACACAGAGGAAAGCAACTCTAGCATTTTGGAAAACTGCACAACCCTGTCCTTTGTGTTTTCCAGTCCAGGCTGGGTTTGCTACTAGGCAAATGTTGAGCCTGTGGCCCTACTCGGACTCCGGGATGTTCGTCTGGAGACCCCAGTGAGGGGGGCCGAGACCAGCCAGGCAGTGGAGGGCTCGGAGAAGGGCTGCCTTCAGCTCACCCGGGCAGAGCTGCCTGCACCAACAAAGAGCCCACTGATGGGGCTTCTCCAAGCAGTGCCTCATCATCAGCCATCATCATCTGATCTGCATTAATAGGATTATTATAAAATAATGTTCTTACTTCCACATGCCAGAGGCATGAAATAGGATATGCTTTCTGCTTCTCTCCTTTCTGCTTCTCACCTGGGAAGGGTGGAGGAGGGCAGGAGAGATGGCTTTATCTCTGCTTTCCATGTTTGTTCATTCCTCAGCTAACAGGATGGAGCAGCCAGTTTAGTGCAGCTTGCTTTGGTGATGAAGTGTCCTTTGGGGCCCCCTTCTGCTCCCCTAGCCCCAAAATCTTGTTGGGGAATAGCTGAGTGTAATTGGGGTGCTGAGTAAGAGCAGCAAAGGTGCAAAGAGGAAGCAAATCTTGGTGTCATCAAATGAACCCAGGGACAAGAATCTGCTGTGGTTCAGAGGTGAGGGGAGTAGCCTGAGAAGCTGTTTCATTTTGTTGTGTCAATACACACCAGTTGAGAACAGAATGATGACTCCTGTTGTTTAGTATCACTGCATGATCTGGAAGGCAAAGTCCTTCCTTTGCCACACCAGCTTCTCCACAGCCCTGCATGGCGTTCACGTGGCCCACAGCTGTGATTTCATATCTGCCTTATCAAGAAAATCTCCAATTTCCTAGCAGAATGTGCTGACTTTCATCAGCCTTTACTCCCTTGCGTAGGTCGCACTGGTAGAGAAAGCAGAGCTGACCATGGACAGTGGCTGGTCCAGAAGGAGCACAGTCCAGCCAAAGTGGGTGGGAGCCCAGGGAGCCCTGCGGCCAGTTCATCTGGGTGGTTTGATGAGCAAAACGCAAGTTTTAGGCCCACCTGTCAAAATTACCTTGTAATTTTTAATATGTCCTTTTTGGGGCACGTAGCTGGACTTGAGCAAGCAGCAGGACCCCTCTCACCAAGCTGACCTTGCGAAGTGGGGCCACTCTTTGTTGCTTTTGAAGAGAAAACCCTGTGCTGGGAAACCCTCTGCTGTTGCTCATTTTTCGGCAGTGCTCGCATGGACTAACTGTGCCCTTTGTCATGTTGGGCCAGGGTTACTGGGTACCTCCAAAAGAACAGGTCTGAGAAAGCCTTTCTTTAAGGGGTACTTTACAACTTGCGTATAGCTCTGCATTTTCATTAGTTCTTCTTTTGAGATGAATTTTTTCTTTTGGGTGCTAGATTTAGTTTTGACCCAGGCAGCCTAATTTGTCAGGGTGAAACCCTGCCTCCTCTGCCTCAGTGGGAGATAAGCCATTGGTTTTCTGAGGGGACAAATTTCTCTCTGGAGCCCTTGCTTTAGCAGCTGAAGTGGCAGAAGGTCTATAAAGCCACTTTTCCACCTGGCATTTGTTATGTCGAGGGGTGAGAATCAAGTTCTCTGTCAGCACTGCCCCAGGTTAACATGGCTCTGACGGAGCCCCTGCCCTCCCAGCCGTCTCTTTGCTGTGTCGCTTTGCCCATCCCCCCGTGGCAGGAAAATCATCAATCTCCCATTGTTTCCCTGTCCTTTCCCAGACTGCCTTCAGCGAGGAAAAACCAGTAAGAAACAGCGCAGAAATTTTCCACCTCCCTGACGACTGATCCTCCACCCAGAGCTTGCGAAGGAGTTGTTGGGGGTTTATAGCCCTCCGCGCGCAGCAGGTTTCCCGGGCTCTGGCTGCTTTCGGGTGGCCGGGGCGGTGGCAGCCAGGTTGTCCCCTGTGTTGTCAGCCCCAACAAGCTGTGTGCTGTCACATCACGCCTTGCGCTTGGCACAGCCCCGGCACAGAGCTTGTGACCGAGACGGAAAGCGTTGGGTCCGCTCCGTCCGGGGGTTGTTTGGGGCAGAAAGGGTTTCCCTGCTCTGGTCCAGACCAGTTCCTGCCTTAAAAGCAAAGGTCTGCCGTGCCCTGTGTGGGACGGGACATTTGGCYGGGGCGCTTCGCCTGCCGCCCGCCTCGCCCGGCGCCGGTGCAGAGCCCTGCTGTCACTGTCACTGTCACCTGCGGACCGACACCCGGAGAGCCGGGGACAGCTCCCCCTGCCCCGGGAGAGGGGCTGGCGGAACGGAGCGGGGCGGCTGACAGGTAAAACCCAGGGACACCTTCTCCCCAGCGACTCGCAGCACCGGGACCTGCCCTGCCCGAAACCCGGTGCGTTTCAGTGCATTTTAAGGCGCTAGCGGCGGGGAAGGTGTCAGTGATTTCTCAATTAACTGTTCTCCTGCCAAAGCAAAAACTTTTGCGGGGCTGGGTAGGGAAGGGGGGAGGTGGTGTTGACAGGGGCATTCCTTGCCAGCAGGTGCTTTTGGACAAGCCTCCTGTATCTGTAGGAATGGTTGAGGGGTGAATGCTCTGCCTTCCTCAGAGCAAGTTTTTCTCTCATTCCGAATCAAGATGAAAGTGAGCTTTCGGGGTTTTCACTGACTGATTACCAAGGAAAAGTAGAACCCTGGGTTTGGATTGTTTGAAACAGCTTAATTAAGATATTTCTAAATATTTTATTTGAGTTTTGTTCTATCAGTTCTAAGGGTTTAGCATTTTTTTATGGAAGCTAACTGCAGGCTTGGAAATACAAACTGCTTTAACTTATACTTTCTTCACACTTTTCTGTCTAAAAAAATTAGGATTGGACATTTTGATGATCTTTTAAATTTTTTGAAAATCAGATTTACTTAATTGAATGAGTAGTGAGAGTCTCTTGCAGCTTTTGTCTCTTTTTCCTGTGAAAAATACAGTTTGCTGAAATATGTACAACGAAATTTAAAATGTATATCCTTACTCTATCCATCGAAGCTGGCACATGGTGGGTTTTTTTAAACAAGTTATTAGTTATCATAKATTGTATTTTCAACATCTTAAATCTTTGAGTGAATGGGTACAGAGAGTAAGAGAAGGAAAACTCCCAGGACAATTGAGCAAATACAGACTTGTRACTATCATGCTCCTGTTAAATAAGTCTTTAATATCTTGTGAAATGCTTCTCTTATTTTTAAGACAAATCTTTCATATGGGATAAAGAAAATTCATAGAATCCACAATTTTAAAAAAAATGCTGAAAGACAAGGTTCGTGGAGAGAGAAGGGGTTAGAGACAATTGATTTACTACCCTGTCAACAAGTTGAAGTGAGGCTATAAAGGGAGTTTGTTTTGCTGTTTATGTAACGTAGGCTTGCTACAGAATTAAATGCATGCAAGAAGTCTATCTACTTGCATGTTTTTCTCTGGAAAAGATAATTATTATGCTTGCGCATGCTAATCAGTGAGAACAACTGAAGACAGTTTCTATGTTCAGGTTAGTCAAAGTAAATAATACGAAGCATAGAGATGAGAGGAAACTTCGTGCAATGCATGTTATTTCATGTATCTCATTTTGAAAGTAGTCATTTATGTGGAGAAAATGCTTTTGAAATCTTAAGAGTTGTTTTAATTTAAATAAAAGTCTGCTCTTCTCCCCACGCCCATATAACATGCTCCAGATGTGTTTCCAATGTTCACACTACCAATGAAAGTGATGAAACCCAGTCAGGCCTCTTTCACTTGTCTAATTGCAAGGTGAAATTAATGATTTTTTTTTTTGTCCGTGTGTTTAAGGCAAAGAGAAATCAAGTCCTTTACAAGCTCAGCATCCAAAACCCAAATAAAGAGCCTGAGTGCAGTTGTCTGAAGTGTCGTAGTTCCAGCAGAGAACAGGGCAGGGTATTTGCTCGTCATCTGTCACGGGGACCGGTGACTCCCCCCTTTCCCTGTGGCACACACATACCTTTAGCATGTATCACTGCTCTGGTGGGATGAAGCCTCATACGGGGTCAAGGAGGCTCTTAGGAGGTGAAGAAACCCTTCTGGAGGATGTGATGGGTAGGACTGGTTTGTCTTCCAGCACTTTGACTCAGTGACCCCAATGTTCCTGCAGAGCTTGGCACCTTCTTGCACCTCCCTGGGCCGGGAGGACTGTGCTGCTGCCACAAAGACTGCCACGGACATCCAGGTCAGAGGAGGGCCGGCGGGATGGCCTCGGTCTTCCGGAGCGAGGAGATGAGCCTGAGGCAGCTCTTCCTTCAGGTGGAGGCTGCCTACTGCTGCGTGGCTGAGCTCGGGGAGCTGGGGCTGGTCCAGTTCAGGGATGTGAGTAGTGCCTGGCTGGCATGTTGAGCTGTTGGAGGTGTGCCCTGGGGTGTGCTTGTCCTTCCCTCAAAGCACTTGGGAAACATGCACCTGTAGGCTGGCCAAAAAGTCCATGGTGAGAGCGGGACTTCCCCAAGGCCGATCTGAAAACCAAACATCATGCTGAGACCCAACCCATCCCTGAGCCCCATCCAGTGCTCTGCATGCCCTCTGCACAACCTTAGAACAATTCCCTCCATCTCCAGAATATGGGGGATGTCTCCATGAGGGTTCCTCTATGACTCCTGCTGTCACAGCAAGGCTGTGTGGAAATGAGCCTCGTGTGGGGCCACCTTGGCCATAAGGACACCCACGGTATTGCCCTGCCAGTAGCATCCTCTCAAACCCAGCGCTGTTTGCCATCCGCACCAAAGGCTCTCGTTCTCTGCTGATGTTAAAAATGAGCGCAGCAGTGTGCAGCCTTCAGCCCCAGGCTTGTTTTTCCTCCTGTTTTTAGCTGAATGTGAATGTCAACAGCTTCCAGAGAAAGTTTGTGAATGAAGTGAGAAGGTGCGAATCCTTGGAGAGGATCCTGCGTAAGTAAATGCTTGTCAAATGCAGTCGGCTTCCTGCCAACCGGTGGTGTGGGATTTATTTCTTTAAGTGCTCTCACACTGGGGAGCAGAATTAGTGGCAAAATGGTGATGTTTTCATCTGAGCCCCTGGAAATGTTTTCCATCCGTCAGCTAATTACCACTTCACCCCATATGGGCAATAAATTGTTGCCCCTGTTTTGAAAATGGCTAACTGAACTGAAAGGAGGTTAATTAGCTTTTATAAAATCACAAGATAAATCTGGGGCTGGGCAGGAGGCTAATCCAGATAACCTGACTGTTACACCAGTGCACCAGCTGTTGGCACACACTTCTTGTGGCCAAGGGCTTCAGCCTGGGGATAAGTCCTTAAAACCCAAGCAGCAGAGCTTGTGATGCCCACTGTCCGGTGGATGTGTGTCCTTGGAGCTCTGCACTCTTCCCGCCACAATGCTGGTGCCCACTATAGCCGCAGTGACAGCACTTGCCATTGCTGGGGCAAAGGAGTGGAACCTGAGCTTTCTGTGTGCCTTACTTGCTGCCCCAAATAAAGGAAGCCATGGTGGCTACTTATGTCACGGCTGAGAGCTGTGGGAGTGGGTGCTTTGACTTCAGAAGAAACAGCATCTTCACTGAGAAAGGAGGCTGTGGGTGTCCATTCCTTGATGGCTGTGTATATGCACTGGACTGATGGCCCTTTTATATCATTCAATCTTGTCACACCTCCATGGGATGCCTTGGTCCTGGCTGAGCAACTAGCTGGTGACCAGGAGATGCAGCCTGGATGATTCTGTGTTGAGATTTCTGTGCCCTTTCCTTGCAGGTTTTCTGGAAAATGAGATGGAAGATGATGTTGAGATAGTCAAAGGAGAAAAGTACCCAGAGACGCCCCTGCCTCGGGAAATGATTGATATGGAGGTACAGAATTTGGAGTGGACCAAGTGGAGAGAAGGGCTGTGCACTGTGTTGTCTGTGTAATTTCCTCAGTAGAGCACTCCCCTGAAAAAAGGATCTGATCCCTTAGGCTGGCACAGCTCTCCCTGCCTGAGGAGTTGCTCCTCGAGCTGCTGTCTCAGCAGCTGGGTTAAGGCTGGTCCTGCTGCATATTCCTAAAGGAACTCTCTCTTTTTACCATCCCCTGTGAAACATCCCTCTGGTCCCACATATTAATGGAAAAGTATCACTCTCACAGAATGCCCCCATCATCCTATAGGAGAGAATAAAGAAGAGTTTTGGTGTTTTACCAGGATGGCTGTTGTTAGAAGCAGCTTCTCTGCACAAAAAACCCAGGACTCTCTGTCCTGGTGGGGGCGCCTGACACAAATACTTGTGCCTTGCTTTTGGATGTGCAGGGGATGCTTTTTTTCTAGCCCAGCTGGAAGTTTATTGACGGGGTGATTTTAACATGCTGCATACATAGGTGACTAGAAAGGAAAATAAAGTTTTCCAAGGGCTTCAGCTTCACAAGCAAGTTGGTCTCCTGTTGTGTTCTTGGGCCCACGTCATCACCTAATTTTTGCTCTATATCTAATGAACCTAAGCTAATGGCCATGTTGTAGGTTGCTTTTATAGTCAGTAGACTGGCAGCCAGTCAGCCTGGGGTCTGAGGTGCCTGTGAGGAACCACAGAGGTACAGAGACAGGCTGAGACACCTACACCACACACCCACTCACCTTCCTGTGCTTGGGTCAGGTGCATCAGAACTCTAATGCCACAAGAGGACAACACACCCAGTAGGAAATGTTTGCAATGGAAAACTGATGCATTGGCATTGATAAATATCTTCCTAAAAATGTGTTTATCTAAGTGCATTGAATATTTCTGCATTATCCCTTGGAAAAAAAAGAAAAATCTGTTGTTTGAGATTTGGTACCAGCTTGGTAAAGGGCCATTGGTCTGCTTCAGAGTTTTTCTGGATATGCTTGRACCCTAAACAGGCAGTGCTGGAGAAACTTGAAGCCGAGCTGCTGGAAGCCAACCAGAACCAGCAAACATTGAAGCAGAACTTCCTTGAGTTGATGGAGCTCAAACATCTGCTGAAGAAAACCCAGGACTTCTTTGAGGTGAGAGGTCTCTGGTCTTCCAACAGAGATGTGGAAGGTTCATAAAAATACTGACACTTTCATTTGGTGTGTGTTGCTGTTATTAATTTTCAGTCAAAAGCCGTGGTCTTTCCCACAAACCATTAAGATGTTTGCAAAAGCACCTCACTCCCTTTGGAGCCTGCATTGCTCTGTGAGTCTCAATGGGGATCAAGAACTTGGCTCCCAGATCTCTTTGAAAATGGCATTTATGCTTTTCCATTGTTAAGATATAGTTTACTTTTCTTGCTTTTCCTTTGGTCTAAATCTCCATGAAAAGCTACCTTTGGGGAAAAAAATGTCAGGAGAAAACTGTGAAAATAGTTTTCAAACTGGCAATGCTGAACAGTGTTTTTTAAAACTAATGTTTTCCAGGCAGAAACCAATCTGCCAGATGATTTCTTCAGTGAAGACACATCTGGACTGCTGGAGCTAAGAAGCACTCCTGCTGCTGCAGCTGCCAAGCTGGGGTGTGTATTGGTGATGGCCTCCAGCTTGGCCAGACTTCCCACCTGTGCTGCATTGCTGTGACACTGGCACAGCTTCCTTCAGCTTCTTAGCAGAGGGTGCTCACCAGCCTCTTCTGCACATCTGTTTCATGAAGATGAGAGAGTGACTATTCTCGGAAGTTATCATCAAAACTGTGGTCAGTTTATGGGTCAGTGGGACAAGTGGACTTTTACTTCCAGGCCACCAATTGCAGTGAGCCCTTAGTAGGTATTGACTGAAAATTGTTATCTTAAGGTATCTCGCCAGTGACTTGTGGACTTGAGTGTCTGGCTACCAGCCTGGTCCTCATGCATGGATGTCTAACCACAGCAAAAAGCCATGGGATTGCACTGGGCTGCAGTCTGCTGCTTTCTGGGAAAAGGAAAAGAGGAGACAGTAAAAATAGACCACCACTTCAAAATTTCTACCTCTGCCTTTCAGGCACTCTCTGTTCTTGTGACTTTAAGCATCTCTCCATTCCTCCATTTCTAGCCAGAATTGTGTCTTCTCCTTTACCATTGATCTAGGAAAGATTTTTTTTAAAGGAAAGAACAATAGGATAAAGTCAGTAGATTGAGATGAAAGCCAGGCTTGAGCAAGGAAGTTTTTCCTAGAAGCACCTACAGCAGCAGAAGACCCCTGGCTGTCACAGRCTGGAAAACTAGAGATTGTGAAATCATGTGTGTTGCAGGTCCTAAAAAGGCTTAGAATGGGCTTGTAATTTATTTATCTTGTGACTCTGCTCAGATTCACAGCAGGGGTAATAAAGAGGGAAAGGATGATCCCCTTTGAGCGTTTACTGTGGCGAGCCTGCCGGGGAAACATCTACCTGAGGTACACGGAAATGGACACCCCGATGGAGGACCCCGTGACAGTATGTACCGACCTGGTTTTGCTTTCCTCTGCCCTGTGTGCATGCCTGTGCCTGCAGAAACCAAACTGGAGCCTGGCCATGCTGCAGCACTGCCTGCCTCACCAGAGCTGGGTGTCTGAGGGCAGCCTGTAGAGGAAAAGGGGGAAAGTTGGAGGATGGGAGAAGTTTCTTTGACATTGCTTTCCCCTTTTGCCCCCATATATATGAGTTGGTTTCTTTTTCCTGCCTGGTGAAGATGCACGTGAGGCCTGGCAGGGCAGCTGTATTACAGGGACCACCATGGAAGTGGACTGTGGCTGTCCCCACCTGGAATTAGCCATGGAAGATTGACTCCCTTTGGTGTCTCTGGGGTGAGCCCTGTGCCCCCAGTGAAACTCTGGTCCCTTCTGCTTCACATTGCTCCTTTCCCCATAACCCAGAGCTGCTGCCCATGCCTGGTCCCTGAAGCAGCATGTAGGGAAAATACTGCTGATGGGAAATGGGCTGGGGGATAGAAACAACCCAGTGGAGAGGCCGCTAAAAAAAAAACACACTGACTTTTCTGCACTGGACCGTGGGTGTGTTAAATTCTGCTTGAATTGTGTGTTGCAGAGAGAAGAGGTGAAGAAGAATGTGTTCATTATCTTCTATCAAGGAGAGCAGCTTAAACAAAAAATCAAGAAGATTTGTGATGGGTAAGGCAGGCCTGTGGGCAAGCCACAATGGCTTCCATGGAGGTGTTTACCTGGCAGCCCAGGCTGGCTGAATTTGGAGCTAGAGATTAGATCTCCAGCTCTCCAGCTGTCAGCTCTGCAACCAATCTGCCTTCTGCTCTTCAGCTCTGCTGCTCCTAATCGTGAAAGATATCCATCACCTTGGCACTTGGAACTCGAGATCCTACATTTTCTGAAGTGACTTACAGCTCTTGAGAGCTTCAGTTGCTAGGTTTTTAACTTGGGACACCTAAAAGGAGACTGTTGTTTAGTAATCAGTACCCTTCCCCTGAAAATGAGGGGCCCTAACTTGGGGACTGGGAACATAGTAATTCCCAACTTGCTCTGAAGCCTTCCTGCATTTCTTCATAAAAAGATGATGCTGTAGTTTATTGAACCCTTTCCCAAGGCCTTTGACCAATATCTGTGTAATAGAGATGGAGCCCAGGAGAGAGATGAAAGCTTCATAAAACCTGACTTGTTTCCACCCTGTTAAGCATCTTGAAAAGATAATTCAGGCTGAGTATTTTGTTACTCTTTCGTAGCGCTGATGACTGATGGGCTTTGTTGCAGTATGAATCAGATTTGATGAGAGGATCTGTCTGCTGTCACCAAACCCATTCCAGGTATAGCCTCTCGGCCAGGCAGGGCCAGCCAAGAGCCTGCAGGGAGAGGAGGAGCAATTGCTCTTCCCTGACATCTGCACTCAGGGCAGGTCTTTCCTTACATCCTGCCTTTAATAAGAATAAAAGCAGGTAGATCTTTCATCCAGCTGGCATGACTGACTTCAGTCCCATGAAGTGACGGAACCCTGGGGACTATTAGCAATTCCTGCTTTAGAAATGGGGTCCTCCAAAATGCCTTCTACGGGCAGTGGAGGGCAGTGCCCATCCTGAGAGCAATTCAGCCCTCCAGAGCTGGTCATCTGTCTCTAAAGCAGTCATGGACAGACGAGGGAAGACTCCCAGCTCTCAGTCACTGATTTCTGATCTTGAACCTCAGACATGGAGGGAGTTCTGCCACAGCCACCGTGCAGGATCAGTCTGCTGCTGTCTTTGAGTTTTCAGCAAGTCTCATTCTCTTTCTCAGCTTCATCCCTCTGATCATCTTCATGGCCCTCCTTTGGACTTGCTTCAACAGGCCCACACCCTTATGTCCCATTTCTTTGCCTGCTTTTTAGATGCTGTTCAGAACCGTTCTCCCCTTCTGCATGGGCAGATGCKGGCGGTGAATGCTTCCTGCTGGATTTGCCCTTGTGCCAATGGCCTTGCAAGTTGCCAGAACGTACATTTAGAGCTAGCTGAGGTTGCCCACAGAGTGCTTAATTTTGGATTACTTTTCTTTTCCCCTCCAGCATTTAAAATTCCCTGCAGTGAAAAGCCCAAGACTTTTTTTCTGGGGTGAGTGTAAAAGAACGAGCAATGCAATGCCTGTCAGCGTTTTCATTGTTGATTGACCCCAAAATTACCCAAACCTTTGGCACAACCTTCTGCAGTGAGGGGTCAGGCAGGCTGGAAATGTGAGCAGATCTCTGCAAAGGGAGCTGTGATGTGCAAAGTTTTTAGGAGCTAGTGTTGCAGATGTGGTGGGAGGTTCATAGAAAGGAACTTAGACTGGTTTATCTTGGGCACTTGCAACTGAAGGAAAATATACCTACCAAAGATAAATTTGGAGGATACCCTTTGCAGTGTTAATGAAATAATCCTTTATGTTCCTTCTTCCTTTCACATTTTTTGGTTGCTAATATGTACATATATACAGATGGTTTGAGTGGTAGATTTCTAAATTTACTAATCCCCTGACACTCCTTTTGTGCTCCATGGGCCATCAGCCATCCCTGCTACACAGGCCAAGACATTTCAGACTGGTCCACCTTTAAGGCAGGGTTGACTCTACCTAAAGCAGATGGCAGTGTCATTCCAGCCCCAGCAGGACATTTCTGCTAAGCACTAAGTCATCGTTCATGACAAGTAAATATCCTGCAAAAATCATGGGACTGGTCCAAGCCAGCCTCCTGCAAGGCAGGCTAAGATTTGTTTGCAGAGCTGTGTGCCTTAGGTTATGCTTGTAGTCCCTGCTTGACTCTAATTGGTAACATTACTCTGCCAATTTCATGAGCATTAAGTCCATGCACAAATTTATTAGTGAAAGGTGTAGAGGGAGCAGGGAGGAGGAAAATGTGAGAATTTTTCTTTTCCTCCTTTTCTTGCGCCTGCCTCAGTACTAATGTGAATACTAAACTGGGTTTATCAATGTAAGGATTCCCTGCTGAATTCTCTGGGAGCTTTCAGAGATGTCTGTGCCATTAGGGCAAAGCTGATACTCAGTATGCAAAATGGCTGTTAGAAGATCAAAGCAGCACTGCTGCAATAACGTTATTGGGAATGGGGGAACTGTACAGCATGGAGGAATAAGCTTTCAAGTTTGATTAAAAATCCTTATTAAAGATGAACTAAGAGCTCTGAAGAATAAGAATATGGAAATAATTAGGTAGGGTGAATAACCTTTGGAAATGAATACCAGGTGTTGGCGAGGAGAAATTCAGTTCTGGAAAGGGAAGTTTAGCTGAAGAGCACGTGCTGTCATTACACACAGCTCTGGGCTGATCTCTATGAAACTGCAGCATGTTTTGTTCAATTTGCAACTGTCCTCACTTGTATGTGTGCTGGAACTGATTTTTTAGAGCAGGTGGCAAAATAGCCTGTGCTCAGACAAAGCCAGAATACGATGCTTATCTGTACACAGAGCCTGCACATTTTTGTCTCTTAAGCAGGGATAGACCCCTATGACCCTGTTACATCTCGTTTTAATTCATCTCACGTGCAGAAAGGCAGCCCTTCAGCAACCCTAACTCAGTGTATCTCCGTGACAGGATGCTGGAAATGTCTTGCCTTAGGTCAGGGGCAGGAGATCTCCACTCTGCAAAGAGGAGGGATCCCTTCCTGCACATCTGTTAGGCAATATCAAAATGTCAGAGGTGGCACAGGCAGTAGATATCCCTGAACAAACCGAGTAGGTAAAAAAGGAGGGATCTCTGCTATTTTAGTTACTGCAGCACCTCAGCTCAGTTCAGGCTTGCAGGCGGGGAGCAGCAGCAGTGCACCCTGTGGTCCATCAGGTCCCAGGGGGAACTCTTTGTGCCTGTTGTGCAGGAAGTGTACTCTGGGACTTGCTTTGCAGGCAGGACAGGTATCTGTACACTTCTCAGAGAGGCATGCAGCTAATTTCTAATTGGCTCTGCTGGGATCATATAGTGTCTGTGCAACACTGCAGTGTGCTGGGCTGCTGTGAGCACCTTAACACCAGGGGGACCTGCAGCTGTACTAGAGAAGGTCGTGTTGCATGCTATAGCTGAAGCAGTACCTGCAGGAAGCTAAGACCTTCACTCATGTATTAGAATCCCACATTAGTCCCTATTATACCGCACTATAAAACCTGCTGAATCTCCCAAATGGAGCCTTGGGGGTAAGCTTATAAAACCATTTATGCTGGCTTATTTAAGMTGACATAACAGATACCACTCTCAGGTGTTTAAAACCCTTCACCAATCCTTCCCTTGTTCCCAAGGTGTCTAGCCAAACAGGTGGAGTAGAAGCCCAGAGCCGGCTGTACAGCCATCCTCCTGTTTAATCCTGGAAATACAGTCATTTTTTTTGTTTGCTTGCTTGTTTGTTTTTACAGGATTATTTAGTTATGCAGCCTGCCTGCACAAAGGGCGTTTGCTTGCAGTGTAGCAGTAGCTCAGCTGATGCCTTCTCCCAGTGCCTGCAAGAGGGTAGTGCAGAGACAGGGACACGGTATTTTTCCAGCCTCAGTGCAAGAGAGACATCTGTTGGCTACTGAGTTAGCAAGGCTGCCTGTGCCAGGCTGGGTTTTTGTTGAGTCTCTTTGCAGTTCAAGCAGCTTGGGGACAGAAGGGAGGTGCCCACATGTCAGTGCTGACCACTGTGTGACATCAGGTACTGTGTATCACCTGAGACAGGGAGGATTTTTTCAGCTAGAATGGGTGAAGGGATCCTTATTCTCATCAAACGATAAATGTACCTATTTGAACCTTTCTGTGAGACCAGGCACAACTTTGTAGTATGTGAGAAGAGTACACTACGGGGTCAGGAATGAAGTGCAGTTTCCCTGCCTTTGAGCTGAGAAGAGTACAGAGGAAGAAAACTCATTCACATAACTGGTGTTTCTCACTTCTCTCCTACTGAGGCCAGATTTCGTGCCACAGTCTATCCCTGTCCAGAGTCTGCCACCGAGCGCCGAGAAATGCTTGATGGAGTCAACACAAGGATCGAGGATTTAAACACAGTAAGTGGCAGCAGGACAAACACTCTGCAAGTGGGACCTGGCCAGATATTTGTCCTGTCTGAAACCATGTGGCAGACCACACAGGTTGTCTTCCCAACACATCTCCACYGTTCACTTATGGAGCAGCACTGTGGTGGCCACATGATGCATGGAGGTCCCAGGGCCACGAGCTGTAGCTCTACTCGTGGGTGTGATACACCCCAGATTCATGGCACAGAGATGGCAGCTTGGGACCATGTGGTGAGATGTGGCCAGTCTGCAAGCAACTGGGTAAGGAGCCAATCCCATAGCTCAGGAATTCCCAGTGGTCTCCTCTACACTTACAGTGACTCAGGACCATGCAGGGAGAGTCCCTAGTGAGCAGCACTGTGCACCTTGTGTTGTGTGATCCTGTGTCCAGACCTGAAGACTGTTCTCCACGGTACCCCACACATTCATACAAATAGTTCTTTTCCTGCAATCCTCTTTCACCTGCCCTCTCCAGTTAACTACTGAGTAGATCATGCCCCTTTGCTTCCCTGTCTCCAGTGCTGCCTGTGCTGTGCTTACAGGTGATAACACAAACTGAGTCCCACCGCCAACGACTGCTGCATGAGGCAGCAGCCAACTTGTGGTCCTGGGGGATCAAGGTGAAGAAAATCAAGGCCATTTACCACATCCTGAATTGCTGTAACATCGACGTCACCCAGCAGTGCGTCATTGCAGAGATCTGGTTCCCAGTGGCTGATGCTGACCGGATAAAAAGAGCTCTCCACCAGGGAATGGTAAGAGACTGACATTTTGGGTCCTTGAAGCTCTCACCCACACTGAATTGTTTATATGTTGAGCATACATTCAAACTTGTCTGTTACTGTAATGCAGAACTCCCTTTTCCGTTTTAAGTTGAGGTTGTTGTACGATTGTTTAGTCTTCCATCTTTTGAGGCAGCTTAAGGTCAGCATTAAATCTGGGCAGGTTTGTAACTGACCCACCAGGCAGCAGTGCTGTTGTGGGGCTGATTCTTCTCTCCTATCCCCTCCGACTGTGTCTGTCCTTGTCACCGGGTTTGCAGGAGCGCAGTGGCTCCACAATTGCTCCCATCCTCACCGCCATACACACCAGGATGGCACCACCCACCTTCAACAGGACCAACAAGTTCACAGCTGGCTTTCAGAACATCGTGGATGCATATGGTGTGGGCAACTACAGGGAGATGAACCCAGGTGAGAAACACTCAGCTATCTGTATCTGGCTTGCATGAGCCAAAGTAAAGCCTTTGAGCTCTCTCACTATCCTAAAACATGTACTCATTGCCGACTGAGAAATCTGAACCGTATTGGAACTGCTTGGTGTATAGGTATGGATTTTCTTAAGCAAAGCATTTGGCTGTTGGTCTTCAGTGAATGATTGTGATGGAAATAATGAACTATACAAATACTATAGTTCAAGGATGAGGAACAAATGGTGAAACAGCAGCTCTGAGGAAAAGAACTAAGCTCATAAGGCAAATGTAAGTTGAGCTTATTGTGTTGAGGCAAAAAAGGCCAAAAGGACCTGATAAAAGTGTGAAACAATGGTAGAGAATCTCAGAGAGACCACTGAGAATGAATAGAAACCTAGAAATGGGGGCTTATGGGAAAGGGTCAGATTAACTCAGGTTGTTGGGGCTGAGCAGGTTGAGAAACATGATAGCAAACTTTAAATACATTATTCTGTTGCAAACCAGAATGCAATTGTCTACACATGGTGTTTATTATGCTGAGACAAGAAACAAAGGATAAAATAGCMAGGAAGATACAGGTCATACAATTGAACAACCTTTCTGATGGTAAAGCTCATTCTGCACCAGATYTGACTGCCTGGTGTATAGGGCAGGGGTTGAGGAGGCTTTTAAGGGTAGCACCTGTAAGGAATGACCTGATGAGGTAGACTGCTTCTCTGATGAGGAGAGAGCTCAGCTTCTCAACCTTTCCCTCCTGCAGCTCCATACACTATCATTACTTTCCCCTTCTTGTTTGCGGTGATGTTTGGGGACTGTGGCCACGGCGCTGTCATGCTGGGCTTCGCACTCTGGATGGTCATTAATGAGAAGAGCCTTCTGGCCCAGAAAAGCACTAATGAGGTGAGTACCAGGGAGCTGGTGCACACCATCAGCATAGGGAAAGGTTCATCAGCCTTATTTGATAAAGGGGACATCCAGCCCTCTAAAGGCTGAGTGGAGATCCTTTGAAGATACTTGTGAGACAGAGATTTGGCAAGTAATTCTACCTGCTTATACACAGAGACCTGGATAGGCCTAAGGAGCCCAAAGTTTCCTATAAATAATTGTATATACATAGATTAGTGGACTCATGTCTACTGTGGGTTGAGGCTCACAATTTGATGGACGTGCAGGTACTTTGGTCACTGGCACTGCCTTCTCCCTCTGCAGATCTGGAACACCTTTTTCAGCGGGCGCTACCTGATCCTGCTCATGGGCATATTCTCCATGTACACTGGCTTCATCTACAATGACTGCTTCTCCAAATCATTCAACTTCTTTGGTTCTTCCTGGCACGTCATCCCCATGTTTAAAAATAACACTTGGAAGTAAGTGCTAAATGTAGGAAAGAAGTAAAAAAACACCAAATGGAGCACGTAGGCTTGGAAAGAGAGGCTGCCTGTGTGGGGAAGGGAAGGACTCCCTGCTGTGGATGCAGTCATGAATGAATCAGAGGTTTTGTCTGACACACACAGATGAACTCACTATTGAAATGGAAATGTAGAGTCCCCGGGAACACTCCTGTTTGTTCAGGCACTGATGTGCATAAAAATCTGCAGGTGTCCAGGACTGATGCATAGGGAATTATCAGTGTGATGGAGACTGTCATTGTGTGGGGACCATTTGCATGCACATAAGTGCAGGATAACAGGTCACAGAAAGGCTGGAGTCAGCTACAGATATCCTGTGGTAGTCCTCAGCACACCTCACATAAATATATCGTAGGCTTACATGGAGAGATTAAGCTGCAAAGGTCATTTCCCTTTTCTCTTGTAGTAAGGATGTGCTTCTAGACAATACAGCGCTACAGTTGGATCCAGCAGTCCCAGGAGTCTACTCTGGAAATCCATATCCATTTGGAATAGATCCGGTAATTAAATTAAATTGCTCTAAGATAATTTGTATTTCAATCCTGTTTCTACATATCAGGTACATCAGTAGCTCCCTGCACTCTCTCCTGAAGCTGTGCTTTTCACTTCTTGCTCTTTGTCTGTTCCTTATATAGCTGTTGTTGTCTAACCCCAGCCAGCAGCCAAGCTCACTCCCCCACCAGTGGGATCAGGGAGAGAATTGGAAGGATAAAAGCTGGAAAACTTGTGGATTGAGATAAAGACAGTTTAATAGGGAAAGCAAAAGCCACACACACAAGCAAAGCAAAATTCAAAAAAAAGGAATTAATTCYCTGCTTCCCATGGGCAGGCAAGTGTTCAGTCATCTGCAGGAGAGCAGGGCCCTGTCAGTAGTGGTGACTTGGGAAGACAAACCCAATCACTCCAAATGTCACCACCTTCCTGCTTCTTCCCTCCACTTTATACAGTAAGCATGATGTCATATGGTATGGAATATCCTTTTGGTCAGTTGGGGTCACCTGTCCCGGCTGTGTCTCCTCCCAGCCTCCAACTTCCTCACCARTGTGACCCTATGAAAAGCAGAAGAGGCCTTGGCTCTGTGTAGCCCTGCTCAGCAATAACAAAACATCTCTATATTATCAACCYTSTGYTCAGCACAAATCCAAAACACAGCCCCGTACCAACCACTGGGAAGAAAATTAACTCTACCCCAGCTCAAACCAGCACATTCCACCGCTTATTCCATATCATTTACACCATGCTCAGGTCCCACACTGTTCAATACAACTTCATTAACCACCACTCCCCCTCGCGTTCATCAGTCCTTCTGAKGCTTTTCTTTAGCCATTAGCAATTAATATATTGCTGACAGTTCTGCACAGGCAGCAGCAAAATGGAAAGCAGGAAGGAAGTTCAATTTTCCTGGAGAGTGGTCTTGCGCTACAGTCTCCCTTCCATGACCAGTCTGCCGGACACAGTTTCCTTACTTGAGCCCTTAACCCATTCCAGAGATACCCCACCAGCTGGAAGGCAAAGTTCCAATTTTCATGCAGTCTATTGATTGTATGAAGTGTGAAGTAATGCCAGTGTTAATTAACTTAGCCACATTTTCTTCTCTGTGTCCTRTTTCTCTTTTTCTTGTCATTTTGTCTTTACCACATGTTAAAATGTAGTTGTTAACATCAAGTTTTCCTGTTTCAATCCTCATATTAGCATTAGCCTCTGTTCCCTGCGGGATGTGCTCCCATTTCAGTTGGTCACACAAAGTAATTCTGACTTCCCTTGGTTTTCAGAGACATTGGCCTTGTAGTGAGTCTCTTATAAACTCAGCTCTAGAGCTCTGCCCAGGATGTGGGCAGTCCAGTTCAGGAAGTCACATCAGAAGCAGCTGATTTTTTTGCATGCTGCCCTGACACGTCACTAACTTAGGTTAACCTAGACTGCCTCTTCCAACATGGCTGCTGCCTGCTCAAGAGGCTGGGAGTCCTGGCTGGGAGGGAAGAATGGCTGAACAAGTGCTGGCAGGGAAGAGGTGGACTGGAAACACCAGCCCCTGTGTGGCCCTCTCTGAGGAAATTATCCATGTCATCTACCCAGAAGGATGGATGGCTCTTTGCRTTTTGCAAATCCTGGTGGGATAACTGAGGTGTATCTTGGAAAAAAAGAGTCACCCTGASATGAAGAACCTAGTCTCTTTGGTAGCCAAAGAAGAGGCAGAGCATGTCAGACAAAGGCACAAAATCTAATATTTTACCATTCAAATAATCCTGTCTTCCTCCTTTCTGTTCAGGTACTATACTTGGTGTCTGAAAAGTGGTATTTCCTTACTATCTCTGAGGACAGAAGACTTGGGATCTAGGAAGTTTTAGAAGAAAGGAGAAGCAACCCTGAAGCTCTGTAGCATAATAAAGGCAGGACTGAGAAGAGATGTTTGTCCTAACGTAACTAAAAAGTTAGTGCAGAGAGGCAGGCAATAAGCTGATCTCCATGGCCAAAAWGTTGAAAATAGGTTTTTTCATTCAAACAAAATTTTGAAAATTCTCTGCCCTCAGTACTTCTCTGATGAAGGTGAACAAATTTCCACAGCAGCAGGAGGGATTTTCTCATGCCTTTCCACCTCTGCTAAAGAAGATGATTCAGCCTAAGGACAGGAAATGACACAGAAAAGATATAGGTTCTGCTACTACCCTTTGCACTGGTTTCTGGAGGACTGAAGCAAAGTCATAGAATCATTTTAAATCCCTGTTATTTCCTCTGTTAAACAAAGCTAATACTTTATAGCTGTCAGACGAATACCTTGGCAGAGTGAAAAGTATTATAAGGAATGTCTGGATTTCTGTTGCTTGTCCTCTTGCTAGGACTGGTAGAAGTAAATTGATGGTGTCAAAGCAACAACTTCCACAAATCTGTTATCGATCAAACATGTGAAAATCTTGTTCTCTCTCTCTTTCTCTGCTCCTTTACCCAAAGATCTGGAATGTTGCATCTAACAAGCTGACTTTCCTGAACTCCTACAAAATGAAGATGTCGGTTGTCATAGGGATTGTGCACATGATTTTTGGGGTGGTACTCAGTCTCTTCAACCACATGTAAGTTTGTTTCGCCAAGCCTGTTGCTGCAGCAGCACACAAGTCCTCATCACTAAACTGGTGTCCTTCCTTTAGAGAAAGCCTCATATCTTGGACTGATGACTTGAACTTTGTCCTTTCCCCAGTGTGAGTAGAAAGGCCCTGTGCACTGACTGACTCACACCATGGTTGGTATGCAAGGCGAAATGCAAAGGACAACCATCACATTGCAGATATTTTCTTCAATAAACTCTCTTTTAAACTTACTTCCTTATATTCTTGATTCTGCAGAAATACTGAAGCACATTAAATTAAAAATGTATAGCACCTCCCACTATTGACAATTTTTCCTCAACAAGCTCCTTTGGCCCAAACCAAAGCACACTGAAATCTTGTGTGCRTGTGTATTGAATCTATGTGTGTGAGCATTTCACCCGGCTTAGTAGCCTTTCTTCAGGATTTGTGGGTGTGCATGTCTGTATCTCTGCCTCTATATTTTGCAACAAAAAATTAAAAATAGTGATAGAGTGGAGGGGCTGACGCTATCACATTGAGAGACTCCAAAGCTGAAATGTGTGTAGTGACCATCAAGGACAGAAAGTGTTTGGAGAGGACAGAGAGCACTGCCCGTACAGAACTGTGTAGTACACCTGGTTCTGACCTTCCTAGGCATATAATTCTTAACTTTGTAAATCAGCCATTTTTTGAAAATTGTCTTTTATTTCAATGTAATAATCTTTTGAAGTGCTGAGATACTGGTAGGTCAAGCACAAAAATCTGAAGAGAATCAGTACAACAAAGCTTTTGTATTTAAACAATGGCTTTCATTGATAAAGCCTGTAATTATGGACTTCTCTCCTGGCTAGTGATAGTTGTATATTTGTTAGGTTATTTTCCAAAGGCTAAGTAGTGTACAGTATTGCCAGACTTGGGTGCAAACTTGTATTAATATTTATTGTATTAATTGTAGTTATTTTTCCTGATTCTTTCCAGCTACTTCCGGAAATACATAAACATTATCCTTCAGTTCATTCCAGAGATGATTTTTATTATCTCTCTTTTTGGCTACCTGGTCTTCATGATTATTTTCAAATGGTGTCATTTTGATGTCCACTCATCCCAGAGTGCACCAAGCATCCTCATCCACTTCATCAATATGTTTCTGTTCAATTATAGTGACACTTCAAATGCTCCGTTGTATCTGCATCAGGTAAGGAYCAAGCAGCTTGAATCCACTGTAGTTTTGTATTTGCAGTGGGTGTTGTGGAGAGTGGGCATAAAGATATGAGGAACAGGCTCAGAAGCTGAATTACAAGTGACAGTCACGGAAGTGAAGTTCATTCTTCTGGTATTTGTGTTGGCCTTGTCAAAAGACAGGACAGAGAAGCCATCAATCAGTGATGAAGATGAAAACTCTTTCCTAGTGTCATCCTTACAAGAATGATGATGCAATTGAAGATACTGTTGGAGAAAAAATCAAAGGGTGACTAGAGATGCAAAGCTGGGTATTGCAGGTGTGGTGTCCTGAAGTCTGGTCACGATGCTTGGGACATCTCTTTTTCATGAAAATTTCCTATTTCTTCTTTGGAAAACTTGAATACTTTACATTTTCATCTAAAAAAATAGAAGTACCTAGAGGATATTCTGGCAGCTTTTTGTCAGAAATAACTCCTTTTGGGAGTTCACTTAAAAAAACCCAAACAAAACAGCAAAAAATTCTCCCCTAAGAGAAAACTTCTTTTAAAGTCATCTCTATTTATTTGCTCAGAACACAGAATTATATATATTTTTTATATTGATTTTACATCAGCAGCATCAGTGAAGAATCTGCAAGCAAACGCTGCAACCAGCCACACRTGTGCACCTAGATCCATACAGTTGCACACTCTGGGACTCCAACGTGAGCTCAGTTTTAGGACAGCTGTGAGTCAGAGTCAGCAGACTGTTAAGGGTTCAGGGGAGTTTGGAAAAACAGAGTTTTCCCAGCCTTCAAAAAGTCTTCAGATAACATCGTGCTTTGTAACAACCCAAAGCTTTCCCAAGGTGGCAATTTTTTTCTCCTACTCCTGTCCCCCTGCCCCGCCAGTAACAGAATGTGCCATCCGCCTGGGTAGTCTGAATGCAAATATTGTATGAGACCAATCATAAGGTGATCAGACATCTGAGCCAGCTTGAAAAAAATGCAGAAGTTGTAGTTTAAGATTTTCTTTGTTTGTTTTGTTGTGTTGTTTTCTGAAAGTACAAGCAGTTTTGTCAGGACAGCAATAGGGGTGCCACACTGCAATGTAAGAACACCTCATACTGTGGGGACAATGTGTTACCAAGCCTAAGCTATGGGGGTTCAATTCCCTTCTGGAATTGCAAATGTGGAGTAAATCCAGGGCAAGACTTGAATGACTTGGCTCTTACTGCAGCATTTCTACACTGATCAAAGCAAGGCAAACTGCCTGGCTCACACAACAGTTGGGACATTCACTTGGGACACTGGATGGCCAGGTTCAAATCAGTAATACTGGATTTTGGCAAATTAACCCTTTTCAGAGTAAAAGCCTTCCATCTGCAAGCCTCCAGCCATCTCTAGCTGGAAGTGCTTTCTGGAGCCTTAAGCACTATACATTTATTTTCATGTCCTTACAAGCAGAGGATACACAGCCAAACAGGGAGTATATCTGTGGTATTAAAAAAATTACCATTTTATAGAATCAGGTTTCTAACCATAAATCGACTTGGCTAAATGAAGTAAAGCAACTTTTTGCTCTTGTTGTTTTGTCTTTTAGAAAGAAGTGCAGAGTTTCTTGGTCATATTTGCTCTGATTGCTGTTCCCTGGATGCTCCTAATTAAACCTTTCATCCTCCGAGCCAACCACCAGAAAGCTCAGCGCATGGTAAGGGATGYGGATCAGTCAGGGGGGCTTCACTACAGCAAAGACAGCAAAAACTACTTGCAGTGATCTAATTCTGCTTTTCTCTGCTCTCAGGCTTTCTCTGCCAATTTCAAAGTGTGCTTTATGCCACGTATGCCAAAGACTTGTGTATGGATATGTCTGAGCCATCTAAACAAGAATCACAGAATGGTTACATTTGGAAGGGATCCCTGGAGGTCATTTGGTCCAACCTCCCTGCTCAAACAGGGTTCCCTAGAGCTGGTTGCTCAGGATTGTGTCCAGACAGCTTTTGTGTATCTCCAGAGAAAGAAACCTTTCCCYGGAAGCAGGAGTTTTGCTCACAAGGACATACCCTACTTCATGAGCTGACACCAAGCTCTTTCACATGTCATATCCAAAACTAAAGAAGGTTTAGAAAGTCTGAAGTGCCGATAAAGCCAAGGCAGGGAAAAGACCTCAATTATCAGCCCACAATCACCACTAACCACCAGTTAGCTGCTCTGTAGAAACAGGGCATCTGTGATAGTCCTGGCCTCAGAGAGATCACTGCTTAAACGAGAGGCTTGATTGCAAGCTGTTGCCTGCTTTCTAGCAGTGCTTTCCTCCCTAAGTGATTGCCTTCACATTGACAGAACCCTCCTTCCCATGGGCTCTGTGGTTTGCCCAGCTCTTTAGCACACAACTGCAGCAGCTGCACTTTCCCAGTTGTTCATTAATTCTCTCCTTTATTACACTAACAGGACTTTACTTGTCAGTCAAGATTTACTTCTCTTTATAGCTGGAGTTAGTGCCTGGAGTACCTTTTATAGGGCACAGATGTTTCCATTTGAAGAAAGAGACGCTGGTTGTGCTGCTTGACCTTTTCCAACCCCATCACTTCTGACCTATAACTGAAAGCCAGGTCCCTGGGAGACCTTTGCAGCCCTGCCTCTACACTGTAATTTCTCATTTTGTCATTCTCCTGGGATTTGGATGAAGGCTTGACATGACTGACTCCATCTCCTGCTTTTATGCCAGCAACAGCTGACAGGTTTTCCCCACCTCCTATTTTGCCCCCATATTTCTGTTCCTAATTTTCATATGTTAGCTGTCTGATCACATCCTACATTCCCCCAGATTTATATGTTTGCAGCAAAGTCTGTTTTCTACGCTGACATTCAGGTAAAAGCAAAGATAAAGTGAATGTGACAATGATTACTGCTGCAATAGGAAACAATATGTTGTCAGGAGACCTTTCCCAYGAAACCTGCTGGAAGCTATAAAGGGTGACAGGGCAGAACCTGACAGAAGCCATGAGGTCTATATTTGGTTATGCTGTATAATAGGCCTGTTGGATCAGGTTGTTGAGGCCTCAAGAAAAGTCCTATAAAGAATAATTGCAGAGAGAATATGGGTTKTCATGAGGTTTTTGTCAATTTAAAGTGAATTAAGAGCTTTGAATTGTATTTCTGCTTGTATCCAAGGAACTGTGTGACCTTCATCAAGTCACAGGATCCTCTCAGGCTTCATTGCTCTTTCACTTGATGTTAATTCCTTTGATTTGCACCCATCTAATTGAGATCATCAGCTTTAATGTACCTCAGTTTTCTCATTTGCCAAAAGTGATGGATCGTCTCATGGTGGGAACAAAAGGTGCATTGTAAGACTAGAAATAAATAAACTAGCTATGAMATAGTTGGAATCACTGGAAAATGCTTTAGGATGGAAAATATTTAGGTATWATTAGCCATTTGGTGGGAATATTCAGTATCTGTGGTCTATGACAACTGACTATTGTTGAAACTGTGTTCATGGTATAAATCCCTCATGTGTTACCYATCGTGAGGTTATTGAGGAAGTTCYGTGCCATGAACTTCTTCATTTTGGTATCAACCAAACATGCTGCATTTTGTTTCTGAAAGATCCATTCTCAAGCCATCTCAGGAAACCCTGGAGGTGAAAATGAGGTAGATGTCCCAGAGACCAATCACTCCAAGAAAGCTTCCCAGGGAGACCACAGTGGTGGCCATGAAGGACATGAGGGTGATGATGAAGAGGTAAGAAAATTTGGACAGAAAATTGTTCAGACAGACACAATAGTAGAAGACACAAAGTCAAGCAGAAGGCTCTTGCAGAGTTGCCAGCCCTTCTTTCTAACAAGATATCAACACACACTGTTGTGACAGTTTGTGTTTCCAAACAGAATAGGGTTTGAATTTTCATTGAATTAATTCCTCTAAATTTTTCCTTTGGTTTTGCCTGGTGGTGGCAGGCGTTCTTGCAAACCTCAAGCTTTTACAAACCTCAAGCTTTTGTTTCCTCAAGGGCGATTGTTTCGCTTCCACATTGCACCCAGAGAAGGTCAACCCTGTCCCAAGAGTCAGTGAGTTTTCCATCATTAAAATTGCGAAGGGGCATTTAAAAGTTAGCAACCAGAAGTGTTGACTAGGGAGACAAGTCTTGCTTCGGCAGATGTTGTCAAGAGCTTCTACAATAGGAAGCAACACAGGAAAAAGTGACAAAAATGTTTGTAGCAGTTGGGAGTATCAATACGGGGTGTGGATATGGATGGCTGTTCCCAGTCACACGGAATCCTCACAGATTTGCTTATTCTTTATTACAGAATACACTTATTCAGTGATATCTCCCAAAATGTTTATGCCCATAGGCAGATAGTCTGAAACACCCTATTTTACATAAGAATTTGTCTCTATAAGAAATCACAAAGATTGGCAGCAATTGGATTGACATTTAAGGATTTGAAATTGTAATAATGGAACACAAGCTGTTTCCTGAACATTTGGTTTTCCTTGCAACTGTATTTCTCCAGGGAGAATGTATGGGAAGATCATATAGAACTGACACTTTTCAGAGCAGTCTCTTTACCTGGAAAATATCTTTGTGTTGCTCAGGACACAGCAAGGAAAAGGAGTATGAAGAGCCTTTGGTGGAGTGTTGCTCTGCTAACCAGGAAGCCCTGAAGTAAGAAGTAATAAAACGTGTTTGGCTTTATGTTGTTTCAGTTCAATTTTGGAGACATATTTGTCCACCAAGCTATCCACACCATTGAATACTGCCTTGGCTGCATCTCCAACACAGCCTCCTACCTGCGGCTCTGGGCGCTGAGCTTGGCCCATGCACGTGAGTGATTGTCTGCCTCTGACTGTCGCTTCGCCAGCCACTCCATGCTGCTCATGGCTTCTGCTGGTGTTTGATTATTCCTGCAAATTTCTTCTTGTGGACTTTTGTGTCTCAGGATGTTTTGCTTCGAGTTAGATCAATCCAAGAAGCACTTGCTATAGCCTTAGGGTATGCAGATGAATGTTGAAATTACTTGAAAGAGTTATTTTGATTTTGTTCAGTAAACTAGAAAGAAAAGGTCTGGCTCAAGAGCTTCTGGAATTTGTCATTTTCGCTGGGATTTTTCCCAGCAACATTCAACGGAACATCACATTCCATGAGAAATGTACARCATTTCAATGTCTTTTTTCTTCGTTTGTGATAAAAACAGATGCTCAAATACTAGAAATCGCCTCGGGCTGGAACTCAGATTTTCAATGTCTCTAATTTTTCTGAAATGTTTTTTATTAATATTGCTGTAATGCCTCTGGCTAGGAGTTGCACCTGCCCTAAAGAATTGAGCACACAAAAAGGGGGARCCTGTGGTGTGGTGTGCCGTGGATTGACAGGGGTGAGCGGTACTTCTTGGTACAGAAATGGGCTTAGTAGGAGTTGAGTAGAACCTGATACACATTAGCTTTACGTGGAGGACAGATATCTAAATGTAATAATATAACACCACAAAAAATCTTAGCTAAGGGCAGTCCTATGTATTCTGCCTGGARAACCACCGTACTCCTTTGCAGCCTTACAAACTGGCATTGACAAGATTTTTTTTTTCCTGAGAGCAGCAGTTGCAAGGGATCCCTGGCATCTGTTATCTGATGTAACAGGTCATTGAATCTGAAGGGACAATGACTGGCAAAATGGGAGGCTGAACTGGTGGCTGGAGCATCTGATGGAGAAGAGCTGTGCTAAGTCCTTGCTTTGCCTGTAACACAAGAGGAAAATTGCTCAGTTCTGCATCTATCCTGTGTTACTGGGGTAGTTAATTTAGGAATATGTTATGGAGCTGAGAGTACACGTCAGATATACCAATGCTGTGAATGCTGATACAAACCTTACACGTCAGATATACCAATGCTGTGAATGTTGATACAAACCTATGCAGGAAAAAAAAATCTTAAATAGCATGGCAATAAACCTAAATACTAATACATCCTGCCTTGGGTGAAACAAGCTAGTTGTCTTCTTTTCTTCCCACCACAGCTTCTCCTTGAAMCGTTAAGAGAATTGGTTCGGAGAACAAATGGGAATTGCATGTCCCCTGTGAGTCCTAGCAGTCAGTACAGCTTGTATCCTAATGTACACACATATTGACTATGTCAGTCGATAACGTTCAGTGGCATTTAGCAGCAGGCAGTCCTAGAAGGCTTTGTGTTCTGCCTACCTGCCATGGTAAGGAAGTGTATATTAAACTGATGACTATCATGACAAGCTAACAGCAGCATTGGTAGTATGCTTCCATGGATTTGTGGTGCAAAGTCGAGCAAAACCAGCACCATCAGTTTCTAACACTGAAGAGGAGCAATTGAAAACAACCTGCACCCATTTTCCTTCCTCAGTTGTCATGGGCAGGCAGGGTGGCCATGCTTGATTACTGTCAGTATATTTTACTGTTGTGTGCATTTTATCCTAGGCCAATCCATCTAACTGGGAAAAATGGGTGAGCCGGCAGACTGCATGCTGTGTCTGTGCACAGCTGTTGCTCAGCATAGTTTTCCCTTTATTTCCTTCTGCAGAACTGTCAGAAGTACTTTGGACCATGGTGATGCACAATGGGCTCAGCAGCAGTGGCTGGGCAGGTCTCATCGTCATCTTCATCATCTTCGCAGCATTTGCAGTGCTGACAGTGGCCATCCTGCTGGTCATGGAGGGGCTCTCGGCCTTCCTGCATGCCTTGCGTCTACACTGGTACGTGGTGGGGCCTTCTGGAGCTTTTCCCAGACCAGTCTTGGGGAGGTAACAGGCTGTGGAAACAAGTGGCCACATCAGCCAATGTTAGACATGTTGTGCTGGTACCTGTGCATTAGAACATCAGCCGCCTTTGTGAGGGAGGCTCCTCCAAAGGGAGGTCAGAGCTCCCAGCTCCGAGCTGCTCCCTGGAGCAACCTGCTTGTCCTCCTGCACCTGTTGTGGTTGTGAGCATGTGAGGCAARTGGCAACCTGTGCCACTGGCTGCGTATCCCACCCAGAGATCRAACAAGACAGCTGCCTACAGCAGCAAGAGCTCAGCTGAGGGTGCAAAACCTGATGGAAACCTGATGAAAACCTGGGTCAGTGCTTGTGTGAGCCCAAGGTGAGCTCCAGGCTGTTCAGGCTTTGTGGCAAACCAGTTCGAAGTTAGCCCATGTCTGCCCTAACTGGTCACCAGTCCAGGCAAAGACAGGAGTGCGGACACACCATCAGTATGTGAGTAAGACCAAGGTGACAAAGCACCCTTCACCACCACCATAACTCRGCCTCCTGCCTGAGCCCCCAAGCTGTGCTCTTTTTTACCACGTAATGTCCCACCACAAATCATAAACACTGCCAAGGCAAACCGTGGGGCACGTGCTTGTCAGTGTGCAGGGAGGTGGAGATGTCTGTCTCCCACCAGGGTGTGCAATCAGCAGGTGGTTATCGCAGCTCGCAGAGTTGCTAGAAGCAGATTACCAGGCAGGCAGGGTCCTGCTGATTGGCCTCACGATAAGCATTTCCAGGCTGGCTGACAGCAAGTCAGGGCTGATGTTTGCCAGGTTGCTCCCTGGGCTGCTTGTGTCTCACTGCTGGCTCCACAAAGAGCCTACATTCCCAACTCAGTCCCCCATCTCTCATGGCTTCCCTTTTCCCATGGGTGCCATGTTTCATCCTCTTGGCTGGCTGTAGGTCCTGCCTACAGGCAACACTGATGCCTCCCTCTGCTCCTCCCTAGGGTGGAGTTCCAGAACAAGTTTTACGTGGGAGCCGGCTACAAATTTTCTCCATTCTCCTTCAAGCACATCATCAATGGCACCGCAGAAGAGTGAAGCCAGTGCATCACTCCTCAGATCAGGCTCTGTTTCCTTGTGGTCACTYGCCCACAGAGTAGGGTACGTGGGGTGAAAGAGAATGGGATGTGGCCCTTGGAAGAAGAGCAGCTGTAGATGAAAGTGTCCTAGCTACATTCCAATACACTRCTGTGTCAGCTGAGAGCTGACCCGTATCGGCTGGGCGGGCTGGACCCTTGGCCAAGTGTCTCCACTGATGTCTTTGCCAAGTACCTGGTCCTCAGCATCTGATGGGGTCAGCTGCCTATGGCTTGGTTGAAAAGAGGAGATGCAGCTTTGGAATTAAACCAGTTATTAATAATCGACTCACATGCGTTTTGCTCCATTTGCTGCCCTGTCTTTGTGGTGTATTCCTTTCCRAGGGAAATATGTTTCATCTGTTGTTTCAGGCTGTGGTTGATCATGTGACATGATTAAGTCCCTTACAAGATTGCAGCCCTTCATTTAGCACACAATGCAAACCAGCTCAAAGACAGATTGTATTGCAGGTCTGCAATTTTCTACATGCTTTACTAGGATAACCCCTTCTTTATCTGATTTGCTCCAGGGCTTTACAGCACTGGATTATAGAAATCTACACACATCACCACTTAACAAAAGTGTTCGTTTTGAGCTGTGTAAACAAAAGTTTCCACATTGGCAGCCATTTTATTTGTCTCTATTGATTTGTTTCTCACTGGAAACCAAAGATGACTCCTCTATTTTTCAAGATGGGTTGTTAAAGCAGATTGTGTAGAAATGCTAATACCTAAAGAACAGAAAGAAGAGCGGAATCAAAACAGCTCGCATGAATGTGAAGTACTGATGTACTGTGATCTTCTGAAATATTTGTGAATTACTAATCTTTCAAACTGAATCATAACAGGCTATGGGTTTTTTTAACTCTGAAGTATGTAAAGAAAACAGAGCACACCAAGGGATTTGGAATGGACAGTGCTCCTTTCCAAAGGGTGTGATCTTATTTTCAAACTTCACTCCCTTGATATCCAGCTCCACCAAAAAGCCCACCTGGGAGTGTTCCCAGCAAGACACACAGTGTAAAAGTCATCACAGATTGTGTTTCTGCAGTAGTCAGGCTTGAGAGTCACCTCCAGCTACACTGACAGGGGACAAAATACAGCCTCAGGCCAAGCAGTTTTTCCAGTTTTTCCCTTGTGGTCTCAAGAAGCTGTGCTGACATTGGGCGGCAGTTACCAACAGAGTCACAAGCATTTTCCCACAGCTTGGGTTGGGAGTAGCAGCTGGAGCTGAGAAGAGGTGGCACAGGAATGTGTCCATGACCTCTGCATGGTCCCATGTCACTGGTTCTTTGGACACAGGTAACCTATGCTACAGACAAAAACCACACAGACTGCAGATGGTGTCACAGTTGCTCAGTGTATGCACATCACCTTTGTTTCTTCTTTCCAGCCTTAGTTTATTCCTACTCAGAAGAAAAGCTGTCCTGCAGCAAGAAAGGCCAGACTAGTTTGGTGCATTACCAAACACAGAGAAAACAATTTGCTTTATGAAATAGTGGGTGAATTTTCAGCACAAACACATATTTTATCTTTATTGCACCCTTCCATGTGATTGCAATGTAACTGAGAAGATGATTACCAGAAACAGAATACCCGTTCCTATTAGAACTTCTTGGTGTTCTGCGCTTTGTCTAAGGTTTACATTTTCAGCAAGAAAAACAAGTTATGCTGTGAATACCGCAGGTGACAAGATGGTCTGTTGTTTACTGTACTGAACAGCAATTCAACCATTGGGCTTAATTCTGTATTCAGCTCTCCTTCTGTGTGCAACTGAATAAAACAGCAGAGCCTGTGTCTCACTTGAGCATTTGTGATATGGGCATGGTGCTTCTCCACTCCAYAAGAGGACCAAGCCCACTAATATTCCGGAAACAATCTGATGAAATATTGCTGTGAGGTAGGGTTGCACTGATACACTTTGAAAAGGCTTTCATCTGGGTTGTTTTTAAGAATTCTTTAAAAAAACAGAAGTGTTCCAGAGAGTGCCTTGTTTTTAAAATGTTTTCCTGCAGAAGATGAGGAGGATTTTGGAGCAGAGCAGTGACTGCCCGTTCCCCTGCACAGCTGCTGAGTGCAACATGTTTTCTAGTTGGTTGTATAAATGTGGCCATCAGGTGTGGTCAAATCCAACAGAAACCACTGCTACAGACTGATAGGGCTTTTTGGTACAACAGCCCAGTGTCTTTATCTTTACCCATTGCTGGAGGAGGTGTGACTTGTGATTACCTGACCCAAGCCAAGAACCTCAGCATCCCCCTCTGCAGCAGACTTGGGATCTGTGCCTAGGGGGGAATGGGTGCTTCTGGATCCAAAGCTCATCCCATTGCTAGGGAGTAGTTTGTTTCTGAGAACTGGTGGCATGTGTTACGTCATTTTGTGGGAAACAAACATAAAAGAAAACTCAGTGAATGACCATGTAGGAAGGGCAAACAAAGAAAGGAGGTCAAGCAAACTATTTTCAGTCACTCACACTCATTCTTTCCTGAGTTTTTTATTCCTTCTTGTGAGAGTTATTGCTRTGTGTGTCTAGACCCTTCAACCAGGACAATTTTGTGATGTGGAGGATGAATAAAGTTGGGTATCAAGTTTTTGTCCGGTCTCTTGGGTCCTCTGGACTGGTGATATTCAACTGGCTTTTGGACTGAGCTTTCAGAAACTCCAGGAATCAACAGTTTCTTGGAGTCCAGCCTTTGGCTCCTGCAGCAAACAGCACTTTCCTCAGCATTTACCCATATGACGGCTCTCCATCATGTCCTTGGCCAGCATGGAGTCCTTTCTTCTCGCTCCCACTCTTTTGTTTCTCCTGGACCTTTCATGCATGTAGACATTTCCATCCGTGCTTCACTCTGACCAGCCTTTGCCTTTCCATGGCAAATAATTAAAATATCACAAGGTGGAAAAAAAATGTAATAGACATAGTATCCCTTTGTGCAATCCCAAACACCTGGGCCTGAAAGCACATCTTTGTGGCTTAGAATATCACTGGTATTTTGGTCATTTTTTCCCTTCTGTGCTGCGGAGCTGGAATGCTGAAACATCTGCACACTCTGGCGATTGCACACACGCTGTCTGAGGTTTTTGCAATGAAACATAATGGTATGGATCTGGCAGCCTGGATCATGCGTCCCATTCAGCAGATGCCAGTAATGGCTGAATATTGGATATTATTAAGAAAAATATGTAAAATAAGGCTGTGAAATGGCATATGTTGGCTGGTAGCAAATATCTTCCAGATGCTTGGAAGCATAAGATTCAGCGTGGGAGTTACACATTTCGATAAAATTATTGCAGCATTGCTGCCAGCTCAGTGTACATACTCAAAACAGAAGGATTTTGGAAACCCTCATGAGAGAGAAGGAAAAAAACATCCCAGCGTCTTTGCTGGCCTACACCAATACCGACATGGAGTAGTAAAGGTCAACACATACACTCCTAGTTAAGAGCCCACACCTACCATAGCACTGAGATTTGCTGCACAACAAGGTTGGGATCACTGTGGCAGTTTAAGCCATGAATGCTCCCTGCATTTTGCTACCTGGTCAAGAAATTTAAAAGGATGAAGCAGCATGATGGTGGTGCCTGAGCTGGCTTCATCTGGCCTAAGGAAGGTTGGTGGCTGCAGTGCCCAGGCACTGCTCATGCTTTTGCAGAGGTTGGTAAACGTGCCTTACATGGGTACTGACTGCTGCAGGACCTGCATCAGTTAAAATCTTGCTGGTGTTCCAATAAGGCTGTCTCCCAGCACCCTGCTTCTGTCTCCTTGGAGCCATCCTCACAAGAGGGGATGGGCAAACACCCACCTGTGGTGGGCACTGCCTGTGGCGGGACCTGTAGATTCCATGGACCAAGCACAGGTCAGCACTTGGGCACCCTGCCTGCAGCACCTACTTCTGGGTGGTGGAGGTGGGTGGAGAGGGATCTGCGTCTGCCAGCAAGGAGGAAACCTGACTCCTGGGAGCTGGATCTCAAACCCACAGCACCTCCAACACTGTAAAAAGCGAATAGCAGAAGAGAAACAGTTAGAAAAGTGGAAAGGTCTTCTCCTTCGTGCCTGAGACACCACAGAGGTAAGAAAGCTTCACTAAAAAAATAAGTAAATATTTAATTAAGTCTGGCTCAATATTGGGGGCATCTGATAATTTGTATGATCAGATACCCCCACTCTCACCTATGGGAAGACTTCTCAGCTAGAGGAGGTCTCTACTGACAAGGTTCCCAGGTGGTGTCACAGGCAGCATTGCATGTTGTGTGCCCTTCGTGCCTCACAGCCCTCTGGTGTGGGGTCACAGCATCATTCCAACGGGTCCCAGCAGCAGTTTCACTGTGCTCTTGGTTGTTTCCTTCAGTTGGAGGATTGTTATTTTCCCTGCCAGCAGCAGCTTTGTCACTGCTGTTCTTTTGGCTCATGTAATTGGCATTTTAGTATTTTCAGTGGGATTTACAAAGAGCAGAAAATTTGTGACTCCCTGAAGATAGAYACTAGCTGCTCCATCAAGGAACAACAGGGCTGCAAAGGTTTGGAATGAGAAAATCACAGGTTTGGTAGGAACTGTTAGGAGGTTTACTGTGCCTGTGCAGATTTTGGTGTTTTTTGAGATGATAGAGAATGTATCCCACCTGCTCACCTGCTGCTATTTGAGAGTAGTGTGGTTCTCACATTAGCTGCTATCCACCATCCCTGATACCTCTGAGGGTGTCTGGTTACTGTGGGGTGTTGGAGGTGGCACTGCAGCCTTCTGCTTGAGCACCTGACCCTCCTTGGGAATTCTGCACAGCAACACCAGGGATCGGGCTCCCTCCCCTCTTCTGAAAGAGTTGTGGCACTTCCCAGAAGGAGGGCATGTAGCCCAGAGTGGGTAAGTGCCAGTGAAATGTTCCAACACCCCTCAGCAAACAGCAGCAGAGCATCCCAGCATCAGGATGGGTGGGCAAAGGCCCAGGGCTTGATCCTTGTCCTGCCAGCACCCTGGGCTGTGCCTGCCAGAGACTTTTAGAGGAGAGTGTCTGTTTAACCAGACAGAGGTGTGATGTGGCAACTCAGGGCAGAATGTGTTTGTAAGTCCCTGGTCATAAAGGAACAGAAAAGGAGAAAAACAGGTGCCCAGATTTTGTTATTGCAAAGCCTTTGGCGATTCAGACACACAGTAAATCTTTACCTCTTCTCATGGGCTCTTCCAAGCACCTTGTTTTGTTTCTGTGGACCCGGTTCCACTTGGAAATGGTCCCTAGCTGTTGGCCATCATGGTCAGCTGGTGGCACTGCATACTGCTGGCAGCTATTGCTGCCTCTGAGGACATTGCTGAGAGACAGATTTAAGCAGTATCCTATGCATCCTCTTGGATGCTGGACTGTAATGATCTGTGACAGCAAGGTCAGTGTATGTGACCTGACTGACTAATCTGCCATTAGCCCTTAATGACCTCCTCATAACCGTACCTCAGTATAGTATCAAGGTATCCATCCTGGGAGCACTGTAATTCCATGCTTTCCATATTTGCGCTGCCCTCTCCCTCAACTGGGATTTTGTATCTTTCATTAGACGCTCTTGGGCATTAATTCCCTCCAGCTCTCGCCCTGCTGCAGCCTCTCCAGTCGCTGCTGGTTGGCTGTGACCACTGCCTGGGCCAAGCCCAGCACCCCTGAAGGGAGGTATTTAAAGGAGAGAGTGTCATCAAAGTGAAGATGTGTTGAGACTCCCTCCCCAGCACCTGAGCATGTACTCAGCAGGAAAGCCTGTGGGTTAAAGCAATCAGTGTGCTTAATCCATGCCCTGGTGTTAAAATGAGTTTTTCTGATGAGGAAAAGCAACAGTGATGAGGCCAAAGGATCTAGTGCTGGAAGCCAGAAAYACCAGCAGAGGAAGCCAGCTTCCCCCTGTTGCAATCCAGAACACATGGCTGTGTTTCTCGATACCCTGAGAGGATGGGGATTAGCATGGCAAGGGGTGAGGCAGAGGAGCTGGTTTGCACCAGGAAGCTGTGTGCAGCCTGGGTGAGGAGCTCAATGCTAGCATGCTCCCAGGGTTAGGGAGCTGGCTGGATCACCTGGCTCTGCCTCAGTGGGGGCTGAGCAATTGCAAGCTGCAGCACCTCTACTGCTCACTCAAACCCAGTTCCCACTGGCGAGCCTCCAACAGGAGCAACCACTACTAGTCATAGCATGTCTTGGCTCTTGGAGATGCAGCACCTTTTAGATTGGGTCTGCATTCCATTGATCTCTGGTCTGGGGAAGTTGCCACATGCTCTCTTGTGCTAGCAGGTCTCCAGTCTTCCCTAAGGCAGTCCCTGGACTTTCCATAAAAACACAAGCCAGTGCGATATGATGACAGATCTCCCTCAGTTCAACCAACTTACCCAGTGAAGTTTCTATGTGTTTTTCACCAAAACCCCAAAGGGAAGGGGCATCTCCCAGTAGCTGCATGAAACAAACTCATGTTTGACCGTATCTGAATGTTTCCACTCCAGCACAAGAAACTGCCTTGCTGTCTTGTTGCTCAGATGGCTTTGTGACTGTCCTGAGGTTTCACAGGTAAATCCTAGCCTTGCCTGACACTGACAGTGGATCCCAGCAGGAGCTGAGATGGCCACTGCACCAAAAGAGGCAGAAGATGCTATTGGCTTGGAGGAAATCCACACGGAGAGAAAAGAACCACCAAAAGGTGGGTTTGTATTGGCAGGAAGAGAAATCTAGGTCCTTGTTTAGCTGGGATGGAGCAAGGGTCCTCAGTCATGCCGCTCCAGTTACCTCTGTACATGGAGCCACAACATCAGCATCCTGTGCTCCCCTCCTGTCACAGCTGGTGACTGCTACCTATGGCAGCTGGAAGAGCTGGCKGGCTTGTAAATGTAAACATTTTGTTATATTGGTAATTCAAGGATTTGTTAATTTGGGATAATTTTTTAAAATGTTATTCTATTTCAAAGGCATTTTAAAGTGTACAAGGCTGTCCTTCGTCCATTCCCAGTGGCTGCTGTTTTAGCAACCCCTTGTTGTGCCTGGCCCCCAGGACATCCATGAGCTGGTCAGTGCACACAAAACTGGTAGACGTTTCCAGCCTTTTTCCTGGTGCACTTCCATAGCAGCACGAAAAACGTTGACGTTTCATGAAGAGGAGGTACAATTTGACTGCTGACAGGTTTTGTTTCTTATTTTCCTTTGCTATTCAGGGCAAAAGACATTTACAGTGGAAGAAGCTGTGGAAACCATTGGRTTTGGGAGGTTCCACATCGTGCTTTTCCTCATCATGGGTAGCACTGGGGTAGGTGTCTGTCGCCATCTGAACTGGACCAAAAAATACTTTCTTCTTATTTTCCTCCTTACTGTGCAATGATAACCATAAGCACTTATTGCAGCCAGCCCTTTTCCACACATACCTTCTCAAGCAGAATATCTGCTATTGTCATCATTGGTGAAAGTAGATTTTGTCCCCACTGATATCAGCCCTATTTCAGGGCAAAGCTGAGCAGGTCGGCCCAGAGCATCGCGGCTTGGCCCGTGCCCTGGAGTGCTGTCAGGGCACATCTTCAGTACTGCCTGAAGGTTAGGTTTAGCGTCACAATGGAATTTTTCATGTTGTCCCTGTGGCACCCAAACTCTGTAATCTGGCACAGGAGCACTGACTTTTTCTCATCCCTGGCTACCTGAAAAATTTCCTAACTTTCATGGTCTTGGGTTAATGGTGTATCTGTTTTGGGAACTTGAGGCCAGACTGGGGTAAAGATATAGTGAGGATCTATCCATGAGGATCAGTGCAGCTGAGGCATAGAAGTCTGTAGCTGTGTGTAAACAATCAGCTCATTCCTAACTGAAGCCAGCTGCTGAGGCAAACAGCCAATGGAGAAATGCTGTTTTTAATCGAAAACAGTTTGAAGAGTTCATGTTAGATGCCTGAATTCACAGCCAGGTACCTAACCAAGCAGCTTGGTTTCCAAAAATCATTGAAGATCTACTAACACAGCAGGGCAAGAGTCTTCTCTGCCGAGGATGACTCTTTCCAAACATCCTCAATATACAGTGTACCTATACCTGCTTTCTAGGTGCACCTTTCTCTCCTCTTCTGTCTATTGCCAAGATCTTCCAGATCAGGAACAGGGCTCAGACCACTGTGGAGGCACCACGGCTTCACTGGACTGTTTTGATAGTGGGACTGCCATGACTGCAGGCCTTGTAGGGCTGAGGGAMTTTCCCTGTGGTCTCCTTGTGGTTTCCCTTCTTTCTAACACACACACACACTTGTTCCCAAAGGTGGCTGAAGCCATGGAGATCATGCTCATAGCTGTTGTGTCCCCTCTCATCCGATGCGAGTGGCAGCTTCAAGACTGGCAGGTGGCTTTAGTGACCACAGTGAGTGACTCATGTTCCCCCAGACAGGTCATCCTGCTGCCACGAGMGCACGCAGCTCACCCGCAGTTCAAGGAGCAGAGCTGCCCTGTGCAGCTGAGAGCGGGCCCTCCACAGCTGTGTTTCAATTCCCCTCAGATGGTGTTTTTTGGCTACATGGTGTTCAGCATGGTGCTGGGACTCCTTGCCGACAGGTATGGCCGCTGGAAGGTGAGTGACAGTCGAGGGCTRTGTATCCTTCTGAGCTATATGGGAGCCATGCACCTGGCTGAGCCAGTTGGATGACCCTAATTTTTGCCCTTTTGCAGATCCTGCTGCTCTCATTCCTCTGGGCAGCCTATTTTTCCCTGCTGACCTCGTTTGCCCCATCCTACATCTGGTTTGTGTTCCTGCGGGCCATGGTAGGAGGTGGTGTGTCAGGCCACGCGCAAGGGTAAGGCTGTGCAAGTTGTGTTCCCAGGGAAAGTAACCGAGGGGCTGGAAGGGGAAAGGGGCGCAAATTCCCACATCGCCTTAACACAAAAAGCTCTTCTGTAATTTCACTAAATCCCCATCAATTGACCTAATTTGCRGTTCCCAAGGACTCCTGAGGCCTGGAATAGAGGGGGCAGCTGGTTTATGTTAAGTTGGTGACAGAGGGATTATTAAGCACATATAAAAACAGTTAGGCAGGTAACAGATGAGTAAAGGCTGCTTCCTCATTAAAAATAAAAAAGCCAYAACAATTCTGCTTAAGTAGCAAATTCTTTTTGAATGATGTAAAACGTTCCCACTGAAATGAAACTTTTTGTCCTGATGGAGCAGAAAGGGGGACATGGGGAGGAGATATTTGCAATATTAACAACCACTTCACTAGGAGCCTGCTAAAATGAATTTTTTTTTTGTTAACTCATGGAAACAAATGCAACATTTCATCATCTTCTGTGGTTCCTCAAAGCCTGGTTGCTGCCCACACAGGAAAGCCCAAAACTGCTCACATTGACCTCAAAGCTCTTTGCTGAAGGAAAGGAAAGAACATGGGGGAGAGAGGTGCTGTTGGGAGGAGAYGGCACCCTGTACCCGGGTCATGCATCCGCTGAGCTCCTGGCACTGCCTCCCTCACAGGAGGGCCCCCATTCCCTGGCCAAGGAGGCTGCTAATGAGCCTCATGGGGAAGGGGGGAACATTTTATAAAACACATCACTAGCTGAGACAGAAAGACCCAATGTGGGTCTCTCCCCACCTCTCTCTCTGTCCAGCCAAAAAAGCACAATTCACACCTGTGAGCTTGAGAGRTGCCAGCACCAAGAGCCCCATGCCCTGAGGGTAATCCAACCATTTAAAAAGTGGAAGAGAGTGTTTTCTTTATTTAAGGAAGAAAACACCTTTCCGTAAAACTGTTTATTTCTATGAACATACACTTTGCCTGTGCTGACACCTCAGTCACCCCACAGAACATTCCCATAGGTTTCCTGATGTACAGGCAGTAGTGTTTACCTGCTTGTATCCCACAGCCATGGGCTGGAAAGGATTCATGMCTTGTGTTTCCCTTGCATGTAATTTGGTGCCTGCCTGAGTGGAAGGCATACAGGACAGGAATTCCTCTTCTCTGGGTGCTCAGTGGTGGAACAGGGATAGTATTCTGCCTACGGGCAGTACCATCCAGCACTGGCTGACCTGAGCTGAACTGTTACTTGATTTATATGGAAATTCTCATGGTATCTATTTCTGCTTTTTTTTCCCTTTTTTGCTAGACTGATCATAAAAACGGAATTTTTGCCCACCAGATACCGAGGATACATGTTGCCCTTATCTCAGGTAAAAGTGAGCATGTTACTGTTTCTTCTAGCTCCGAGTCCCGGGAGATTTATCCCACTGCAGTTTGAGAGCCAGGTCTCCAGCACATCCGTGTTTCTTCCAGAGGAATCACACTTGTCTGGGTCTAAGCAAGTGTCTGCTGGCTCCTGCACCTCAGAGTGTGGCATCTGTGTTATTAAAGACATATACAGGCAGCTGCCTGCAGGAGAGAGACAATAATCTTCTCAGATAATTTGATGCTCCAAACATTGTATGGGGATTTTGAGTGATAGCTGTCACCCAGCCTCTTGGTTTACAGTTGATAATGGGGTCAGTGCTGATGGCAGGCACTGGAGCTAGTGGCATTCCCAGCCTGCTCCAGGCTGAGGTGTATCCCYCCCACTCTTTGGACCCTCAGKGATAACAAATGGTTTATGCAATGAYCCCCCCTAATCTGCTCCTCTTCCTGTCCCCTGCCCAGGTTCTGCCAGGGGCTTTGCACAGGACAGGAATAGCACAGATAGTCCCAAATTTGGCCAGAGACATGCTGGGAGGGTTGTGCCCATTTGCTGGGTTCTTGCTTACTGCAGACTTCTGCAATGGGCACTTGTGGCATGTGCAGATGATGGGTGATGACCCCACTGAGCACACAAATTCATCCAAGTGTTGAACCAAAATTGTTTGTAYACAGTCTTGGTGGCAGGGAGAATTTGCTTTTCACTGCAGCCTCCTTGATCCCAGGGAATCATGACCAAGGTGTCATCAGAAACATAAACATTTATGAACAATCTTGTATTTCTCCTCAGAAATTTGTTATTTCTCTAACAGACTATTCATGAACTTGTTGCAGCTTTTATGTACTTTTTTTTGTGATTTGTCTTGGCTGAGCTCCCTTGGGTGGTCCCATGGAAAGGGATGTGTCTCCTAATGGCAACAAGTGAACTTCAAGGAGGAAGGTACTTGCAGATCAAAGGCCAGATTCTCTGTTGGTAGAGCTTGGCATTGAGTCTACTGGAGAGCCACCAACTTCCAGCAGTGGAAATCTGGCCTGGTTTTGCCTTCTGAGCTTGTAAATCTGCTGCTTCCCTGCAGAGACTTAGACAAGAGAAAATGCATGGGCATGAGCACTAGCAGGGAAGTTAATGGCAGGATAAAAGCAGTGGCTTTAAGTACAATGGTAGCCATAGCAAATGACCTGTTTTCACCTGGAGCTAATTAAGCTCAGTACCTTCAGCTGTACCTCCCCAAGTCCTTGTCTTTCCCTCTTTCCTTCCACCCAAGCCCAGCTTTTCAGACAGCCAGGGGATGGCTCAGCTGAACCTCAGCATTCCCTAGCACACTTCCCYACCTATCCACAGAATCAGACCAGAAGAAAAAAAATAAACCACTGCCATGTGTTCATGTTCTAACCYCTTTCTTTCCCTTGGAAAGGTGTTTTGGTTGGCAGGATCCTTGTTAATAATTGGCCTGGCATCAGTGGTGAACCCAACCATTGGCTGGCGGTGGTTGATCAGAATTGCCTCCATTCCTGGCATCCTTCTCATCCTGGCGTTCAAGGTAGGAAGATCTCTACTCTCCACTCCCTGCTGCACCACCACTGATGTTTCCCCAGGCACCAAGAGGCATTGCTCTCCACCCCCTGCAAGTCTGGGGCTGTTCTTGTGCCCTCCTTTCTTCTCTTCAGTCCTCTCACCCAGAGGCTTGGTAAGGTCCTGATGGCCTGGCGGGGCTGCAGACCAGCTGCTGGGGAGACGTTACCTTGCCAGCAGTGGCCTGGCTTTGCTGTAGCCCCCCAGCAGCCCAGGTTCCAACGTCCAGGCTGCCAGAAGTACCCAGGGATTATGGTGATGTGCGTCATCTCATTTTGGAATGTCAATTAATTCAGGGTTACTTTTGTCAAACCTGTGTCTTTGGCTTCCATGTTTCATAAGTGCTTGACACAGATGTCTCAGTGGCAGAGCCCTGGGAGCTGGACCAAGAAATGGGTTTGTTGGGCTGGGTGAGCCCCCCGAGATGTGGCACACAGGGGTACCCTAGGGCATGGCTGGGGAGGAGGACAGGCCAAAGGCTGCTCCAGTTCATGGAGTGCCCTGCGCTGACCTGACCAGGCTCCTGGGCATGCTGGGACGCTGTGAGTAGGACAAGAGAGGTGCAGAAAGGCTTTCCTAYGCTGCTCTGCTTCCAGTTCATCCCAGAGTCGGCACGGTACAACGTGTCCGTGGGAAAAACGGGGGCTGCGCTGGCCACGCTGCAGAGGATAGCCAGGATGAATGGGGTGGCCATGCCAGAGGGCCAGCTGAGGGAGCCTCCCAAGGTAAGTTGAGGCTGCAGCTCTGCCCAGCCAATCCATCCTGGGCAGCGCTGTCAGCATCTGGGATTCAGGGAAGGAGTGGGATGTCTTGCTCTGCCTCTCTTGTCCTCTTTGCCTGGCTTCTTTCCGAACAGCTGTTGAATGTGATGATGAAGATGTCAATTTTCTTTTGGAGAAACAGTAATCTTGGCCTTCAAAATGGAATGGAGTTTTCTGCTTTTTTTTTTCTCCTTGGTCTGTGTTTGCTCAGAAAAATATTGTGCTAAGAAAATATTTGCCTTCTTTACCACGAAAAGGGCTCCTGGCAAAGCATGCTCCTCCTTATTTCCCACCCATCCTGCAGGGGTGTTCCCTCTGCCATGAGACCTGGGAACTGACCCCTGGGGTCCCTCTCAGGGCTGTGACAGGGCAGGCTGCAAGGATCTCTGCCATGAGGTCAACACAATGTTCCCAGAACACCTCCCAGCCCCTGGCCTGGTTTGTCCACTGTGTCCCAGCACCCCAGGTGCCTGAGTGTGGAGCCACATGTCAGCAGAAGGCGGCCAAAGCAGGAAAGACCATTTCTCAGCTACCACCATCTGCACCTGTAGGCAGCTGAGCAGCTCAGGAGATGATCACTGCTGGACTAAAATGCCAAAAAGCACGTGTGGGTGTTGCAGGGGGGGCAGTCTCCCACCAGGGTTTTCCCCCTTACCCCCAGTCTGGGCCCTGCTGACTGGTGAGTGGRAGGACATAGGTGGCTCCTTTGACCCCCAAGAGAGAAAGATTAGACAAATCCATTGTCCAGGGCCTCAAAATTATTATCCAGCTCTTTTAAATCCCTTTTCTGGGCCTCTTTGGTGCTTATTCAATCCCACAGGCACCAAGTATTGTCCTTAGCAATTCATGCAAGATGGTGCTATTGTATTGGAATTAGTTAGGATTAAAGCTTCCCTGTAGTTTTATTGAATTTATGTAATGGACCCACATTGGATGTGGGAAGGGTTTTTGTTAGTTGTGCACCCTCTCAGGCTTAACCATTGATGAGGAAAATAAAAATAAAGGCACCCACACTACCCCTGTGAACTCATCTCCCTGCGGTGGTGGGATGCTGGGGCAGCTCCTGGGGAGCAGCAGGGCAGGCAGGGTCCCCAGTGCCTGCCTGTCTCTCTGCTCACTGGCACTTCAGAGCTCCCAGCAAGATGTATGTGGCCAAAAACTTGCTCCACAGGCAGAGCAGCACATGGGGCAACGGGAGCTGGCAGAAGCTCCAGCAGGGGTAGTCCCTTAGCAGCAACCAGAGCCCCCTCTGGCACCATCATGGTCACACTGGGACTGCTGGGATCGGTGGGGGCTGGGAGTGCTCTCTTCTCCCCTCCTACATCGTTTGCAGTACATCCTCCTGTGGGTATCTTTTGGGAAGGGGGTCTTTCCTCTCTGGACATTTGGTGGGTGCTGTGTTGCACCATCTGTCAGTCTGTCTGTGCCACCAGCAGCCTGGGGGCATGGGGAGGACAGGGGGGCCTGGAGTGCCAGCTGCTGCTGCAGAGCACTTGCTCCCGTATAAAAGATGCCTTTATAAAAAGTTCTCTTTCTGTCATATGATTTGCAGGAAAGGAGAGGAAGATTCAAGGACCTCATCCACCCCAAATACCTCAGAACCACTTTGCAAATATGGATCATATGGTAAAAAATTTTTTTTCTCTTGCTCATCAGCTCGCTCTCAGTTGAAAATGTGCAGGGAAAAGAAGTCTCCCATTGACTCTGACATTAACAAGACATCGCTCTACCTCAGAGGGTGGCTGCAGATCCTTGGCAGCTGGAGGGGAGTAGGGGGACATGGATCACCATAGGTTTGTCCTGTCTCAGACCACGCCTCAGACAACCTGACTGGTTGCTGTTAACATAGGCAGGAAAGAGCGGGACATCCAGGATGGTGCTGTGAGTCCTTCCTCAGGACAGGGCAGCTCCTGGGAGTCAGGGGAGAGCCGCGGGGCACAGCCCACACCTGCCTGCAGCAGGACCAGCCATGTGCCCACCACTCTGCTTCTCTTCTCCAAGTGTAAACTTGTTGTCCCTAAAGGAGACCAAAGGACCAGTGAAACAGGGCTCTGAAACACATTCACCATTACCAGTGCTACTCGCTGGGGAAAATTAAGATTGAGGAGACAGGTTTCATATGCAGTGTTCCCAGTAGCTGTATGCAGGGGTAATAGATGTTTCATTGACTTTGCTGTCTGGCATGGAAATGTATACATAATATGTCCGTGGGAACCCATTGACCCACAATGCTGCTAAGTCAGGCCTTGAATTTTTTATGTTTTTTTCCCCTTGACTTCTATGAGTGTTATGAAATATCTTTCTGGTTTTTAATCTTTCTTTGCCTCCTAGTCCTTCCAGGAGTTGCTGGCATGTTCTCGAGTTTACATTCCCACCCCCCAAGCATTCCCTGCCTCCCCAGGTGGCCCAGATTCTGCCGCTYATTTTTGAAACTGCCAGGGGGGATAAAAAAGTGAAAATTACTTTTCAGCCTACTTATGATCAGATGTATTCTGAATTACTTGATAATGACAAGGCAAGGCTTCCATCACCAATGCTGTATTCTTGACAGCCAGCCAGGGTGCAATGTGAGTCTCTTCAGCCAGTTAATGAAAACTCTTCTTGAAAATCCCTGGGTAGAAAGGATAAGGACATTCATACTCTTACTCTGCTCCAGTGTGGAGTCTCTCCACACTGGGAAACAGTTCTCCATGAACTGCTCCAATGTGGGTCCTTTCCATGGACTGAAGTTCTGCATGAGCTGCTCCAGTGTGGGTCCCCCACGGGGTCAGATGTCCTGCCAGAAATCCTGCTCCAGAGTGGGCTTCTCTCTACATGGACCTACAGGTCCTTTCAGCAGCCTGCTCCAGCATGGGCTTCCCATGGGGTCACAGCCTCCTTCAGGCATCCGCCTGTTCTGGCATGGGACATCCACAGGCTGCAGCTGGATCTCTGCTCCACTGTGGACCTCCACAGGCTGCGGGGGCACAGCTACCTCACCATGGTCTTCACCATGGGCTGCAGGGGAATCCCTGCTCTGGTACCTCGAGCATCTCCTGCCTCTCCTTCACTGACCTGGGTGTCTGCAGAGATGTTTCTTGCACATGTTCTCACTCCTTTCTCTGGCTGCAGTTGCTTTTGCAGTTTTTTTCCCCTTCTAACAAACATTATCCCTGAGGCACCACCAGGCACTGCTCAGGCTAAGGGGGTCCATCATTCAGAGCTGGTGCAAGCACTGGGGGTCCCAGGGCTCCCCAAACCCGTTGCATTTTAGTTTCCTCACCTTCCCCATCCATGCTGCACCTCACTGCAGCATTTCTCCCCACAGGCTTGGCATAGCTTTTGCTTATTATGGTGTCATCTTGGCCAGTGCTGAGTTGCTGGAGCGGGACCTTGTCTGTGGCTCCGCAGCACCACCGCTGCAGGACTCCGGCGATGACTCCGAGGAGAGCCACAGCCCCTGCCACTGCCGCTTGTTCGGGCCCGCTGCCTACCAGACCATGATCATCAGCACAGTCGGGGAGATCGCACGTAACCGCTTCCCGCCTCCTTGCCCTGCCATTCCCCTCTCACACTGCTCCCTGCAAAGGTTTGAGCTGTGCATGCACTTGGTGATGTGTCAGGGGCCGACATGCACTTGGCACTGCTGGAAACCTCTGGGACACAGACCACGAGCCCGTGGCTCCTGGCTCAGCAGGGCTCTCAATGGGGCACATTCCAGGCCCTGGTGTTTGGCCAGGCTGTGGCCAGAGGGAGCAAAACCACCCAGGCCTGTGCTGCTCGTCCAGCGGGTGCCTTCCTTGCGTGTCTCAGGACAGGCATTGGTGTCCTGCCTCAGCACAGCCAGGCAATTTCAGAGAAGCACAGGCTTTGTCATCTGAGGGGAAGGATGAAAAAAAAGGGGCGTGGGGGCAAATCACAAGCTTTGGGTACAGGAAGAGAATTACAGGGTTTGTGCATTTTACAGAATGTTTGGTAGGCACTGGGGATGCAGAGGTATCTTTGAGTCACACTGTGTAAGGTCTATCAAGGTAGACAATCACTGCAGTTGGACCATCTGATGTTTTATGGTTTTCCTTTTTATTTCCAGTAAATCCTGTGAACATTCTCAGCATCAATCTCCTCGGAAGACGTCTGAGCCTGTGTATCACCATGGGATGTACAGCCCTATTCTTTCTTCTCCTTAACATCTGCACGTCGAGGTACTCTGACTCAGACTGAGGGTCTTGTTCAAGGGCATGCAATGCTGAGGGCAGGACCTATGGTATTCTCAGGTCACCAGTCTCTCAGGCCAGTAATTCTTGTAGATCTGAGAACAGCCTCTGACTGGCTCCCTCCTCTTCCTGGGAAAGCTGTGGCAGCAGATGCTGTGGTGCAGTGGTGTGCAGAGGGGCTCACTTGTGTTTCTGAGCCCACATAGCTTCCACTAAGCATACAACAAGCTGCTTTCTAGCACAGTCTGGAAAATTAAAAAATATGTGAACAACATCCACCAGAAAGAAGTAATCTTTTTCATTCACTTTCCCCCCCTTTCTTTCTTTTTGGTATCTCTGCTGATGCTGCTCAGTGACACTAACTTTGCTCCACATGGCTCTCTCTCTAGCGCAGGCATGGTTGGCTTTCTCTTCATGCTGCGTGCCTTGGTTTCGGCAAACTTCAATACCATCTACATTTACACAGCAGAGGTGGGTYCTTCTTAAAGTATGCTGAGCTGCTTGGAGGCTTGAAATACCATTTGTGTATACCCAGGAATGCTGCCTGCTGGTTTATGCACTAGTTAGAGTCACTTTCCTTCAACTAAGTATCTCTGGCTTCCTGGCCCACACTGTTTTCATATGCAAGATCAGAGACAGCTGGAGATGACAGGAGCAGGTGGAAGAGGAGTGCCCTACTGAGCCAGCTGTTGGTCAGCTGCTATAAAATGCTATTTTTGAGGATGCTGGGTACCACCATCTTCCAAAACCCACAATCTTCCCCCTCTCTAACCCCTGCAGTCAGAAAATAGGCTACCACTAAAAGGAACCTTTTCCCGCACATAAGGGGCAGATGCAGTAGTATGAGGTAGTATACGAGGTTATTTATGATTCTTCTCACTTAATGGGAATTGCTGTGTTCTGTCTGTGAATAGTTTTGATCCTTCAGAGAGCTTGTCCTTCATACAACACAGGAGCTATGAGTTCTGTGAGTTAAGTAGTTGGGGTTTTTTAAATGGAGTTACATGGATTTCCTTGTAGATTGAGAAAAGTGAGACAAAGCACACAGAAGTAGCTCCCTTGTATTTTTAACAGTGCACTTTTAATAGTGCACTATAATAAACTTGCACCAGGCTTGAATAAATACCAAAAATTAAGTAGTTTTTAATTAGTTGCTGTTGATGTAAAGACCACTGCTGCAACAGCCATATCATAGATCAATTCTACTCACAATTTAATCAATAATCAAAATCAAACTTGAAAATCCCCTTTCAAGACACATGCCTGGACTCTTCTTGAATTAACTTACTTCATTCACTTGGCCCAGTAAAGTATTTAAACAGAGGCTTATATGAGTATACTTGCTAAAATCTGTTGATATTAAGAGGACTTAATTAAAGTTAAGCAAAATTCATACTTAAGTGTTTTATTGGCACAGGTGTTTGGGAGATGTGAAAAATAAACCACATAAAGCACATTCTTCTAAGCCTGGAGTTTTCTTACTGGGATCTGTTTTTTCTTTTTCCTCCTTCTAAACAAAAGTGCTGTTCATAAAAATGAGGCAGTCGTTGCAGACAATATCCTTTCTTCCTGCTTTCCAGATACAGGGCCTGGCAATATAGATTGAATTCTTCCTTTAGCACTCAACCTAACCTCTGTGACTTCTTGTGTGAGTTGCCCAATATAGCTGGGAGAAAGGTGGTGGCAGTGGTGCTGAACAAATGCAGAGGAATCACATCCAGCTTTGACTTGCCCTAAAACTCGGCACAAAAAATGACAGATGTGTAATGGCTCAAAAGAGACCCAAAGGAGCTTTTGTTTCTTTTCATATCTTATCCCACTAGCTGCCTGGATAACAGAATGGCTGTCTCTGAACAAAAATTAAAAAACAAAGTACAGATATTGTGGATCGCTGTTGCACTAATCTGATTTCTTTCTGGCCTGTTTTAGGTTTATCCCACCACAATGCGGGCACTGGGGATGGGGACAAGTGGGTCATTGTGCCGTGTGGGAGCTATGGTGGCCCCTTTTATATCACAAGTAAGAGCACGCTTGATAATGTTACTAAATACTGTGCTGATTACTGCTATCATATATAGAGAGAGATATCCCTGAAGTTTATCCAAAAAAAATGGAGGATGTCATCACTTCCCCCCTCCCAACCCCATATGCAGATTACTTGGGTGGTCTTTACCAGATGTAGCTCTGCATAACTTACCATGGAGTTCAGCTTCCTAGGATTTGTTACTTTCTGAAAGCTCTTTACACTCGCAAAGCATCGTTTTGTCTATTGTAGGGTCTCTTAGGTGTTGTGACCCTTTGTCCACCCTTAATTCCTAATTGCGTGCCTGCCCCCCACACCACCGAGCTCCTGTTTGATTTCTTTTGCCTGCAGGTTCTTATGAGCGCTTCTTTCCTTGGCGCCCTGTGTCTTTTCTCCTCTGTGTGCATCGTCTGCGCCATCTCTGCAGTCACACTGCCCATTGAGACCAAGGGCAGGCCCCTGCAGGTGGGTCCCACCATGCCAGGAGCTCCTCGGAATCTAAATCCTCTTTAGAGACTGGGAGATGATGACTCAGCCAGAAGCCAAACCGAACTCTTCAGAAGTTTCACAAGCCTGATAGGCAAGCACAGGAACATGCTGTTGTAGCAGCTTCAAGCACTGTTATCTCAGTTGCCTAAAGCTTGTTTCTTGTAAAAGAACAAGCCAGACTGCCAGTCTCAGCCACTTCATGTGTGTGTGCTTTTGCTTGTGCAAGCCCCTCTTAACATCTCTCTCCAATCCTGACTTGAAGTTGCACGTGCTCTGGTCTGCCTGTGCTGCAAGGAGAGAGGACAGCAGATGCACAGAGCAGCTGAACTGCTAAGCCCTTGTGGTCAGTGTTTTCTATAAAGCAATCAGCCAAAACACTGACCACAAAGATTAAGGGGAACAGTTTCCCATGTCCAAGTCACACTAGTTTAATCAGAGCAGGTGGTGAGCAGTTCTGTGATTCCAATCAATCGATCTATACCAGCATGGAGATTTTCATGGCATGCAGCATGGTCACACCACTCTGTGTCACTCTGCAGCCTTACCTGTATAAACCAGAGCACCATGGGCTAAACAGTGCATGTTCTTCAGCAGCCTAGAGAGAGCAGATGTTTGATCRAACTGGTTTAAGAGGGCTTCAGAGCCAGACTTCAAAAAAACCCATCTGTACAAACATGCCTGTGTCACGTGTATATACATACACTTAACTTCATTGGGGCATTTCTTCTGAGGTTTCCCCAAAGTGCAGGGGACAGCTGACAGTTGGTTTTCAGGCTTAACAAATTAATTGTTGCCAGCTTCCTTAAATGGTTGCCTTTTAGAAATGAATGTGCTTTATGGTTTTATGTAATTTAAAATATCTCTGTATTTCATGGAAGACTGGGGAGGATCAAAGTTTACATAAGGAAATGGACAAACAAACCTATTCTTCCCTCGTGGGTGAAATTCAACCCCATGCACAGAGGTGAGACACATTTAGGCCTTCATGGGGTTGGATTTACAATAATTGCTAAGGATAACACTTCATTAAAGCTGTTTTAAACATAAAAGCTTTGATTCAGCTACAGTTGGAATAAGTTTGGCTAACACTAGTCGAGAAAAGTGGGAGTGTAATCATTCCCTAATGGGATCCCCCTTTCCCCGGGGAATTAACTCAATTAATTTATTATCCTCCTTGTTAGTTACAAATAAAGAGTTATAAACTCCAGCTGCTGGCCTTTGCATGGCACAAGTAAAAAGGATGAAAAAAAAAAAAATCTGTGCAACTCTGTATACTTACAGAAGAACCCATTAGATCTTAAATCCAACATCCTAAATTCACCTTGTGAACTCTCATGGTCATTTAAGAGATTGCATTTGTGCATGCAGCCATTCAGGGATTGCCAGTGGTGACTGTTGAACACAGGGTCCCAGGGCGTCACACACTACAGTCATCTAATCCACGCAAGAACTTAAATACAGGATGTAAAAGCTCTTCTAACATGGCAATATTGAGTCCTAAGGCTCCAGGCAATAGATGTGTTCCTTAAAAATAGGTCTAAATGAACCAACTAAATAAAAAATAAGTAACTTCTAGTGAAATGTAGACAATGACATTTAAAAAGTGTATTTCAGTTTATTAGGACAATATCTGTCCATTCTCAAAGTAGTCATGGGGATTGCCTGTCAAAAGTGAGACCTTTTGGACATATCCAAATGCATGTTATTTTCCACTGTATCTACTTCTGTTGGTTTTCATGTGCATTTTATTAATCTCATGTATTTTTTTTTCCTTTCCCCTTTTTAGCAAGTGAAATGAGAGCAAACGTTTGATGTTGGATTGGGTAGGAAAAGAAAAATAAACCTTTGGAATCTGTCACTTCCTGTAAGCTGCATTTGATGTTGATTGCTTCTCCATACTATTTCCATTATAAAAAAAACTGCAACTGAACACAGTAAGAGCTATGACTTGTATAGACAAATGGCAAATTTCTCAAGGACATTCTCTTTCTTATGATTCAATAAATAGATGCTTTCTACTCCTGTAAAGTAAGATGAAGCCTCTTTACTTCTAGTGCTAYCAGTAGTGACACTTCACATACACACACACACACACAAAATTAGAAAAAAATAGGAAAACCATTCAGTGACTTGAGGTAAAGGGGAAAAAATACATAAATTAGATACAGTCTTTGCCATAGCAGCTTGAAAGAATATAGTACTTTCCTCAACTCTTTGTGCATATACCATCTGCATGAACGTATTAAAGTTTAAATCTCAAACTTCATTGCAGTGATGATTTCTGAAGATTGTTAAGGTGATATTCAAGACCACAAAATGAAAGGTGAGTCAGATTTTTTTTCCAGGGGATTATTTAGAGAGAGGTATTTTTAAGCAGTTAACAGCAGACAGGTAAGTAAGTGCACTGCAGGAGTACATCCACTCTTCTCTCCCCAGCATCTTCCACTGGGAGAACAACTTGAGTGTGAAGCCGTACAGGTGTCTGGCTTCACCTCTAAATGCACTAAGCCTCCTAATCTGTGCTTGCAACTGATGGTCCAGGGAAACACCCAGCACCTTCCTCTGGAAGCACTGTTAAACCAGTGCCAGGGTTATCTAGGACTTTTAGGCATTGCTAGATAACTTTAAGGCTTCAAAAGTTGCAGCGGCAGTGCCTCTCTATTTTTTTGTCTGTGCTACTGTAGTGTGCACTGATCACAAATATGTTGCTAAAATGGTCTCCTTCACCATTTTGTTCTGCTCCTTAACCTCTCTACTTTTTTCTGGTACTTTGGGATGGTAGAAGCAACTCTCTTCAGGTAGTAAAAACTTTCCATAAAAAAAATCAAACCAAACCAAACAGCAATGACAACAGCAATAATAATAAAAAAACCCCACCAMACCAAAATCCACCGAAAAAAAAAAAAGAGAAAATAAGTGATTACTCTAGGCAGCCTAAAAATCCAACGCAGGATCAAAAGTTACGTCAAAGGCCTGCTGCAAACAGAACTGAGTATTCTTTGGGAGTGTCCACTACATTTTAGTGTGCAGTGCCACCCTATGACAAAGACAGGTAGGCAGGATCTCATCAGGTGAGAAGCAAAACCAGGGCCTTTTTCTCATTACACATGTACACAGCAGAGAGGCACAAGCAGCACTTGGATCCAGTCTCTTCCATGATCTATCCACAGCACATCAGGGCTAAACAGCGAGTCAAAACCAGGCTTGTGTACACTCAGCTGTCTTCACAGTTCAAGCTGCAAAATTCTGGCACAATCAGAGCTCAATTAATCCAAACAACTGTCTGCTCTCCCAAACACTGAATTTTCATTTAAGATGACACAAAGAAAGAGTATAAACCAATAGCTAGGACAATCCTAGACAAGTACTTCTCTAACTGCAATCTCCAAGGATGGAAACAACCCCAATCTTCTTGTCACAGCTTCTGGAAAGTAGATGCAACAAAATAAGGTAATTTATCCTCATTTTCTGGTGATTTTAACAGGGACAGATCAAGGGCTGAAGAGCAATATCTTTCTCTTCAAATTTGTGTACTCCCAAGTGAATGCTGGTTGCATTCTGTCAATGACATAATTAGAAATCTGGAAAAAGAACAAGAGATTGTGGACAGCAAGGATGCTTTTTCTTCCCTCTTTAAAAATACACACAAACTGACAGATAGTTGCAAACAAACATTTTTCCCCCAAGACTTTCCCATCGATTTCATTAAACAGAGGTACATCACACTTGAGACACCTGTTAAACAAAATAGTACAGAAATAYCATTGTTTCCTGCTGGTGGTGAGAAAAATGGTGCAAACCGAAGTATTCTGTCCTTTACTTCCTCCATTAGAAACTCTTAAACAAATTCCTCTGCTTTTTTTTTTTAAAGTTATTTTTAATACCCTCTCCCTTACATTTTAGAATTCCCAGTAACTTCTTTGGGGGCAACTGCACTTTCATTGTACCAATCAGTATTGCAGGACAATAACATTACACCATTCTTTTTCATGGCTTGTGTTAAATACAGTACAAAGAGATCAAATTATGGCCAGCCACGTGCCTTTGGTAAAATTACAAGTCTGGTGAGATCACATTTTCTTCAAACTCAGAAAGCCAGATGTTGAACCCATGTCATGTTTTGAAGTTCAATTCTATACCAACAACTTCTTCAAAGCAAAGTTAAACAGCTGTCACCCCGTGCAAATGGCAGTTTCTGAGCTGCTCCAGAAAAGAGATGAAAGTTTTGAACTTCAGAGAAGCTCTTCACATGCCTTGATCTCTGTTAGATTTGTGTTTCAGACAAGGGGTAGAAAGTCTAGTAAATATTCACAAACCTACAAGTCAAAACAGTGATAACAGTGATAAATATTCTCAGTTTTTAAAAAACTTTCTGTAGTAACACATGTGGCTCATTTAAGCAACTGACGGTCTTCTCCTTTGAGGCGTTTTTTCCGGGGCTGTACAAAGTCATCATCCGAGTCATCAGTAAGTTCTGGGTTATCTTTTTCACTCTGGCTGTTTGGCTGTACAGGGAACTTTCTATCAGGATAAAGGTTCCTTAGAAGATCTTCAAAGTAGGCTTCAAGTTTCATGCCAGCATCAGCCACTTCTGAATCAGGCTGTTGGGTGAATTAACAACATCAGTGCATCATGAAATAGCTTTGTGCTGACATCACATCAGGTCTTTCAGGTACAAACTACAAAAACCATCAATCAGCAGCAAGAATGGCAGCTGTGGAACAGAGCCTCAAACAGCAGAAGTCTGCAAAACAGGGACCAAGGGCAGGTCTTTTGGCCGACACCCCCCAGTGACTTTTTTCTCTGAGAGATGACCACAGAAGCCAGTCACAAAAGCCACAGTGCCTGGGTTCTGAGAGCTATGTAAAGAGATTCTAAGGACTCTCAAATCCTGATTGAGGTAGAGCAGGGGGAGAGAAGTTGTGTTATGCTGTGACATACATAGATATGTCCACAGGGTGTTAGAATTTCTCTAGCTTATAGATCTTTTTTAATAATGGTGAAAATATTACTCGTTACACAATGACCATAACATGGAAGACTGAGCACTCCTAAAGTCATTCTCAACAATCAGCTTCCTGAAGTGGAGATCACCATGGCAGGAGTAATTCCTAACTGTCAAGGGTGACTGGATGAGAACCCCTTCGAGGCCACTTAGAGAAGACTTTATTCCCACTGTAATTCTCTCTCATTTTGTGGTCCACTCAGCATCCCTTTTTCACCACATGTTCCCTTATGTGCAGTAGGGGATAATAACAATCACTTAACATGCAACTTGAAATAGTAAGGGTGAGTACAGAGCTCCCAAGAAAGAAAATCCCACCGCATTTCAGATCCGAGGCAAGGAGGATTAAACCAATGTTTAAATCTCAAAGCCCACCATTAACCTCTATGATAAAAAACTGCCCTTTTCTTTACCTGCTGCCCTGCCATTCAGCCAGCACGTTTGTTACAATCCTCCTCCCTTCCACAGAAAGATCTCCACTGCAGAGTCATCTAAGACCACAGCAGTGTCAAATGTGATCTATGTTTTCACTGCAGTCTCATCATCAAAATAATTTTAATACAATAAATTCTTGTATTGTAAGTTCCACCCCCATTACAGTTTTTCTGAAAGCAAATAAGCTGACAAAACCTGATAAAATATCTATTTTTCTAACCTCATTAAATTCAGCACAGTTTTGGAAAATCAGTCTGAAATCAGCCACAAAATCTTCTGGCTTTGTGTAGAACGAATTGGTCACTTCGAGTCTTTTCTTGATGGTTGACAAGTCCATAGGCTTTTTGATTATTTTGTAGTAATCAGGAACCTAAATGGAGAAAAAAAAAGATTGCCCAAATGCAATCATGTTCATTATTTATTGTTTTATAAACCTTTAAATCTGACGGAGTGGGCAAGGTTTAGTCTCCTCTTCAAAGTACAACTCAAAGATACAAGAGTTGTACTTTTAACACACATGCAGACAGTTTCTGGAGTAACAGTGATGTATCATCGTTTTGCTGGCTAAAATATACTCCTTCCAACGCCTATTTTAAAAGCAAAGAGAAACAAATAAACTTCCACCTACACTGACTACATATAATAGAACCAATGACTTGGTTTGGACATTATTTTCAGATGTAGTCAAATAAGCTATCTATTAAGTTTCATTCTCAAGACCACCATATGAAATAAGTCCTTTGAAATGGTGGCAAATTTCAGAGATATCGATGGTTTTGATACTCAATCTGCAGTTGTAGGATTAATTTTTTTTTTTTAAAAGAATTAGAAATTAGAAAGTAAGATATGAAATCCAGTGGTAATATTTTTATACTTTTTCCTAACTAGATTCACATTTTAATGCTAACCTGAAGTTAGTAACATGTGACCTACATATGAATAATCAATTAATCTCTTGTGCCATTTCCTATTATTGAACTCTGTGGAATGTTCTTCCAAATTCTTATTCAAATGGAATAAAGGCTGCACAGGAGCATATTATTTATTAATGAATTCTTTCCTCATTGACTTGTCTTGAAGAACATAGTTTCATCTGATCATGTTGGTAACTCTTCTGTGTATCCTTGGACTTGAAATGCATCCACATATTGTTTACCATTTTAAACTAACAAATTTTAAGTTAATAAGAAATACAGTTTCACGTTAGTACTGTGGAGTACCCTGATTTTCAAAATCAAGTAATCATGTTTAAAAAAACCCAATTCACCTTCTTAGTGATACAACTCAGGATATGAAATTAGCAGACAAGTGTTAGAACTTACTTTCTGTATCTATTTTTGAAGTACTAAGTAAAATCAGTTATTGGGGAATTTTACTTGTAAATCCCCTGCCAACCCAATGCTTCAACTTTCAACTTCCCCCTTCAGACAGTTTTAATAAAATTAAACATATTTAATGCACTCAGTATCTGCGGAACTTGACTTCTGATACTGGACTTTAGAATTCCATTAGAAAAAACATAGCAAATATGCCACTAACATAAAATGGAAAGAAGTGAGGTACATACTGTGGGAGGAACTGGATCTTGAAAGGCAGGACTCATTTCATGACAGTAGAGGTATAGCAGCAATCTTTCACACTTCTGTGTAAAGAAGAATAGATACCCAAGTAATTCAGAAATTCTACATGGTTTATTCTAAAATCACAAACTACAGAAAATATGGAACAGATGCTCCGTATTCCCCCTTTTTCTTTGCATATGCAAATATATTAAACTGGATCTTGAGCCTTGAAAGAGATTCTAAAAATAGTTTTGTGCGATTTTATGCTTGCTGATCCCTTATCAGAATCTTTACAGGACTTATAACTTACATTTAATGCAAAATACAAACAGAACACATGTAAATAATAGTGTGACAGCTGTGTGTCCTCCACATACACACACTGCTCTTGATGGACAATGTGATTTGTCCTAAGAACAGAACACCAGGTGGGAATTGCAGGAGGAACTGGAAGTCTGGATGCTCACACAATTAATGCATTCCAGAGATGGAGGAGCGGTGATGATTGTGATTGATCTTGGTACACATGGGCCTGCAAAAGGGTACAAAATGCTGCTGGAGAATGGGCCAACTGATCTCCCAAGGTTTCGGGCACAACTCTGCCACAAATGGTTCTACATGTAGACTAAGACCCCACATAAAATACTAAGTTCAGTGTATTCCTACATGTTGTCAACTGAAAGGAGGTAAAACACTGATGAAAGTTTCTAACACAGCTCAAAATTGCTTCAGCTTAGAAGTTTTAAGTAGTAATTTTATCCTTACCCTACGGTCTATTGGCGCCAAACCCATGGTGTCTTCCAATTTTCTTTTTTCAGAGCTGTGAGCAGGTTTATCACAATCATATTCAACTTCTGGCTTGGACAAATCCCGACAGAATGTACAAATCCACTCTCCACTAAAGAAGACAAACAGACACATTGACCTCAGTGAGGCAGAACACCTTTGACARAAGGCTTTCCACATATTTCTGGCTTATGGGGTGGGTTTTTTTGTGTTGTTTTGTTGGTGGTGATTTTTAAAACACTACAAAAGGCAGAGACAGCTGATAAAAACGCTTTTTAACTACTTTGTTTCCTTTTTAGTGGCACTGGTGCCATTAATGATGTCCTAACAGAATGATAGCAGGCAGTGTCTACCTTTGTCAGTGCTGAAATTTTTTACTTGAGCTCACAAGATTCAAGGAAAGCACTTTTARGAGCCTTGTTTCTTAACTATACAGAGACTGAAGGAATCATATGGGCTGAACAGAAAGAAGTATTAGTATTACAGGGTGAGAACTACATAGTCTCTACAATCTTGATCTACAGCACATTACTAATCTATGGAGATTACCCTAAACAAGATTTTTTGTAAAACCGTACTTCGCTCCCTAAAATTTCAGGTGTTCATGATTCTGTCACTTGGTCTAAGAAAACCCTGGAGATTTGAAGGTCAGCATAAGATTATGACATGATTAATTCTGCAAGCTATGTCCACTGATTCTCTAACACAATTTGTGAACCTCAGTGTTTTCAAAAACCTATGAAGAGTCCATGTTTTTAATATAGTTCTCCACAAATGAAGAAACCTGCATGCTTGCAGTTAACCACCAGAGGGCTGAATTGTTACACAGTAGAGAGAATTCAACATTAACCAGTTATGAGATCTAACTGCATGTATTTGCTCAGAGGTATGTTATAATATCTTCATAAATGGGGAATAGTTTCTGCAGCACCTTTTATTTCATTTCAATAGTAAGGCAGAAGACTTTACAAATTTTAAAAAAAAATCAGACTGTTTTCTGTTCAGAGCGACCCAAAGATTTTCACCCCCTGCCAGTTTTAGCATACAGTGCTGAATAATCAGCATTTTACTTCAGGAAGAAGTTTACCTTCTGGTGTCTTAACTTTACAGAGTGATTTATGACAGTGTCACCTCTGTGCCTGGACTAGCATTACAGAAATGATGTGACAGATACACAAAAGTGGATACAGGCCATGACCTAAAGATCTTGTGATACAAGAAAACAAGAAACAGATTACAGATAGAGGAATGATTCACTAAAATATCCAAGAATCAGGGGAAGTGTGGTAGGTTGGAATAAAGGAAAAAAGATGGAGTGACCTTGTGAATCTATGTGGGAACATTGTTTTAATCTAAAATCTAGATACAAGGAAGAAATTTTTTACACTGAGGGTCGTGAAACACTGGCACAGGTAGCCCAGAGAGGTGGTAGAGGCCCCATCCTTGGAAACATTCAATGTCAGACTGGATGGGACTCTGAGCAACCTGGTCTAGTTGAAGATGTCCCTGCTTACTGCAGGGGGTTCAAACTAGCTGGCCTTTGAAGGTCCCTCTGACCCAAACCATCCTGTGACTTTATGAACCTATGAAATTGCTCTATCCGCCTGAAGCAAGAACAAAACGTAATCACAAAAGCAGCAGACTGACTGACATTGCTGACAAAATAATAACAAAATTATTTTGTGTGTTTGAAGGAACTAATGCTAAGAGACTGAAGTTTGTTTAATAGACTTACAAATGCCAAGGAAAAAAAAAAGCAACCCCACAAAGATGAGAACAAAAACCTGATCTATCTGAAGTCAGGAGGAAACTTCAGCTAACTGTGCTCCGAAGCCCAGGAACACAATGCACTTGCAGTAATATGCGCCTTTACAGATCTGAACACCTGTCAAAGTTGGTTTTGGCTACCTTGCCCTCAAACATCATTACCTCAGTTTCCACTGAATGATCCAGTAAAAATGAGACATTTTAAAGACTTGTTCTTGAATATTTAATTTTAATAGAAACCAAGTTATCTACCTGCTTCAAGATTTTGTTTCCTTGCCAGAAAGGCACAAATATTAATTTAAGTGCTTACTGTAACTTTACTGGGTTTTGCTTATGGCATAAAGCTGTGACATAGCACTGTTTTAATAAAAACAAAACAAACCTGCAATTTTAAGTTTCAAAAGGTATGAGAAACATTTTTATGTGCCATTTCAAGTGACATTTAAAAGAAAGATACAGTTCTAGAAGTGTGYTTGCCCAGAGCAGCACAGAGATGATCAATGTGCTTATCTAAGTTGCTATCCAAATGTTTTATACCAATAAACTATGCTGGTATTTAATCAGACAACCCAATATTTATAAAAGCATTAAACAACGAGCATGTTACGACCAATGTTTTTAACCTTTACTACAAACAAGCTTATTGCATGACATTTCCAAGCTGGGGCATTGCAAAACGCCATTTATTTCAATCAAAGGCACTAATTCCACAGGCAAACACCAGTAATGCTTGTAACAATAACCTACTTAAGACTGTATTTTGAAAGTCAAGAAACTGAGCAATGGTTTTGCAACAGCCAATCAAGAAAGCTTAATGCCTGTTTCAACACCTATTGAGATGTTACTAGAAGATGTCAGTCACTACACATCCCATGCTTGGAGTGCAGCCATGTTTAGCACTGTAGTAATACATTTAATGCTATATTACTTCAGATTTTCCTGAAACATTTCTTAATTTTTCTTTTTTTTTTTTTTTATTGTTATTAAGAAATGCAAATATTTTTGGTCACCTCTAAAACATTTTATGACAGATTGATAGTTCTGTATCCCAGTTTTAATAATAGATGCCCTAAATGTGATCTTGCTTAATTGTCAAGTAAGTGAAGAGTTTTATTACAGATTTTGTAGAAAAAAATACAATTAAGCTGAAGCTTCAATGAAAATTCAAATTTTCTCCAATTTATAAGACTTCTGCATACAAGACTTTAAAGAAGACACTGCTCTTGCTCTGAGATTGAAACTTCTTATCCAGGGTTTCACATTRCATTCACAATCTTATATCTTTTAGTGTAATTTTAGATGGAATTGAAGGGGTCATAATTACCTTGGAAAGCTCATCAATGTAGGGACATGACAAGAAAGATGGAATACTTTGGGACACTTCTCACAGCAAAGGAGCTTCCCTCCATTTTGACATACAGCACACCAATCTTCATTGGGATCATCCTCTTTCCTGCCCTCCCCACCATGGGAGGGTCCTATCCATCCTGTTTTCCCAGCGAATGTGTCCTCCTGCAGTACCCCTGGCTGATCATCTGTGCTGTCCGGCGCATCTGTTCTTAGCACGGCTTCATCGGAAGTGGAATTGTGATTGCTATCCAGCAGCAACGACGTGAGTATGGACTGCAGGAAGAAACAAAGGAAGCCAGATCTTATTATTTATGTGACTTTACATGACCCTAAAACAAGTAAACTGACCCAAATAACAGATTTACATGCAAGCAGCCATACAGCTTGCAGCATGCACGCAAAAATTACTAACACACTATAACATCAGCATCTGAACAGAAGAAATTTGCTATGGAAGGCTACTTACTGCTCCACTAATAAAAAGCTAACCTTTGATGGCCCAAATCTAGCAACCTTATTTAGATATATTACTGCACTATGATTAGAAACACTTCCTAGCGGCACCTGAAAATTTGATCTCTGCAAGCTATTTCTGGTCTTCCCAGGTTTTCAATGGATAAAAGTAGTTTGATCACACCAGTTAATTTCACTGGCAGTGGGGCTAGTTTGATTTTGAATTTCACCTCTTCCTTTTATTTGGCTTTTTAGTTTTCTGCTGAAACAGTTCCCAACAGAATAAGAGTAAATCATTTTACTCCCCATAAATACAAAATACCCTCCAGAGAGAAAAGAGGTCTTTATAGCTGCAAATATTACATTCCGAGGCCGGGATTCCTCCTCCGTTTCTTGCTTCACTACAACAATCGGGAAATCAAAGTTCTCAYTTGGTGCACTTGACTCCTGTTTAATTCTGATCGGCTCTAACATAACAACCGGGACTTTGAGTGTAGAATCAGCTCCTGGTGGCCTGCTGGAGGAGCCAGAACTGCAAATGACAGAAAGAGGCAGGAAAAAAAGGAAATTAAGAGTCAGAACTCGATGTCTTTTGTACACCGATTCCTTCCAAGACCTCAGGATGCTAATCTATTTTGCTTCTTTGAATTCTGAGCACTGCAGTATTCCTTCTATAGAATACAACATCCAAGCTTATTTCCTTTGATGTATATTGAAAAAGCATTACCAAAAGGGAAAATTTTAACGGTGCAGTTCCAAAACTAGAGAATTACTCATGGTTTGACTTTTCATTACTGCAAGGTTTGCAAATAATCTGTGTTTCTTTCAGGTCATACACAGAAAAGCACTTCCACTGAACATCACACCACTTTGGAAGAGATGCAGCTGTACTTTGGTGAAGACCAGTGTTTCTCCAGAGCTGAACTGATCATTGTAAACCACACAACCGAATAAGGCAGATAAAACACATATTTACATTATCTTGGAAGAGTTCTCACAGTGTTGCAGCTCTCCCAAAACTGGGGCCCTACTTTTAGAACTAGATCTCCCCTTTTTCATGTATTTAGTCCTAATAGGGTAAGAATGGACAATCAAACCCAAAAATACCTGTTTATTTTTTTAATAAAAATGAATAATTTTAAATGTAACAAAACTAATTCAAGCAGCAGCAGCATATAGAATCACATTTTTTTAAAATGCAAGTAAAAGACTCTGCAAACAACCATTTAAACTGTTCATAAGAGTCCTTCACAGAATTTACCATGTAAATGGAATAGAGCAAAAGGTATTCTAGATTAAAAAGCACCTGCAATTCCAACTCAAGTAGAATGAATGTCATTTGATTTTTCTCTGCATGAAAAATTAATCTCATGTTAGATGTATGCTCTAATTTATTGCAACGCATTAATGGATCTGCACTCTTCAAACAACACTCTGTAAATATATTTGTTCATTAATATTCCATCAGTAAGGGATAAAAACATTTGTGTACACTCTCAGTAGGTATCTAGTGCTCACTTAACTAACTGTACTGCAGCAGAAAATTCTTAATAACCCTCTTTGTAACATCAGTTCCTTAAATCTGAAGTAATGTATAGTTCCACGAGAACTTTCAATATGCAACTTTTTCCTTTAGCTGATTTTTCTGAACTTAAAACCTAATTTAGAATTGGTATTCTTTTAATAACGCCAACCTAGCCATCATTTACAGAGTTAATACATTTTTAGATGTGCTATTAATACATTACAAATGAAATTACTGCTTTTAGAATGCAGAGAGTGCTGTAACAGCCATCAGGCCTGACCTGTTAACAGAGAAGGTGAGGCAAATTGACATCTATATGCATTAAAGAGAGAAGAGACTGAGGCATGTTCTGTGGAGGTGGAAGTTTCATTTTCTTCTCTCACACTCTTTCCTTACCTCTCTCTGCTTCCAACACTGGAGGCACTGGGTGAACGAATTGGAGGGTGTACGTTTGTCACACTGATTCCTCCTAGGATAGAAGGATCAGGTTAGAACAAAACACAGGTCTGTGCCAAGTCTGAGATACGAGTCAGAAAAGTACACAGGTTCGGGGGAAAATTTCTCCTGCAGTGAGAAATATATCATTTAATACATATTCAGGAGAGGATGAGAGACATGAGATAACAGAGGGAAAGAGAGGACTAAGAAGGGGCCCATTGCATGAAAGCAGGCCGCTGGTCAGTACCTTTGCCTGGCTGACCCCTCCACCTGACCACTGCAGTTTGTTTTGTCTTAACTTACTAAATTCTAGCAGATCTCCCAGGAGAACTGCCAGGAAACTTCAAGCTGGCGAGCAGGAAGAAGTCCAGATATGAGAGAGACCAAAGGTCTGGGGACCAGATAGCTGAAAGCTTCACGAAGGACATTTTTGCTGAGCTCCAGCCCTGAGAAGCCTGAGTGCGCTGTTTGTGCTGCCTGTGAATGCATTATCTGCCTGTCCCTGCTATCCTGCCCGAGCACGTGATGGCCACACGAGCACATGAATGTTGCATCAGTGCTTCCCGGGAATTCCTGCCCACACAGCCTTCCTACAGCTCAGGTCAGAAAACGGGAGCAAGGAACGGCTGCTGATGGCCACCAGCATGGTGACAGGAATCCCCTGGGCCCCTCAGGTCCACCACATTCAGGCACCTATCACACTAACTCCTCTGGTCATCCTGTGTCAGTGCTGCACTACCCTTCCCCAGTCACCACTCCTAGTCTCCTGTTACATCCTATCTTGCTTTTCCAGATTCTTCTCTCATATCACAGCTGCTAGGTTTTAATTTCATGTACCTGAGAGTGTAACTTTTTAATGAATTTCTATCCAATTTGCTAAAATCTCCTTGTTTTTTCCATCCATGTTTTTAAGATCTGGACGCTTAACTTTCGATCACAACACTAAAATATTGTCTCAGTTTTATCTCCTACTAGGGTTTCTACAACTTTGCCTTCATTTTCTTATTTCTCATCTTTAATATAAAATAGAAGGCATTAATTCTGATATCAGTGTTAATGCTGCCACATTGTATGCACCACTTGAACAGGAAATTGCGCCACATTTCAATTACCTGAAAGGCCTGGTGATGGTACTGAGGAATTTGGTGACTGCACAGTCCTGTTTGAAGGGGGTTTTGGTTGATTCTGCTCTACAGTGCCATCCTTCCTTACAGCATTATCCAGTGTGATGTTTCCTGAACAATCAATCTAAAAGGTGGGGAAACAAGGGGAAGCAGTTAGCATTGAGAGAGGGGAAAAAAACCTCTTCAAAACAACAAAAACCTCTTCAAAAAGAAAAAGCCTCTGCCATACTGTTATTTTGAAAGTGAAGACCAAAATGTACATCACCTAAGTTTAACCATCCAAAAATGAGATGGTTTCTTTAAAACAGACAATCTTGCTTTCTCTAAAAAGAAAAGGAAATAGCCAAATCCAGACAGTGTTTCATTTTAAGAGCAGATGATTCTGGAAGTGCCAATTTTTCTCCACTGGCTACAGAGAAGGCTTACATCAGACAGGAGCTTTCACACATTGAAATAAGTTTACATCCACACCTTCTTTGGACACGTTCACATTATATACTCAAAAAAAGATAATAAGCTATACATAAACTGCCCATTAATCCACGGGTGTTTAACAGGACTGGAAGAACGTGACACTCAATCCCACCTGTCCCACATACCTTCTGGACAGTGGCCATGCATATTGACTCAAAATGCAAACAGCAAACCAACACTTGTTTTTCTCACCATGGCTTAGGCCAGAAAACTGAACCTTATATAGGGGCTCCCAGTGTAGCATTCTAACTTTCTGCAAAAATTACATGTTCTCGTTTGATAAATAGGAGTGACTTCCTGAAATGTTTGGGTTCTTCCAATATGTAAGATAATGCTTGATAAGGAAACACCTCACCTTGGTATCAGTCTTCTCAGTGGACACCTCACAAATCTACTGGTCTCAAGCACACTGACCACTGAAATCTCTACTTATGAGCTAGATGTATCCTAAATGGAAGCAGCAGCTTTGGCGAGGTCAACATACTTACAGTGATTTGGGACATGTGTCTTAATAGCATAAATTCAGTAATATACAAGTAGAAGAGTTCATAATACTATGTACAAAAATAAATACTCAGTAGTTTTATGACCATGTTGTGTAGTTCATCCTTCAAGCCTGACAGTTACTGTGACTCTGTAGTCTATGTACTCCACTTTAATAAAGAGAACACACAGCACATTGGTAAAAACAAAGCATAGATGGGACATACAGGAAGTAACAGCAAGCTATGACTAGAAAACCATGACACTTCAGGTGTCTACAAACCTTAGACCACAAAAACCAGGTTAGGCAGTTATGTGAAAGAATAAAGTCAACTGACTAAAACTCAAGAGCTCCAACATGAACCTCTGGCAAACATGTACCATTCAGAAGAAACTATGAAAGAGAAGCTTAGAAATTTAAGGAAATATGATCTTACTATGCTTCTCCTATTACCAGCTTGCAGGCAAGTTAGAGGATATATGAAGAAAAGAAGTACCAAAAAGAAAAGATATAAGGAATATATCCAGTATGCTGACCATTAATACCTACCCAAGAGAGTTCTTTCAATAAGTTAAAAASATGATTTTAAAATGTTGAAAATTTACCAGAAATACCAGCAGCAAAGCACTGCTATCTATGGACACTGGTAAATGAAAGCTAAGCTAACACATTTTTGTTAGTATCATTATGAGGGCTGGGAGAAACATACGCAGCATGCAAATAAACAAATAAAACTACTATTACAACCTGTAATATCATTCTTCTTAGTTGTCCTAACAGCTTTCTCCCAAAACAGTTCTGATCATTTCCAGCAACATGCAGGCAACCCCGCATTGATTTTTTTCTGAAACTGGCTCATTTTGAAAAACAGAATTTCAGTCTAAAAGGTTTCTATTTCTCACAAACACTGACCTCAAAATAGAATCCATAAAACATTACTTCTGTGTTACACTTACATCAGGGAGAGATGGTAGATTATAGGAGCTACCCACTGGGGAACTCAAATCTATCACGGGGGGACCGTATGTCTTCCCATCACATCCAGCAGCACTGGTGACTGTGGGGCTGGATGGAGTTGATGTTGTGCTGCTTGCAGTTGAAGGGGCAGTTGAAGCTTGTCCACTACTGATTTGCCACTAAAAAGAAAAGATAATGATCCACAATTCAGCATTATTTTCTTTGCAACAGGTCGCATCTACTGAATATACTGATAAAACTAGCAGCTTAGTTTAGGAAGCTGAATTCAAACATAAAATCCTGGTTTACTCTGAAGTTATCTCATTCCAAGAACCAGTCTTACAAGACAACAGAAGATGACAAGTAGTTGAAAACTATGAATAGAAGAAATGAATGCAAATTCTTAAATTCAAAGCTACACCTCAATATTAAGTATCTATTAATATTTCATGCTGCATTGACAGTGTTGTGGGAGAAATGTAACAGTGTTTGTGAAATAAAAGCATTATAGGTAATAGGCTGTATTAGAATGCACAACTGCTCCAGTGCTTTACTAAGTAACGGCTACAGTGTCACCTGGATGCCTTCAAGTCTTTGATGTTGTGCTTCCCTTAACAATGTAAAGTGATTAAGAATTTGAAATGCTGACTGGATCTCCAGCCACATCTACATTTAACACCATGATACGAAATGCACAGTCAAGTCAGACGAAATTTCTTTCTCATTTAGATATATGCAGTTTTCAATGATTTTAATGGAATTTCATGGCAACTGTAGGCAAAATTTGACTCTGCTCAATTCCTCTTTAGTCAGTTATTCTATTTACTGGCCTCTAGTTTCAGAAAGATTTTACTGAATGATTTCTTGAAAGAAAGGCTTGCAGACAGGCCAGTCTTCCTTTCAGAGGCACAAAGCAGAAATTACTTACATTTTATTCCTACAGGTTCTCTTAGATATTGTACAGTTTTCTTCAATTTAGTTGGAGTTAGTTCTCTGACACCGTAAGCATTGCAAACATGAATGGTATTACACCACTTTTCAGGTCACAGATTTGTTTGATCTTTTCCTGCTTACCTTTAGTGACATGATTTTCTCTTTCCTTCCATGCACCTAACAACTCATGTGTTAATATGCTTTTTAATAAAGACAAGTCTCCCTAAACATGCAGAACACATATGATGTGTTTGCTTCTGCCCCAGTTCAGCTGCTGATTAGCTGGGCATTGATCAGTCTCACTCAGCAGAGGTCCCACAACTGTGGTCTTTCTTTTCTCTCCTCACCTGTAGAAGTTCAGACTTGCCACACTCTGGGGAATCATGGCAGCACTAGCTTTTTAGCCAAGGTTTTACCTGGTTCCTGGTGAAGTCACCAACATCAAGCTGAACTGGGATTTTCTGTTTTGTCCACTCACTGGTTGCAGTGTACAGACCATGGCTATGCTAAGTTTTACRTAAGTGGTCAGAAACCACAGTAACAGCAAATGAGAATGAAACACCTACACAGCACACACAGTGGCTTCACCTCCATAACGCTTCAGCTGCTCACAACTGTCAAAATGAAAGAAACTTGACAGTTTCCTCATTAAAAAAAGTATGAGTATCTTGTCACAGAGAAGAAATGCAGTCTCTGCTTTAACTGAAAAGCACTCTAGAAGTATAATATAAAAGATGATATAAAGCACATTTGATGTTTTCTTTCTACATGGAAAGTGAAAAGGGAAAGAAACTCTACCTGTTTTATAGCTTGCTGTGCCAAGAATGCCATTTGCAATGGGTTGGGCTTTATTGCTTGCCTTGGTAAGTTCTGATTTTGGGGAAATCTCATTTGTTGTGCAGGAAGAGCTGAACCATTGGGCTTCGGGCTATGATTCTGAAAATGAATCAAGCGGGGAGGCGCCTGCATAAAAACAATAAAAACAGGTCTGCAAGTTAGTTGGTATCTATTAAATGGTCCACAATTTTTTACTATGTGGTCCTTTTAAACTTCTGAAACTCTTTACAAATTATATGCAAACAAATAGTACCATATCATTTATCTGAATGATCACACAACACATTGATTTTCAATGTTAAAACCAAAACCTAGTAGACAGTTTTGAATTATTTTGATATAATACATGAAGATACATGACAAAAGTCAGTGAGAGTATTTCTAACTTTGAAACTTATATGGGGGAATCACTGAGTATTATGCAAAATAGATGTGGAAAATATTAATGACATTCACTTTTTGATCATTTGACAAAAATGCAAGAAGGTTGCTCAGCACTATATATGGCTGGATACAACATGAATTTATTTTTTTAATGAATAAATATAGGCTGAGTCCTACCATGCATTTTACAAGGTAAGTTTAAAATGCCCATTCAATTCTCAGTTAAGATGTTCTCTAGCCCATCTGCATAGCCACGTGCTGAAGAAGAAGCTATCTGAAGTTATGTATCTGGATTTAAGTCCTTTGCTTTTTTTYCCTAGGTTACTTTGCTTCCTCCTTCAGTGCCATGGCAAAAAGAGACTCTTCTTTGGAAACAGCCATAACTTACCTGATGAGAAGCAGGAGGTTGCTGCATGGCTCCTGGCACTCTTGGATTTGGTAACACTACCGGGCCTGCTCTGCGTTGAGCTTGCTGTCTCTGAGCCATGACCTGCTGCTGCATGTGCTGGAGTCGGAGCTGAGCTAAGCTTATCTGTGTTGGGAACTTAGAGAGCTGGTTGGAAGGTAAGCTGCCTGGTGGCTGTAAGTTTGGTTCCATCACAGGGCTCTTSGGCATATGTGGTGGAGTTTCTTTATCTTCAATTACCAAAGAACCTATTTTAACCAAAATAAATAAAATCAATACCAAAGTATGGCAGTTAACAGAAATGCTATCACACTGTCAGCAACATGCAGCCTGACTAGAACTCAAATCATTCCCGAAGTACCTTCTTTCTCTATTGAGACTTTATTTTATTTTTCCTTCGGTGGTTCTTATATCTACTTTATCTACAGAAACTGAACATGTCTGGTCATAAACAAAATGGCCTAAAGGCTGTGATTTCTGTCACCAGATAGATAAATATGATCTGGTTTTATTTATCACCTAAACTCTTAAAAGAACTCCAATGCTGATCTATACAGGTGCCATTTCTATTGTAGCACTTTTCAGAATTTAACAGACCATATTTCAGAGGTTCATTAAATAAACACACACTAAAAAAAGAGCCCACCAAACACAGGAAGAAGTCAGCTCATGACAAACATCTCAGCTGAGCAGCACTTCCCAGTTACCAGCTGATAGTTGGTTTCTGGAAACAAGTTTCACTTTCAATTCCTTTCTCTATGAAAACTGTTTATAAAGAAGGAACTTGGAGAATTTCCCTGCTACCATCCAATGTCCTCATGTCTGGGAAAAGGAGCTTGTTTGCCTTAAAGCACTGCCATAACACTTTCTCTGACTTTGTAGAGAATCATACATTTGTCCCTCAGTACATTGATGGAGCACTTTCTGATGAAAGGCAGAAAAGGTCCCACAGGTATCTCACAAAGCCTTCTGCACATGACAGAAAAACAAAAATGCCCACCAAGATACCAGTGGAGAGAGAAAGGAAGCATGACAACAGTCAAAATCCTTAAAGACCTCTAAGACCTTTAATTCCTCCAGCTAAGCTGTTGAGTTTCTAGGGTGCTTATCTTCTTGGCTGGAAAAGCACCTGGGCATGCTGGCTGACAGCAGGGACCCCTTCATAGGATGTGAAATAGGGTTATAAACTGTGTTGCTTGTTTCAGAAGCCAGAAGTTGCATGTATTGACCAGACAACTGAAAGCTGCTATTTTCACCATCACATATACAACTCAAGCAARCTAAGTTTGTTAATATTTTATCATAGTATTCATAAATAATACTTTTTCCTATGCACTGCACTTTAAATGTTTTGCACAGTTAAGGAAATACATTTAACAGAGTAAATCAAGAAATTAAGAAATTAATAGTGCAGAGGCTATCTTCTCAAAAACAAAGCTACTTTCTAAATAGGATCAAGACACCAAAAGGCTAATAAAAATTCATCATACCTAGATTGAAAATATTTTGAGCCCAGAAGCTAGGATCACAGTGGAACTGGATGGTATTGTTAGTCACCGGTGAAGGATCACACCTTGCTCGGAGAAGATTCCGTAGTCGATGTGTAATCTAGAACAGGAACAAAACCAAGATATTTTTAACTCTGGGCCAGAGCCATGTATCTAAACAGCATAAAAACCCCAAACACACACATACACACATATAAAACAAACCAAMCAACCAACCAACCAACAAAAAGAACACCAACAAAAAAACCCCCTGAACAAGCCCCTAGAGAATTGAGGTTAAAGACAGAGAAACTTGTCCAAGCTACAAATAAAGAGGTATTATCAACATCTTTCCCTTATTCCTAAAGTAGTTTTAAAAAGACATTAACTACAACCTAAACAAAAATAATAATTCTTCCCTGTAGAAATACATATCCTTCCACAAACTTGGTCATTATGTTCAGTGACTTTAACTACTTGCAAGTGAAGTTCAGATTTACATAACCATTGATGGTTTTTTCCCCCACAGATCTATTTTAGCCCATTCATTTTTCTTTAAAAGGAAAGTATGCCATCCGTTTGGCAACAAGGGAATTTTCTTTTGTACTAAATTTAAGTTTTCTTCAGACAGCCAAGGAACAGATTTTTATAAACTGTCTTYGAAAACTCTCAGATTCACAGATATTTTCAGATTCTTCCAATGCCTTGGTTCCAAAGGACTGGACTGTGATTAYACATGAGAATACTCTATCAAATGCTCAGTATTTATCTAGTTCCTAGAAAGAAAATGTTTTCTCACAGTTGTTTCACTGGAATTACCAGGAACTGATATACCAAAATATAACAGGCACTAATTTTAGAATCACACACAGCAGATATAGGAAAAAAACCTGAGGAGTTCAACTCTTATTTTTCTTGAATGATAGATTATTTCCTGGAAAAGTTCAAGAAATATACTTGGCAAAATCATCTTAACTGTTTAAAATTATACAAGTTTGGCCTTTTTTTTTGTTTACAGAGGAGTTTTATAAGAGCTTCCAATTTACAAATCTTTTCTTTCCATTTTAGGCAGGTCAGTTTAAGACCAGATACAAAAACCATTTAGCAAGACTCAAGTTTTTTTAAATGACCATTTAAATTTCAAGTGCATTATTACGATTTCAAATATAGGTTTCCCCAGGATTTTGGTGTACACTATCAGAATCAAGTATACAACACTACAGAAATTCTAGTCTTTTTTCCTGTTACCAGTACTGGTCACACATAGTTCTTGTCATAATTTGCTTCGTTGTTTTCCTACTATTGTGCACACACATGTATTGTAGATAAACTCATGACTAGTTACCTCGTGTTAGTAGTAGTGGTAGCTAACAGTGTTTAGTTTAGTTTGTGCTGGAGAACCAGCCTGGGAATCCGCCTTCCTGCAAACTGTTTAATGTGTTATTTCCTGAAAGTACAGCTGTAATGCTGCCTTTAAATCTGATGGGCGTTCCTCACTCCTGSTTTCAAGTGCTTGGACACGCTGGAGCAGAAGTCTCACATGCTCCTCTCTGCATCACTGCTCAGGAAAAGATTTTTCCAAATGCCCACAGACAGGTTAGCTAATCAACTCCCAAGTAACACCAACTTTCTAAAGCTTAATCTGTTCTTTCAAAAAACACTTCTCATTTGCTGAGGCTTTATGGGCTAGATGGTCCTCTTCTTCAACTGCCTAATGTTTGTATGATTAAAATGCCTGCAACACAACTTGTTTCTTACTCACATAGCAGAGTCTTTGTGGCAACACTAAGCAATTATAAACAACATGACTCAGTTTGATGTCCTTTTTTTCTATTCAATTAAAAAAGATGACTGGCTGAGGCAGTATAAGGCAGACCAAATGAATTTAACTACTTGAAGTTGATAAAAACAAGTAATATTCCACCATTGCTATAGCCTGCAGTATCAATAATGGGTAACAAAAAAAAGAAAAAAAACACCACCAAAACCCAACAGCAAACCCAAAACCAATCAAACAAAACCCACAAAATACTCTGGCAGGTTCTCAACTAAGCAATGAGAAAAGAAAGAAAAAACTTTGTGAACCAGTTATAGGAAGTGGGAAAAAAAGCATCTAGCATCTTTCCTCAACATTGCCACAGATTTCTGCTATCAGGCAAGTACAGTCTAGCAACCTTTGGAGAAATCATGGTCAGCTTTTGAGTTGTTTTGTTCTTTCAAACCTTCTAGGATTTCTGTTCATGATGAACAGCTTAGTGAGACAACATGCACTCAGATCTTAAGTGTCATTACAGCAATGAAATATTTGGCTTTGTAACTGTTTGCATGGACAAACAAAAGCCTCAGCTTAATTTTCATCAGTTTTGGAAGACTTTTAGTGGGAAATGAGCCTGACAGAACAGGAGTTTTTACATTAAAATGCTACATATCAGACACTAGGATATATAAATACTGTTTGTCATGAACTCGGCTGCTGTAACAAGCACTGAAAAGAAGCACAATGATGATGCAAGACACACAACATTTTTTCCCAATGTTTCACGGTTTCACGATTTTCAACTTAGAGAAAAGGAGTTGTTCCTACTTCTGCAGATCTACAATAATTCTATGGTATTGTAACAAGAGAGAATTATGACCAGAGAGCTAAATTAATAGAAACATTTTGTATTTATGTTAAAGAGAAAACCATGGAAAACTATATAACAACATTCCAATTAGTAGAAAATCATTAAAAATTCTAACACCCTAGTACTCTTGACAAGCATGTGCATGTATATCTGACCCAACTACAGTCTCTAAATGAATGGAGAGAGCTGTCTGGCTAACCTTACCAAGCGTTTGCTGTACAACAGTGCTGTGCTGCTCCCACTGGAAACTGCCCATTTGGAAAAATTCATTACATGTTCCAGCTGTTTAGAGAGACCCGCCACTTCCTGTTGTTGCTGCAGAAGTTTCATCCTATGCTCTTTTGCCAGAGTCTGCAATAGAAAAGCAGTTCCAGCCAAAAGGTTCAATTTACAGTTAACAGGCATTAGCTTTCATATTCGTAATTCACAACGATCAAGTGGTTTCACTTGGCTCCTCTAAAAAGGACTCCTGCCCCCCGATGCAGCTATCAAACAGAAAACTCAGTATACATTTACTCAAGATATCAGGAATTTTTGTGCTAATGACACATTTTTATATATATACATACATACATATATATATATATAAAAAATATTTTTTTCCCCAGGTATCCATTCTAGACAATTCTCTCCTGTGATTTGCTACTGGATTGCCGAATATATGAAAAATTCTGATAGAACACTTTTCATGCATGATGCATAGAATTATGACTTGCAAAAGCAAGGAGAAATAAACTGGTCTCAGAGACAGCCCTGATCAATGAAGCAGAGATCACAGATAATAACTACAAACAAAACAGCAACCATCCCTCAAAACCCAAACTCTCCTCCACCAAAAACCCCATTTGCTCAAGGTGCTTGTATAGGACATCTCTCCACTTTGGAACTGCGACAGGACATGCACCCGGGACTAATGCTAGAAATTTACTTTAATGTGAATACATAGAAAAAAATACTAAGACTGACATTTTTGTTTCTTATGATAGAAATGAAATTACCTCCAACTGATGCAGCAGAGCTTTTCCCTTTTTATTTATTTCTACCATCAGTGTAAATATGGCAACTTTAATATCTTGTTCCACCTGCTTTTGATTCTGATTCACTTCAAGAATTCTGTAAGTAGACAGCACAGAAAATAATGTTCTTTAGCTCACAAACCCACACTCGAAACAGTATTAAAAAAACCAAAATCTGTTGCTGAGAGTACAGTATTTCCTGGTCATATGCACCAATTAAAACATTTATCATCAGATACTTACAGTTAGGAAAATTACTGGAGAAATAGAGTAAATAAGAGTGACCTATGATAAAATTAAGTGGTAGCAAACTCCAATGTTGTAAGGCTGTAAAATTACTGACATCTGTCACAGATAAAAACTAAATGTTCATTGTAATTGGAATTCTTGATTTTCAGTTGTCCGGCATTTTTCTGGAATGGTTCATGGCAATCAAAACTATTTAAGTCTAATTTTCATCTAAGACAGAATGGTATTAATTTAGCTATTTCAACAATAGTGCTCAAACTCATAACAGCAAAGCATAATGTTATATTAGGAAAACTTCTACTGCTAAGACAAAGGAAGAGTTCAAGTTGCACTCAGCATCTTGGACTGTGTTGAATCTCTGTGGGTACTGCTGTCCCTGACCTCTGCTGCAGGAGCAGCCACAAAGGCTCGCTGGAGATTGCATTTTACAGATTTATTTTTCTCCTAGGTTTGTAGTACCGAGTGAATAAAGCCCCAAGCATAAAAGTATTACATAAATCTTCAAATACATGTCACAAACATTATGAAAACATGAGTCATAACCTTTTACTTTCTAAGAGGGATCTACACTAAGAAAATAAATGTGCTGATGATGGGGAAGCATTTAAGACTCTTTTCTACAGTCTTTATGGCCTAAGTTGTTTCGTTGCACCCAAGCAACTGCTGCCCATTAAGTCCACAGGCTGAGCAGAAGAGTAACCTAACACAACCAAGCACACTGAACAGGCAACAGTCACTACAGTGAAGTGAAGACTTTAGAATGACTCTTTCTGGAAGAATAAAAGGAGATAGACACAAAATACACTAGTTTAAACATTTCAAGAAATTACAGTATATGTGAAGTTGCCTTCTGTCAATTTTAACCTCATAATCTGATACATACCTGTTCTGGATCTGTTTCCCTGTATATTTTATGTACTTAGTCTTCTCCATCAATTTGGTGATTAGTGTCTCAATGATCACTTTCTGGTTCTGAAAAGCTTCTTCTATAAACTGGTACCTGTAGTAAAAAGCAGTGAGGACTTACATATGTAAAAGGTGTGATATACTTGCTAAAAGCAGAGTGCCTTACAAAATACTTCTTTAATTGAAGAAAGGAGCTGCTCAAGTCCAAAATTTAACTGTCATCATGGAAGCATATGTCAGCAAATGCTGATATATTTTATTTATAGTATACTTAATTTTACAGTCTATTTCCTGTAATACTGGGGGAAGAATTTAAGATTTTCATAAACACAAAAGGATATTGTGTGACCACAGCCTAACGTTAGCAAAAGAAAAATCAGTATTTTGATGTAGTCATCACTTTGAATGTGAAAACGCATGTAAGCTATTACTTCATGCAAGAGAAAGATGAAGGAATGGAAGAAGAGAGATTGCTGAGCTGGTAGAAGTTGGCAACATTTTAAATCAAGGAACTGAAATCTTTAACAATTTGAGGAAAAAAAGGTAGCGCATTATAAAAGGGATATAAATCCTAAGAAAAGGAGAATTAAAGAGGAAGACTGCAACTCTGCAAGAGTTTAGCCTGTTCCAAGGAGCAAGAGCAGCCACCTACTGATGTTCACCTGCTCAGGCAAGCAAGCTCTTTGGGTGGTTGCATCAGGTATAGCAAGCATATTAATATTTAACCAGAGTGCATCTGTCCCAAACCACTCCTGTATGTGTTAACCAGCAAGATTTTTGCCTTGTACTCAGAAGTTGTATGTAATTCTTCTTTTCAGCTTCAGTGGCCAGTAAGAGATGACCAAAGAATAGCAACACAAAGATCTGAGTGTTATAAATAGTGTTGTCAAAGTACGGTATTAGCCAAACTGTAGGTTTACTATTCCTCTGAAAGGGCTCTTCACAGAAAAAATTCCCCATTTGCTCCATACTGAAACTGTTTGGTAATGTTGTTATATAACCATCTTGTTGAAGGACAAATGGAGAAATTACACATAAGCGTACAGTTGCATAACACAGCCCCTGCGCTTTCTAAGGACTCTCTGAAGAGCTGCATAGCAACAAATTCTAACCAAATAGCTTGACTGTAAAGAAAGGTCTTGTGCTTAAGTCACCAGATTAACAACTGGAAGAATTAGGTTTTATTCTAAACTAACACACACTCATTAGTCACATTCTTTGGGATACAAGCTTTGTTTATTTGTGAGCTTCATTTCCAAGCAGAAAATTGTATTTTGCCCTTTTTTCACCTCACTGTATTCCATACAGCTAGAACTACAATGTACTTCAAGCTACCTTCCTCTAAGTGAGATGGATGAAACATACGCTTTGCTTTGATACCTGTGCTCTTTGTGTTCTAGTAACTGACAGTCTCTGCAGGTCAACTTGTCACAGGTTTCACAGTACAACTTCAACTGCTCCTTTTTGTGGTAAGGGCAGAACACAGGTCGTTGACTGGTCACTCCAACTGCCTCTGTTGAATAAAGGAAGATGTTAGGACAGTCTCCTGAACTTATTCACTATTTGCATTCTCCTGTTTCTCCTTACCATATTCCTCACCTAGATGCTACAAGTTTGTATGGGGCCAGCCAATCGAGACTGTAACAGCCATAAGATCAGACTGCAATGTCTCACTCTTGTTGCTCAAGCATGGAGCTAGCACCTTCTCTCATGGAAAATGTCTAGAGCCTATTTTACCAAAATCTATTATGGCCTCACAAAACTGTTTACAAAAGGAGTAGCCAGTACTGCTGCGGCCGCAAAAGACATTGCACAACCAGCAAGTTCCTTTCTGAAATGGAGCCAAGGAGGTGGTTGACTTAATTTGTGCTCTGTCTTCTTTCTCAGCTGAATTGGTGAAAAGGGGTTTGAGGATATCAAGACACAGGCATTCAAAAGTGTAAAACATGCAGAACGTAATAAGCAGGAGATACTAACTCCCCTTCAGGACCCCATTCTCAATGGGTGAGAGGCCTCACTTCAGTTTCCAGTGAGCAAATATCAAACAGCAGAGGAAATACCACCAGATCATAGAAATTAATCTGTTCTTTAAATGATTGACCTGACAAAGCCTAATTTCCTAGGAGTTAGCTTGGACTCTGAGTTTATAAGGATTATATGGGCTGTAACGGAAACTGGCTTCACACTGCAGCTCATCCTTCACTGTCCATCAATAAGGTCTCTTTTTTGTTCCCACTGATTTACTTATTTTCAAGAAATCTGGAAGAAGTTATTTTCAGATCGGTATCCTTCAGTCAAAATTCTTTGCAACTCTACAACAAACTTCCTCCCAAGAAGGCCTGAATGCACTGAGACCATTTCTACCACCAGTTCATGTTCTGCCTAACAGTCTGTCAGCCACTTTCACCCACTACTCTTGTCCTCTCTTGGAAGTACACTCTACTCACTTTTCATTTTTCATTAACTACATGTGAAAGTGGGATACAGAATACAGCGTATATCTTAAAAGTATCGTTGTGGAAGATATCCTTTGAGCAACAGATTACAGAAGTGAAATCCCACATTACATGTAACATTCACAGTACTGAATAGCATGGAATTAAAATAAATATTTACTCAAATACATATATTTAATATATATAATTTATAAAAATCAAATAAAAATTATGTATTTACAAGAAAAACCATGCAGCTCCAGTGGACGTATTAGAACCGGCAGAATATTTGTGAGCATCCTATGATATTTATTATTCTCTTATAATGTCACAAAAAGGCAAGATATAATGGGAAAAAACTGAAATAAAAGAGGTTCTCATGGAATAGAAGTACAACCTTTTCTGCCACAGAGTAGTCAACATTTCTCAGAGAACCACTTTCACCAGTGTTGATTCCCAAGGCTCAAACAGATAAGGCCCTGAGCAATTTGAACTTCAGCCATGATGAAGTCTCCCTATTCAGTAGCTATGTTGTAATGCATCCAAGTCTTAAAATAAAGTTTTCTCCTTTGTTAGCTGGATCAACTAAGAGATCCACTTAGATGGAGATCCAAAGAAACACCTGAATTGTTCAAATGACTGTAGCCTTTAGCAACAAAAATTGAAATAAATGACGAGGAGGAAGGAAACTATCAAAACATCCACTACCAGCCAGAAAAATAACATGGTTCCACTAATTCATATGCACCGAGGGGTTATATCATAATAAATCTGTCCTTTTACATTTACTAGGATTCAGGAATACAATTTTTGAAATTTATCAGTTAAAAAAAATGTGGTGGTCCATTATAATTTTCCAATGCAGACACACATTCTTTGTGAAACTATAAATCAAGTGTGTTACCTGGAGATACTTCCTCTTTCTGCCTTACAGTATGATCCTTTGTGAATTTAACCCTCTGATGAGCTCTGATGCAGGTCTTGCACAACCACTCTACACATTCGACACAAAACCCATGAGCTTCTGCATTGTCTTCACAGCTTGTGCAGACCTGACAAGAGGAAGGAAAGGTAGCTGTTAAAGCAAGTTTGGAATATACATACAAGTTATTCTTCATACATCATCGGTGCACTTTTATAGTTTTCTGAAAACAGTGAAATGAGAACGGAAAACTGCCTGAGGTACAGGAATATTATAAATAACTGCATAGAAGTAATTGAATGTGACTTTTCAAAGAAACAGGTCATTTTGTCAGTGTTACTCTAAAATCTTTACCTGACATGATAAAAGTCAAACCACTACTTTCTGCCATTCACTGCATACTTAGAAGCCATACAATGTTTACTGTATAGAAGATGCTGTTGTGAAATATTTACTAATGACAGAACACAATCAGCACTGCTCTGATTTTAGAAGCCTCCCCCAGTTCACACAGCAGCTTTAATTTTAGCTTCCGGTCACCTGCTTGGTTTCAGGAAGAACACAGAAGACTGAGCAGCAGGGTTCCTCTCAAGAATCTTAGCATCACCACTTACAGATAGTATTCCAGCTAAGCTTATCAGAAAAGCTAACCTAGAACAGATTTCCAACCAATGCCTACGAATTTTCAAACTGTGGCCTCTTAATTCCTAGGGCTCTTTGGACTATACCCAAGAGATCCAGGAAAAAAGAAATAATTAAGGAAAACAAACATGATAGCAGACCAAAACCCCTACATACACAAGAAAAAATTGCTACGGAACCACAATTTGAACAACAGGTTGAAAACTCTGAATGATGGACAACACCATTTCACGTGTTCATAATATTATTTCTTTTTTTACCCCTCCTTTACAGCACCTTTGTAGTCCTACCTTCAAGGGGGTTTCGGTAGTAAAATATAGAGAACATGCTTATGCAGATACTTGTTTAGGTAACTACCACCCAATTTCTGTCAACGTTTAGCACTGATGCAAACCAAAGCCTGAAGGTGTCTGAAGATTGCTACATCCTACACATCACAGCAACAGATTTCTGCTTGCAGGAGCAACAAGGAGAAAATTTTAGACTTTAGTTTTGTTTCCAGTTTGATTAAAAAAACCCCAACCAAACAACTTCTGCACCCACACAGGGTAAATATAGATTAAGTCAGAGAGGAAGGAAATATTTCTATCTTATGCAGATCAAAAATAAATAGAATTATGTTCCAGTTTCCTCTTCAGGAAAAAATAGGAGAATTAGCCCAAAACTTGCTTGAGGCCACACAGCAAGTTACTGCCAGAACCAGAATTTGAACATGAGTTCCCAATGCTGTGCTTATTTTTCTGGATCATGTTACCTCTCAGCCAAGTATGTTCTGAGAAATGAAGTTACCACACAAGGGCTGTTGACCCCTCTTGTTGTCATTTGGGAGTTTGAAGCAGTTTCTTTTTATTAAAGGTAACCTGCAAAGGAGAAAAAATTGGGCTTGTGCCCCTTTTTCTGTTTCTTTACAAAAATGAGGCCTGGAAGTTATATTTTTCAAAATAATGTCAAAAATTTTGTAACTTCTCCTTGGTTGTTTTTTTTTTCCTTCCTCTTCTCCTTTTCAAAATAAAAATTCTTAGTCTTATCCAGAGCAGTAGACTAGGGAGAAATACCAAAGTCAGGACATCATAAAAAAATGTCTATAAAATGGAAATAAAGCAATGAAAGGAAGTGAACTGTAATCAAGAAATCAAAAATTTTTACTTTCTGTCCTGATTTCAGCTGGGATACAGTGGTGTTTTTTTTTCAGTAGCTGGCACAGGGCTGCGTTTTTGGATTTAGCATGAGAATAATGTTGATAGCAACAATGAGAACATCAGTGTGTTAAGTGGTGCTTACCCAAAGTCAAGGACTTTTCAGCTTCCCATGGTCTGCCAGTCAGAACATGCACAAGAAGGGAGTGTGGCCAGGACAGCTGACCTGAACTTGCCAAAAGGGTAGTCCATACCACAGAATATCATGCTCAGTATATAAACTGTGGTGAGTTGTCTGGGAGGGGCTCATTGCTGCTTAGGAATGGGCTGGGCACTGGTCAGTGAGTGGTGACCAAATTAATATTTTGAGCATCATTTGTTTGTCTTGGGCTTTATTCCTCTCACTCTCTCTCTTTTTACTACTATTACTATACTATTTAATATTACTTTATTTCAATCATTAAACTGTTCTTAGCTAAACCCACAGTTTTACCTTTTTCCCTTCTGCTTCTCCTACCCATCCCACCAGAGGTGGGGGGGAAGGAAGGAGGAAGTAAACGGAAAGGGGGAAGTGAGGGCTGCAYGGTATTTGGTTACCAGCTGGGGTTAAAGGGTAACACTTGCTATTAACCCTTAAATTCAATGACATTTTGGGAAAAAAAAATCAAAAAAGGATTCTTAAGTCTTGGGAAATAAAAACCTGCCTCCTTTCTCCTCCGCCAGTTGTCTCCTCCTTTGGTGTGCCAATGCAACCCTCTGCAAGCCTGTGATGTAACTCAGGATTGATTACAACATCGTGGCCCAAGGCTCAGTTACACCAGCAGTGCTGACTGGAGAGTGAACTGACTGGGCAGGTCAAGAAAGTTTTCAAATCAGTCTTGTTGTCAAAGAGGTGTGATTGTGCTGTGACCCCAGACACCCAGAGGGGTTTTTGCAAGTCAGAGTGGAGATTAACCCACTGGATGTTTGTTTTTCTAGTGTAAAAAAACCAGCAGTGAAAACAAAATAAGCAAAATAAAAAAGAACACAAAAGTCTTTCAGGCATTCTTTAAGTCTAAGAAGCAAAACAAAGACAAAAAGAAAAAAAAAAAAGCCAGGAACCCAATTAAACCCAAAAGCAAACAAACAAACAAAACCCCCACAACAGCCTTTCCAGATCACCTTTAACAAAATTAGGCAGATGAACTTGCTACACGCCAAGACATTTAAGTAAGTTCAAAGAATTTCTGAAGTTATTAATTCTTCCTAGATTCCAATCTAGATGTCTATTTTCTTTTTTCAATATGCTTTAGTTGTTTTTTTTCCAACTGGTTTGACCTGCTGTATGTGGAATGAGACGAAGATTGTGATTCAATAACCAATAATCAGGTGCTGCCAAATGAATCAAAACTCCTCCTTTGTAGTACCAAAAATATATATTCCAACTTTATATTCTTCAAAGCCACCAAGTGGAAATGAGACAGATTTCCAAAGCTTTTCACAGACATCATAACTCAAGCTGTCAAAACAGCAATGCCTTCTAGGTAGAAACCAGATTTACTCCTATTCACTTCTGATTTTTGAAATATGCATTTTCAGATATAGATTGAATTTTGCTAGAATTCCTAGTTATTAGAGTAAGCCATACAGCTAAAGTAAAATGGAAGTATAATTACTGCAAATATTTGTTATGCTCTTAAAAAATCTAAAACTCATTTCATTCTTATTTTTGTGACTCACACAAGCAGTGTTTCAGTGATTTCAAAGAAAACTCTCCCTAGTTAACCCATAAGCCTTTATTCTGGTCAGACAGACATTTATTTTTAATTGAGTTTTCTCTGTAATTACATTTAATTCAGTTACTAGTTCTAGTATTTATAACCCTGGGAAGTGTTCATTCAGCCTTCAGTCAAATTTAATGAAAGCAGAAATTACTCAGCATGTTGCAGGTAAGTACTATTTTAAGTAAACATACAAGCTTTTACAACAGAAAAAACAGATTTACATGCAAGTGTTGAGGTAATAGACCTGTCTTCTCAGCTACTGTAGTAACTAACCAATTTTCCAATTAAATACACTTTGAGTATTAAAGAGATTAAATAATCAAGCAAAGGTTTCAAAGGAAGAGAGTAAAGTAGTCCAGATGAATATTCAGTGACCTAACACTCCAAACTTCACCAGAGTAAATTAGAAGCAATGCCTTCCCCTACTGGATCCAAACCCCACTGATGCCAATAGTTACATAACCATCTCTTGGCACACACAAAATCACCAAAGACCGCAACTGTCTTTTGGGGCATTCCTGCCTAGATGTAATCCTAAATAAGAACCACATGCTGATACCTCAAAATGAATGAAATTTGGGACACATATCCTTCTCACCCCACCATCCCATCAACACACACATCTCTTCAAAGCATACGAAAGCCATATTGTGACTCTTCCAGAATCTATTACCCACTGCCCTAAAACAGTGGCTTTCAGAGATGTTTTGGCCACGGGTACAGCTTTCATAAGCTGTTTAAGCATACTAGTTCTTCTCTGGAAGAACACATAGTGACTCTTCTGGCACCATATAAATCTAGAGAAACACATTGTTCTAAAGTTGCCTCATTAATCACCTCATTACGCCAGTCAGACTTGCTGCCCTAGAATACAGATCTAGTATCAGATCTAAGCACATAACTTGTTTCGTTACTACATTCCCAATATCTCACATAAAGCCCAGCTGTTCTTCATTCCTACCACAGTACTTAAAACTCTCAGGTCAATAACTGATAAAGATACAGAAAGTTATTCTTACTATCAAAAATATTTTTACACACATTCTCTTTTGGATGCAGAAGCTATGAGAATTAGGACCTAGACTAAAATGCACTAAAGGCTCAGTATGCTGCACCAATATCCATGTTATCACTATGATCTTCTCTCCTGCATCAATCTCACCCTTCTCATTTTTATTTTCATGGCTTTGCACACACATTAAATGATTGTCTTCTGTTAAAGTTCCTAAATTTCCCTCACTTGTCTACCCTTTAGTCTCACTCAAATCCAGCACTTGTTCCAGTAACATCTCTTGGGTCTGAAGCCCCTTGTCTCACTGTTACATACGAAGTATAATTAATTATTTTCAAACTTCTCTTTAGAAGCCAATAATTTTGCTGAGTCTTTCAATAAATCACCATGTGAAAAAACTTATAAAGCATCTGCTCTTTTGAAGTATTTATGTCCTGCTTGCCCACAACCTACAATTATTGCTTTCAGGAAGATCACAACTGCATTTCCTTTCAACTTCTTTTCTTTTGCAGTTTCCTATGCTAATAGCCAGCACAAAACCTTTAATGCTACCCAGGAAAGCCCTTGTGGAACATATAATAGGGAGTTCTATGCTTTCCTCATGGTCACTTCTTTTGCTCCTGAAGTTTTCAGCAGTAATTGCTAGAAAGCACGGCTATGCAAGTAGTGCCCAGATCAGGCTCAGATAAGATAAAAATGATTTTAGATAGATGGATAGCAGAGCTCTTTCATGGGTACCAGTTATTTTTCTCTTCCCACAATGCCACGCTCCATGATATGCCATTCACTCCTACAGTTTTAATTCAATACGCTAAAAATTATGTTAGGATTAGTACCATTTTGAATCTGACACAACCAAACATTTAATTTACAAGAGGTCTTTTGMAGTCTCTCTTGAAATGAAATAAACCAGTCCTTCCTGACAACACACATATACAGGCTAGTCATAGATACCATCCAGTGGCTCTGAGCCACATCACTTGCACAGAACCCATGGCTTGCCTCCAATTCTAATTTCTTAGGCATCCTAATAAAGCTGCAAAACAGCTGAAGACAAACTAACCATCTCAGTAGCAAAACCCTATGAAATAGCCACAGTTTTGGACAGAATTTGGATGATCTCTGATGCAATATATCCTGCAAGTGTCAGTATCTTTTGTGCTTTTAATTCCTCCTACGTTGCTAATGCAAATTTGCTTTCTTTTGTCTTTGCTCCTTCAAAGGCAAAACAAGACAGGCTGATTAGAAGGCTGTATCATCCTTAAACCTCATGATATTCCCCCCTGGACAGTACACTAATCTGTTTAACTATTATTGATTTAACTTTGCTATTCCACAACAGAGAAGTTTACAGAATGGTGAAGCTTTTTTGTTATGTCAAGGTACAAAGGAATGTACAAAAAGCTTCATTATCATACCAAAATAAATCTATTCTAACTGTGCATCCTTCATTTCCAAGAGGTAAGGTACACACTCACTTAGCAGGCATCTAACAAAACACCTAGCTCCACTTTTTTAAGAAAAGTCAGCAGAAAAGTACACGAATGTCCTATTCTGCTGGTTCAGCAGTCTGTTGGTTTGCCTTCAACTGCTGCAGAAAGTGTGCAGAGTTCAGCCAGGGAACTTAGCTGAAGAACAGACATGCCTTCTACCTGCAAACCTGCTGGTTTGTGTCAGGGAGAGGGAGAAACAAATACAGAATGAAAGAGTAAGACCAAAGTCTAGAAGGGATCTTAATGAAACACAAATGCTTTCAACAATCTCCCTGACATCTACTCACACCACTCAAAGGATGGAATTTCCCACTTTCACAGAGAGCAAAAATATATTGAGAAGGGAAAGGGGGAGTGAGCAGAGACTTCAAAAAAAAAATTGTTACCACTCCCAAGAAGAAAAAATAATTCCATTTCTCTCACCACTCCCCGAAGTGGTATCTAAGAGGACTTGTTATGTAAGTAAGTAGACGATATGGTACAGCCCCACCCCCTCAAAAAAAAAAACCTATCAGGACTGCTTCTGCATAACAAAGTTGTTATCTTGCTTCTCTTCCTAATTTTAAGGTTATTATAAAAGCTATGACCAAATTTTCAACAGGGACTACTCCTTTTGTCAATCTTACTGGCACGGTACTGAGAGACTGTGTAAATCTCACAACCATCTGCAAAACTCAGATACTATCCTGTAATTCCCAGGGCACAAACAAAAAAAACAAACCAACATTTCCTCCTTCCCAAATCCAAAAAAAGCAAAGTTCAAACAGTCCTATATAGCAAGAACACTGCTTGTACTTCCAGGGACTCACTGTTCAATTTCAGTTTCTAGTAAGGTCTATCATTTCTCAGAAATCCAGTTTCAAAATTCCTTATAATCTGAACACAGTTGCACGGGTTTCAAGACCTAAGTTCTCTTCCTCAGAGATGATGACACCACTTATGCCTTCAATAGTCAGCTGGTATCACAAACCTGACTGGGCACTGTCATCTGTTCCCAAGAGACGTGCCCATTCACCCACGCAAGCACAAATTCTAGCTAAGCCTTCAAACAAGCAGAACACACAACAAAGAACCTCTAAGACACCGCCTCTGAAACAAACAGATCAAGAGCCTAAAGCAGGTCCTAAAACAGGTCCCTAAACAGGAAAGTGAAAAAGAGGAATTTTCCAAATATAAGGAGACCACCATCCAAATATTAGGACATGAATTGGAATGTAAGCCACATTAACATAGCAACCTTTTTATAACATTCTTGTGAAGAATGCAGCAACATATAAAGTAGCTGAATTATTTACAATAAGTTCCTGGAGTTTAATAAAAAGTTTATCAGTAAAGAGATACACGAGATACTCTCTTACCAGCTAAAACTGAAGACATGCAATATTTTGATAACAGAGATTGTTAAACTGTGGTCCTACATAGATGTGATTATTCATATGGTATTGCTTCCACACTAGCTAGTACTTGCCTCCTGAAAAAACATCATGGGAAAAAACTAGCCCAATATTACCATTGTTCCAGATAAGCAGCTTTTATGAGATGGCTATTGATTGCAAAAGGAAAAAGAAGCAGTCTACATAAGAAAAACAAACAAGAAACCCCTACAATATCTTCCCCAATTAGCATTTTGAGCCCCTTCTTTGGCAACTGGACTCCAGCTATTTACTGACATCTTTTGTTAGTAATGAGATAAAGTCCATTTAAATCTCCTCATGCAGTGCTGTTCAAGTCTCTGCTTCAAAGAGTGCTTCAAGTACCCTGCCCAAAGCACAGAAATTCCCATTCTATTGCCTATTGCTTACTTTTATCTTTTGCTATCATAATGTAATTTTATATGAACAATTAAAAATAGTTTAGAGTAAGATAACTACCTTTTTCACATGCATTTTCATAGATTTTAACTGATTTTCTAGAGTAGTTTCCCCATGTGACATCTAAGTACTTGAAGTTCTGTCTGAACATCAACAGCAAAAAGGCCACACAGCAAGAAGCCAAGGATATGCATACACATCCAAGAGGTGTTAACTTGATTACATGTTAATGCACTTACCTGATTTGATTTCTCTACTGTGCTACTGGGAACCTCTGTGGTATCCTTCACAAAAATGTTATCTATGATGTGTCTCTCTGCACATTCCTGACCACAAATTGGACAGCGGATAACACCGACTGTGGGAAAAAAAAATATCTGATTATGTTTGCACAAACTAAGAGATATTAACTTCAGAGACAGCTTGCAAGGATAAATACTTTTGAAAGGATGTTTTAACACTTTCCTGTCAATAAGGTGTAAGCAAAAAAAAGCAAATTCTCATTTATCACTTAAGTAACCTTTACCTGTTCTTCCTTGATGACACATTCTTTCAGCCAAGGTCAAACACCTTTTTGTTTCAATCCCATTAAGAATTTGCCCATATCTTATAAAAAATTAATTCCTTTACTCAAAAGGGAAGGTATTCCCATTGACAATCTGTTGTTATAGAATGAATTGAAGTAAACACTTATTAGTGTGGAATATTAATTAGTGACACTGAGTGGTATTACATACACACACACACTCCAGCAGTGTGACATGACTAACCTTCAACCACATCACATAAGAAGGAGAAATGTAATGCATTCAAAATTAATGAAGTGAGCTGTAGATAGGAAGAATGGACCTGTATTAATATATGAATATTAATGTGAACTACCTTCACATTAAGCAAGGGAAAGCAAGAAAGACATAGGAATAATCAAGCAAGAGTTCTCTCCTTCCTCYCCTCTGCAAGACACGACATGGTACAATTCTAAGACAGCAACATACTTAGGCTCCAGGTTGAAGAAAGAGCTGAGAACCAGTAACACAAAGGGTTAAACAATTAGTTTTCTCAACAGAATGAAAAGGACAAAGTCAAGTTCAAAACTTGGGTTTGAACTGTGAGTAGACTAGGTTGAAAGATCTATATAAACATTTTAAAGCAGACACCTTCCATAGTGCATAAAACAGAATGTCTTATGAGCACTGAGGCTTGTTTTTATCATCCAAGAAAAACCTCTAAAATTCTAGGCACTAACATCGTGCTTGAAGAAAATTACCAAGTTATTACAACCAAAAAAAGAGAGGAATTGAAACTAAGTTAGGTTGAAATAATCACTTAGGACATGGAAGTCACATGCAAAAGCCTAGAATAGAACAATCATGTAAGTCCACACTGGAGATAGATTCTAGACTTACAGTTGCCATTTGAGAGGAGACATGGATTTAGGGCCTTAAAGAAGATCAGGGGCACTGTTTAACCCAACGAATTTAACACCAATATATAATTCATCACTTGCATATTTAGCTAAGCCAGTGTGAACTTAATTCTGTTTCTGTTTCATTTTTACAATAAAATGTAGAAGTACAGAAACCATTAAATATTTCACTTTCTGCTGAAGAACTTAATTCCTTACTCTAAGTGCTTCATACAAGATTTAGGTAACTTTTTCATAACATTCTTTCAATAGATGCTCAAGATTTAACTGGCAAGCCACTATAAAGCAGTGCTCTAATGAAAGTCCACATGTTTTACTAAAGCAATTCTTCATTCTGGAAGTTCAGCAAGCATTTTCACTTGTTATCAAGGCATTTCACTTTCACCTGAACAGCTATGACGTTAAGTCTAGTTTTACTATAACCGCCATTTTACCAGTCTGCATTTCAACACATATTTGTGCATCTTCCTTTGATACACAAATTCTGTATTTTGTTTACAACTTTTGTAACACTTTTTATATCATCATCTGGAAGGATAACTGAGAAATCCATTCTCGTATGTCAGGCAGTTAACAAAACTTCAAATACTGAAATTCTCCTTTAATTAAGCAAATCAATTTACCACGGTGAAGAGAGAACACATCCCCTAATACTCAAGCTACACACTTACCAAAAAAGACTATTTTTTTACATTGTTCAACAGTACCCATTACAAACCACCCTCTCCCTCTTGCCTTGCAGCTCATTCTTGACCCAGACAAAGCACAGTGCTCTGGGTTGATACCAAAACCAGCTAGGGAAGAAACTTCGTAACACAATTTGAAGTATTAGAAAGCAGGTATTCTTTATTGCAGCACACTGGACACCCGGATGATATTTCCTCTAGTCCGGTGTGTCCTGAAACTTTACAAGATATTTATTCCATCATGATTATACATATTAATTACTGTGTACTTCCTGGATAATGCATAAACATCACTTTTTCCAGAACTAATTTGCATGCATCTGCCTCTTCCTGGGAGTCCTTTTATGTTCCTAGAGGGTCATCCAAAGGGGTCTGTGGTGGTCAGCGAGTGCCCCCAATGTTACAGATGACAGTGTCTTGAACTTCTCTTAGGGCTGTTGCTTCTTGTTACATAACTTTGCCACAAAAGCCACTATATTCCTCATTATCTGTTTATCCACTGGTTCCAGCTACATTAAGCATCCATCCTGTGTGTCGACTTTGACATTGTTTTATCTCCTCCTTTAAAACACATTGTTCCCTTATTTGGACAAGTAAGGCATAGTTACGTTCTGTTTCTTTTATCAGGGTCCACACAGGTGTCTGCATTGGTCTTTGCATGTGTTTGGGAGATGGGTATAGACACAGAATGAGACTGGCAAACCAATTCCGACATGGATGTATTTTTCCTGCTCTCCCAAGCTTCACTTTCATCCCCTGTTCTGCTTCACTGACCAAATGCACTACTGCCTATGCCAAAGGAACATCGGAAGCAGCATGAGGATGGGAAGAGGACACCACCCCCACTGCAGATTAAACATGGAACCACTGAACCAGATCAGCAGCATTAAGCAGGGTTTATAGATCAGCTTGAATTGAAAACGTGGAAGACAAGGAAGAGGAGGGGAGAAATTAGGAAACGTACTAACATAAACCAAATGTTTCATGTGCCTTTTCACCAACACAATATTGCCAACTACCTGTTTAGAAGATAACTTAGAATTTCTAGTCTGAGATGGGAGAAAGAAAAAAGGAAAACTGCCTACAGCTCTTAAAATCTTCATGAATTTTCTTTTCTAGAATTGCTTATGTCAGGGTTGTCTTCTGCCACTGTGTGAGGGTAAGTTTGCTTTTGTTATTATCCTGGATTGACGACTGCTACACAAATCAGTTTTAACCCAGGTTTAATCAACCTCAGGATGGTGGATTTAAGTGAAAGATCTTGAGTGTCAGAGTTTATATTTGTCAAAGTAATCCTGTAAGATTCTTATTTCTTTTTAATGGAGCAAGCATGGGAAGATGAAAACATAATACTTAAATTGGGAGTAGTTTCATAATCACCATCACGATAATTGTGAGGATAGTAAGGGAGCACATCCCACATTTTCATCTGCTCCTTTGTTCCAGGTGTAAGGAGATAAAAAACAGATTACCTGTCTCAAACACTGTTTAGGCCACAGAAGGACTTAGCCATGAGATAAGCACAGAATGAAGTGACAGGATGGTGCTATCTCCAGGCCTGATGGAGGTAAGATTTGCTTAGCACATCCTGGGGAACGCATCCAGACAAAAATTCCCACTGTGGCAAACTGTGGGAAGGAACAACTGCTCATATGCATATCACTGGTCAAACAAAGATCACCCCAAGTTATGGGACAGATGGGATTTGCAACGACCAACACCCACTGAAGCCCCTTGAATTTGCCTCCCTGGATACCTGGAACTTGGACTGTAAAATAAGCCACTACAGCAGGAACTTGAGATAAGATAAAGGTGTTACTATTGTCTGGGTGTTATCTCAGACCTAGGGAAAGGTTAACAAAGCTTGAGGAGAAGAATGTATCACCGATAGTGGACATAAAGAATGCAGAATTAAGGGCCACAGGGAAAGCCAGCTCAGCAACTGTGCTGAAATCAGCTGTGACTGGGTAAAAAAGGTATTTCTGGCAGGCGGAGATCATGACCAGCTCACAGCCCACCGACTCAAGAAACCCAAGAAACCCACCAACTCAAAGAGAGAGACTGAGCATGTGGACTAATTAGCATTAGAAGCAAGGGAATCAACTAACCAACAGAATAACAGAATTGTGTAGCCAACGAGCAGTAATTTGTTTCTTTGCTAGAATCTATGAATAGTAAAGAGACCTTGAGATCCCCAACACCRAGAAGCCCRGGGTGAAGAAGCATCAACAGGATACCACTGGATCCACAGGTGTTGACTATCTTCTACTTGCACTCTCTCTCTCTGCTCTCTTTTCCATTTCTTTCTACCTCTCTATCTCACATTTCATGTTAAATAAAATCCGTATTATTGACTTCAGCATATGGTCTTGTTTGCACTTTAATTTGGGCAGTAGCACCTCTCAATAATTGGATCTTAACACCAGGAGCGTTGTTTATGCAGCTGTAAAGGGAGCTGGATCAAGAGCATGTGACTCTTGAGTAGAAGTAGAGGAGAAGATCTCCACCCTTCTTAGCAGCCTCTATTCATATAAAACCCAAGCAGCTGTGGAATCCTACATTCAGAYGTTGCTTGAAGCAGGCCAGGACACCACACTGCTAACAAAAGTAATAATGCTGGCTCCCTTGCCCATTCATTTCTGTCCCATGACACCAGAAAGATTTATGCTGCCACACAGGGAGCTGGATTAGGCACCGCAATGTGGACTAAGTGGGGCTGTGCCAGGAGGGAAGAAGTGTTTCCATCCACTGCCTATAGGTTCACAACATGTGCACATCTTTCAAGGAGTGACTGCCTGCATTTTAGGTAGGGAAAACCATGGACCGTTCTCAGTCTCGTGATTTCACAAGTTACATGCTACATCCACAACCAGGGCATCTCAAGCCATTCAGCAGAATGGATTTATATCTTATACAGTATTATTTGCAACTCGAATCTCAATTTCCTGGGACTACATCCAAGACTACTGAAGCATCCCCAGACAATAGGAGSAGACTGCTCTGGTTTGCCCCAGTTTTGGCTCATTTGCGTCTTCACTGCTGCTAACGGATTTAAGAGCCAATTTAATAAAGCCATTGGATGATCATTTGTAGATCCAAGAGGGTATTTTTGTTTGTAGATGCAAAGTGCATTACTAAAAAAGGAGGACTTCATGGTTCCCTTTTTTCAGTACAAATCAGTCAAAAAACCCACTAGTTTTCTGAATGGGAGCTCTCTTTATTAAATAGAGTGCTCAGAAGTAACTGGCAATTTTACCTGCAATGACACAGTTATTACAGAATAAATAATTAGAGTTTCATACAGCAATCTTTCCCAGTTTTACAGGTATTTTGCTTGAAATTCTAACTATACAGGTTTCAGAACAGAAAATATTAACAGCATGTCACACATGCAGTTAAAATGTTTAAAACATGGACAGGCTAGTTAACACTAATAAAAGGTACGTCAGGGACTGAAGGCAGCATCAGCTCTAAGATTTTTAACATAACTACACAGAAAATTAGGGTGTTTCAATTGTGACCTACAGAATCTTTTCTCCTCTCGCTGTGTCTGAAGACACCATTAATCGTTACAAGGCTTTTTATTAAAATGCAGGAGGTTGAGGGTAAACTGGTTATATTTACTCAGGTCATGTTTACCAGTTAAAAACAAACACTCAGAAAACTTAATTTGAGAGACAGTATCATGTGCAATAATGTCTGAATCAATTTTTAAAATAATTACTGCTTTCCTCTTGCTTCTCATTAAGCCACTACTGGTGCTGCAAAATTGGCAACTTCTTCAAACCAGTTTGTTCCAGAAAAAGCTGCTCCCAGCTAGTTGTGACAGCCTGCTGCTGCTAGTAGAGGGGAGATAGGTTAAACCAATAAGGAGGCAAATCTCAAGGGAAAACTGGCACCTACTGCCAAGATATAAATATTCCAATGAATGACCAATCTAGCAAGAAGTTTATTAAAATTATAATTAATTAATTGTTAATTAAAATTATTTTAAATCCTTTAAAATGCAAATAAAGGAAAACCAGACAAAGACTATTAGCTGTAATCCCCCCTCTGGAAGAGTGTTACAGGCCAGTTTTTATGCTGCAGTACATTGACTTTCTTGGAAAGCACTGCAGAGCTGAATTAAAATATTTCAGCTGCTCTGTGAAATGGTTCATTGTTTTTGCTATACGTGCCCAATCTTGAAACATTTCAGATAGCGTGTATTAGACTTCATAAATTGTAAATTTTGCAAGGACTGACTCTCCAGCCATTTCTGAATACCTTAAGAAATTCTGAAGTGAGAGTTTACATTCACACCCAAAGCTGTCCAATGCATTTTCTTCAACAACACAATTATAAGAAGTGTCATAATGCTAACAAAAGGAAACGCTGTTGTGGGATAGACAATGTTTAAGTACATTGATGATGAACAAAAAGTCTCACTGTCTTGCAATGAACGTGCTTAAACGATGATGCAGAAGCTGCCAACAATTAAGCCAATTGTCACTGCTGACTGTGATGAGCATTTCTTTCATCAAAATTAAAATACATTCTTTCAAGTCCTGAAATTGTCAAGTATTTCCAAATGGTATGTAATGAATTCAGACATACATGCAAGGATTTTTAAGATTCTGTTATATTCTTGCATCGTTTTCTCTGATCAGCCAAGTATTTAATTTTGAAATAACATTTTGAAAGTGGGTTTAATGCTGTCTAGATTTATATATTCTACTGAGACACGATTTTGCAGATACTCTAGGATCTTGCCAACAGTACTCAAGTCCATTGTATCCATGTGTTTCTGGAACAAGGAAATTAGTACCTTTCTCCATAAATAACAGCATGTTAACATGTTATTACTAATTTAAAAAAAAAGATGACTGAGATAAAAAAATTTTGGTGCAAGAATCTCTGGTATGAAGATGGACCCTGCCTTAGAACACAACACAGCTAATAATCATTTCTTTGTAGCCCTAAATTTCATACTCTGGTCTTCATCTTTTTGAGTTCTCATCTACCACCAGCTGATAGTTCAGTAGTTGATAGTTCAGTACCATGCTTCTATTACCAGAAATTAATAGTTATAAAAATAGCAGGTATGCAAAGTATTATTTGGGCAGTTAGAGCCAAAGGACCAAGCCCTTCTCAGGTACTGAAAGAGTTGGTTCTTTTTAATCCTTCGTGGAAGGGATGAAAACTACACCAACATGTGACGAGTGTTTTACCCACTTTTTCTGTTAAGCCCCAACTACATTAATATTCCCATCAACACTGAGCAGATGTGAAGGTAAAAAGAGCCTCAAAAAGTAACTTCTAAGAATCTGGATCATATTAAGGGAACCAAGTTAGGAGCAGCAGTGGGAACAACAGTAGGTAACAGGCTTTAGTCAGAGTATTTCAGTATAAATGTCATCCAAAACAGGAATGATAATGCAACTCAAAGCCTTTGGCTAGCTCATGTTACTCCCTCTCTTCTTTGAATGCTCAGATGCATCCTTGCAACCTGTTCTTCCACAAGTTTCCTCCCATTCTCAATATGTTCACCACTCAATAACTGGAAACTACCTATGAGACTTGGCAAACTACCCTCTTGGCCCTCATTTTTCCAGCCACTAGCCTCAGGGGAGCAATCCAAGTGCCTAAACAGACATACCTAATTTGAGGGTGATATCCTGCCCGGCTTCCAGCTACTATTCCAGAAGGAAATAGGGCTCCTGTGGATTGTGCAGTACATCTAACAGCCCTTTTTTAAATATCACAGGCATCCCAGAAATTCAGAAGTGGCAGAAGATACTCTAGTTCAGACAGCTTAATCTCAACTAACCTGCCTATTCTATGACATGTATTTTTGATATTGTGGTTTTAAATTCCTGTCAACACAGTTGAGGCACACAGAAGATCTTTGCACACAAACAAACTGGAGTCTGTAGCTCCGATGGAAAACTTGGTTAAAATCATTGTGTCAATATTCAGAGCCATCAACTTGTTAATAGCAGTGTTCACTGCATCTGTCCATACTCTGCTATATGGATATTTATTTTGAGGTTCTCCTCAAGGACAGTCATGGAGTTCAAAAATCATCATACCTCTATTATGCTTCCTTTGAACTATCTCAAAATACATACTACAGTGGTGCAAAATGCAATGGAAGAGTCCATCAACTTTATCCACAAAATGTATGTGCGGGGAATGGATGTTCAAAAGTACATAGAAATTAATATGCTGATTCAGAATAATAGGTTCTGCCTTTGTTTAGCTCATTTTGTTTGGCAAGAGGGCAGAAAGAAGAAAAACAAAGGGCTGACTTTTACTAGAAATAGATTTTTTACTCATTAGTGTCTCTTTAATATATTCTTCTATGACAATATGTTACTAGCACATTTACCATACAAGTACAATGCCCAGGACTTAGATCTCCAACAGCGAGAAAGAGGAATTTAATATGTATTCATCAATAAATTCTTAATATTTTTGAAGGTACATTTTTAATCTGTGCTGCAATTAAATCTGTTATATAGCAAATACTTTAACCTGGCAGTGTTTTAAGGATTTCTAGATTTCTGCAAGATATTATTAATGGAATAAAAAATAAAGCTGCAAGCCATTTAATTTATTTAAGTAACACAACCCAGGATTCCCAAATCCAGTCTATTCTGACTACTTCTTATATTTAAAAGCAGTTCAACAATAAAGCTTGTCACATGCAGGATTTTTGCATCTATGAAAAAGTAACACTTAATGGCAGCACAACACTTTGCATCTATGAAGGAGTAACACTTAATGACAGCACAAAATTAATACTGATTTATTATGCTGAAGTGACTCCATAGAGTAAAATTTTGCAACTGAAAGATGGATAAAGTTTCCTCGCAGTGTTGCCAATACTTTTAATACCTTCAGTGGGATTCATCTACATGTTACATGAAGTTCCCTTCACTGTCATTGCAGACCTAGGTAATATAGTCAGGTTATGAGTGAGTTCTTTGTTAAAGCTGATGTCTACACTTGGTCAGATGAATCATATCTTAAAAACATCCACTTCTTTCCAGTAACTACACTAATACTGTTATCCACTACTGGGCATCCACTTCAATTGCAAGAATTCTCCAGTATTCTAAAACCAGTAATTAGGAGAATATCCTCCAAGTTGCAATCTGCAAGTTACAGGCATTGCACTTTTGGGAATAGATGCACAGGAATAAAAAAACAGCTCACTTTATATTCCTCTCTTGCCCAGTATCCCAGAGCACTGTTGTAAGGGTTCAAATAGCTTTAAGACTACCAAGCTAGAGCAACATAAGCATTGTGAGATCCACACATGGCTATGCAGCCTCCAAGAACCACCATCAATTAAGAAGCAGTGTTATCTTCTCCTCTGACATTGCATTAATAAGAAAATTACTCAATGTAACTAACAAAACATTCTTTCTGGGTTGAAGAGATGCACTAATTGATCAAGCAAGAACAACAGGGATTTCTAACAGCTGCCCCACAGCTTTCAGAAAACAGCAGGTTACAGAGCCAGCAGTGATACTACTTAGGCTCCCATGATGTATCTCCCTCTGTTGCTGTAATCTGCAGTAGATAACTGAACCATGAGTCAGATCCTGTTGGCTGATGTCAACATCCACATCCACTGAAGAAATCTAGTCCTCCTAAGGTTTCCTCCATTTTCTCAGAACCAAAGAAGAGCTCCTTCAAAGGCACTTTCCCAGCATGACACTCTTGGTATCAAGAATGAAGCTTAAGAAAGTTAATCCTCTACCAAAACTGGTCTTCTTAAGTGCCATTAATTTACCTGTCCTTTAGACTCACTCAATCTCTTTCCACCTTCTTGCACCATACTGCCTCAAAGGATTGATAATGTAGTTCTGGAAATATTACACTTAGCATCCAGTACCAGTTTGGGAATGAATTAGGACTATAGTTCTACTCCTACTTTAAGGAGTATTCACACGGGTGCTACCATGGCATTGTGGTTCTTAATCTACTTGTCTGGCATAATGACAAATGAAAAGCAAAAACAACCAGCCACAACTGTAAGCCAGAACAACAGCTATTCTGGCAAAAGTTTGAAGTCAGACATCCTGCAGCTCACACCACCTACACTATATTCTCAAAAACTTAGATCAGTCAAAAGGCAGCTAGAGAAACCATATTAAATCTGACCTTATCTCAATGGAACTGGAAGTAGGGAAAAAGAAAAATCTCCACACAATAAATACAATCAAATTAGAACACAATATAATAATACTGTTGCTAAACGGACTTTTAAAGGATGCAAGATTAGCATTTAGCTTCTTAAAAGAATCCAGACTACATTCAGCTCATGCAGAAAGGGTGGAATGGAGCAGAGGACTGTCAGCTTGTCCTGGGTTAGTCATATATTCTATTAACACCCACAAAAAGCTGGATAAATTCACAGTTACACACCTGGTCCCTGAGGGACTCCTTATCTCAACTGAGATAAGCACTCCCGCCGACAGCAAGCACCACCCATCCTGATTATCTAATCTCAGCTAATGGCCCATTACACCACCCATCTTGATTAATGGCCCATTACACCACCCATCCTAGCTTGATTTATGGCCCGATTTTGGACTTGGTAAAAACAGAATGTCAGACAACCATGAAGATCATCTGAGCTCATTGAAATAGAATATCAGAAGCCATAAGGCTCATCCGAGCTCAGAAACCGTAAGAATCATCCGAGCTCATTGCCGAAGCAACCAACAGAACATCAGGAAAATCCTCTTCCATTGTGGAAGTCCCCGCCCCTGGGGGAGGTACCAGCCAAGAAACACAACATAAAACATGGGTTTGGGATGGGAGAAAGCACTCTTGACTCAACTCCACTCCACCCCTCAGAATTAGACTCAGCTACTCATCTCCTCTGGACTGGACTCCACTCCACTGCTCTACTGGACTATTGGGACTGGACTACCAGGCTTTTCCACAGGACCGGTGCCTAACTGGACTACACAGCTACCACCCTGGTCAACGAGGTTTCAGGTTGTACCATGACTCTGTCGGTTTGTTTAGGCTTGTGTTTCTGTATTACTGCATTTATTTTAACCTTTTTTATTAAAATTGTAATTTTGACCTAAAATCTCTCGAGGTATTTTGTGTGGGGTTAATTTCCCCTGCTGGTTAACGGTCAAACCAGCACACAGCTGAATCCATTTGGGGTACCCATATATAAAGTCATTTTGCCAAAACAGTTTCTAGAAACATTATTTTAAGGAGAGATCTTTGGCCTGTTGAGTTTCAACGGCTGTGATAACAATTTAGAAGACACATGAGCTACCATAAACCATGGCTTTGCTTCTGACTTGTATCTAGCCCAGCTATAAGGCCATTTCTAAAAAGAAAAAGGCAACAGAGTATTGTCTCCCAATCTGCAGTTGAACCTGCTCAAACCATCAAGATGCACACAATTTTACTGATGGTGCCAGTCTATACATCAAATACTTATTTACTAAGTGGTAAGAGCAATACTTGCAAGTTGTTCTTATGGTACACACAGGAGTTAAGACAGATGTTAAATAAAACTAGGGTTTGTTTTTGATTTTGTTATGTGTTTTGTTTAAACTTCACAGCTAGATATGGGAAGACCACAGACCCTCCCACAAGTTCCATTCCAGAAACTTCTTAACACTCTTTCTCAACCTTGGACTCTGCCTTGACTATGAAGCAGAAAATAAACATTCCATTTAAGAATTTGGAGTGCAATATTTGAAGAAAGAGCTGCTAGCATCTCTGGACTCACATTCAGATACACTATGGGAGGCAAATGACACCTATGTTTGTCCCAGGAAAGAATTCTATGTGTCTGTTTTGAGATAATACTTCCTCAGGCAACATTTAACACATGAACTCTGAAACCACATTTGAGTTTTTTGCATAGAAAAGGGACTGAGGAAAAGTTTAGAACTTCTCAAAGGAGATAAAGTTCCTTTGACAGTTGATTAAACTAAACAATCTAAGTACTCTAAATTCAGGGATTACTGAGATGCTAGCCAGTCCCCCCAAGATATGCCTCACAGTCCCCTCTCACTACTAGCAATGGGAAGAAAAAACTGAACTACTGAAGTCCGTAGTTGGTAAACTCAACAAACAGTCCATAGGCTAAAACAACTGAGAATAAAAGCTGCTAAATGTGTGATGAAAGGCCCCCAAACAAGACAAAAGCAAGTAAGGAACAGAATTACTGAGAACTGAAAACCAACTGCTTAAGCAAGGAAAGGTAGGAATCTGTGAACACTCAAAAGAGACAAATCTAATTGAGAAGTATCCTACCCCCAAGGTTTCCAAGTTCCCAGACATTCAGCCAGTACCGAGGTCCTGCTGTGGGACACTACCTATCATTATATAGCTCTACGTTCATTCAACAAAGCTTGTCTGCTAAATAGATTGTCTTTATCTCAGCTTCTAACTGATCAGTTGCCTGCTACCATACTTTATCACTTTGGAGCTGTGATACCAAAATCACCCAGATGGAAACTTTCTAACACAGTTTTGAGTATTAGAAAGTAGACATCCCTTACTGAAGCATGCTGGTCACTAGGAGGATCCTTTCTCTAATCGAGTGCCCTGAGTGACAGGTAAACAGTTTTTATCATACACCCTGATGACATATTCATTAGCTATCCCCGTTTACTTGATGTACATGTATCACTTTATTTTACATAGTCACACCCCTTCTCAGAAGTCCTTATATGGTTCTTTGGGAGTCTTCTTCAGTGCTCTTCAATGTCCGGTGTCCTTTTCAGGTGACTGTTCCTCGACTCCCACTTTTGAGTAAGCGCAATACCCTTGTTTTCCATAACTTCTGCTTTGCCAGCCTTGCAGACCTGAGCTGGCATCCTGCTTGCATTTGGCATGACTTCTCTTTGCCTAAGTTACATCCTTTATCTATTTCTCCAAGGCTGTGCTGTTCTACTGTCCTCAGACTAAAATGCTGTTCTGTTCTACTGTCAGCTGGACAATGCTATGAATTTCAACTTTTACTTGAAAACTGTTGAAACAACAGTTACAAGTCACAGAAGTTTTTTAAAAGGCAAAGATGATTCAAAGCTACTACCCCYTCTCTTTAAGCCAACTGACTAGGAGGGCATGTAATTTACACTCCTACGTTATTTCAGCAACTAGTTTACTCATTTTAAAGCAAGGTCCAGGTGAAAGAGAATTTTATAACAAAAGACTCTTGTAATAACAAAGGGACTCTTGTAATAAGCTTAACAAATAGTTGTCTGTAGCTTAACAAATATTAATCTATAGTCTTTAAGGAAAAGAAATAAAATTGCAGAAACTGTTAAATTGCAAGAAACACAAGGTCTTTAGAAATAAAGAAGATCTGAAACCTGCCAAGTTGGCACAACAAATGACGTACCTAAGACCCTATCAAATACGCATGGCCAAGAGGGAAAGGTGAAAAGGTCAACCTAGAGGAAGACTACAGCCTTCATTCAACGACCACCCGGGACGACCACCAGGAGGCAATGTGCACACGTAAAAATATGTAAATAATATTCATAAGTTCTGGGAAATTATTAGCCTGTAACCACCTTTTCTTAGAAATATGATGCATATGCATATAGTTTCAGGATATAAGCTTGTACCCTACCCTTGCGGGGCAGACAGGTTGGGCGGAGCAATCCCCTCGTGTCCCCGGCCCCGAATAAACAAATACCTGCTTCAATAGATGAGAGTCTTTGAAGTTTTCATACCACGGCTTTGCAAGAATCACAGGTTGGAAAAAAATATGTGCTTCAATTCGCACTTCTGCTGTTCAGGACAATTTTGCATACTTCTTATTTCTAGTAACAGACCTGTTGGTGACGGGCTGTTTTATTGAGGCACTGCATCTTGCATTTAAAATTAGAACCTTGCTCCCACTTTAAAATGTCTCATTCTCCAGTCCCAGCAGTGCGGCAGTTCTTTCCCTCCTTCTTTCCACCTACTCACTCCCTGTGCAGCTGCCAGCATTCCCTCCCCTAAGAGCATCAGTGTTACAAGTACCCTGACATAGCAGGTTCAGCACAGCCGCCTAAGCACATCATGAACTTGTGTGAGGCTGGCTTACAGCACTAGTTCAACAAACTTCAGCTCCACACATCCTTGACCATGCTCAGACTCTATAGCACATGCCTAGAAATGACTGAAGCTGATTAAGTAAATTTTATTAAATTATTTCTGACCTCAAGTAGACATCCTAGAAAGGACAGGGGGGGTTTCCCAGTCAACACATACGTAAAAATAGTCCTGTTTCTTTTTTATGATCTGCAGTACAGACAGGTGTGTCAGCTCATTGGGAAAATTATACAGTCACTTTTCAAATTAGGCAATCATTTTAGTTCAAAGGGTATTTGCACTACAATCTTGTTTTATTCAAATTGCACTATATTCACTTCAGGGACTACAGTTGAAAGGGGAACTCTCCCTTTGAATAGAAAGTTGCTGGTGGCAACTTAGTTATTAATCAGAAGCAGAAATCTTTCTATGTTCAGAAAGCAAATGGCTTAGTTCTCCTGTCCATGTACTCCCACTTACAGAGGATTTAGCACTGGAGTAGCAGATTCCTTTTTTGAAATGAGGATGTCTCCAGGACCCAAATCCACATTACAAACAAGGGCCCTCAAAACCCCTAGGTGCAGTTCAAAGAGCTGAGCCTTGCTAACTGTTATCCTTTTTCCCATAGCCCACTGATAAACTTCAAAAATAACTAGAAAGCTTGTTTAACATAGTCCTCTATCGTAAGTTAGTAATGTATGCAAGGTAATACACAATTTTCTCCCACATAAAAAGCTTCAAACAAGCATTTATTTGAAGCACTGGAGAGATGGTATCAAGTAATTAGGGACATTCCTTGGCTCAACCTTCGGTTTCACAGCTGATCTTTACAATACTGTTTCTTGCTAAAAATGGTGTCATTTTCTTAGTTACTTCACACAACTGTTTCATGCATTCTTTGATGGTAAATATTTATGGTTTTATACATATTCTCTGGCCAGTAGGTAAAAAAGTAGATAATTTCGTTAGTTCAGCTATGACACTGATGCCTTCAAACCACATTTGAGCTGCAAGTACATTGTTTAAACAGCACACAACTCCACAGCTACCTAACTCCTGAGGTAAATTTTAAAAGCATCACTGGAATTTTTCTATGAAAACAATTTTTCTGTGACCTTTAAATTAGCCAAAGAAAAAAGAATGCATCATTAAACTGTTACAGCACATAAAAGTTACATAAAAAATAGTAAATCCAGTAGAAGATTTTGATGCTTTTCACAGTTCAGCTGGATCATCTGCATAGGCCCACAACCCACGCTTTGGGCCATATACCTGAAGAACCCTGCCTGACCAGCATGTTATGGAGTCCATGTGGAGCAGATACCCATCTGCAGCCCATGGAGGACCCCCTGCTGGAGCAGGTGGATGCCTGAAGGAGGCTGTGACCCCATGGGAAACCCGTGCTGGAGCACACTCCTGGCAGGACCTGTGGATCCGTGGAGAGAGGAGCCCATGCTGGAGCAGGTTTGGTGGCAGGACTTGTGACGCCATGGGGGACGCACACTGGAGCAGTCTGTTCCTGAAGGATTGTGCCCTGTGGAAGGAACCCACACTGAAGCAGTGTGTGAACAACTGCAGCCTGTGGGAACGATTCAGAATGGAAAAGTTCACGGAGGCTCTCTCCCATGGGAGGGACCCCATGCTGGAGCGGCAGAAACATCATGTGATGAACCAACCACAACCCCCATTCCTGTCTTCCTCCGCCACTGGGGGGGAGGAGGCAGAGAATCAGGCATAACGTTAAGCCTGGAAAGATTTTTTTAGTTTGCTTTTACTTCTCATTATCCTACTTGGATTATGAGTGGTCATATATTCAATTAATTACCCCCAAACTGAGTCTGTTTTGCCCATGGTGATAATTGCTGAGTGATTCTCCCCTGTCCTTATCTTGACCGCGAGCCTTTTCTTATATTTTCTCTCCCCTTTCCAATTCCAAAGGGGAGTGATAGAGCAGCTTTAGTGGGTGTCTGGCATCCATCCAAAGTCCAACCACCAAACTACTGTTTTAAAGTATTTGATTTTATTGCAAAAACCTTTTAAAAGTCTAAATTTCCAATATCAGAAATAATGGATTTTTCATCTCGTCAGTTACTCATCCTGAAATACAGTCACATTTAAAATTCACTTCTTTTTGGTTTTCCCCTCTCTTGTTTTTAGATTAGATATAACAGACAAAATACCAGCTTTACAAGTTTACTGTTACTGGGAAATTCCACTAAATAATATAGAAATTCCTGCCACAGCGTCTTAACAAATACACACAATACTGGCATAAAGCTTTTCCTGCATGAAAGACCAGTTTCTTTAACAACGTTACATTCAGAATCAAGAGTTTCAACAAAATTTCTTTCTCAAATTTAACAAACTGGGTAGAGTTCAGAGAACACGGTCACTTTGTAGTACTCATGGAATTCAGCAGGCCAACCTAAAAGCCTGCTGCATAACTGAGTAGTTTTTCAGGACATTTCTCCTAGGAATGAGCTAGCCCACAAAGAGCACACCCATTCTTCCACTTGCCTGTTCATGAACATATGCACCAGTATTTTCCCTTGCTCTTCAGCCAAGACATTTTCTTAAGACGTATCTCTATTATAAGCATTAAAACAACCCAATACACTTTCAACTAGACACACATCTCAGAATTTTTAACACATTAGTATATATTTCCATTCCTGTCACCTTATGATTTAAGATTCCTTTCCACTGTTAGAAGTACTAATTGTTTACCAGAGACATTATAAGCTGGTTTTGCATTGAAACAGAGCTAGGTTGAACTCTGAGGATATAAATCTTCATCTGAGAAAGTTTCACAAAATTATACAGCTGTTTTGATAACTTGTACATCTTAATTTCTATAAGGCCTCCAACTGGAATGAACTTGGCTACATCACTGCAGTCGTTTTAACACTCATCTGATGTTCCTGATGGCTTCAGCTGTTCAATCTCCCACTTTCTATGGGTGAAAGAAGCAAGAAAGTAAATGCATCCAACCTACCCTAGAAATACTATTCTGCATATATACATAAGATAATAAATATCTATTACATACTTATATTAATCGTATATTAGAGCAAGCATGATTCAAGCTTATTTCCACATCGTGTAGTTGTCTGCCTTAAAAAAGGCTGCACAGGTATGCCTCCACATTTTTGTGGAATTTCTGGTAGAAAGGAATGCAGTAATTTTTGGCAAATATATCCTTACTTCAAATTACACTTGTACACTTAGTATCACAGCCCATCATATATATCTTGAGAGCATATTTTTTTCTAAAAGAAGGGTATTATAACTAGAAAAATAAGAACCTTCTCTAGATACTTTATTCATTAATACTTTCAGCTTTCACTAGCTTCATGACTTTTTAACCAAGAGATTTGTTCATTGCAGGCAATCAAAACAGTATTATTATATTTCACCTGTAACAATGCTAAATGCATTTCACATACGCAACCTCTGGGGCTCTGGGAATTTTCAATTCAAAGTAAGCACAAATAAAAACAGAATGAAAACTAGACATATCTTTCCTATACATATTCCTAAAACATATACGATTTCCAAATATTAGCACTCCAAAATCTCATGTTGGAGGTTTAACAATTGATTTCTTGATGCACCATGGCAGAAACAAGACTTGTAAAAGGATGCACAGACACAACCATGTTTGTGAAAGCATGACTGTATAGCCACACAAATAAAATACTGGCTCTTTGTAATGGTGAAGATGGAGAGAATTCACTTTAAGCAAGTGGCAATATCAAAGATGAAATGGAAATAATCATGTGTAGCAGCAGATTTAGAAAAAGAATCTGAAGTCTTTATAGACTAACAACACATGGAAGAAAACTGAACTTCACCATAACAAACCTCAAATGAAACTACTGTGTCCTTCAAACTAACAAGGGTCCCAATCATTATCAAACTAAAAGATAGGAAGAGTATTTTACATACAGACAAATAACAAAATTTAAGTTGATGTCAAAAGCTGTTATTTTCAAGGTCAAATGGAGTGATGAAATCAGAAAGTACAGATAAAAAGATCAGATGAGAATCTGAAAGAATTTGAAGCTATCTGTATAAGGACTGACTGTGGGACATAAAAAAGCAGATGCCATTCACACACAGGAGGGGATGTCAAGATTTCTTCATTCCATGCCTTAGAGAACTTCAAACTGTATTGCTGAACAAATATTTCTGGGCATTAATTCTGGAATATGAAAGATGAACATCTCTGAAATCCTTGGTTAGTAAGGCTGCAGTATTTATTCCTTAATTAACAGTATGTATTGAACATATTTGAGTTGTTAGACTGGACACTACACAAGAATTTATATCCTGGGATTGTCCAAACATTATATGCTTCTAACAGCTTCACATAGATTTGTTTGCTAGCAGGTTTGTCTACAGATGAATTACAGAAAAAAAAGTTTACTGTTTTTGGCATTGACACCAGCAAGATTTCATGATGATACTGCATAAAACTTTGCTATGCAGTTCCATTCACAAGCGTTTCCCCACACCAGTTGCTAATCTATTTCATGTACAGAGTGATGATAAAGAACAAACAAGGATACTTGCAACTTAAATACTTTTGAAAAGGAATAGAATCTCAATCTGTAACTTTGCAGCTTTCATTTACCTGTTTCACATTTTAAAATTCCAGAAGAGCCTACGAGGGTCTCCATGTTACAAACACTATCCTTTAGGTACAGGCTACTACTCAACCGGTCATTGAAGTGTCAGCATAAAATYTGGGCATATGTCAGACTTCTAACAACAGCCTTTTTGTATGCACCAGTTGTACCTCACACAACTGGAGAGTAAAGAATGGCCATTTGAGAAATGAAAAGAAAACTCTCATGAACTTAGCCAAGATACTTAGTAGTGGTGTCTGTAGACACTTGCTCACAAGCGAGTGTCACATTTACAGACCTGCTCTTCCTTCAGTTCATAACGGTCTCTGTCTGACAACCCATTTTTTGGCAACGCAACACCAAAAATATCACCTATAGCAAATAAGCAGCCAGTGGACATTCAGAAAGCAAGCAGTGAGCTCTCCAGTGCTAACACCACTGGTGTCTGACACACAGATGTTTCTTCAACAGCTTAAACTTCAGGAATGGTACAGGTATACATTTTCTATAGAAGTTATTTTACTTCACAATTGAATACACGTGGCAGTTATAGAGTAGATCCATGCCAACTGGCCTTTCCACCAGTCTGCCTTTGCAGGAGGAATACTGGTTAACATTCATCACATGAAACTCCTCTGAATGTCTTGCCACTTGTCTGCTGTTATCCATGCTGAATCTGGTATTCAAGTGAGCAACTCCAGAATTCTTAATTCACTCTAATCTTTAAGCTTGAATTTTTTTTCACAGCTCCTTAATTAGTTGTTAGAATCTTTACAGAAAGAGAGCCAACATTTTCCCAGATAAATTCATCTATATGTTGGAAGTTGAAGGCACACTTTACTCCAGTAAAGTGAACAATGTTTCTTCTTGGAAAGAGTTTGCTGAAGAAAAAAAGCATTTCCAGATTATACGTGAAGCTCTACCTCTTTAGCTACCTGTTTCTCTACTACTTTTGATACTGATACAACACTCCATCTCAAGGCTGCTTCAGTGAAGCACTTTTCAAATCACATCCTCTCTTTTGTTCAAGACAGACTCCATTCTACCAATCTTTCTTCAGGCTTCTTTTTGTGCAACATCTTAGTGCTCAGCACACGTGCATAAGCAGTCTCTCCACTTATCTCTCTGGAGATTTTCATCGTTTGCAATTCTATTGTGTTCCTTACTAAGGACATTCTTTCCAGCGCAAACAGCTTTCTTGCTGTTTATTTCTTCAGTTTAGTCACAGTAATTTCATAATTTACATCATGAGAGTCATTTATTATCCAACTTTCTAAGCTTATACTCTTCAGTTTATTTCTTCATGTCATTTCTCATAAGCATTTTGCACAACAAGAGGTGACAGTTTTGCACTGCTTTGTCCTTCCTTCCATCTTCTGAGAATTTAAGAACGCCTCCAATTTCCCAAATATCATCAGTTTTGGACTTTGACAGGTGGGTTTTTTTTTCCAATCCTGACTTGAAGTTGACAGCTTTTTTTGTACCAGTTTGAAAACAAAAAGCAGACAACACACATCCCCAAGTTTGGCCAAAGCTAGCTAATACACAGTCCCTGTCATTTTAACTAGGGCAAACCCACGACAAGAAAAGATACAAAAAAATGCCTCAAGGAGAGTGTTTCTTCTTCCTATCGAACAATGAACTCCAGCGTGGAAGCATGAAAGTAGCTTGGGAGAAAATTCAACCAGGTAAAAATAATTGTCACCAACAATACAGTATGTCGGCAAATGTGTAAATGAGGAGGAATATGTAATGTGAAAGTCATTCATGCAGAACCAACTCACAACCAAAAGCAGCGAACAGAGCTACAAGTTTACTGTTGCTATGATTCATTATTTCATCTACCATTTATCTCAAGCAGATATTTGAACAGCACTCATCTTTTAATTCTCACGATGCATCTCATTTCTCACTCAACTACAGACCCCTATTGCTCCTATATTTTAAAAAAACATCTGGGAATGCAGCTGTGCTGTTCATGACCTCAAATCTCAGAAGACAATGATGATAATATTGCCTCTCAAACTACACTGCAAACTCTGAGCTTGCAGTGTCTATGTCCTCTTTCCTATTTCCAAATATGTCATCTTGAAATATCTCATCATACTCCAGAGTTTGTGTTTTTCTGTTCCTCCCATGCAAAACTTCGCAGTTCTACTCGTAGACATATGAGCAATAACATCTCCTGAATAAACCAAGCTTGCGTATACGGGCTTTGGGTCTCCCAGATTTTCCCATTCTGTAACTTTTGACTAGGCAGTCTGACTACTACATACATTACATGCTAAAATTAAAGACTGAATGAATATACTAATACAGACATACACATAGATGAAGAGGCTCAGCATATCCTGTTAATAACAAACTTAGGATTTCTCAGATATTCTGAAGCAAGTGTCTCTCTCCAACTGTCCCAAATATTCCTTTCTCTCAAGAGGGTGTTTCCTTTACAAATTGCTGCAAACACTTCGCATATTCAAGTTGTAATCTTTTGGTTAGAACTCCTGGCAAGATGGTGAAGTTTTCCTAAATCCACTTACAGGACTGAAGCGTGGTCAACCTGGAGTTACTGCTTTTCACTTGAGTTCCCGCTACACATCCCAACAAGCACGACCTCCCCTAATACCTATAGAGTAGCTCAATTTCCATCACACTTCCTCTTTTCAAGTTTCTCCAAGATCTTAACCAGCTTCCACTACAGGATACTTGCTTGCACGTTTTTCTAAAACGAAGTTGCCTTTAACAAAACCAAGTGAACCACTAGACCTAGCCTAAGAGAGCTTAGGAAAAAAAAACAACCCCGAAACATTAGTAAAGTACTTTCACACTGGAGGAATTTATGCCACGTCTTCTGCAACAATATGTACTTTTCAAACACATTGACACAGGCTACTGTGTCAGTACATGAGCTTAACAAAACTTCCTGGCGGCATTCTCCCTTCGGCGCGACAATTAGGAAGTAAGTGGTGCATGAATGCATTAGCAGAGCCATCCCGGCCGCCCATCGCGCGGACAAGTACTGTCATTATCACCGCCCGGCCGCCCCGGTTCCCGCCCAGGCGCAGGGTCGCTCCCGGCCGAGCGCCGCGCACGGCAGATGACACCTGCAAAACTCCGCTCGGGCCCCGCTCCACACTCCAAACATCACAGACAAAAACTCTGTTTTCTCGCTACGTTTTTCTGCCTTGGTATCAGCCCGCGTTCAGGCTTTCCGCCGGCCAGGGGCCAATGCCTCCCGGCTCCCCCGACAAGGGCTGCCCGGCCCCGCACCCACGGCCCGGCGCGGGGAGCGGAGAGGCGGCTCTCACCGCTCCTCTCCATCCACACAGAGAAGTCCTGGGAAAGCACAATAGTTCTGCCTCCTCTCCAAGGTGGGAAATTTAAAAAATAACGATTAAAACAAACCAAGCCAAAGCACAGCCCCGCCGCCAGGCTTGGCGCTGGCGAGCAGCGAGCACAGCCCGTCCCGACAGCTCCGTGCCCCAGCGGCTCCGTGCCCCAGCGGCTCCGCGGCCGGGCACCCGCCCCCCGCCCACGGCACCCCCTCGCGACAGCTCCCCGCCCCCCGCGCCTATCGCGACACACAGGCCTCCGGGGCGCGGGGCGGAGGGGGCAGCACCCCCAGCCAGGCGCGGGGAAGGGGTGGGCGGCAGGAGGGCCACTTACCGGGCATGCAGTGCAGGGGTGAGGCCGGCGAAGGGACGGGCGAGGAGGGAGGCGCGGCCAGCGGCGGTTCCTTGGGGGCGGCGGTGGCCGCGGGGGCCAGGACGGGGGGCAGCATGAGGTACCGGTCGGGCTGCGGCAGGCAGCGCTGGCACACCGAGTGCAGGCAGGGCAGCAGCTTGGGCCGCCGGCTCTGGATGGGCTGCCCGCACACGCCGCAAGTGTCCAACAGGTTGAGCGGGGCCGCGTCCCCGCCGCGCTCCGCCGGGCCCTGCCGGCTCTCGGCCTCGTTCTCCCCGCTCAGCGCCGGCGGCGCCGTCGCCGCCGCTGCCCCCGGTCGATCCGCCGGGCACGGCCCCCCCGCCGCCGCCGTCGTCGCCGCCGCCGCTGCCGCCTCTTCCATTGTCCTGCGCCGGCCGCCGCCGGAGAGCCGAAGGGAGGCGGGGCGGCCCCGCTGCCCCCGCCGCTTCCCGCCCGCGCCGCCGCCGCCGCCTGCGGCCCCCGCCCCGCGCGGTGTTTGTGTGCCCGCCCCGGCCGCGGCTGCCCCGCCGCGCCGCCCCGCCAACGGCCGCCCGCGCCCCGCCCCGCGCCCCGCCCCGCCCGCGGCCCCGCGGCGCCGGCAACGCCCCCGGACACGCCCCCGCCCCCGCTACGTGCGGCGAGCGCTGCCCCGCCCGCCCCGCGGGAACCGGCCCGGCCGCCGCCGCAGCCCCGCCCCGCCCCGGGGGCCCCGCCCCGCCCGCCGCCCGGTCCCGCCCGGGCACCCACCGCAGCCGCCGCCCTCTCCCGGCTGAGTGCGACCTGGCTCTGTGCGGGTGAGAGAAAGGTCCACCTGAATATGAGCAAAAACTTCTTTATCGTGAGGGTGACCATGCACTGGAACAGGTGGCCCAGAGAGGTTGTGGAGYCTCTCTCACTGGAGATACTTGGGAACTGYCTGGACACAATCCTGTCTCATGTGCTCTGGGATGGCCCTGCTTGAGCAGGGAGGCTGGACCAGATGTCCCACTGTGGTCCCTTCCAACCGTACSCAGTCTGTGATTCTGAGAGGCCTTTGTCCCTTGGACAGGGCGTTAAAAGACATCACCTGTCTCCCTGCTCTGTGTGCGGGTGGGAGTCTGTAAGTTTTGGCCTATGTTCGRTTTGGAGGATCACGGCTACACCACCCTACACAGACTGAACAATTWTAAAGGTACAATGGAAAAGTACAATTCTGGTTTAGACACAACATTTTATTGAATCAAAGGCTGTAAGTACTGTGCTGGTGAGACACTGRAACAGGCTGCCCAGAGAACGTGTGGATGCCCCACCCCYGGAAGTGTTCAAGACCAGGCTGGATAGATACTGAAATCGGCTAGAAAACAAACTTTCTAACACAATTTTGGGTATTGGAAAGCAGGCATTCTTTTTTACAGTGCTGGACACATCAGAAGGATAGCTCCTTCAATCTGATGTGTGTCCTGAAACTTTGCAATAAAGTATTTATTCCGTCATGATCATACATATTAATTACAGCATACTTCCTGGCTAATACCTAAAAATCGCTTTTCCTAAAACTAATTTCCATGTACCTGCCTCCTACTGGGAGTCCTTTTGTGGTCCTAGAGGGTGGTCTAAAGGGGTCTCTGGTGGTCGTACTCACTGAGTGCCCCAAATATTATTGATGACCTTTCCTTGAACTTCTGTTGTTACATAACTTTGCCAAAATCCCCACCATACTCCTCATTATCTGTTTATCCACTGGTTCCAGCTGTTTATCATCCTGTGTGCATACTTTTAGATTTTTTTATCTTTTCTTGCTAGTTAGTCTTTAAACTCAATCTAGCAGCTTCAGGAGAACTGAAAATTTCTATTCTCTGTGTTATCTATCAGGACASGATTTTGAGCAACCTGGTCTTCTGGAAGGTGTCCCTGCACATGGCAGGGTGGGGTGGAAGCAGGTAGTGTTCAAAGTCTCTTCCAACCCAAACTCCTCCGAGATTCGGTGAGATTCTGTGAAATATGCGTGCAGACACAAAACATTGCTTACACATTGGTCGCTGGTCAACAGTAAACCAATCCAAGCTCCTCAGAATATTCCAGATGTCTGTGCTTAAAATCCCAGAGCAGCTAGTGTGCTTCCGACTTCCTTGCATTTTCATCAAGACCCTAACACCAGTCCCACAACAAATAGGACCATAAAAAAGCCGTACATGACAAAATGCCAATTTCTTCAGCATGAGGAACAACTGTGTACAGGAGCATTGTCATGATTCAGCATGTCTCAYATCCATAATTTATCATGATAGCAGGAGAACAATACTACAGGTTGTTTTGGGGTGGAGGAATAGATTTGGCTTTACAATGAGGAGCTGTTAAGAAATAAATGTCATTCCCCACTTAAGAATATCAATGGAGGGGACAAGCCATACATTCTTGACACTTGACATGCCAACACATAGCAAAAAAATGCCTCCAGAAGCAGTCTCCTGAAGTTCACCTTCTGCCTTCCAGTCCAGCTGCCTCTGTCCCTTTGCTAAGAGTCACTAAGTGGTAGGATAGATCCCTGTCGTCCTCTTTTGTGTAGCCCCCTCCCACAGGCTTGGCTATCCAACACCCTGTGATGATGTGCTAAAAATTGGTTGTGACAGGAGCTAACGTGCTGAGAGCATGCAAGTGTGAATGATGAAACGGGTTCTCGAATTAAAATTAAGGAGGATGATACAGGTTCTGTAAGGTGAAAAAGTATCAAAAACTTCATTAGAAGGGCTCTGTTGGGGAACAGGCAATAACTGAAGAATGTTTGRTTAGTATTAAGAGCAAACATGATCAGAAACCCAGTGAATAATACATTTGTGAGGAATAATAGCAAGTCGTAAGATCATCAAACTACATGGTTTCTGTAACTAGTATAAACTATTTCTCCAATAGATGTCAACACCGAAAAATAGCAATACTATGTAATGGTACAAAGATCACCCCGTAAAGAAAGCAAACAGACGCTTTGTTGCAAATCATGATCCCTGTGAGGCAGTATCCCAAAGATTAGTAAAATAATAGGATTATGTTTCCTGCAGAGTTCGTTTGCTTGGGATGTTTGCAAAGCTCACTAAAACTGTGCTGTAAAATCTGTAGTTGCATGGCATCTGAACAGCATCTGATTTAAAATAAAAGTGTGAACTTGCATAATTTGAATTTGAATGTAGAGCCTTCCTGTTAGTGGTAGCCACATATTAGGAGTACTTAGGACAGGAGCAAAAAGGGCACGGAGGAACAGAAATAACCACCCTGAGATAACCAACCATTCAGTAAATAAAGACAAAGGAGTGGGGGAAAAAGCTTTTAAATGTAACTGCATTGTTTAGACAAAATTTGACAACAATCAGTGGAAGAAGCGGCATCCCATTATAGCCACCTTGTTGCACAGTTTTTGGCCACAGCTACACCACACTTGGCCACCAGGGACACCAGGCAGGGCTGACTTAGGGCTGTTTGTAAATGGTCATGTAGACAAACCCACCACAGGTCAACATGTGCTATACTTGCTTTAGTTTGAAAACAGCTGATGGTTTTGTCTGGTTTCGCACAGAAGTTGACTTTTTGGGTTCTCCAGTGTTTCACTGGAATGAGTCAAACCRGTGAAGAAAGAATGAAGATGATGAGAAGCTGATAGCTGGAATCAAGATGACTAGCTGCAGGAAACGTCCAGAAGCTGAAGTTGCTTCCCTCTTCCACACTTACTGGAGAACTTCAGTGCTTGCTATGCTACTCGTTGCTTCCTTTCACAGTTTGTGAGTTTTACTACATCCTCTGCTTCTTCTGGACATCCCAATTAAAGCAAATTCCAGAAGTATTTTGCCTTCTGTTCAGATATACACTTTGTGACTGSAATCTAGGTCTTTGCCATTTGCAGTCTACATTCCCGCGACATACTCCACAAAAAGTTATCATTCAGGAACTTCAGCTGCAGAAATAAATGCTGCCAGCTGCACAGAAGAACTTCTCAATGGAGATCTCATAACTAGGATCTCCTTACATTTAGAATTTACTTGCTGGCTCTGATTTCCTCCTTTTGTCCTTGGTTCAGTTTGTCTCTTCCCTGTATTTCTAGATTTTCTAGCGGTCAGTCACTTGGCCTTACAAATGCAACCCTTCCCAGATTACCCCTAAACATCAGCACATGCATTTCCTCCTCCTAAAAGAGCCATGTGACAATAAACAATCTCTTTCCAAAGCTTTTTATAGACCAAAATAAAGCCATGGGGCTTTGCAGTGTGACAGCTCATGTGGCAACAGTGAAGGAAGTGGGGAGGAGACTCAGCACTCCATGTGTATCATTAAAAAATGCTTTTGCCACAGTAGTCATCCAAGAGGTAGATCTGGCAGCTCTTTGGCCAGACTCTATTACAGCAACATGAAGTAGTCACTGGGAGGATCTGTCCCAGAATACACAGCATTTACTAGTCTGGCTTTTTTTGAGAAATTGACATCTTAATATATGATTGGTTTTCCTGTTGAGCGAAATCCATAAAATATAAAAGATGTTCACTGGAGGCAAGATGAATACATTAGGAATTCACGGTTAGGGAGATGTAATATTTTACCCTTTCCAGCAACTGCGAAGAAGGAGAACTTTACATACTAAAACATCTGGACCAAGCAGTGAATGAGCATACTGCCTCCCTAGCCTTGATGGCTGAATTAGGAATTAATCTAGAATATGGCTTAGACATGTAGGCTGCCTTTTGGAACTCTGCAATCAAGAGCCCATAAAGCTCTAGTAAACTACCTACTCGTCCTTTCAGTCAGGAGAGAGTGAGAGAAACCTGAGTTAGGTAATTTTCTTARGATTTTCAACTTTCTATTTTCTATATTTCACTCACCTAACATATACAGACACACACACATAAAACTTTTCTTCCAAATTAAGGGATGGTTTCTTAAAAACCTTTTTTGTGTCCTGTTATATGTGCTTTTTACCCAAGTAAAATATTTCTCCAGCACCTGGCAAATAACCACTGACACTTTCACAACTGAGAAGATTCACTTGACCAGTTTGGTTTCAGCTGGAAACTTACCATACATGAGGCTGGGTCCAGCACCCTGGAGTGGGCCAGCTGCCATGTAATGTTTCCAGTTCTCCATCCAACATGCCTCCACTGTAAACTATGGAGTAAYATCACCTCTGCACAGTTTCCTGTTGGTTTCATGATCAGAGAAGACACTGTGCTTTTGTACATTAACCCTGGGTTCATCCCATTAAGTTCCTTTTCATGGAAAAGGATTTTGCCTAAGGGGAGAGGCAACATGCCAGTTCTGAATGCTCAGCATTAGATAAAAACTGCTGAAAATGACTGTGGTATTCACAAACCTGTTTTCTTCCAAAATGTATTTTTTAGGGTTCACTTTCATAGAAAATTCCACTAACACAAGGAAACAGCCTAGATAAACATGAACACATCCCAATTAATGTCCCCTAACAATGCTCTATCCAGCTTTTTTCTCAAATAGTTACAGGTCCAATCTCTTAATCCCCAGTGGACCTTTGAAACCCTATGTCTCTCCTAGCGATGAGTAAGATGCTAGGACTGCTTATGTAGAGACACTGTGGTTCAAAACTTAATCTCTTCCCCTTCCAAGTCCCTGTGCTCCATGGCTGTGCAGCGTCAATGGAAGTGGGGCATCCMAGGGCAACAAGTAGAGACCAGATCAGCCCTGATAATGTAAGAATGCAGTTGCGAGCTAACCCCTGATGAGTTAAACCAGATATTCAACCAAATAATCAGGCCAACAGACCATATTCCTAAATTATCACGGGACAGCTCCAAATCTGTCACATCCAGTTTCTTTTCTGACACGTAAAAGGCCAGAAATATCTTTCTGCAGCAGCACAAGTAACCTCATTGGGTATTAGACTCATTTCAAGGAACTTGGGAATTGCCCAGTGGGGGCCACAGCTTCTGTTGATGAATCTCAGTAATTATAAAGTAGGGGGTATGGTTGTATCGTCTGTGGGTTTGAAATTCAGTCATAATTGATTGCTTAGCTCCCTACCTGCCTAATCACTTCCCTTGCCCTGTCTTGTGGGCAATGATCCTTGTGGGTCCCTCCCAACTCAGCATATTCTGTGATTCCTTATCTCATGAGGGTTTCCTGCTCAGGTTCTTGTTAGCATTGTTGCTAGAACAAAATGAAGCACTGCCAACTCCTGTCAATGTACGAACAAAACAGTGTTTCCTCAAGTCACCTGGCTCTGCTAGGAGACTGTAACCCATGAGATTCTGCCCTGACTTCGTTCCTGAAAAGGGACTTCCTAGACTTCTTTTTGAGGGAGGATGGAGGAAGAGAAATGTTGCTTTAACAGTCAGGTACTAGGTGAATGTACGTGGAAAAGAAGCCCTGCATAATATCTTTTCACTTATCCAGTGTGAATCTTTAGCTGCAAGGAGAATCAAGGTTCATTTAACAAAAAGGTTCCCAGGATTCAGAATGTGCTTCCATTCAGATTAGGAAAAAGTTTCCCCAATTTTAGAATACTTTTTAAAGAAAATTATTGCAATATAGTCTGGATTTATTGAAAAACTATGCTTTCAATACATATATTTTGTTTGGATTTTGATATTGCATTTATTACTATGTTAAGTAAATTATATACTGCCTCATGAAGTGCTTGGAACTTTTTTCCTCCAAGAACATCTAAAAGACACCAAATTACTAAAACTTTTACTTCAACAGTTTTCTAAAGCATTTCTGCTAAAAAAAAAAAAAAAAGGAAAAAAGAAAAAAATCCCCAAACCTCTGTAGACTGCAGAGGAAGATGGTCATTACCTCGTTACTGGTATTCCTACTGTCACCTCCCTTGCTGACCCCACCTGTTTTCCAATAACGCCTTCACAGGCTGTGCCATTTTTTGCCCATAGAACTTTGACTGAATACCCACAGTAAGGTACATTTTGTTCTCTTCTTATTCTCATTGAGAATCAGAGGTTTGTTTTCCCTCTTGTTGACAGCAGATCACATTAAATTACTAAGAACAGCCCTGGACCAAAAGCACATTAATTTTCACTTCTGTTCTGAAAAGTAACTATATAATGGAGTTATGCAATCACATATTTCTTTTCCTAGTGATTTTAAGGTCAAATATCCTCAGTTTAAATGTAAAGGGTATTTTTAAAGTATTATTCTATCTGTTAAGCTACTGCAACTTGCAATTTAAAGGTCATAATATTCCTTCCCGATCAACAGTACTCCTAATGAACCCCTATTTTGGACAAGAAAGTCCCTTTCTTTCAACTTAGCCTTTCAAGGCCATCTATATGAATCACATTAAGGAATCAGTTGGGAAGAATAGAATCTCTCTCTTTCACTTCATTTTAAATATTGCATATATTCAGAAATGCCCTACTTTGCACACAGGCATTACATCTGTGTGAGGGATTTGCATCAGTGTGACTAAATTGATTTTGCTGCATCATTGCACATTTGCTTAATGTCAACAAGGCCTTCACTGTTGGCTATGCTGAACTAACAAGAATAGAAAAGTAGTATCAAAAACTTTCTTTAAGGTTGTTTGGAGATAGGATTCTGACTATACCTATAGGGAAAATAAGAAGGGTTGGTTTGCTTTCACATGTTGCTGCTTTCACAGAGTTGGTTTTCAAAGAAGCAAATCTTATTAGAAAATTTAGAGCCTATCAATTTAAGTCAAAGGGGCATGCTACAAACTTCCTAGCAGAAAGRTAAAACTAATCTTTTCTTGGGTACTAAAATTTTTATTTGCAGTAACAACTATCTAGTAAATAAAATGTTCACCTCTTCACAAACCTCTGAGCTATTTTGAGTTTCTCTCTCATTGTGTCCCAAGCATTGTCCCCACAGCTAAACCAAACCCACACTGGCCAACCAGCACCAGGACCAGCTGGAGCCAAACCAATTCTTCTGGTTTTTTACGCAACTTCTCTGAACAGCCCTGAATAGAGGGTGGGACAACAAAATAGAGGATAAACAAGTCACAATCCTGGCTAAAAGCCACCGTGGATAGACATAGAACTGTGTTACTTGGAATAACACCTTCTGAGCCTTCCAACCATCTGTGTCTGGACAGATGTCAAGACTGCTGCACACCAATTTCAAGGCTCTCGCCTGGCCTCTCAGCTATGAAAGTCTTCTTTGCCATAGGAGACATGACAATATGACTCATTTAAGCCCCAAGACATCAGGGATGAGATATCCCAAGCTTCTCTCAAATTTTTTCATTCTGCTGTCATTATTTTTGGTATTAATTCTTAGGGGATTATATGATAATGGAATTATTTATGGTATTAATTCTTAGGGTATATGATAATGAAATTAAAGGGAGTAGTTTATATATATAGAAACTTTGGATAGATAGTATGTAAACCCCAAACGTCTTGCTCTCAGTTACCTCAAGACGTTTATGGATCTAGGCAAATACTGAATATTTGCATGAAACAAATGAAAGAGCATTTCCTTCTCAAAATCTTTGTGTTTGGTTAACATCTGGGGGAGAAGGGTGGGAAATAGGTAAAGTTCACTTTGCCTTTGCTTTTCCATATGCAATTTCCATCTGTACAGAAATTCCTTCCTGGGGTTATGATGCGATACACAACTCTTTTGGCAACAGTGCCAGTGATTAAGTGGTGCCACTTCAGCTGCTCAAATGTTCAGTTGTGGCCTGAACATAGCACTGCTATGTGTTCCAGTTTTTTGGTGGGGCAGGGGGTTATCAGTCGTTGGTTGGTGGCTGGAAAGAGAATCTTCAAAATTTAGTGRCTATGCCAGTGGCAGCTCTACTGTGTCCCATCACAAGAGAGTTATAGAGCATTGATGATACCATGATGCCCCCTTTTCAGCTTCTCAGTCATACTCTCCTCTGGATTTAAAATAAAAGGGTGATTCTTAATTGCATTTATAATCAGAAATTGAAGGTGCTGAGATTGATACCAACTTTTATATCTGTTGACTTGTTTTATTTAAAATTTGTAATATTAATARAGGAGCCTAAATGAGGCCTCAGCTGTGTTGGTATGAGCCTTTGGAAGTTCTGGTAAGGAGAGGTAAATAGCCATATATCAGGCATATTTCAGTTATATTTCCTATGAAACCATGAATGTGGTGTTATACCTCTTAGAAATGTTCCAACCGAACATTGTCATAACATGCCCCTCTTAGATTACAACCTTAGTACATATTTTTGGTCATGTTTGGAGCAGTCAGTACTGTGCAGCTGTACAATACTCTGACAAAACCTGGTCCTTCGCTCACATGTGTGTTTCAATCCTAAATCAAACATGAGTAAAGCAAGCAGAGTTTGACCCTAAATGGGAGAGCTTTGTCAAAAGAAGCTATGTGTTCCAGTCACAGAAACCTGACCTCTGGATCTGTGGAGCTGCATATTTATGATTTTCCAATGCTTGAATAGATTTTAAAATAAGCTAGTCTGTAAATACAAGGGAAAGTCTAACTGCAGCCTTAGGAAGTTGTGCAATGCAGCATTCCAGATTTGTTTTCTTCATAAATCTATAGAACTGTGGGCAATATGTAACTAAATAAATGCCTAATTTATTTCTTGTACTTCTATCCAAACAAGTCATACCCCAAAGGAATATTTTAGTAATGTATCTACGGTATAATGAATTTTAATTTTTTTTTCAACAGTATCATTTGACATTTCAGCTAGGATCAAGGATTATGGTTCATGCATCAGAGACATATTCTGGACTTAAAGACAACTGGATTGAGTTTATATATATATATATACACACATACACACACACATATATATATAATATGCATACATATATATTTTTTATTTATATACATATATCATTCACATACTTCCCTGGGAAAAACAGTCTATAGCTTTGTTTGCATTTGCACAGAAATTGCATTTTCCTGTCCCATGGGCCTGTTGTGAGAGACCTCAAAGACTGAGATATCTTACATATTGTTGTAATTGGAAATCATATAAAATGTGCAGCAGGCAGATATCCTAAATGCTAAAATGAAGTTGAAACCCAGAAGTAATTTCTAATTTGCSATTATCATCATCTAGTAAAAGATTAAAATAAGGAGAATATTGCAATTTTTTTCCTGGTCTCAAGTAATAACTGGGTGTATTTTTGCCCTGGGAGACAACTCACAGCTAATGACATAATTTTCATTTCAGATATTGACCAAAGCAAAATTTTCCCAAGTTATTACTCCTACAGAAATTATACTGTATTATGAAGAACATAGCAAGGATACTTAAAATTCAGATTATCAGCAAATATGGTTCAGCATAACTTCACCAAACTAGCTAGAACTAGACCAAGTTGGAATTCCTGACAGCCTGTCATAGTGTTCCTACCCACAGTTTCACAGTTACTGAAACCTTAGTTCACCTTTACAAAATACATCATTTTATTTCTTAGTTTCTGCTTGATTAATCACAGATGAGTGACAAACTGAGAAGAATTCATGTAAAACCAGATCTGAATAGCAGCAGTATCAAGCAATGAACACAACAACTCTTTTTCCCTAGAGAAAAACTGAACAATCAAAATAGAAGTGGTCAAAGAATTGTATGTTAGTTTAACAAAACCCACCATTTTCTGGTAAAAGGAGGTAGCTATGATAAAACTACATAACAGCATAGTCAGTTGTCCACTGATTCATAAAAGATAAGAGAAGTCAATTAAATTATTTATAGTTATCCAATAGACCAGTGCAGAATTTTTCCATTCTGTAGTTTTCTACAGTTTTGCCCTGATATGAATACTAAATAGCACAAGTTAATGATTCCTGCTTTTGCCACTGGAATGATGCCAGTCCAACACCTTTCACAATTTCGGGTGCATTTGCTAATGTCTTTCTTTCATTTTCCTACCTCATTTTTCTTACATACATCCATCTGTATTACAACAACAAAAAAATTATCTATTATCATTGTCAGCATCCGTGTTTCCAGTGCCTGCAGAGAGTCAGAGTCTTCACCCTCTGATATTATTTCATGAGTGGATTTGCTGTTAATATTCCATTTCAGTTTCTCCATTTCTTTACTCACTTTTTGCCACACTTGACTGCCTTCCTCCCAATGCTGCTGTATTGTTGTTGCAGACCCTAAGATTTCCCTCCAGTGTTGTGCTAGCTCTGTGCTGACTGCTATGTAGCAATCACATCCCAACAGCATTACAGGGCTGTGTCAGATCACAGTGAGGCAGGAGTCATAGCAGATATACCACACTCTTCTTATATGGTTACCTATGAGGTGCACTAGCTGAGGCATAGAGTTATATTAAGAAAAATGCCTAAGGACTTTTAGAGGAAATATAGGGAGCTGAAGAAAACCGATGTTTCAAATAAAAGAGAAGGGTCTCTTCCATTTAACAATGTAGTGGGAAAAAAAGCAACTGTGTTTGTGATATTGCAAGCCACTGAAAACTGAGTGATTCAGACTCAGAAGCAATGATTACCTTCTCATATACACATTGGTCTTGGTGAAAGCAGTATTTCAGCCCTTCCCTCTTTAGGCTGTGGTTCTGCGGCCATCACCAGCTTGGCAGAGGCTGGGAGTGCTGTAATCAGGCAGCGCAGGGAAACAAGGCAGAAATGCACCTGTGCTTTGGGTTCCGTAAGTGCTGGTGTACTGGGACTGAAGAGCACCGAGAACTTTCTGTGATCTGCCCAGCCGAGGACGATGCTGTATGTCAGGTTAAAAGTCCTTCCTCTTGGGTTCCACAGGGAGCAGGGTTTCGCTCAAAGGGGAGAAGAGGAAAAGAAAATAATAGCCCAGGTAGAAACACTCCAGCTGTTTGCCCAGACTAGGAGCCTGGAGATCAAAAAGGCTGCACACATTTCAAGTAGATTTCCCTGAAACAGGGAAAGAACTGCTTTATGGCTTAAGGTAATAAGCTGTTTTTCACAGATTCTAATGTTTAACACTAAATGGGGGAGAAAGAAAAAAAAAAAAAGGAAGAAAAACCTTATTTGACCAACCCCTAATTCTTTTCCACTGGACTTAAAATATTTAGGTGGAAAGAGGTATCCCTGACTAGCCTTCCATAGCCCAAAGATGGAAATAAATATAACTATCCTATAATAGTTGACTCCAGCACATCCTTAAACAACTGATTGCTCTGTTTTGCTTGATAATGAGTAGATATAAATATAAAAATAAAACAGAGACACAATAAAATCTGCACACAAGTATATAGCAAGTGGGAAGAGTAAACCATGTTGAGTGAACAATATGAAATAAATAGAGAATAAGGTATTTCCATAATTTTCTTATTTGCAATCATATGGAGAAACCTTTCAAACAGAAAATGCCCTTTTGGACTTTGTCCCAGAGCTTCTCATAACAGAACAGTTTCCCAAATATCAAGTAAAAATAAGCTTAAAAAAAAAGTTTACTTCATGATATCCATTCAAGAATTTTGCTTAATACAGTGGCAGTAGACTGCCATCCCCTTACATAAATATATTAACTATGCCAAGGAAAAAGAGTGTTGGTAAACGTAGCAGTTAATACACTATCTATTGTTCTGATATTCACCAAGCATCCCATAGAAATGAGGTGCATTTCTATAAAACCATCACAATTTCTTTTTCCATTCAGCCATATGAGTACTAAATGAAATGTTGGGGCGGGACTTGATTATGCAGCTTTGGTGGTGAATTGGTTTGTATCCAAACATAAAACGAATTGTCTTGCAGAATGATATAAGGGGATTTAACTTTGCTGAGTCAAATTTCAGTACAGCAAACAGACCCAGAGGGTCAAATGAATTAAAGGCACTGTGTCACTGTAACAAAACTATATTGCTAAACAAGTTTTGGATTGGGTTTGAGATTTCAAATGTTTATTTACTCCTGTGGCAACATGGACCACACCAAATCTTTTAAACTCTTTAATAAAGATAGGGAAAAATAAGGGAAAAAAAGAAGAATAAAAGTATTTAGAATGCAGAAAAGTAAGGCTTTCATGTTAAAAAACTTTCGATTTTCATTCGATGTTAAAAGTCTATGTGGGGAAAACACCACTGTTCAACAGGCTTGAAAAAGATAGCAAAAAGAAAGACAAAGTACTGGGTTTTCAATTTCAGGAAAGAGAGTTATTCAGTTCACTAAGATGGGCTGGAACTTCTGCTRGAGCTGTTGACAGAGCCTAGTCCTTCCCTGGAGAGGCTGGGCTGTATGGACGAAGGACAAAGACAGCACAAGAGCCTCAGGGGGAGGGAACTCAGCCTCTCACTCTGCTGGTGGCACTGAATAGCAAATTCATTGCTAGAAAACTTCAGGACAGCATACTATCTGTTGGTCACATGGAAACATGGAAATTGCAGCAATGCCCTCCTGTCTCTAAAACAGCTTTTTGGAAGCTGTTTGTTAACAGGGTTGCAGCAGCTTTCCAAATGAGAGTTTTAACATCTCAAGCAGATTTTCCTCAAACAGAAAACAAAGGGAAACAAACATGAAAAAGCAAAGAACAAAGGAGGGAAGGAAAAGCACAAACCAGGCTGTTGTGCTTCTGCTGCCTACCTACCTTTCTGAGATTTGGGTCAAATTAAGCATCCTTGCAGCTCAAGACTTGGGTCACCAGGGAGGCAGAATAGCCCACCCACACTCATGATTTGTGCTCATCAGCAAGGTACACTTTAGAGTACAATTCTGTCCCTGTGATGGTGACAAAAAGTAGTCGGGTATTGGAGTATGTCCTCCACACACACACCACCCCCCTCTCTTTTGCAGTCTCTGATGGGCAATGTGGTTTGTCCTAAGATAAAAACACCAGGTGGGAATTGCAGGAGGAACTGGAAGTCTGGATGCTTGCATAATTAATGCATTCCAGAGATGGAGGAGCGGTGATGATTGTGATTGATCTTGGTACACAGGGGCCTGCAAAAGGGTACAAAATGCTGCTGGAGAATGGGCCAACTGGGCAAACTGGTCTCCTGAGGTTGCAGCAGCTTCCAGGTGGATCCCACCCCAGCAGGGACACTTGCAGGGTACATCCAGCCTGAAAATGGGAACACTCACTTTTGGACAGGTGAGTAACAGAGCCAAGATCCAGCCACATGTCGAGGTAAAATCCTACAGTAGCTCCATAGGTGCTTTGCTGCTATGCAATTGTGCTTTCTGCAAAGCCAGAGGCTGTAAACCTGCATGTTTCCAGCTGAACCTGCTTATGTTATAACCCTTTAGACCTGCTCATATTATACAGTGCATTGGCAATATTTAGATGCTGCATTAGCAATAAATCTAATAATAATCCTCTGCATAATCAGTGTCATACTTCTCGCACCTGACTGGGAGTCTTCTCTCAACTACTCTGCCACAGTCCCACTGAGTCCAGTCTCACTTTTTTTGTCTTTACTAGACATGATTCCAGCATAGTCCTTGCAGCTTTTCACTGGGTCTGGTTTTCTTGAAGAAGCTGTCATTTTGTGTTTAATTTTTATTGATCTTTGCAAATTGTTTTATGTAACAATCTGCACTGTACACTGGTCACCTCAAACCAGTTAGAGCATAGGCCTTGGCAAAACAGGATCTAATTTTTCTTGTTTGCAAGGACATTCCCTATCTTCTCTAAGGAGTGACAGTCTGTATAGTGGTTGCTAAAGATATTAGAATGCTTTTTATAAGATTAAATGCATTAATGCTGTTGTCCTGTCTAAACAATATGAAATTGTTTAATTCAGGACTTTTTACTTTACATACATTCTCAAGGGGAACTAGTGTAAAACAGCTCAGACATGTCTGACGTGTCTGACAGGCTGTAGGTGAAAATGTGCTGCGGTTAAAATTTCTGGTGTCTTCTGTGACAGAGCCTACATCTTACAAGTTTGGTGCAAGGACTGAAAATCTGATAGAAGACAACTTTCGTGTCAGTGACATATTGGTTTTATCCTCATTAAATAAGTATATGAGAAGTCATGGTGTGTGTTTAATAAAGATGGCTTTGATTTCAATAGAACACTTTCCTAGACGGTCTCATTTGCTATGGGTGGACACGAGCTGTAAGAGGTCTAGGCAACAAAGGAAAAGGAGGGGTTTGTCTTCCTTGAGTCCCAGCAGCCCAGATGTTCAAATCAAGAGTACAGATGACAGAGTTGTTCAAATGCACTGTGTAGAATTTCTCAGACAGAGACACTGGATACCAAACCTATGGTAGGTGAGGAATGGGGTCAGGAGGAGGAACTGGGGAGTTAGGGCAGCCAAGTAGATTGGAAGCAAAGAAAGTCATATTGGGGAGTGAGCAAAGAGCTAATCAGTTTGGGAGATCAGGAGCTGGGATCCACTGTGGCTTCCTGTAGGAGAAGATGGGGTCTGGAATGAAGTGGGGAAAGCAAAGGACAAGGCTGGCGAGAGGCTGGAGGAGACACAGTGGGTTACCTTACATCTGGAATATATATCTATCCAATTATTTGCCACCCCAGCCAACATGCAAATCCTCAGTTCATGTTTCTCACCAGTGCCCATCAGCAATCCTCTTCTGGGAGTGCTTTACTCAGAGGATGACAACCCGTGACTGGCAGTGGCACTCCATCAGCTCAAGTAGCAGAAATCTGTGCTGATACTGCAGTTGTTCGTCTGCCGAGGAAAACGAGGTGCCATGATAAAATCCATCTCTTTCCAGCTTGTTTTCATTTTTCTTTTTTTTCTGTTTAAGAAAATAAATAAAGAATTTGTTAAAGAACATTACTGAGATTGCCAAGTAAAGCAATTGAAATAAGAAAGAGCAGAATCAAATAAATTATGTTTATTCTGTTTAATTAATTTTTTCTAATGTGATATTAGGAGCTTATCTCCCCTGCTTATCCCATTCTGGTCTGATAAGTAATTAGCCCAAACTCATTTAGAGCAGAGAATATGCTAATACAACATAAATATTTCTTCCAGTATGTGTTTTTTTATGTCTTTGCTACATAGGCTTATTTTGTGCTCTCTGTTAGTACAGTCAAAAAACAAGAATGCAACTATGCAGTCACCCTGATTTATCTGTTTTGGACATTGTGCCTGCTGCCCTTGCATTTAATCTCAGTTGTTTCTAGGCTGTGCACTCTGGTCACAAACTCTTTCCATCTCTGCATGCTATCTAGAATATTTTGGAAGTGACTTACGGAACAATAATGCCATGGTAATTTCCTCAAATATCTCCAAAATATAAAGGACCCTTTGCTCACTCAGAGGAGCAGCTTATTTCTGCCTAGGAGGAAAATGGAAAGCTAATCATATTTTTCAAAGGAAAATAGGGGCCCATATTTGCGTCTTGGCTCACATTTCCTTTCTCTTTGAAACAAGCCTTAATGTTCCAGCTTATGTAAGCTATGGCTGAACCTGCCAGATCAGCCTGAAGAGAGAAGGTCTTGTATCAAAAGTTACTGTTTTCAGAGATGAAATTAATCCAACATTAATCCAAGAATACTGCTGAAATTGTTGAAGAGTCTTAGCTGTTCCTAATGCTTGCAGCTGCTCCACCCAACCGATAGCCTGCACAAGAGCAGAGCTGCAGCTGGAATCCAAAGGAGAAATCATTTATTAGCAGATTACGTCAAAAGGTGAACATCGCCCAGTTTTCCTCTGTGTTGGGGTCTCTCAGAGGTGGCTGTCCTGGCCATAGGACCAGGGCATGGGAGGAGGTGAGGCAGGACAGGGCAGGCAAGAATGCCACTTGCTTAATTTTGTCCCCAGTTAGTGCTGGGAGCTTATCTCCACTTCTTGTCACTGCCTGGCCTGTTAGGGAATTAACCCAACCTCATTTACATCAGAGAATATTCTAATACAGTCTGTCTTCCAGTCTATAATTGAATGCTCTAATTATATAACAAATCTGAATGTCACAATGTAGATTTGCTTCATCACAGCTGTGTTCTGGGACCCATGACCTTCATCTTGATGCTTCCACTGCATAAGGGCAGGTTACTAAAGCACATGATCTCACCTGAGGAACAACATGTTGYATGATTACATGCAACGTGTCCTTATATTACTGGTGAGGCCAGTGTGAGCTGAGGTTTATATCCCCTTGCTGCTGTCAGCCTTGCAAACAGCAAGTGATCCAGGCAATGACTTTTCAGTCAAGGTTTTGATTCCAGAAAATAAGCCTCCCCATTCTTCGATGCACCCCTATTCAGAAAAGTGTGTAAACACACACAAAACTTATCTTCAGTAGGTGCTTAAAAAGAAGGCGCACATTTAAGAGCCTCCTGAATAAAGCTCTTTACTTCAACTGCTATATACCTATAAATACATACGGGTCTTGATGGACAGACTCCCAACATTTCTCTGTGTGTGTGTGTGTATATATATATATATATATATATATATATATTTAGTTATTTAACTTGAAGAACAAGAACAACCTCATTTTGGAAATGAGGTTAAACCTCTGCGAAAATAATGAAAAAAATCTCATTATGAAGACATGTAGGAAACAGGGATGCTCCTTTATTGAGGCAGGTATCTAAAATAACAACAGTCTGTACTCAAAACACAGACACAGGCTGCTGCTCAGGACACAGGAATATATATAGCACAAGAAGGTGGAAAAATTTCACCAGCTACCATTGAGGAATCTGGGCTATGTGTGGGCTTGATATTATGAGAAATGTAGAAGAAAGCTGAGAACAGACTGTAGAGACTTACTTTTTTTAAGAAGCATAAATTTACTGCTTTTGTGTTAAAACTTGGCTAAGAAAATGGCTGGGAATTGTAGCAGAGACAGTATATCCTGAATGTATTCAACGTGCCCTCTTATTTCAACAAGGAATCACCTCAAAAAGCACACTCAGATCTAAACTCAAACTTAATAAGCTGAAGCTGAAACAACTTGGTAGATGATGCAAATAAAAAAGGACTACTTATTTTATAGATATTAATAATCTTGGAGATCAACACCAGATTGCACACCCAAATATTTATGGTTAAACAGAAAAACTGTCTCTAATGTAACACAGTTTGATTAAATATCTCTCATTCAGCCTAGGTAATGAAAATAAACCATCGTTGCCGATGACACCAGTAGACTCCAGACACCTTTGAAGATACATGATAGGCAAAGCCTCTTTAATCAGGGATCATGTGATTTCCACTGTGGCATGACTACCTGAGTCCCACACCTGCCAACTGCTCTTGGCATGGACTTTTTCCCCAGTCCACCATGAGTGTCGCAATTACACAGCCGTGCCTCGGCAACAGGTCCCTGACTCCTTGAAGCATTTGATACAGTGCTTTAGCCTGGACATCAGCTGCTCTTTGCATCTCTGGAGCATTACTTTCCTCCCCTTCAGTAAGGTTCACAACTATTACCTCCAGTGGCAGCTAATAAAACGAGCTAGCTAATGCAAGCTTTGCTTCACAGAGGAAACAAAGTGATTATGGAGAATATATTGGATCCTCTTAGCAGCCCTTATGTTATTCTTGCTGTGGAGAGTAGTGCCTTCCATTTCTTACCATCATTCCTTGTTGTTTCTAGCACGCACGGCTGGGATTGATCACCGTCATTCCTGTCAGGTGGGTCTTCTTAAGATCTCTAGTGAGTATTCTCTTCTTCACGCACACTGGTCTCCACTGGATCAGGTCGGGGGGAATTCTTGGGGGCTGCCGTTCAGAGCATGCACAACAATTGTATCCCATGCTCCCTGCTGACTGTGGTGGAAGGAGAGGTGGTGGGCTGTTCAGCTCTGTGCTGACACAGAGACAAACATTCAGACTTGTTCATAGGCACTTTCTTTTTCTCAAGGCATCTAGTTTACTAGCATCTTTGATGTCCCTGTTTTCCAGGGTCTATTTCAGCATTGTAATTCCATGTAAATAATATTTCTAAAAAATCTTGTTTTCATTCTGGGACTGAATATCTGGAATTTCCATATGTTGAAATGAGTATGAGTGGTGGAAGATTGTCCTATCTTTACTGTCACTTCCTTCCTAATTACTCAGAAGTGGGACGTGGACAAGACCAGCAAGCTGCTCTGCTTTCCCAAAATTTGTGTTTTCTAACATGACTTTGATACTTGGTATTGAGCTTTCAGGGATGTTTACTTTGATAACTAATTTTGAATCCTGTTTGGCTTACTTTTTTTGCTAGGTTATGTATCTTCACAGGTTTTTTTGGGTCTATGGCTCAGTAACAGAGTGCTACTAGCACAATTTACGCTTCCAAGGTATGTGCAATCCACCCCAGGAATGCTTCTGCTTGTGCTGCCTACACAGGAGCTATGTATGATAACACTAAACAGCCCCAGAAAGCAAGTGAAGCCTTGTTTCACGCTGGTGTTCAAAGCGAACCAGCCTCTTACTTAGATGGGCTCCCAGATACAGCCATCCACCCCTCTCTGCAAGGCTGTGAGGATGGAATAAGAGCTGAGTGCTGAAGTTCCACAAGGCATTCCTGAGGCTGATGTAAAGTGACCTTAAAAAATAACCAGTGAAACTGGTGATGAGCAAAGCATGTCATTCCATGTGTTCTTTCAGGATGCTCTTTTGTATGAATATCTGGTTTTCCGGGCCTGAGTCCAGAGGCTGCTCTCCTCCAATTCTGTTTTGTCTTGTGCCTATTCCACTGCAAATGACCCCCCGCTACAGCCTGAGGGAGAGAGACACTTTCCCAGTCTCACATTTTAATATTTTAACAACTCCATGTTTCCCCTTGTCAAAATTTGGGGTTGTCTCTCAGGTTTTCTTCAACAACTTTTTAAATTTTACTTCTGCAGTGACATCATGGTCCCTTAGCATTTCTACTACAACCACAATGTCATTCATTGTGTTGTTGCTGCTACCTACTGGACTACAACTTGCTTTTCTGATACCACTGCACCAATGGCAATCTCTTTTTAAAGTCACATCATCTCATGTCACAGAATCTCATGTCAAGGTAGGGCTAACTTTTTGCTGCTGGCTTCTTTAGAATGCTGTGCTTATCCATATTATCTCTGTTGTGCATATTTCCCTATCTTTGCTTTTGATCAGCCCATTTCCTGTTTAAACTACCCATACAGGATTTTTGTAACTTGGTAAACAAGATCTGTGGTTTCCTACCATGGCAAGAGTTTCAATTTCAAGTGCTAGGTATTTGAYACATCTCTCTTCATCTTTCCTTGGACATTATTTATCACTGAATTGTTTGCTCTCATGTTCCTTTCTGTAATTCCACACTTTTCATCAGTCTTACCATTATAGAATTTTTGTTTCTGAGTTTTTATTTTCTTTATGATGTATCCTTTTTGGGCTTACCCAATTTGTTGTTCTGCCCATATTAAAGCTGCTGCAGATCTATCACATTTTTTTCATGAAGCAGGAAGGCAAATGTAATGGCTCACTCCCACTGAGAGGGCCCTGCCCACCCTTGACTCCTTCCAATGTTAACCACATGTTCCCACCTCCTCCTCATGCTGTGGTGCTCATCTGTCTCTTAGGGAAGTAGTTCAGCTAACTAAATCAGCAGAAAGCCAACCAGTTTAAAAAAAAATATCATATTCTCTCAGGTTGGTGAGCTGAAACAACTCACAGAGATATTGGACAAGGGCCAGAGCTAGCTCAAGAGAGAGACTAGGAACACCAGRACAGGACCTGGAGAGAGTCAGGATCACCTTACACAGATGGCAGCAGCCAGGTTTTACAGAGACTTGGGCGTTCTGGAAAATGTCACACTGAGCATTTTCCCTCTGTAACACTGTTTCTCCACCTCACCTACCCTTTGGCTCCAAAACTAACTTAACTCAGAGAATCACTGAGTGATCCAAGCTGAAAAGGGACTCAGGAGGTTCCYGGTACGTTCGTCTCTCTCCTGGCTGGGTCAATGGTTAGCTCAGACCAGGCTGCTCAGTGTTGTATCCATGTCTGGAAAACCTCCAAGTATGGAGAGTGCCAAAACACTCTGAGCAAACTGTGCCAATGATTAATCATGCTCACAGTGCTTTTTTTTTTTTTTTGATTCTTACATGTCTGAGCATGGTCAAAGTCAGAATATCATGCAGCACTAGTTTTTTTCAGCTTCATATCACTGATTTCTGAGTAATTTTGCCTCTGAAATCCATCCTTCCCAGACTTTTCTTCTTGGCATTCCAAAGACCATCACTGATACCTCTGGTTATATAGCGCATYTGCATGGTGTTCGTGTCAATGTCTATTTCTGAGTCTTTTGCCATCTGGCAAGACCCACATGTTAAAGCCAGCAAGGTGCTTAAAAACACATCAAACAGCAAGTACAGATCAGTCTGTCTCCCACCATATTGGTAGGTCTTTCACACTCTTACTATTTTAACACAAGGCCTAGGTAGGCCATGTGACCCCAACTCTGCTTTACTAAAAAAAGGTTGCTAACCTCTAAGTGACAGTGCATACACTTAAACCAAGGAAGACCTATAAAAAAAAGCTGAAACAAGAACAGAAGTGACATTGTTTAGTTGGTAGCAGTCACTTGAGGACTGACGAAAAATTGACAACTGAAAAAAACTCTAAAACTCTGAGGAAAAAAAAAGTCAAAATAGAAGATGGCAACTCAACAAAAGTGAGGATCATCCTATTGCAAGGAGCAATGGAGTCTGGCACTTCCCCATGTGATTACCATCTGCCTGACCAGCAGAAATCCAGAGGTTACCTGCATCAGAGGCGGTGAGGGCATTAGTGCTTAGGTTAATAGCGCATTAGTCACAGCCATTTGTTGTGTGGACAATTCAACAAATAGCATAATTGTTCCATACTCATAAATTGTGTTTGTGATCCTGCTTTTGAGCCTGCATGCAGAGAAAAAGACACCCATATAAGAAAGCTAAGAGGGTTATACTACACCACTGCTCTATCCATTTCTTGATTGTTATATTCATCTTTGGTATTAAAGTGGTCCATGAAAAGAAATAGGCTGAGTTTCGGCATTAGTTAATTCTTGCTGTAAAGGCCGTTTTGGAAATGCATTCTTGTGTTCTTCTCCACATTTCTCTGTCATAGCCAACATTGTGCAATATCCATTTTGGCATGTGGGGTGCAATGCATTGCTCAGCTCACCTGTTTGGTTGGCACGCTTCCTTCTTCTCCATTCTAATTGCCAGATGACACTCTGCCTTCCTGGGGTGACTCAGCCTGCAAGCTGGCTGGCTCACCTGTCACTGGCCCTGTCATCCGCACATGGATATGCGTCAAGGCAGGATATGGGTGGAGAGGGACGCACAGCCCAATGACAGAATCAAGAATGCAGGAGGGAATGCAGGAAATTAACATTGGTAGAGTGCAAACCCTGGCTTTCTTCCTAAAATCTTAAACTCTACCCACCTCTTAGGATGACTCCCAGCGGAACAAAGATTAAGGTTGGTGTTGAAATCTAGGGAAATGGTATTCACAGACACATCACAGATTAAGGCAATTCACTGTATCATACATTAGCCAAAGAAGCTAGCCACCAAAGCTGGAAAAAAGAAAAAAAGGAAAAGAATATATCTAGGAACAAGTGTAAATAAAAGTTATTTTTTGAAGTTGAAATAAGCTATCAATTTATTTCAGCTAAACAAGATTGTTAAAAAAATATATTAAACAGTGGTGAGAATGTCAAGGCTTGGGAGAAAATGCTGAAGAAGATGGAGAGATGATAAAAAGTGACAATTTGGCTTATGAAGCCCCATGCTGTCCTGTAGCAAGGTCAGTTGTAATCCTACAGACTCATCAAGGATGTCTTTGAGTTTGGGGAAGGAAGGAAAGGTGAGCCTGCTGTCCTGTGCATTTTTGCTGTGTCAGCAGCCCTCAGTGACTGGCCAACACCTGATGATCTGCCCAGCAACATGACCCTGGCAGCCTGCCAGCACTTGGTGATTTAGTCCAGCAGCAGCACTGAAAAATTTCTTTCTCCATTGGTGAATGGATCAGCACAGATGTGTGACCTCACCAGGCTCAACACAGTCAACAAAATACTTTTGGTGCCTGCACAGTTGTTTATCAAGGCATGCAAACATGCAGTGCTGCTATCGCCTCAAAGCAGCAGAGTTAATGCCCTGAAGTTTCCTGAAAGCCAAAGGAAATCGAGTTCCAATTGAAATTTGGGCATTAGCGTAAATATCTGCCAAACTATGGCCTGTATACATGACCTGATGCCTGGTTTCTGTTTTCTGGTTTACACATATTGAAAAAATCCTTCAGCTGTGAAGCTACCCAAACTCTCTTGCAACATGAATAGGACCTTTTTTTTCTCAGAGGTAATAAAAAATATATCAAAGAAAATGCCTAAGTTGTGAATAGGTGACCATATATAGCTTTTCAGAATTAAAAAAGATGACTTTTCAATGGTCATAATTAACCTTAATTAACCTTATTAATTCCCATCATTAATTATTGCTGCAAATGAGCAGCTTCTTGGAGGAGAACAATATGCAAATTACTGTTGGAGCTGAAGGAATGGTGGGTGCAGCTCATCTTCTCCAGCCTGAGAGCTGGACATCAAGCAGCTATCACAGTCCCACTGATCACAAAGCCCACAGGTAATCCAGACAACCTGTCCTTTCTCCTACAAAACTGGCTGGAGCTTGAAAAGGAGCTGGGACTACCGAGGAGGATGATGTAGACACAAGACATGAACCCAAGGAAACCATGCTCCAATACTCCACTACAAATAAATCTGTTAACTATCAGTGGTGTCACCTGATGGGAGCATATCAAACCAATATTTAAGAAAAAAATAATTCAATCACTCACAAGCTAGTGAATCCTATTGACATCATATGTAGGGGTTTAGAATATGTTTTGAAGGAAGTAATAATTGATAGGTGGATAAATGGGAAAAGAGATTAAAATGCATTGATGACTTGAAAAGAATAGATCAGGCTAGAAATCATTGTMGTCAATAAAAATGAAGACAAAGATGCTTTCAGGATACTGGGAAAAAATAACATTTGGTACAAATCAAGCCTCAATGAACGTGTTAAGCRATGCTTGTATAAATATGTCACATTGGACATGGTGTGCATTCAATACACACTATGGTGATATGTAACATCATTTAGGAATGTATAACATAGATAATCAGCAAAAAAGATCAGTGAGTAAGGCTGACCATTATCCCTCTTCCTGCTTACACTCTCAAGTCTTTCAAACACATTGTTTGAGTATGATAAGCTTTATAGTTACATTTCATAGCTAAGCTGTGATTAAAGTGTGTAATGTATACAAAGACACATGTGACAGGACTCCATAAGCCTGGGAAAAATACGGGCCCAGTTAAGTTGAGGACTATGGAGAGAGAACACCTGAGAAGCTGGGATATGACCTCAGGAAATGGGTGAAGGATGAAAGAGGAGAATGTTCTTTCTAAAGGAACTGGAGAGGGAATTCAAACACAAGAACAATGGGATGATGCAGGCCTGAGAGGATCCTCAGCAGCAAGGACATCACATCCAGCTCAAGTGCTCCAGTGTATCATCACCACTGCCCTAGTTATTGACACAGCACTTCAAAGTGAATTGTCACTAAACCAAACCAAACCTACACTCAGCTGCTGTCTTGTATGTAAGGGGGAAGGGGTGTTACATCCTTTGGTAAGAACAAAATGACTTGTGGTTTGTGCAACATACCCCAAATTCAGACAGATGGAGTAAAAACTGAAAACAAAGTCCTTCCAGCCCTAAGAGATAGTGTAGGAACATACACCCATTTTTCTGGAGAGCTGTCCCCAGACTTCCTCCTCCTACATCCTTTCTGAAACCTCTAAAATGCCAGAAAATTCGACACACATTTGGTGCATTGTATTCCTTCTTCTGAACAATGCTATTCCATCTGGTTACCTGATTTTATAGGTAACAACCTAATGACTGCCACTGGAACTTAATGACTTCCTGGGGTTACACAGTTGGGTTTTTCCACAATGCTTCTATCAACGTGTGCTCTTCTTCTGAGAAAAAAGTTCTAGATTTAGGTTAAACCATAGTGATACAAAAGAACAGTTACCCCCAGCATGGCTCTGTGGATTGAATAGGCTGAATTGAGATGTGTGTTCTTCATAAAAGCGTATCAGTGCAGTAAGAGCAGTCCACTGATCTCTTTAGGAAGAATTAATTAGACAGAAAAGAGATACTGAAAGACCTTGAGCTAAATGGGCGAAAATAGAAAAAAAGAGACAGAGGTGGCTGGGAACAGGAGGTAGCTACAAAAAAGAGAGAAACAATGAGTTAACCAAGGGGAGAAAGTATATGTTGCATTATTTTATATGACATCATTGACCAAATATGTCAATATCAGGAGATTCCTGGCTGGATCTGTGGCAACCCTGTAGCTCCATGCTTCCAACTGATGGCGAGGGAGCTGCAGCCAGCTTTGTTTCACTTGCCAGGCGAGGAGCAGCATTGTGGGGCCCTTGTTAAAGTCCTAGAGTGGTTTAAGCAGCTTAAACTGCTTTATAAGCTTAAAGTAGCTAAGTCTTCAAAGCTGCTTAAATCTGTTTAAGCCGCTTAAGACACTTTAGTCTGTTAGCGTGTGCAGTGGGGCTGTACCAACGTCCTGGCCTGCAAACCAAACAGTCCACCTCCAGATTTACACGTGCCAGCAACAAAATCTCCACGCTGGGGCTGCCCTCAGCAAGCTCAGCTGACCAGAGTTTTCTTCTCTTGGGTCATAGAATCATGGATGGTTGGAAGAGACGTTTAAAGGTCATCTGCTCCAACCCCCACTGTCTAATTGTCCCTCCCTGTGCTTTGGGATTAAGGCTGCCCTTGACACCTGACATGTTTGTCCCAGGGTCTTTGAAATTCTGCAAGTTTTTTACTGCTGTTCATCCAAGGATAGGGTGTCTAATGCTATACCTGAAGTAAGCCAGATTCATTACATCAGTATTTATCCGTTTGCACAGCAAATTCACAAGCTCCAGTGTGTTTTTATAAGAGAGAAAGTTCTTGTGCAGTATGAAATCCTTATTCTGGTGTCTGAATGTCAGGTATAGTTTTAAAAGAACAAAGGGTCCAGTGGATATTCACCAAAGTATAGCCTATAAACATCAAACCTAAATATTTCTGGATTTCTGGAAAGTCATAACCCTGATTCTATCTTTGAGGCTGATGATCACCTTTTACTAGACTAAAATAACAACGATGACTGCAAACACTTCCAGTTTACAGTCATATTTCGGTCAACACTAGAGTCCACTTTGATGAGCACAGATTTCTCTAGAAAACATTTTTGAGCCAGCTATTTTCATATTAAGTAGTGACCAGAATTTGTCAAAAGTTTTACATGGGTTTGAATTTCTAAAAAAGGGGCATATTTTCTGAAAAACTTAGTTTTAAATAATAAAAAAATAAAATAGAAAAAGAAATGGTTTTGCTCAGTTTTCCTTTGTGAGTATGATTTTAAAGAGATTTATTTCGACCTAGCACAAAAAAATATCATATTGCAGAATGCTATTTTACTTGCATAGTAATTCTGTTTGGCATTTTCTTGTGTATACTAGGGTTCTGTGTTCCCCTAGCTAAGAYAGATATAGATATAGATATATATACATGGTACACCATGACTGCAACATTTTGGGATTTGAACATTGAAATATTCAGTTGTAATTCAAGTCCTCAAAACTTTCCAACCTTTTCAAAACGCCTACATTTTTTAGTCATTCCCATTCCCRTTTTTCTAATTTTCCAAAATAGAAAAACATCCTAAAATTTTGAATAAAAATAATTCCTAAAACACAGAATTTCTCGCAGGTTGAGAGGTCTGGATTGTTAGTTTTACTGATGTCTGTATCTGTGCTGTTGTTTTGCAGATCCATGAAAACAAGATTTTGTTCTTTTCCGTTGGCAAAGAAGATTTGATCTGTGTTTATTCTGGATATGTTTGTTTAATTCCTCATTTGAGCACTATCATAAATGATTAGGTCACTATTGCCCTGGGAAAAGAACTAGTTTAATAATTAACTTGTGCTTGCAAAGCTCTTCAACAGCTCAGAAAAAATACTGTAGATTCCACATGAATCATAGAAATGTAGACTTGGATGAGATCTCAAGGGGTTATGTAGTCTGTTATTCCTGAATCTTTTTAATCAAAGCTGTACCAAGCCTTCTGAGGTAAAATAAAAACAAACCAAAAATCCCACAACACAAAATCAAAGGAAAAGTGTTTAAAAAGACCCCCAAAACTACAGAACAACATGTGCAATACTCCATAACAGCAAAYGAATATGCCCACAACCGCACATGGAATTTTCAAATGCTTTCTTAGTGAAAATGTGTTGTAGATTGCCTTCTAATAATTTGTACACTCTGTCACAGTTCCAGCGATCTCAGCCAGCTGCTATAAAACATTCAGCTGGTCCATCTCCTGCCTTCAAAGAAAGTCCGCAACGGTCTTGATAATTGTCTGACTTGTATCTAAAATCAATAATGGCAGGGATTATACAACCTTCTTGGGTAATATATTCCAGCAATAATCTTCTCTTCTGGTTAGAACATGTTACTGTAATACTTATTATAGTATAGCTAAAAAGGTTTCCTTCACATTCTGCATGTGTCATTAGTGGGCATGAAAAAACATAACACTACCCTCTTTATAATAGCCTTTTATGTACTCAAAGACTGTTAAACCCCAAATAACCTTTTTTTTTTAAGATTAAAACAAGACTAGAACTTGCAACCTTGCTTTATGGATCCAATTTTCTAAACTTCAGGCTTGTTGATCTACTCTGGATTGCTTCCAGCCAATCTACATCTTTCTGAAATTATGATGCTTCAGAGCAAAACAGTGTCTTAGCTGAGGCCTCACCAGTGCCAAGACGAGCATGCTAATTGTCTCATCCTACATACACTGTTTTGAGCAGATAATTCAAGAGAATCTAGAATTACATTTCTCTCTTTCCCTCAACAGCATCACGCTGTTGACTCATTCATGGCCCTTGTTAATCATTAGATCTTTATCTGCAGTGACATTTTGTGGTTATGATTTTGATTTCATCCTCCCAGATGTAGTCCTCTGTGATTGCCTTTGTTCAAATTTTTCATGTTGCATTTCACAGCCTATCAGGATATTTTTGAATTCTAATTCTGTCCTTGAGCACATTTTGCAAATCTTTACACGGTGTCATCTACCAAGCTTATAAGTATATAACTATTTCTAATCCCATCATCAGTCTTTATTGAAACGTTGAACAGAAGTCTGTCCATTAGGAGCTGTGCAAGACATCTTCAAGTGCCGCTATCAACAATAATGTATTAGGTTTACTTTTGACCGTGGATTGAATTAGGAGTGATTTCAAATGGAACAGCTTTCCCCATTCATTTATGAGCATACAGGAAGATGTCAGAAGCCTTACTCAGGTCAAGATACATCTTGGGTCATACACACAGTCATTTCTACTGCTTTTCCTTATCTATAGGACCAGTTGCCTTATTCAAGAAGGAAATTAGGTTAGTTTGACAAACTCATGTTGGATGCTTCTTATCACCTTCTTCTCATGGCATGTATGAATTTACTTCTCTATAATTTGTCTCATTATCTTTCTCAGTATTGACATTATGCAGAATACTCTGTAATTCCCTAGGTTCTTCCTTTCCCATTTTTAAAATCAGAAATGGTCATAACCCTGCAAACAGCCAACAACTTCTTGATAGCGTTGAAATCTAAGCCTGCTGTGAATGCCAAATTTAAGAAAAGAAACCTTACTAAATTTTTCTTTTCTTTTCCTTTTTTAAAAGCCAGGTGCCATGGCGGGAAGAATTAAGGAAGAGCAAGCCTTTAAACCAAATGGGTATTTGGTTTAAAATAATTTGCAAAATGTATACTGTAATGTCAGATTTCTGATAATTACCAAAAATTGGAAGTATGATGCTGACTATATTTCCATCTTAGGCTACATAGTTGCTGTAGGCCCTGGTGTCTTATCCACTCTTCCAGGAACTCTCAGAGATAAGCCAAGAGCCCAGCAGATATTAAGTGAATTTCAGCAAGCACCAGAGACTTGTGTATGTCTAACTTATTCAAACATTCTTTTACTTGTTTTTTCCCTATTCCGGCATATGTCCTTCTGTTAAAAAAATAGTGTTGTTAAGTACCTATCATTAATATTTATGTGTATGTGAAGAATGTAACAAAATTAATGAAACATTTCCCTCAACTGAGGGTATCTATTATTTGTGCCTCTGCCCTTCTCTTCCTCTAACTTTCAGATATTTGTAAAGCCTCTTTTTCTTCCATTTTATGCTCCAGGAAAGTTGTAATTCATTTTGTGACTGATTCTTTCTAGTTGTATCCCTAGATGTTTATGCCACTGCTTTATTACTCATCTCACTTACATGCCCTTGATTTCACTCTTGGTAGGATTTCCTTTTTGATATTCAAGTCACTGGAGAATTCCTGATGCAGCTATACTGGTCTCTTACAACTTATCTGTCTTCCACATCAGGATGGTTTGCTGATGCACCTACAGCAGAGTTTCTCTTAGAGGTTCATTTTCCTTATTTCTTCACATGGGACAGTTCCTAGCAGCACCCTGAGTTGCTGTGGTAAAGAGTGGTCAGGGTTTTTTATTAGCTTCATTTAAAAACAAAACAAAACCAGTGTGTTTCATCTGACAGTTTTCACATGAGAAAAATAATAGGTTTAAAATAGATAATATGTGGCTCTAAGCAACTTAATTATATCCCATTTTTAAAAATTACTTTGCCAATGAAAAAAGGCATGTCAGGATTTCAGCATGATGATTTRTGATTCTGTCATAATGACAGATGTTCTTCATGCATCTCTAACATTGTAATCTGGAATCAATGTGCTTTTTTTTCCTGTTTGCTGGTAACAAGAAATTCACTATATAAATACATTGCTATTTGTTTTCAAGGTCTTGGCCTGCATTAGCTTGGGAAACTGGTTTGGTTTTGAGATGAGTTCTATAGCAAAACCACTTTAACAGTGATACTGTACCACAAAACCGGCACTGCAGTTTGGGCCCCTTACTGGACACGTACCTGATACGCTGATATGCTCAAATCCAGGGAGGATCTGGCATGCTGCTGTGCTCCTCTGGGTCTTGGCAGACTTCAGCCAGTGTGTCCATCTTCAGCTTCTGTGGACTGAAATTCCTGATCTTAAGCATCCCTTTTCTGCTTTCAGATTTATTACCCACACCTCTTGGCTGCTGAGATGCAGAATTTGAGCCTAGTGGGGGAGAGAATCAGTGAAGCATGAACAGAGAAAGCCATTGACTCATGGAAGAAGTGACAAACTGTACCAAAAAGGTACAATTCTTTCTGCCACTCCCCGCCTCACACATCGCAGTTCAAGAATCTTCCTTTCTTAGAAGAACTGTTCTTGGATACCAAGTTTCTGCTTAGAAGATTGATGAGAGAAGCTAAAGGCCCAAGACTTTAGTTCAATAAAGTATTGGAGTGACACAGACAGATGGATATTTATACACATATTTTTTTAAGTTCTGATGCTTCAGTGGAATTACAGTAAAGTTCTCTACCAGTCCATCTTAGGGATTGTGCTTCTTCACAACATGGCCACATTAGTGACAGCTTATGGGATAAACATATCTGAGGTTCAGAGCTTCTGCAAACCATATCTCATCTTGCTGCAACAGGTCCTATCAGTCTCTTATTGTGAGAGCTACAGTTATGTTTACTGGTTGGTCTTCCTCAGCTCTGACTTCTCAGAAAAAGGTGCAGAGAACCATCTTCCACAAAAGGAAGAAGTTACAGGAAAACCCCTTTTGCCAGATATGACTTAGAGCCTATCTTCACTAGGAAAAGAAGTGTGATCAGCTATAGATTCACCCTTAAAAATGTGGTGAAATATTGCGTCAAAGACTGTTCCTTAACAGTGAACTCTTTTGGCTGGTCCCATTTTTATGAACTTTTTGATAAGGTAGGCTAGGGGAAGAATCAAATACAGAGAATGATCCTGCACTGAGGGAGCAAGAGGCATTAATGCATCTTTGAGATCTCTACTTTTCACAAATGAAATAACAAACAGGTGCCATCATCAACAGGCTATCCAAATCCCGCATTTAAAGACTGCCTTCATTATCATTATCAACAGAGGATGACATTGCTACATTCTGGGGTTTCCTGAAAGCTGCATCACGTATTAAACTAACCCAAGTTTGCCCTGCTTATTTCTACTACATGAGTAATAGTAGGATGCATGAGAAGTAAAAGAGGATCTGCTGTAGAAGGTGTCTGAAGCCTTCATGAAGATGGAATTTCATTAACAAAGGGCACGGCTTGGACAGGGGCCCAACAGAAACAAAATGAACTGTGTGTGCTAAGGGATGCTGGGATTCAGGCCAGTCTGGGAGCTAGAGAGGCACAAGAGGGGATCTCCAGTGCTGCTGAAAACCCCTAGCCCTCATCTAAACCAGCCCCACAGCTTTCACTTCACAGCTGGTGCGCAGCACACAGGTGCAGAGCAAGGGCAGGGAAGTCTGTTTCTAGCCGTAACTGCTCATCTGTCCCTGGTTTGAGATACCCACCCACAAGCTAAACTTAGCAAAACTAGAACATTAAAGAAAATTACTCACATTAAAGCTACAAGAGGACTCATTTTCAAGATGGTATAGCCTATCAATGTCAGTTCTGCAGAGCTTCAGTCACTGCAGTTGAAGGCTCAGACTCTATTCTTAGGGTTTAGGAAATCAAGAAAAGTTAACCTTTAGACAAAGGATATGCAAATAATTCACTATTATGGTGCAAATACAGAAATCAAGTTTCACAGATGGTTACTACTTCCTTCCTTCCTTAGGGCTGCAGATCTGTCAATTCATTTGGTCTTTTTTTAAAAAAATGCATGTGACGTTGTTCAAAGATTTATACTTACGAAATCAATACATTTGTCAGCTACTACACAAACTTATTTTGGTTTGAAATATTTACAACATGGCAGAAAAGCAAAGTATGAATGCAGTTCTTTGTGTTATTGCAAAGCTGTCCTGTTAACAAACTGTTCTTTTTCGTTTTCTCCATTTTGCAGAAAGTCAGAAACAATAAGCAGTAAACAATAAGCAGTAATCAAATAGTTTCTTTTTAATCATATATCTTTCAATAGAACCCTTAAGGAAAAAAACCACAATAATTCATGATCATCAACAGACATATTCACACGCTCTTAAGTCACCGCCATTCTGTCTACCGTAGTAATTTGGTTCATAGCAAATGGGTAGTTTTGAAGCAAATATCCAGACTGTTATAAATAAATCGGTTAATTCTCGCTCAGATATAAATATTGGGATATAAAACTGTGAACTTGGTGCTGGGAGGGTTTCTTCTTAAAACAGCCAAATACAATTCCAAGAACTATGCATTCTTTACTGAGGGGATATTTACATTTTGAAAGAGCAAGGCTCGTTCTGAGCAGGGTGCGGTCTCTGCCCACTCAACATTTACATTCGAATGGAAAATGAGTCCGGACTGAACTAAATACCACACCCGCTCGAACGAATGTTTTACATCCAAAAGGAACAGCTCCTGCCCAAAGGAAAAACATCGTCTCTGCCGGGAAGACATCTGCATCCCAAAAGCGAAAGCATGAGCATCAGATAACACGTTAAGATAGTGTCCAGCAGCACCTGGGAATCTGCATCTCCAAGGAAGAGTTCTCGACACCTACTCCTCCCAAGCCGAGTGCTAACGAGGGGATCGGAACCGAGATATGGAACATCGGGAAACATCTGATAACGTTCCCCGGTGATGAGAGACTGATCAGGGACAGGATGTGCTTTGTCCACCTTAGTTCCTTCAATAGAACTACTTCATAGATATGTTAAGTAAAAACTAATCCCCAAAATCCGGACACTGTGTAAAAACTAGTATATAAGCCCGCTGCAGAAAGCAGCAGTTGTGAACAAGGGAGGTCTGGTGCGATAGAGGCCAGACTTGCGTTCACCCAGTTCCAACCCCGGGCTTGGTACTGTCTCTTTTCGATTGTGGCATTGTGTTTGCGATATTTCGGACACGGAATAAATGTATATTACTTTTATTATCGAAATTGGCTATTCTATTTATAACACAGACTGTCTCCATTTTTCACATATTAGCTGGTTTCTCAAAGTGATGTTGGTGTGCACAAAGCAGATTCCTGTCAGATGAAACCAGAACTCTACTCTCCACAGCACTCCAACACTCAGTGGAGTAATTGGTCCTAAATCCTTGTGTGGACTTTCCATGACAAGGACCTCCAGCATGTAGTTAAGGTACATGCGTTCCCCGAAGCTCTCAGACCCTGAGAAGTGGCCTCAAAGCCTCAAGGAGGTTGCACAGTGAGGTACTGCATATATCTTCCTATTTCCTGCCAACTGCCCATCCTCAGTCACTTTAGCAGTGTCTTTCCTGCTGCTTTATCTTCATTCATCCAGATTTTAGATCTTTCCCTTCTCGTTTCTCCTGCCTTCTGTTGTTGAACCCATTCTTTTTGCCTTATCTTTTCCCCACACTTCTATCTCTTCTTCCACAGTGGAAGCTCCTTCTTACACCTGCCAAAAAACTCGAGTAATTGCAGTCTGCAGCCCCAAAGAAATGACATTTCCAACAAACGTGTACCATGAGAGAAAGAGGAGTTTTTCAAGGGGTAAGATAACCTGGTGGCAATCTCAGAGGTTGAGCAAAGCCTTATGTATGTAGTTGTAGCTGCAGTAGGCTGGAAGTAGAGAATACGAATCTTGTCAAAGCCTCTCTCTCAGAAGTCTTGGAGACCAAAGTCTTGAAGAGCTTCTCAGATGTCACCCACAGGACTACTGAGGACAAGATCTCCATAACCTCTTTAGCCGTGGTGTACCTGCTCACCTCAAAAGAAATAGTGACCAAGAAGTAATGGCCAGAGGCTGCAAAACTCTAAAGGATGGCAGTCATTTACTTGAGCGTGGCTCTGGGTTCTGAAATCTCATGTGAGGATGGTGAATGTATGGCACCAACTCACAGAAGAGGGCCCTGATGATGCCCTTCATCATCCAAAAGTCTTGCCCCTGCCACTGGTTATCCTGTCAGACACAGTCAACATAATCCCAATTGTTACAAGTATTTTAAAATTTGTATCCTGTATTCAGAAAATGCTGCAGCATTTGAGCCTCAACAAAGTATTATGGAAGGACAGTGGCATTTTTGTGCTCTTCCAAACCAATGTTACCAAACTGATCAAAAAGGATCTTCACAGAGCATTGCAAATGCTCCTAGACTAACAGAGCTTAGAACACTGTCATAACAATACTTGGTCAGACCCATGACTGGTTGGGTCCAATAGGTCATGTCAGGTGGAGAGTAATGTCAAATATCCRTGAGTAAGTCTTGTGACTCAACGGTTACTTCAATAATTGGTGGTGGCTGAGTATACATTATTGGAATTTTGTCAGGCAGTGATGATCATCTAGCATTTCTCCACAAACTTGTTAGCTCTGACACAATTAAAAATGTTAATCATGTGTGCATTCCTTTTTCATGACGTTTAACCCACCAACAGCTTACTCATAACAACAAAAACTGAGAAAATTGCTTAAAATATTTTTTTAATCTTTTGAACTTTAAGGATGCTAACCTAAGAAGATAGCAGCCAGCAGCTTATTTCCTTAATCATTCCTGTGTTTGCTTGTTTTCTGAAGAAGTGGATGTAAACACTCACTAGAAGTGCTACAGCCTACTTCAGTCCTGCTGTAAGAGAATCTTCCGGGGTGACTTTGCTACAAATGCAAAAAATCTGGGCAGAAGTTATGCAACTGTGAGGTAATATTTAGACTTTTTTCACCACTCTGGATTGATGAGAAATCAGGTGCCTTGTATTTTCAATTAAATCTAAATATGAAATACGGGAAAAGGAAAAAGATTTGTTATAATTTCTGCCATTTTAAAAATACTAATATGGACCTCATCTCTCTTTTTCTCACCTTCATAATTTTTTGATTGTGAAGAATAGGTCATTGTATACTAGTGGAAATACAAACACTTCATTTTGAGATAATTAGTTTAATTTTCCAGACTGGCTTCCTTTTCAGGTCTCTTCATTACCCCATCAGCCACCGCCAGCCTCTGCACATCCCGTGCCCCTCATCAAAATGCATTTCCTCAGCCTACAGCCCAGCACCTACAGCTCATTGGATTGGGGTATTATGCATTTCCTCAGCAGCCTCTTCTGTATGCGCTGTCCATATCTGCACCAAGCTGCTCCTTCTGTACCCTTTTCTTTCTCATCCTTTGTTGAAGCCTGCATTTATTTTCAAAGACTCCTCTACTCAGCCTTTTATGTTCGGTGCTTTAAACCCTTTTATTCCCCTGAGCATTCCCAGCTATCCCTTCTTTCCCGGAGAGGGAGGTGGATCTTCCTTGAAGTCATTATTCAGGGAAAGAAGACTAGGCCCCATTATTTGATTGATTTCACAAGTCATTTAAATGAATGGTATGTAGGCACAACTAGCAAATGCTTGTTAAAATGGTTAATTTGATCATTTCTTTTCAGTAATAGTGGGAGAACAGAAAAAATCACAAAATGAGTAGCTGAGCAAAATGGCAAGAATTATGTTTTGTCCCTTGAAATAATATTAAATGACAACATAAATCCCATAGAAATACTTATGGGGTATTACTATATCTACCAAGAGTTCATTATGTCTTACATTATTAAAATGAAAGGCAAAGAAAGGAGTGATTATATTATGATGTTAAAGCTGCACCAATTTTTATTTAAGCAATTGCATTACTAGCAGTGCAGTGTGCCAGAAAAATGACTGGTTCTGTGACAAAAATCCTTTTCTATTAAAAAGCCCCTTTTAAAATAATTAGCAACAAGACAGAAAGTAAGATACAAAATATCTTTAAATGTAGAAAAAATGGGAAATTATTCTGATGATCTAAATTTGCATTAAGCACTTGCTTGTATAACAAAATCACTACAATGATTTGTCTAACTTAGCAGTCTTCACACAGAAGAGGTCAAACACTTGAGTAATGGTTAGGAGAGGAAAGACAGTGACAAAGCTCTTCAAACAAAATCTTGCTGTGATCTGCCTCACTTATGCACTGTTTCAGTTAATACCAGAAATTCTGTAGGTTACTGAGAGGAAAAAAAAACAAAAAGAAATAGGTTTTTTCCTTAAAAATAAAACTGTCTACATCAACTTATTAGAAATATAAATAACTTCCTGATTACAGTTGAAAGACCTTAGAAAAATGCTACATTGGCTTCAAGTGATCACACTAAGTTTCTGTTCCCAAACATTAAGGTGTGATTTCCAATGGCTTTATCGGGACTTGCACCTGTAATCAGTCAATGGAGAGAAAAATATGGACATGGAAATAGAGATTCCAAAGTCATGTCTGACAATGTCTCCAAATAAGCCTGTGACAATTGCTAGAAGTATGGTGGAACCCACACCACTAAATTTTGCCAGGCAAGCATACAGATGATAGGCATCCTGTGTTTGGAGACCTCATTTAAGTATAAATGTATTCCTTAATAGCAGAGGCTTACTCTTAATGCTGGAATTTCCTATGGGCTCAGCATTTGTTAACCTCTGGCTCTGGTCCCTAAATTGCCACTTTTTGCTCAAAAAGAGCAAAGGAGCTGCAGTAACTCGCCACTCCTGCCTGGCCAAGGACTTCTCTCCAGCATGTCCCTGGAAGCATTATAGCCAGCAGTGTCAAACCTTTTGCCATCACCTTTGGCAGCTCCAATCCTAGGGGTGTCACAGGGATGGCTTCTGTGCAGAAATCCCCAGCTGCCAAAAGGCCTCTAGAAGCCATGGGAAAAGGTTCAACATTACTTTAAGGACTACATTAAAATGTTTTTGAAGTCTTACTGCAGTTGGCCATTGGGCTAAATTGCCATAAGGCACTCCCTTTAGTAGCACAGGCATAATTTCCATGAGGGACTGTTTCTCCTTGGTGGTTAATCCTTCAATTGTGTATTCTCTCTGTCAATAATTTTATTATACTCTTAACAAGAACATAGTCATATTTCATGCATCTCTTTCTAGCAGTGATTGGGAGGCACCTTGAAACTGGTTGTTATTATTAATCTTGCCTATGCTTGCATGAAATTTGCTAATGCTTCCCAGCCCAGACAGCAATGACCCTTTGTTCCATGTTAAGCCCTGAGCTTATCAGAGCTGTGGCAGTGGGTCTATCTTTATCAGAGATGCRCTCATTTCTTGATTGAAGTTCCTTAGATCTTTCTGGAGTCAGCTGGGAGTAGTGTCTGAAATGAAAGGTCACTCTTACTGAAGTCTATGCAAAGCAGTGACTGCAGCAAAGCAAGTATCCTTTAGGATGTATAGTGCCTTCTATACACCAATCTCTTATATGCATGCAGAGATATGTTTGCATAACTTTTATTATTTATGCTCTAGACTTCATCAGTTTTCCATATTAAAATGTGATGATTTCATATTCACTCTGTGGCAGCATATGCTGATCATCCTGAAAAATATTAATCATTTTTCTATGGTTTCTATTCTATACAGTCATTGTTCCATCACTTCCATCTTCACAGTGGATGGAAACTTACCCACTGGTGTCATTGTAAGATGATAGCCTGCTACCAGGTCCTTACTAGCAGCATAAAGCATGTGTTTCAAAGAATTAATTTAATAAAGAAATAGGAACTCAGAGACAGGAAATAGCATTACAGATTTTAGAACACCAGGAGCATAATTAGTACTGTGGCATAATGATGAAAGAAGGCAATAAAATAATTCTACTTCACTCTGTAATTCTTAAAGCACCGAAAATTAGCTTGTCAGCAGGGAAGGGTTGGTTTCCTTTCTTTCAATTTCGTCTGTATGCTGTCTTAATGTTATTTTCTTTTTAAAAGAACACAGAACACAGCGAATACCATACAAATTAATTTTGAATTCACATGGTGCATAAATGACTGTCTTTTTTAAGGTTGAGAATCTCACAATTAGGAGAGTTTGTAGTGTCTGGAGAATCACTGATTCTGTGGTCCCAGGAAAAATAGCAGGATGTGAGCATTTGATCTGTCGTCTCTGCAAAGCCATTGGGGCTCAGGAGGGTGGAGATAATAGCATCACTGTGCCAGCCTTATCCAAAGCAAAGAGAAATCACATTGGTGGCAATTTGACACAGAGTGACAAGAAGAACCAACGTGCTTAATATATTTAAATTTTGTGGAAAACAAAACCTAATATATCTTGTAAAATAATGGTGGATAAATGATGTGAAGGAATAAACCACAATTAGAGTAAAAACACATTAGAAACAAAAGAATAAAGAACACCAAGCGCCATCTCCAATTTCTGCGGATGCCCGTGTCAAAACGTTCCCTGCACTACTTGTTATTTCTACCCTATATTAAAAAGTTATTATTTAAAGTGCTGATCAGAGAACTCATTGTGCCATAGATGTGGAAAAATGGCTGGGGACGCCCTGGACAGACGACTGGGGATACAACTGGAGGAAATTGAGAAGTTACATTCACATCCTAACAGAGGTTATAACGGTACAGAAATTAAAGGGTAAAATACAGTTGCTGCTCCTTGGATGGAATGCGGTTGGCATGCTCAGAGACCTATTCCGCAATGATACCCCATGCACGCGATCTGCCACTGTAAGCACCTGCTAAGGAGGGTGGAATGGAGGGTGGAGCCTAGTGGAGAAACTGCGGCCAGGCTCTGCTGAAGTCTTTGAAGGGAGGGGAACTCGATGGTGAAATCGGTCTCCTTGGATGAACTTGGTTCGTTATATAATTGTAATATTAATGCACACCTCCATCCCAAAGTTACCCACCTCCAGGGTACAACCACCCCTCACTGGGCATGCCCTCTATGTTCTTTTTGTCTGTATCTTTAAAAGCGAAGTGAGAGAATTTTACACCAATCGGTAACAAAGGTATGTGTGACTAGAGTCACTCGAGCTCCACCTAAACACAAAGAAATAGTATGAGTAAGTTCAGAATGGGGGAAAGTTAGGTATCACTACTGCATCTGCTCTATAACCATTTTAATGGTGGATATTTATTTTCTGTTGACTGTATTTATAATATATCTGTAATACCAAACTGAAACATATTGGATGATATCCATTTCTGGATGCAATCTGATTCTCTGCTTTTCATTCACCTTTATTTTCAACAGGGTACTGGAATTCAGATTTCTTTAGAAAGAGAATAGTCACTCTGAGTTTCCATATATAGTCAGTCAGTTTGCTGCTATTTCATTAAAACCTAATTTAGACTTAACTAAACACTTCTCTGAACTAATTAATCAGACACGGAAAACTTCAGAATACTAAATCACTAATTCAGTCTCATTTTATATTAATAAATGTRGGCAGATGTATTGACATCTTATAGATTCATCTTTCTGTAGTATAAAAACATAGTAGAGGAAAAAAAGGCAAGACCTGGCAGAGACATAAGCTTAATAGAGCCAAGSTTGGTCAAAGAAATGGGACTGGATTCTTTTATGAGAAAGGTGGACAGGAATTACAGGCCCAGAAGATAGGATTTGGTGATGGGATTTAATGCATCTCAGAAAGCCATTTAGTCTGTTCCAGATGGCGAAGGCGGCATGGAAGAAGGAGCTCACTGCCAGCTGAATTTAAACAATTTCTTCCATAAGAAGCCTCCATTCAAAAAGTGTTAGGTTGTGAAGTTGTGTACTCTGAGGGTAGGAAATGCTTGATTTAAAGTTTCCCAGACAAATTAGACTTGTAACTCTAATATGCACTGTAAAATCTTTAATTACAGGATAACATGTACCTTTTTACACAGCACCTTTAGCCTTTCTGTGCACATGCATGGCATGCATTTAATGAGCAACGATTCATTAGCTTGTTTTATCCTAATGGTTAAGCGCATGGCCTCATGCCTCATTTACTATATCCTATTCAAACTCTGGCCTGAATACACAATTAGTAATATCCTCATAGGATCACCCATGTAATTTATTGCTGTACTACTTAGTGCTTCACAAACATTAATTAATGTCTCCAACCTCATTGTAAAGACAGGTAATTTTTCTTATCTCTATGTTTTGGAATAGTGTGAGATGACAGCAGACTGAAGTTTTTTTTAGGCAAGCCCACATTCCTGTGTGGTGGATTCCTATGTGTATCTCCTCTTGAAGCAATGACCGCTCACCACTACAGTGCCTGTAGCCACTAGCTCATCTCACAGAATCATACACCTCTAAAGGTGCTCTGGTGGACTCCTCAGCACAAACCCCAAGGACGTCACCCTAAAGGACACAGGGGTACTGAGTTTCTTTTATCATGATCCTGCACATTCATGTGAGCTACCTTTAATTTTAGAAGTTCATATTTGCATTACTTCCTATGAAGCTGAAACAAGCCTGAGTTGCTGCCGTACCCATCAGGAAATTCTTCCAATAGAAAATAACATCAAGCACATTCCTCAGTCCTCTGCCTTCCCAGACCCATTAGATCCCAAGTTTAGCAGAGACACCGCACATAATTCAGTGATGAGCTGTAGTAGAAATGTCAGCCTTGCTATGGATAGAGCAAAAGTAGAAAATGTGTGGATGTAGGAGAACAGGAAGAAGTGGAAGAAAAAGGGATGAAAGAAAAGCACTCGTTAATGGCACCTAAATTAGTAGATCATAGTCTCCAGCACAACTATCTGCAGTTTCTATTTATAGAAGCAGCCAGATTGAGAAAAACAAAGGGCAACCTAAATACAACAGCCTACACCCAGAAAGAGACCAAAGAACAATGAGTTAATCAGCAATTTTCCTTAATGACTCACTGAGGTGGGACAAAAGGAGAGACAAACGATTCACAGTCATTGGCAACTTTTGAAGGGTGTAAAAGAAACGTTCACAAGCTAACCACATGACTGCCATTAGTGAGAACAACCCAGAAGACACCATGAGAACCAAATAGCTAACTTCCCTAATCCTTTGTCACCACAAATATTCTTGGACAGACCACGTGCAGACACACCTTTGAGCTTCCTAATAGGAAAGAATGAGTAAAACTAAGAGAAGAATGCTTGTGCATGAATAATACCCGGGGTGTACAAAATAAAATTACTGTTCCTTCTTATGCTGTCTCTTGTCGAGGGTTGCTCCCTTAGATAAGATTTGCAGAACAGTTCTAGATGCTGGATGCCTCTCCATGGTTCCTCTCCCACCAGACGAGTGAAGCTGCTGCTGCTGGGACTTGGCCTCAATGCGCAAATCGGCTGTGCTGGCTGAGCAGCAGCACTTGCTCACAAGTGTGATTTCCTTGCAGAAATCAGGTTTGATTCAAGCCCCAGGTCAGGTGGCGAAGAACCAGCAAAGGGTGAAGGGGTTTGGGTGGGCATGCGTAYATGTCTCTGGCTCTCCTACAGGGACACAGCCGCAAGCCAGCATCTGAGCATTGCACAAGGAACGCTATGCAGGTTTCAAAAGATGATCTCACCCCTCCGGTATGACTCCCTGGCCCTTCACTTGGTCCTCTCTAATCACTGATAAGCTGTGTCAGTTGTGTGAAAGAGGACATCCATCTCCACTCCCAGATGCCCATCTCCTGCAAGTTTTAGGTCATCGGTCTACTGAGGCACCCACTAAACTTCACGGGTCGGGGAAGGGATTTTAAATACCAAAGCCTGCACAGTCTTTACAAACAGTCACTCCTCCCTTGCCTAATAGTGGCCTTGCAAACTCCTGTTGCATGTAACTATAGTACACGCCTTTAAATGTTTTATGAGCTTTTGATAGTCACCTATTCCTCATTTAGGTCGAGCACTAAAATAATTTGCGGGTAAATAACACTAGAAAGTGTTAATAAAGAGCATTTACATAGTGAGAATTTCTTATGTGTTACAGGAAAGTTGTGACATCAGCATAACCAGCATTTTAATTTTCAAAGCACTTTTAACAAGAATCAATCCATATAGGATCATTGTGACAGAGGCAGGCATTAAAGAGAAATTCCAACTATTTCATTTCCACATAGCACTGGGAATATAACCATGGCTTGCAGCCTTATGCCATCAGGGCTGAAAACTCTGCTTACATGCGAATGAGTAGTACATCCTGTAGTTGTATTTTCTTGTATATCATACTCTGCCCTCCTTACAGGTGAGCTTTTAGTTTGGGTTCCATTAAATTACTGCAGAACAGGCTGCAGTCAGACACAGCAGCCTGATTATTGCCAGGCAAAATAAACTGCTTCAGTGCGTGGCTATCTACAAATATCATGCTTGGTCACAACCAACATTCACAGAGAATTAGGTTATTTCCTATGTCTAAAAGCTAATCCTTTATTGTAAAATAGGTCCATGCCACCATAAACAAATAGAAAATAACAGTAAAGTAAATAACAAAGGACTAGTGTGTTTCCTCTGCTTCACTTCAGCAGTGCAAGAGGACGCCGGTGAGAATGATACTCATTGCACAGTAGAGCTGTAAAATTAGTCTAACAGTCCGAGGCAACAGGCATCCATTAAGTTCAGCACTCCTTAAATATTTTCTAGCCCAATCAAGTCCCTGATCTGGTGAAGGGTAAAGTGCTTCTTGCGCCCTCTCCACTGGCAGACGAAGACGCCTGAAGGTACACAATGCAAACACTCCCATGGAGTTCATCATCACGTCCTTTGAGAGCATGGTAGCATAGTTTAGTGGTGGATTTGGCAGGGTTAGGTTTATGGTTGGACTTGATAATCTTAAAGGTCTTTTCTAACATAAATAACATCATGATTTTGTGATCTTCCATAGCAGTTTGTGGTGTCCTTCCTCGAGGTCATTAGGATGCAATATTTTAGAACTAAGTAGTGAGAGGTCTGTGGCAGTACATTCAGGAGAAAGTCCAATCTTACGAAATGGTCAACAAAATGTAAACACCAGGTGACAGCTGATCAAATAGTGAGTCTACACAAATCTAGCAGCAATTTATTTCTAATGTGATAAAGTAATACAGGAACAGCTTTAAACCAGTAAATGAACACATCACAGCCATCAACTAGCTTCTACAGGTGTATAATAAATGCGTACAAATCCCCCAAACTGGTCCTGATATTCAGACTTGAAGTGAAAAAAACAGAGCTGGACTTTTTACCAATCCTAGATGTGGCTATAGTAACAATGACTTCAAAATGGACTTTTGTCTGACCAGGTATTGCAAAATGGTGGCTACCATTTTCCTTGACAGAATTGTGGTCTGGCTGCACGAGAGGGAATTATCCTCTGATTCCAAACCCGTATGAAACCTGGTTGATGGTTTTCTTAGAGTTTGGGACTCACCAACCTGACGGTTCCTGGCAAGGTTTAATAGATTCCTAGAATAGTTTAGGTTGAAAAGACCTGTAAGGTCATCAAGTCCAACTCTTAATCTAACACTGCCAAGTCCAGCACTAAACCATATCCCCAACTGACAGGTCTACATGTCTTTTAGAAACCTCCAGGGATGGTGACTCTATTTTCCTGAGCAACATTTCCAGTGCTTGACAATCCTTTTGGTGGAGATTTTTTTCTTAATATCCAATCTAAACCTCTCCCACTGCAACTTAAGGCCTTTTCCTCTTTTCACTTGCTACCTGGGATCACTACAATTTCCTTTCAGGTGTTTGGAGACAGCGATACAGTCAGATTTTTTGGGCAACACAGCTCATGCCTGATGTATATTGGGATCTGTGTCACTAGTTCAAAGGGAGAATATCAAATAGGTAGGACAGGAAGGACAGGAAGAGATAAAGGGCCATTATACAGCCATTAACACCTGCAGATTGCTCTCCTGCAGCCACTGTCTTTGCATGGTGATTGTCTGGCATTTTCATCGGAATCTGCTAAGTCATGGAGGTGGCACAGACAAAACTTCCATGCTGGAAGGTATAAAATCATCAGTTTAAGCAAAAAGCTTTGGGAGCTGATCCAACAGCAGTTACACTGGGGTTGTTGTGCTTCTTGGTGTGATACCAGGGATACCTGTGCCATGACAGAGGAGGGAGGATGAGCATCTCCCCACCAGTTAGGTAACTATTTTGCACACTGGTGCATGAGTTGAGTTACAAGTTGTCAATTGCAAGTTACAAATTAGAAAGAAACTGCATAACTTATGTGATGAATTAGTGAATTCGCATGGCAGACTAGTCTGTGCAAAGGGAATTGAGCCCTTCTTTGTTCTCAATAAGCTCATAAAATAAAGCTTAATTTACAGAGCACATTGTCCCGTAAATCTGAAATACCCAAACAAACCGTGACAGCTGTCTTCAAAAGTTTGTTGTATTTCAACATGACTTGGTCTATTTCATCACAGAAGAGTGAATGAAAAGTTGAATTAATTAACTTCAACTTATTGTGAAAAGGTAAATAATTACAGAAACCCCAACAGCTGAAGCCTGATACATATGAAAGTTTGCCCACAGCTGGACAGGCAGGTGAGCCTAGGTGAGCCTATTTTGATCAGCTAAGATGCCCATGAAACCAGAGAGATGCACATATTCATTATTTTAATTACATAAGATACCCTTGAAACCAAAGAATGACGGACTCCAAATAAACTTATTTAAAACCAGATTGGAGGAGATATTTTGTTTTCTCCCAATCTACTGCACATCTGCCTTTGAAGTCTGTAATCTAAAGATTTCTGGTCTAAATTTCACCATAGGTTTTCCTGTGTGACATTAGCAAACCTCTGTCTTGTATTTCTAGAGACATCAAAACTTCACACAACACTGCACTGGTGCTTGTAGAGACTCTGAACTTAATTATACCACTTTGTTCTTTATACAATTAGACCAGGGTGAACCATCTCCATTAACCTCTTCCTCAGCCTTTCTAGACTGCTTCATTTGTCTGTAACAGCTTCGCTTATGATCACAATAATTATCATTGCAACACCCTGGGAGTGCTTCTTTAAGGAGACATAGTTCCTCATCTGTGATTTATTTACAAGTATGGTCTCAGGTTAAGAATTTGTAGATATTTGTATGGCCTTCCTTTAGGTGTATAGCCTATGAGTATTACTAATTCCCTGTAAAATGCTTGAGAAAAAATCTTGAGTTTGAGCCAATTCAGTGAATTCTTCCTGAGAGTAAAGAAAAGGGAGAAAACAGAACTGGAATCTGCCCCACTGGTACTCTGTCATGGAACAGACTACTTTTACCCCGAGGGGTCCCTGAGAGCTACCAGAGAGGGTGCAGATGCTGGGATAGGATGCTTTTCTTTTTAATGCCGTGTCTATATGCCTGGTTGTTTATGACATGTGACATATGACATTATGACATATGCCTTGTGACAGTTCTCAGCAGTGGATCAAAACAGTAGGTGCTGTGTTGTCAGAGGAGAAAAAGATCCTGGCCCTCAAAGCTTCCTGTATCCCCAGGCAGTGCAGGCAGGGTAAGATGGAAACCCTGGCCAGGCACGCCAGTGCCAACAGCCACAGCCATGGATCCATGGCTGGAACGTTGGTGGTTTGCTCTGCTTCCAGTCTGCCTTGGGGTGGAAGAAGAGTGTTGACAGGCCTGGTGAAATAAGACTGCCGAGGAAGTGGGAGCCAATATGGTACTCTATAGGACAGCCCTTCTCTGCTAGCCACAGGAAGGAGCTATCCTGTCCGTGAAAGTATGGTTATTCTTGTATTTTGAAAACAGCAAGTCAACAGCAAACATTACCTTCTTGGTAAAAAAAGTCACTCACAAGGCATCTCTAGCTCTCAGTTGCTACTGTGTTTTTGTTTGGGCTGCAATATTCTTTCCCCTGTTGCAGTGTTTATGATTACATCCTCCACTATAGATACTTTAYGTACCCCGAGCAGCGAAAAATCAAAGGATGTATTTCCCAGATAGGTGTCAGGTCTTGTGCATCATTGAGACTGACTCCACTCCTCACTAGAGAAAATTAGTCCCAATTTATGTTCTTTGAGAAAAATCTCACATCACCATAAAATCCCAAAGCAATTTGTCTAACAACTGTCTGCTACATCCAACATGTATTACTGGCAATCTTACCCTCAAAGGAAGAGGTTTCTGAAATGTGTAGTAGGAGGGCCACATATGCCAGGCAACACAAAACCTCTGCCATAAACTCAGCTGGGACCCTTTACTCAGCCGTGGGTCTCTGGCAMCTCAGGGGCCAGAATTTACCGACCAGCAAAAGCCCATGACATGGTTCCACCCAATTTCAGCTCTAATCTGCATGTAGTCCTTGTCAAAATGTCAGCTTCCAAAATTTCCCACTGCCCAAAGCATTTTCAAATTTCATGTAATCCCCAGTAATTCATGTCAAACCTCGATCACAGCACTGCTCTGATCCTTCTAACCAAAAGAGATGCACAATTCATCTCAGCATCCCTGGTTGTACAGATGAGAACTCACTGTCATTTCCCATGAAAGCCCCCCAGCCCCCAGCTGGCACTTTCCCTGCCTCCTGCAGCCTTTTAATTACACTCCTCCCTTTCTCCTTACATTGCTGCTCCTGAGTTCCCCAGCTCAGGGTCCGTCCCTTTCCAGCTGTGGATTTTTTCTGGTTGACATCCAGTTCTGGTTGAAGTCCAGTGCAAGGCTCTCCACTGCTGATATGCAATCAGGTCTGCATAGCCAGAGGGCTCAGCCAGCCTGTCCCATATGGCTGTTTATATCCCTGGACAGGCTTTTGCTGCTAATCAGGCTGACCTGATTCCCGCACTCTTCTCAGTGGGGTTTCTGCCTAAGGCCAATTGCCCAGGCTGGGAGAGCTCACACTGCAGCTCCCTGTTGGATAACTCTGACCCATTCAATTGGGAGCACACAGGCACAAAATCCCTCCCTTTGAAGGGACCACAATAACCCAAAATCTGRCTTCTCTACTACCAGAAACGCTCCTCCTTGCAGCCTAATAATAGTGTGAATTAGAGATTTTACTCCTTTGACCACTAGAAGCATTTTAGCTGTAGAAAACAAGCAGAGAGGACTGCAGCTCCCCCATCCCTGGGCCTTGTTGCAGCTCAGTGCACACACAGACAGGCCCACGCTCAGTCCAGGATGGTTTTGGTGCTCTTGGAAGTGCAAAGCAAAGGCAGCCAAGGCAGCTGAGGCAGCTGACTCTCAGAGACTGGCTTCCTCTGAATATGAAGTGTGTTCCTGAGCCCAAGCAAAGACTGAGTTACAAGCTCTGGCGCTGAGCTCTCTTTGGCCGTGGGAACCCCCATCTGTCAAATCAAAAGTAGCCCAGTGTAACTAATCAATTTTAATGAAGAAAACAAGAAAGTAAGAGAGTTTTGATGACCTAAGGTCCCGGAGGGCAACTCATTGCCTGGCTCTCTCTTTCTTGCCCTCTTGCAACATTATSACAACCACTTTGAATCAAAAGTTCAAAGAATCTTTGGGAATTTGGGTTTTAAAGACGTCTGAGAAATCTGCAACAGGTTATTCAGTAGGAGGATCTGCACGAGGTGAATCTGCCAATCCATCCTGAAGGACCCAGCTGTGCTCTGCAGGAGGCATGCTGACATGTTTACCCTTGCCATAAAAAGAGATGGAATGAGATTGCCATTAAAAAAACCCCAAAACATGAAAAGTCATAAAGGATGTAACTCCAGCTAAAATGTGTTAGAGATGAGGCAGCCTTTAAGATTGTTAAGCTACAGAGGAAGATTCCATGCAGCCAAAAAGTCCAGCAACCAAATTCAGAGAGATCCAGCAGGCTGCCTCAGGCCAGCCACATAGGACAGCCCATCCTGGCCCCCTTTCTGTTCTGCTGAGCTGCCAAGAAGGGCCAGGTGGAGATCTTCAGTCCAGTATGAGGTTTCATCCCCAGCAGCAATGAGGGTTCAGAGGTGGACTCAAGTCTCAGTGTCATCTAAGTGCCCATTACAGCCACCAGAAGGATGTGCCAGCCATGATTTGTATTCCTGTTGCCTCCGAGAACAGTGCTACCAGAAATAGGATCAGTGGGGACAATCTCCTCATTAGGAGCAGAGCATTAGCCACAGAAATGAGGAATGAGCCTATAAAAAAATCTCGCTATCGAGGGACCCATCTGGCTCTCACCAGTGAGAATTTGCATGGCTCCCAAGCATTTAAAAGGAGAATTAATAAGAATCTCTTTATTTCATCAGTTCTAGGCAGTAGGAGGAACAGTTGATTAGTTTGCTTGTTAAAGTATTACTGACATTCTATCCTATAGTTTTCAAACAATCAGATCTTGATTATTTTTGGTCATGTAAATAAAATTCTTAAAAGGATTATTTTCAAGTCTATTTAACTCTATATTTAAATGCAGCATTATTTTCAAACCTCAAATTCCCTTGCCCCAACAAACGAAACAGTATGCTTTCAGGCACATGGCACAGGAAATGAAGAGTTTTTTATGGGAATACTTAAAACTCACTTTTGCAGACAAAGCAGACTTAGAAAACCTCATTCAAAAGGGTGATTTTTTCAAGGCTGGAAGGGGATAATTATGAGCCTTTGAAACAACATTCATCCTCCAAAAATAATATCATTTTTATCACACTGTTTACTTGATACTTGTAAAGCACATGCACAAGATTAAAGGTGAGTGAATAGAAGGATATCAGTTGTGTGTAGCTTGGGAAATAACCCAGATCTCAGCTTTTTAGAGAAGTTAATTGGAAATTCTTGTTGAGAATTCTTATTTCCATAATAAAACCAGAAAACAGACATCTTCCAAATGCACTGGACGCACTACAGTGGCCTATGCCCACAAGTACATATACTTTGGGAAAAGYCCAGATTACCAGGTTTCTGGGCCAAGGAACAAACAAACAGCAGCAGAAATGTTTCTGGGCGGAGATGGACTCTTGGCCTGAAGGACCATGGGCTTCCCTGGCAGAGCCGAGCATCCTCAAGGCAAGAGGTGTTTAAAGAGCATGCAACGTGCCAATCTAAATATGAATGTTTGATTCATCTCTCCTATCACAATTTCACACTTGAGCTTTAACTGAATGTCCCTTAGAGAAAAGGGAAAGATTTTGGGGGGAAAAAAATGAAAAGAAAAATCAAAGGAAGTCTAAGAGGAAAGTGTATTGACAACAACACTAAAAAGGCGCAGACAGAATTTGCCTTGCTCCCCATTAGCCTATAACTCTACTACAGAGTAAGCAGGGGAGGGCCAAGGTACAGATGATGAAATAACAGTTTCACAGAGCAAATGCCAGGAACTTTTAGATCATCAAGAAACAAAACTGAAACGTTCTTCACCACAAAAAAAGCAAAATCAAAAGAAACCTTCTAAAAGTAGGAGAATATCTCACTGACAGGACAGGAAGAAAATTCAAGAATCGGTTCAATAGCAAGAAGAAAAGTTCTGGAAATACTTTTCCATAAACATTCAGAACAAAATAATTGAAACAATGAGTAAATTTAGGTTGAATTCAGCTAAATTCTTGGCTGAAAGAAAGATTAAGTTACAGATTTCTGAAGATGGCAAATATTTCCATTCCAAACGTTTGCAAGTAAAATTTTGTAATTTATTTGTTCAAAGTGTCATTCGATAAAAAAAAGGCAAGAGTAATGAGAACACAAACCATTCAATTTTGGTGGAATGAAATGTTTTGGTTCCTTCAAGGTTTTGGCATGATAAGTTTTTTAGTTTCATTTTGCCAAAGAAAACTTTAGAAAATTCTGACTCAAGACATTTTTTCCTGCTTTTTCGGCTTGGCTTCTGAACAAAAAAACCCCAAGGCAGTATTTGCCTGGATCTATTAGAATCATTGAATGAAATTATGCCAAGGTAACATCATTTTAACATAGCCAAAATGAAGATGCTGAAGCATCAGATTAATCCAAAGCAGCTGTGTGCTGTTTTATGCTTGCTGACTGCTGAAGGAAATACAAAAGGAATGATGCAGTGCTATCCATTATGAACTCTGGAATACGAGTATGTGTTTAGAACCCAAAGCTGGTGGAGGTTCTCTTCCTCTGTCCTTTGCTTTTTCTCACCGGGCTTTTGGCCAGATATACCAGTGATATACTGCTAGTGAGGCAGAGAGGTCCTGCCCAAAACTTTTTTAAAAATGGACTTCACTGACAAACAGKGGCTGCCTTTTATTGGCACAAGTATTGTCTTGGCCTTCACAGATTATTTATTGGTGCTGTGCCGCAACATACTTCATTTCAAAAGACATAAGCCAATTTAGCTGTAAAGTCCTTTAAATTTTTGTGTGCCCTCGCTTGTAATGTTGAATGTTCTCCGGTAGGCAAGACGTGATGGTTCATGAGACAGGCACAGCCTCCTGCTGCTCTCTCTGCTCCCAGTCCCGCAGCTCCTATGGCCATTCCTGCCACCATTGAGGCCACCACTAGGATCACTGAACTGCTGCCAGCATCAGGACAAGCAGCATGTTTCAGTTCCTTTCACGTGTATTTGGCAAAACAAAGTTTTAAAGCTCATTTCTCGTAGGAAAAAAACCAACMAAACAACATCCGTCAGAAAATGTATGTACAAATGTGACTGCTGAAAAGCTGTCGGCAGAGAGGCTGCCTAACTCTCCCAGCATTTTCATGAGACTTCTCTCTTTCTCTCTTTTCCCAGGCAAAACTATTATAAACAATCCTAGGAGTTTTTGTAAATTAATTAAGCTTTGTGCAGCTGTGCTTTGCTATCATTTTTGCTTAGATAAATATTTTGGAATAGGTGTTGTTAGAATGAATGTGAACTTGGTAGGTGGCTGACCAAGGGTCCAATAGACTCTTGACATTTCTATAAACTTCAAGCAAGCTAAGGGATATAAGCCGCTCTGTAAAATAATAATAAACCCGGCATCGCTTTTTCTTCCCTGGACTCTGTGTCGTATTTCTTGGGACACTTGCGACATACAAAGGGCAGAGAAAAGGAATACTGAATGGAAGCTCACAGAGCAGTTAATGCAGGAGGAGTCCTCACAGCACTCACCTTCTGCAGCAGTGATGTGTCCCTATCTTGGTGATGGTCTGTGTCTGATGCTTGGGGAACTGAGAGCAGGTAGAGAGTTGTTTCATGGCCCCTTTACACTTTCTGCTATGGCTCCATCAGAGAATGTCTCTATCTTATGTAGAAATAAATTAATAAATAATGTAAGCATCAATAAAATAGATCCCTTTGGCAAGTACCCCTGTCAAACCTTCTGTTTAAGTGTTTCATGAAAAAACAAGTAAGATGCAGTGTATACTACAGCCAAAACAGAAATAGTTTTCCTGACAGAACAGTAAACAAGAGAAGTAATGGAGGAATAATGACAGAAATTAAATGTGAAATATCAGAAATAATGACAAATTAAAGACATGGAGCAGAGGATTTTGATGCTCATACAAGAGCTTAAGAACATTATTCTTGTACTATAATGAAAACTGTAAGTAGAATAATGTAATAAGGAGTAATACTTTCAGTGGTTATTAGCACATTCGACAGCACAGGTGACAGCCAAGCACTTTGACAATGATATGAAGACTTGCTTAAGACCACCTGGAACGGGATGAAGTGATTTAGAACAACATTTAATAGTCTGGTGAAGCTCAAATTAGTATGTTAGTTTTCTAGAAAGGTCCAAAGATATAGCAGGTAGAAAGAAAACTTAGGAGTGAAACATCTGCTTTTTCATATTTAGGATGGTGGCAGAATAACCTTCAAATATATAATGGTACATATTGTAAATCTATGTTTAGTCATATTTTACAAAAATACTCCATATGGTACATAGTAAGGCAGTATTAAAGTGGAAATACTACTGTCAAAAGGCAAAGGCACTGCAGCYGTTGGCTAAAACAAGTTCCTAGAAAGCAGACTTTACACAAAGCTAGGTAAACACAGTGTATGCTAGCACATACACTGGCATCCTCACACCCATCCCCACACTGCTGTAAGCAGTTCCCAACAGAACAAGTTCAGRTTTAGAAACATGATGTTTGTCAAGTTGCTATTCAGCACATGGAACAAACAACAGGTGAGGGTTTCACTTCGTGTGTTCCAGGTTTATAGTGAAAGCACAAGTCAAAACTCTGTAACCAAGCTGTATCTCACATTCACCCACTGTGGGTCTGGTACCCTGGGCAGGTGCTTTTCAACAAAWCCTAAATAAGGAATAGAAAACTCTTTTTATATCTACTCAACTTTTCTCTTTCGAAACTGAGGAGTCCCCAGTAACATCCTTGCTATGGTACTGAAAGAGAAAGACAATTGCACTTGTTCAGAGAATATAATATCTGAATATCTATTTTTGAAGACACGTGTATTCTTTGGTAATTAACATACATTAAAGTCTTAAGGACCTTCTCACCAGAACTAGCCTCAATTCCCAGTGTTGTCACGAGTGAACAGCACAAGAATAGAGTTTGGAGACCCTCCCTTTAGACAGTAGGCTTGTCAAGACTGCATTTAAATTGCTGCTTACAGAAGCCTTGAAAACAGTTATTAAAGTTATTAATGTACTTTATATTCCCATTCATGTCGCTGGTTACTTGCAGCAGGCAGACCAGACTGCTGAAGAGTCTCCTCATTGCATCCCATAAAGACAGATGAAACCTGCAGGCTTGTGCTTGCATTGCTGGAGCTATGGAGTGACATGAGGGTGCTGGTTACGGAACAGGTGTTGCCCAAGCCAAGTACCCAAATAGCTATCAGTGGTACTAAGACTGGATTTTAAAATCTTTGGTCCAGAAAAAGCATCTTCCCCTTTGTAGAGCTAAGGTAAAATAGCTCCAACTTCCAAACTTGCCAAAAAAAAGTCTGTGATAAATTATGCATTAGCTTTCTGTGCAAAGTCTTTCAGGTAACAGAGACGCAGATGGTTTTTGAGTCATGTGTACACATGTTTCTCAGCAGAAAAGGTTCCTATGGAAGTTTCTAGCCACAAAGAACACAGAAAAGATCAGATAAAATCCTTTCAAAGAGGAAGAGGAAAAGATGTCATTCCAGTGACAACTTAAAACAAATTAATCAAATACTGGAAAAGTTGTTTCAGCATATATTTAAAGCTGAGTAGAAGTTTCCTGGATTGAGACACAAATGAATATGAGGCTTTGTGTCTTTTTTTCTTTCTAGGGGTTTTTAAGCAGATTGTCACAGGGGTCCCTGAGAATATGCTCATAGAGTGACAGCAGAGGCCTTGAAAGTACAGGCACAGGATGACTCCGGAAGCAAAAGCACAAATATGAATCGTAGAGGATGGTCAGGAAAGGATTGCAACCTGAGAGCTGGACAGGGCTTGCTTCAGGATGTAACAAAGAAGCTGTAAAAAAGGGAACAAAGAAYTTATATAGAATAGATATAAAACATCTCCTATATAGTGAAAAAAGAAAGGAGAAAAAAAGGAGGAATAAATAAAAAAAAACCCTCCGCAAGTCTGTGATTGCAGGAAGAGCAGGGTGAGAGGAGCCATCCCCTCACCCCAGCAGTAACAGCATTGTGTCCAGTCAATACTTATCCACAGCAGGTACTCTCTCCCCTTCTGCGGAGAATGAATTCTCCCCTACTGAAACCATCCATCAAGTGTTATCTTTTTGCCCATGGGTTAAATAAACTAGAATTATAAAGAGCTGTGCACACATGCATGTGTGGGTTTTCTGCTCTAGCTTTCCAGTACAAGGTGGTTAAGACCACAGCACCAAGTCAGAGTAATGGTGGACATAATACATTTTTTTAAATTAATTAAAAATATGGAATAGTAAAAAAAAATTTAAAAACCTTCAAGTACTTAAAGGTTTATAAAATGCTATAAATCTTCAGATAATGAATAAATAATTCATTACACAAATAATTCTTAAGGGTGCATTTCCTCGCTCTAGGAATTCCTGAAATGAAGCTTGGCAAATGCAAAGAACCTGTGAAAAAAAGGCATTAATTCCAGAAGCTTCTGAATTTAATAAGTTTCTACCTTAACACGAGATGAGAATTATTATTCTGTCACTCCTTCTGACTGATACCCAGATGCAGGCACCGAGCACGGTGATGGAGTGCGAAGGTTTGCTGCACCCAGAGCAGCTCCTCGCTGCACCTCTTTACGATCGATTGCCTCATTATCATTTCACTCAGCGGGAGAGAACACAGCTAAATTCGCATTCAGAGAAAACAGAAAATTCTCCGGGTTTATTAACGTCCCTTTCCTGGGCAGCCCTGCACGCTGCTTCCCGCGCGCTGGAAGCACTGCACGGCYGGAACAGGGAGCTTCGTTTGGTGCTGCGTGGCAAAGAATCGCACCACAGAAGTCTCCAAGCTGTGGGGATGGCAACTGGACATGATACAGCAGAGAAGTAAGAARCCATGCCTGTGTGATGTGCTGGTGTTTTGGGGGTTTTCTTTGTTCCCCCCCCCCCCCCCCCCAAACAGATATATCTAACCAGGAGCAAGGATAGAATAATACACGGAGAGGAAGGAAACAGGGAAAATCAGTATACTTTTCACATGTTTTCATAAATCACAATAAACCACCATCACTGACTATTTTCATCCCTGCAGCCAGGTGGGCTCCATGATGCAGTGCAGAGAACCAGAGTCTGGGCTTCACACCGTGGCTTTTTGCTTGCTGGGCTGGCAAGGGCTGGAGACCCAGTGCTGCTGGACTGCTCCCTGGAAACATGCAAGGTCAGATTGGAGGGGGTTCTGAGAAACCTGATGTAGCTGAAGATGTCCCTGCTCAGTTCATGGGGTTGGACTAAAYGATCTTTAAAYGTCCCTTCCACCCCAACTACCCTATGAGTCTACGATTCAGAGTTGCCAGGAGGGCTCCAGGCACTCCCCAAATTGACGTGGGGAGTAGCTTTTAGGGGTAGTCTCCTAACCTCTTGGAAATACAGTTTTTACAACTGGAGCACCATAACACCAAAAATTGCTGTAGAGATGCATTTCATTGGTACTTACGTTCCTCCTCAAATATTTGCAACCCCTTATCTCTGTTTGGTTTGTGTCTGCACACTGCTGAAAGCAAAATTTATTTGCACATAGGGAAAGCTCAGCAAATAGTTAAATATATTCACCCTAAAGAGCCACATGTAAGAATCATGCATGCAGAAACTGGTAACTGTCACATGGAAATAGCTGACCAACCACAAGTCCCAAAATAGCAAATACCCACTGAAACGATTGTACCACTGGAATATGTTTGCATAAATTATTCACAGAATAATTCTGAATATTGAATGTGTACAATGTTAAGGCAGTCTGGGAAAGTCTGCACAGATGCATTTTTCTTTCTTGTACAGATTTTTATCACTTGTCCTGCTGGTCTGCTCAATTCTCTCTCTCCTCACAGTCTTGCAGACAAAGGTGTAACTGAGTGTCCCTTTCCCCCAGCACCCGTCATAAGTCAGAGTCYGACCAACTCTGAACACTAAGAGCATTAAGGTTAATATGAGAAAAATGGTTAAATCAGGATTTATTTCTTCATTACAACAACTGCCTGTCTGTTAACAGCAGATTCTATTTGCTTGGTGCTGAAAATGCTTATGGAAAATGAATTCAGACTTGACTTGTTTTATTTGCTACCAGTGGATTGTGCTGTCTTCTGGTTGCCTGGATCCTATGCTGACCAGTCCATAGCAATCTGTCACTTGCCCAAAAACTGCTCACGTCTGTAAGGTGAGATAAAGTACCAAAGGTTTTTTAAGAGGCAGTTTGACACCACTATTTATTTCCTGTGATTGATTCAGCACAATGCAAAGGAACAGTTTCAGTTCTATCCTAGACTGAAGGAATGCAGAAAAATAAATATTCCTTTCTTAAAATTCACAGAAGGCAAGGTTGAGGATTCTCTTGGTTCATCGTGACCAGGAAATTTAATTCTATTCTGACAAGTGCATTAATTTAAGTCAATGCATCTTTGGTGGAAGAGGTAAGAATCAATCAATTTTTTTTTTATATTCAGTGGAAAAATAACCAAAAAATGTAGGGGAAAAAAAACTTATACCGCTTTTCCTCTACTGATTCTCCAGCAGCAAGTAAAGAATAACAAGTGTTTCGCACAGCATTGTAAGTTCTCATACTAACGATGTTCCCTGTAGTACTTGCACACTGTGAAATGAAAAAAAACCAAGCAGGTTTGTGCCAAAAAATTTGCATCTGACAGGTAGAAGAGGACAACCACAGGAGAAGGGAGCAAAAAGCAATGAATAAACAGCCAACAAATTTTGAGGTGTTTCAGAGGCAGAAGCTCTCTATTAGTACAGCTCCAAGATTAGCTCGTGGCTACGTGCAATCCTTATTTTCATCTCTGAGCTCTGTCCCGTGTCTCAGGATACCTCTTCGTGGCACAATATGAGGCCACAGAGAGACCTTGAATGAACTTGCTCAAAGAACTAAAGTAACTAAAGCCCTTCTGAGAAGTGTATTAAGAACATCACTTTATCCTGGCTAGTCTGGCTAGTCCTGAGAGGATGATTGAATATAAATCTCTCAAGCCCTAGAGAAAAATGTAGCCTTGGGTTCTTGTGTGCCRTCTGCAAGGTACAGTATTTTTCCATCTAGACAAATTCATAATTGCCTTGACTGATGCTGAATGTTTCTTTTGTATGGCTAATTTACAGCCCTAGTGATGAAGATATTATTTCAATTATTATGGGAAAAGAAATATAAATAAGAGTAAAATCCCTTAAAGAGTTAGTGGATTCACAGGAGTCAATAATAAAATTTACCATTGATCTGAATATTATAAGAAGTTCATCTTTACAGCCAAAAATATCCTTTCAAACACAATGGAAAGGTCAAATTAGCATCTGGAACTATGAAGCTCTATCTGCAGTAAATTTGTGACTTCTATATCTATTAGGTATAAGAACTTCACAATTGTTAGTACATTTATCAAGTATATGAATCATCCCATCTCCATTTTTCAGGTACAAATTCAAATGCCCCTCAGAGAATGTCAAGATACTTAGCATCTAACCTTAACCAATTTCCATGGATAACAAATGGGCATTATACCTTGAAGAATCTGACAAAATTATTTCCCTCAGGTCTTACAAGTAATCAACTGCAGAAGAGAAAACTGAATCCAATTTTCCAAGTTCAAGGCTGACAACCTAATCTCTGGACAGGTTCCATCTCCTGTGTGTTAATACAGCAGCCTGGAAAAGAAGCCATGTACTGTCTTTTGGTCAAGTCTTYGACCTTGTCACGTCACAAAAGATCCGTGGGACTTCTTGGGGCGAGCTAGGGGAAGAGGGTTTTCTATATGGAGTAAATATTTATTGTAGGATTTTATTGCCCAGAGTCACTTCTGTGGGTATTTATTGCTACAGCAAATATCACTAATTCACTTGGGGKTTTTTTTGCTTGTTTTGGTTTTGGTGTAGGTGTTTTTGTTTAAAATATCTTTCCCCATACAAGTGTTAGGGCCTTCAGTGCTAGCATGGCCCTGCAGAAGCCACAGTGATGACTCCGCAAGGTGAAGCAAAGTGAGTCTTTCACATCATGAGCACCTGCTGGTGTATAACCAGCAATCCCACATGCTTTGCCCTATTGCTGCTAAGGAAACCTGCCGAGGACCTCAAGGGAGAAGGGGCTGCATCRGAGCAGCAGCTTTCTTGAGCAGACAAGACCTGCAAGCTCAGGGACAGATTTATCATAACCTTTCTGGCATGACTGTGTTCTCAAGAATTTCATGTTTTCCTCTCCACGGGCCCCAGAAGACTTTCATTCCCCACCTCTAAACCACAACCAAGTCATAACTAGGAAAAAACTCTTCAAGGTGGATGTTGAAGTGTTCTCTAGGCCTCCTGCCTCGCTTTTGTAGGCTTACCTGGGAGAGTGATGTAAAGCACAGAGTCAGGAAGGGCTTCTGTAATCCCTGCAATTTACATGTAAAAACCCACTCCTGGTTAGCTCTGCCTTCCTCATCGCTAAAAAAAGTGTATGAGCCTGGATTTGTGGGCTCTAGGAGTAAACTCTTTAAATTATTAAAGGCTGATTATTCCATGTGGAAAAGAAATCTGTTCCTCAGTGAGTTTAGGACTATTGAATAAATTCCACAGTCAAACACAATCCTTAATCTTAATCCTTGATTTCCTGTTCCTTGTTGCAACAGCACATTAAATTGTAATTAGTTTATTTTCAGTTAAATTGTTCTCGTGTGAAAGACGTAAAATCTGAAATATTGCTTGACAGTGCGTTCAAAAATTACTTAAACAGGGGCTTGATCCGAAGACTACTGAAATCAATGTTTTCAATGAGTTTTGGATCAGTTACTGTATAACACAAATTTTGTACAAATATCTAAGCACATTCTCTTGTACAGGAAGAGTCTAGAAAAGCTCCCATCTCCCTATGCAATCATTGCCTTAAGTTCACCCATTGCTTCTTCAAAAAAATTTGAAAGATGTTTTATTTGGAAACAATTTTATCAAAATGTCTGGTACATAGTACAATTTCCCTATCTCTCTGTTTCAATTATTACAAGTGTTATTACTAATAAATCACRATTAGTTGCTATGGAGATATTTAAGTCTGCAAATAAAATATTATGACTGAGCTTCTGAAGCAAATAAACAGTAAGTACCAGGAACAGGTTAACACTAAACTAGCAATGAGTTTATTTTCAGTAAAATTGTGTAATCAGGRAAAAAAAAAAGAATAAAGAATAAAAAACCCCAAAATGCACACCAAAAAACCCCGACCCAAAACAACTAAATCATTCTCTATGTCCAGCACTTTCTGACAGTSTCTGTGAGACACCCTGGTTGCTAAAATGTTTTACTGAAGTCTGAACGTTTATTAAATCACATGATCGCTCTCCCAAGGGCAGGGCAATAACAYATTGTCACACCAACATGTTTACTACTGGCAGCTACGCCAGCCAAAACCGAGCACTAAATGTGCTGCATGTACACCCAACTTTGTGTATCATCTTATCTGAAATACGGCTGCAAAGCTGGAGGCAAACTTTAGGTTTGATGCAAATGTAAGTTTCAGTATGTGAAAAAAACTCTTAACCTTGAGCCGTGAAAGTGACTATGAAGCCACCAAGAGTATTTTGCTTAGAGTAAATTCGGGGTTTCTTTATAGTGAAGAAGGTCTGCTAGAAGAAACTCTTTATCATCTAGGAAGAAGATATGGGTTTTGGGCATGGCTACGTGAATGAAACTAAGTATTTCTGAAAGTGAAGTGGCAGATGGGARGCAAACCCTTGGGAAAAGATTGAAATCAGCATTTTGATTAAACTACATTTAAATGGAACCTCAGAATAAATTAGGTGTAAACATTATATCCAGAAAGGATCCCAGACAACAAATTTGGTTAAACATTTTTTCTCTGCACAGAGAAATGCCTCTTTAAGTTCATTAAAGTATGGATGGATAAAAGGAGTGTTTTCTTCCTAGTTCTATCTCTAAATTCATTGTAATTGCATTGCCAACATTTGTGCTATGTAAACAAATTCTCSTTTACATTTGCTTTCATCTTTATTGCTGTTAAATGTGATTTCAAGAGAGCTAGAAAGCAGCCAGGGTTGGGTGTAGYAAGCCTTTAAACTCTCTGTGCTGGCTGCTGTGATGCCATTCCCAGGGTCTCCAGAACGAAAAAGTCGTGCTCTTCTGAAAACCAGCCGGGGCTGCTGCTGGCCACTCATTGTATTTGCACAACAGAAATGTCCTTCCCCAGCAACAGGAGACTGGTGAGGACTGCCAGCACCCTGTGGCCTCAGAGTGAGTTTGTGACAGTGGCCCTCCTTCCTCACAAAGTTTGAGGAAAACACTCATTYGCATCAACGCCCTCTACAAAGTAGTTAACCATCTGTCATTCCCGTTCCCTTCCTTCCCAACTTTTGTAATAACTGTTAATGGAATAAAGTACAGTCTCTCTCTGTCACAAGGTTGACTGTAGGTGGTTACAGGCAGTCTCATGCACTGATACTTGAAGAGCAATTCCTGATCTGCTAATTAAATTGTGTTCTGAGCACTTCATGAAAACAGAGGAGTTTTACAGTAATAAAGTCAACAGCTGAGGTACAACAGAGAAAACTGCTGAGCAAACCTGAGACTCTGAAGCCCAATGTAATAGTGAAGACTTTTATAGGCAGCCTTAAAGCCTTGAAGARATACTTGTGGAAAGAGAGCCCTTTTCTTTCTCCATAGTCTAACTGATGCATCACTTCAAGCTTAAGACTGTTTTGACTTTCCAGCTCATGTGCATGATGTTAGACTCTCAGAGCCCTGATTTTTCAAGTGTTCAATACCCACAATTTCAGCTAAACTCAGAGACATCTGGATTTGCTTTCAGGACAAAAGCAAAGTTAAATATTCCAAAAGGTGAAATTCCTTGTCCTCCAACCCTGCCATAGCAAGTTGTGGTTTTTACTGGGCTTTTCTTTGGTGGTTTTCAAACCGTACATCCAAGCAGGTTAGGTGGGTGTTGGATAGCATCTGTTTAGAGCCTCCAGCACCATAAGAACACTCCTATTATCCATACTAAATGCAAAATCTCATTTAAGACGGAGCTTTCTTTGGTACACTAACAAGCCATGGTTTACATAGATTTAGCTGGAAACGCCCTGAAGAATAACTTCTGAGACTTTTGCAAGACTATCCRGGGCACAGGCAACCACATCAATGAACAAGAAAAACTCTACCATGCCCTAACACGAGCAAGAAGCAACCATAGTTTGCACCCAGTCAGTTTGAAGATAAGACCTTGAGGCTTGAATCCGAGGACGCAATTTCTGCATTGAAATGAAACCTTTGTTTTCTACTTCAGGGGTGCAAGAGTACCATCTGATGGTATGAACCCATCTGAATTGTCATCTCATCCGAATTTAGCTACCTAAAAGCTAGATGCTGGACCTCAGCTTAGTGTCTAAGTTTCTTCCCTGATGCCTGTAGACAGACAAAAGCATTTCAGGGGGTGATTCAATCCACCTGTTAGGGACACCTAGAAATGATACCTTAAAATTTGGTAGCTAAAGGTGCGTTCGGACCGATGGCAAATCTTCRTCAGGTTTACTCAGGGCAATTTTTTAAATTTATGTAGGACACCACACAACCCTCAGGACCCCAGCGGCACCGACAGGCTTTAGTCACCCTGACCAGGTGGTAGCCATCTTTCTGTCTTCTCTGACGCATACAGCCATTGTGGTTTAGCTGTGAGCCCACGAGACTGAGGTGAATAAGCAGGTACCAAGCTGCATTAGCAACACTTGACCCAGCAACTGAAACAAATTTATCCTCTTGCCTTCTATTTGGCACTCATGAGACCACATGTGGTCTGGTTTTGAATCTCCAGTAGAAGACAGACATTGTCAAACTGGAATGAGWGCAGCATAGGACCACAGGAGGACTGGCTCACACAGGTGTAAGGAGAGTCTGCAACACTGGGCTTGTTCAGCCACAAGAGGAGGAAAATGCTCAGGRGAGATCTTATGGCTGTCTTCAACAAGCTGACGGTAGTTTGCAGAGCAGACAGAGAAACCTGCATGTATGTACACAGCAAAAGCACAAGAGGCAAAATTGTGCAACAGGCAACGGATACAAGTTGTAACAAGAGAAATTCCAGTTGGATCTTAACAAAAACTTTTTCCCATTAGATGTGGTCAGTTGTTGGCCAAGGCACTCAGAGAAGCTGCAAAGTCAATATCATTGAGCTCAAGACTCAACTGGACAAGACCATGACAACCTGATCCAGCTCGTCATGCCATTAGCAGGAGGTGGAGCTSGATGAAACCAAAAGGTTCCCTCCACAAGTCTCTGTGCAACTCAGGGTTCACTCAGCTTCCACTAATTCCAATTCAAACCTCCACCAACTCCAGTGTGGGCTTTCTATCCATTCTATTTCATTACATTTGGAATATGAGGATAAAATCCACACTTGAAATGGAAAACAAGTTTGAGATATATATCTCTAAAATTGATTCAGAAAGGAAGAAATATTTTATTTAAAAATTTCTGAAACGAAACATTTTATTTTTGTTTGTTAGTCCAATTCTAGATGTGTTGAAACCCCTAACTTTTCTCATCTCTCTTAGCATACCCATGTATGGAAGTAAAATTATTAATATTTAAGATTGAGTCCCCAGATTCTCCAACACATGAAAATAAAAAGTGAAAACTGAAGTACTCAAACTGTTGTACTCTGTAAGGGCTTTCAGTGCTCACCTATATAAAAAATGAACAAAATTCAAAGGTGCAAAAAATAACTGGTCACCCATAATCACAGGACGGAAACAAGATGGAGAATTTAAAGGCAGATTTCCTTTCTACAGCAGTTTCCAGCAAAGGCAGTCAGGAGAGGGGAGGAAATCTGATAGAATCTATTTTGCATTCAAAAAAGGCATAAAGCAGAATTACTGAGCAAATGGGAAGAGGGAGAGGGAAGTGAAAAGGCTGGACAGTGTTCAAGGCAGTAATGGCTGTGAATGCTAATGCTCTTACTGCAATTCCCAACTAAGCCAATTTAATGTGATGACAAACAGCAATAAAACACAACTCTGCATCACACTCCTACCATAACACCATGACACTGCACACTACAATTTAAAGATAATTAACTTACTTCATCATAAAATTTTGCCATTGCATCTGGCTTTAAAGTATGCCAAGAAGGTAAGTAGAACTGGAGATTCTCAGCAGTTTTCCTCAAAGAGTGTGGCAAAATTGTACTTCTACCCAAGAATGTGCTTTCAGGTTTAGCATTTTTTAATGCATTGCTTTCTTTGTGTCCTTTATTGCAGCACTCCTTTCAGCAATTGGAGAATATTTATATAATCTGTCTGGCAGTTGCTGAGGTTGTTGAATATACTCCACATAGAACCTGAATCCTACCATCATAAAGGGTGAAGATTTATGTTACAGAAGTGTTTGTCCCAATTTTCCTTGCTTTGCAGAAAAACAACCCATCCCACGCACTAGTGGGATAAATATTTCTTTGTTCAGAGCAGGGGGCTGTCCTACGGCACCTGAGCAACTCTCAGGGCTTGTTCAAATTTCATCCACTTAGGACCGTGTGATCAGATCATGAAATTTGCAGRGCTTAGATGAGCCTCAAAGCTTTCTGAGTTTCTTCAGAAATATTCTTTCCTAAGCAGGTTCGATTAAAAACTGGCTGTTTCATAAAAGATTCTATGAAGAGCTCAGTTAAAGAAGCTCCTTTGTACTCCCATGGATAAGGTGCTTGTGTCCTGGAGTGATTTAGTCTATTACATGATCCTCTGCTTATGCCCGAAAATTGTTATTGTTTTTTCTTTCTACACCCACCTCCCCCTTCCTGGCTTGGGGATATCACGTGAGCCTGGCTGGGACCTGGGTGGGGGCAGGGCCAGGAGTTGTTCCTGCTCTCTTCTGGTTCAGGAGGCAGGAAGTCCTGCCCTCTCTTCCAGTTCTGGGATCGGGATGTGTCGGCTGCATCAGCAGAGAGACGAGACCGGAGTTGTTTTGTTTTCTGCCAGACCCGCTGCCCTCTGCCGCGGYGGCTGCTGCCCRAGAGCCGAGACTGGGGCTGCCCCTGCCGGAGCCCTGCGCTGCAGTGTGGTTTTTCTTCTCCCATGGCGCTGAGCCACGCGGTTTCTCTGCTTGGCTGACTTGGTTTTTGGCCCAAGGAAAGCACTTCTCTTTTTTTGCCTCGATTGGAGAAGCTGGAACAGCATTCCTTTGACTGTCGGGAACTAAACTGAACAGGCTGCTGCTCCAAAATCAGTAGGAGAGGGACTGCCGAGAGTGGAGTGGCTCTGCACCACACCCCAAACCCCAGAGAGCCAAGCCAGGGAGAGAAAGCACACCAGAAGGCTCCAGCCCAGCTGTTTTCGCCTGCTGTAACTGCAGGAGGGAAAAAAGTCAACACCAGGTAGCCACTGGAATTTTTGTCTGCTACAGGACTGCTCCTTGGGGGTGGGGAGGTCTGTTGCCCCTCCGCGTGGAAAGTCGGYGCCATTTTTTTGGACCACGTGTTGGGAAAGGTGTATTCCTCCTACACTGCCTCCACTCTCTGGACACCTTTTTTGGGTTTTTGTTTCTGTGTGTGTGTGGGGAAGTGAATTCTGACGGTTTAGTGCTTAGCAGTTATTTACCTGTTGTTTTCCCTGGCCTGGTAGCGGGTATTTTGTTTATTAATAAACTGTTTAATTCTTTTTTTCGCTTTCATTTATTGGTATTCATGCCCTATTGGTGGAAATGGGATTTTTGGAAACCTTTTGGAGAGAAAGACTCAGTCCGAAGAGTCTCTCTCTTAAATTTGTCTCAAAACTGAGACAACTTGCTTCCTAGGACTACATGAAGGGGAGAAAACATAGTTTCTGAATGAGGATCAAGACTCAGGTAGGGTTGGTTAACTTCAGTTTGCTTGAATATACCAGCATGTTTTCTTACTTTTATGTGTAATTTTCCAGCTCAGATGGATTGAGGTTTTTTGATACATTTTCTTGGTAATAATAAAAAAAAATWCTACCTTGGAACAAGCTTCTGATATTAATTCTTTTATCACTGTCCAACACATTCTGAAGATGAACCTCTCAATTATCAGTTCATCATTTCCATGATCGTTGAAGACAGGTAATGTATGGTGGCTAACACAGGCTGAAATCTCTGCTGTTCTCTCTTTGCTTTTAGGGCTTAGCCATGCCAGAGAGAAAACTAATTGCAGATTTTTTAAAATCTGCAGTGGCTATGCTTTGAAGCTGTCCTGTTTTCTCTGAGATAGAGTAGCCCTGCTTCCATGGAGATAGCTGAACCTGCCATGGAAAGTGGCAAATGAATTCCTTGTTTTGATTTGCTTGTGTGCATGGCTTTTGCTTTACCAATTAAACTGTCTTTATCTCAGCCCATGATTTTTTTCCCTTTTACCCTTCTGATGCTCTCTCCCATCCCACAGTGGGAGGAAGTGAGCAAGTGGATGCATGGGGCTGGAGTTGAATCCTGACACAAACACGGAGTACCCATCCTGTCTGAAAGCTCTGCAGTCTTCACCTTTTTTGTTCACACAGCCGAAGGAACATGATTAATGCTGCAACACAAAGGCATCAGTGCACTAAATCTCAATTCAAGAATGTATTGGAGGAGACAAAGGGCAAGTCTATTTCAAAGTAGAACAGATTTTACCCACTGACACTGTCATACCGATAAGGACTAAGATACACAGACCCAAGTGCGTTTGAGCACCAGGCTCGCATGTCTTCAAGGCATCTGGCCATGATTACTTGCTGTGGAGGAGGACAAGGTGTACAGTTATCAGATCCTCACCTCCTCTTCTGGGCTCTTCTCAAGTTATTTTTGGATATATGTACCCTTCGGGAACAGCAATTGTGACTATCCCTCTCTTCACTCTGTCTCATCTCTGCCAATCAATAGTATTTCCTCACCGCTCCTTCTTCTCCTTATAGGAGTATCTTATCTCCAGTCCTTCCTTTTATCTTCCCATTAGATCTCTTAATGACTGCAGACTAGCCTTGTTTCTCAGTTTTGAGACAAATTTAAGAGAGGACTCTTTGGAATGAATCTTCCTCCGCAAAAGGGTTCCAACAATCCCCTTCCACCAGCAGGGAATGAATATTAGCAGACAAAAGTGAAAAAAAAATTAAACAGTTTATTAATAAACAGAATGCCCACTCACAAGGCAGGGAAAAAAAAAAAAGTAACTGTTAAGCACTAAACCGCCAGAACCCACTTCCCCCCACACACACGGAAACAAAAACCCAAAAAATTGTCCTGAGAGTGGGGGCAGTGTAGGAGGAATATGTCTTTCCCAACACGTGGTCCAAAAATATGGCGCCATCTTTTCACGCTGAGGGCAGCAGACCCCCCACAGAGCAGTCCAGCAGCAGAGGGAAATCCCAGCAGCTACCTGGTTCTGACCTTTTCTCTGACAGCAGTCACAGCTGGGCTGGAGCCTTTTGGTGTGCTTTCTCTCCCTGGCTTGGCTCCGTGGTCCTGGGCTTCAGGCAGGAGCAAGCATGGCAGCACACGGCAGGCAGGGGCCCAGCGGGGAGCGGCTCTGGTCTCGGCTCTCAGCACAGGAGCAGCCGCGGCAGCAGAAAAAAATGAAATGGAGCAGGCAGACTGAAAGCCAGCGAGCGGCAAAACGCCGCCTGTTCTCTGTTCCCAAGCGGGCACAGACCGACCCACCCGCAGCTAAGAGACTGCTAAGTCACAGTGTAGCAGCACCCGGCAGGAAACACACACAGCTCGGCACACGCAGCCGCCCGGCTCCYGATCCAGAACCRGAAGAGAGGGAGCAACTCCYGGCCCCGCCCCAMCATGATCCCAGCTGGGCTCACGAGTATCGCAATGCTGGCTGGGGGGGCAGAGGGGGAAGGGGGAAAAGAAAATAATAACAAATTTTGGGCATAAGCAGAGGATCATGTAACAGACTATCATAATGAATCACTCCAAGACACTTTATTTATGGCTGACCTTTGTTTTCTTCGTTGGAATGCCCTGAGAAACTGGGTGTAGGTGGGCTGGGATCTTGATGACCTAATCCAGGTGCTCCCAGCACACCTCTTGTGCATCCCTCACTTGTTTCTGGGTGACCCCATACACAGACATCCCAATTTAGTCTCGGGTGGCCCTTGGCCCACCAACAGACCCTGTTACCTCTTCCTTTAGGCAAGCCTTGATACAAGGCACCTGTAATCTTGGATCAGACTGAGTGCAAACAGCTAAATTGTGAGAATACTCAGTGTGGGCCTTCATCCCTATGCCTTGGTTGTTGCCTAAGACTGTACCTATGCTGTGGAAAATCCCCTGCCCAGCCCAGACCTTTGCCTGCCCAGGCATCTCTCACCTCACCCATGGGATGCCTGAGCATCACCACCTGCCCAGACATCCAACTAAGCCTAGTCACCATGGCCACGGGCCGTTGGCCCTTGCCCTTCYCAGCTCATTGCTATTTGCTACAGGCCCCCACACCCTGGTCATGTTAATTAAAAATATATAAAAAATATACTTAACAAAATGAATGCAGCGTTCTAGCACCACTTTTTATTCTCAACTCTCCTCATAGCATCCAGCAATCAATGTTACTTGTCTGACTTTGCTTTCCACATTCAAAACTCAAAGTTAATTTGACTGTGAGGTTTTACATTCACTTTTCATACACACTAATAATTTTTTTTTGTTTCAAATAAATGTAGTCTAGCCTCAATCACTGGAAAATGTATTCCACATTTTTTTTTCTACCAAATTACTAAATAATTTCCATTAATGTAACAGATTATACTAAAAAATATTTTCGGTAGTAAAATATAACCTTTTCATTATTAAAACCTATTCCCACTTCTGAAAGAACCTTAGCATTATCTCACCAATGTGGCTTAAGGAGTTGTAGGAAGGTTGCTCAAAGTAGGTAACTCCAATTGAATTCACCTTTTTACAATGAATAAAGCTTTACATACTGCTTTTCACTGAACATTTTAAACCTCAAAAAAATCTGTTTTCATCCTGAATCTCACTATATCCCCTATACTCATTTTTCAATCTTTAGAGTTCTATAAAACAATGGAAATTTTAGGCAGTTGTTCTTTATCACAAAGCTTAAAGAAAACCCTTCAGTGATTAACTTCTTATTACATATTGTTTTCATTGTTGTTATTGTTCATTTTACAGGGATAACCTTCATATGTTGAGTTTAATGCCATGGATTTAGTCTGTTTGACAAAAAAATAGGTTGTATTTTAGTTTTGTTTTGTACATAGTTTCTCCATTGGCTGGGAATAGAATTTGATTATTGCCACACATAGGAAATGACTCTTTGCCATACAGAAGTCTTTTAAGCTGTGGCATTCCTGTCACTTCCAAAATAAAATACATTCAAGATCTCTGACAAGTATTAACATTGTGGTTGACATACTTTTCCTTGCACTGATTTATCATTACAGTTTAAGACCCTGTGAAATGTGCAGTCTGTTTGAAATATCTAGATTGGGATCCATAAAATTTGACAAAAACAAACACACAAACAAACACCAGCACCCCCCAAAAAATAAACCACAAAAGGTTGAAAGACATACTGTTCTTTACCAACCATAAACTTCTTTAGGGTTGAGTGATCAGACAGAGCTCATTTCCTCTTCTCTTTTTACATAATTTACTTTTTCCTCAAATCAACAGCTAAGGAATCCAAGGTGGTAAAAAACCCTGTGAGCTAAATACTAGGAAAGAGATGACATGCTAATTTAAACCTAGAGTTATATTGACGGTATATAGCATGGACCTTGAGCATGATTCTCGTATCAAACTTGCTATCGACTTCTCCTCAAACAGAGATGTCCTCTCTAAATAAAAGCAAATAAAATTGCATATTCTGCAGCCACAATTAACCACTTCAGTTTATCACACTACACACTAGGTGCACTGATCTAAACTCTATCCCATGYTTGATTTCACTGTCATAGTTTCTATTTAAAAAGTAATTAATAGGTTTTAAATTATTGACAGCTACACCTCTGAATACTGAGGAACTGATGAAAGAAGGAACACTTGAGGTAACTCAGAGATGTTGATTAAAATTGACATATACAAGTATGTCCAAATGCTCATTCATCTAACTTGGTTCTATATTATCAAACAGTATATTCACATCTCATATGAAACTCAATCATCTCAATGGTTGGCTTAGAAAAATCATAAAAATAAGAAAAAAAGTTCAAAGGTACTTTATATATTCCCAAAAAGAGGATATGATTATGAGTACACAGGTACTTTCATTTTAAATATCCACCTATAGTCATATACCAATGGTGCACAGGATGTGCACATTACTTTTTCCTTCCTAGGAAATATACCGTCAGATGTTTCTGGAAGCAGTCTTACCTAGTGCTAATTTCTCTTGAACTGTGTTAGTTTGTATTAAATACYTGTTCTGTGTCCAGCAACGATCCAGAGCGTTCAGATGTCATGCTACTGTGTTAAGCTTTTTAGTAAAATTTTTTTCTAAGCAATATTTCTGCTTTATCCACTAGCTCATTCACATTAATTATAAGTCGATTTTCCCTCTGCTCAAGTTAGCAAGCTTGTACGCTTTCTCCTTCTGTTCWTTTACTCTGTTTTTAGGAACTTACACTGCTTTTCATTTCAGATTCTCCTCAAGGGTTTTATTTTAGGTGATGATCTCAATGGCATTATATACATTTTAAAGCTAAGCAAATACAGGACCGAGCCCTTTGCTCCTAAATTATTTAGGGTTTGCATATTTYGTTACATGTGAACAACTTTCCTGAATCTTAACTTGAATTGGTTTGGTTATTAAATAAATGATTGAATGTTTCTGAAGTGTTGTYTCCCTTCTGTGGACAAATCCTGAAGAACTTGTTTTCACTTATTCATTGGAATACACTTCTTTTAAGAAAAGAATATGAAAAATCTGAGTATATGCATTTACTTTCTGTTGTGGGTTTCTGGTGGGTTTATTCATATTGTTATGTTGTATGCAAAATGTCCTTTATCTTGTATGTCATCCAACTATCTTCACCTTGCTCCCATTTTTTACCTAATGTTTACCTAATGTTTACCTAATATTTTTTTAGTTTTTATTGGGTTTTTTCCTAGATTATCTTTTACCAAGGAAAACTACATTTATGGGGAGTTTTAAGCTTTCCTACACTGAGATGCATCTCATCTATTTATGTAAATGGATTCATAACCCGAACAGCCATCAACTCATGTTAAATTAGTTGCAAGTAAAACATCCAAAAATCACTTTTATTCTATTTGGGCTCCTCTTGTTACAGGCAATGATGAAGACCAAGAGCAGACATAGGAAATTACTATCTGTACATCGCAACACCAAACTTTGGATTTGCTTTCCAACTTTTAGACAGAAAGCAGATTAAGGAAGTTAAGCACAAGGGAGGTAAGAGAGAGCGACCTGAACAGTTCACTTCAACAAAAATCTCACTTCTCTTCATTGCCCCGCATTTCTCTCTGCTAAATAATTAAGARCTACCAAGAGATTGTTTCTACTTTTCCCTGTTCCTGCTTCAGGAAAAGAGAGAGGAAAAACCTACAGCACTGAAAAGAAGACAGACTTCTTTTAACAAAATACTTCAGAACATGCTTAAGGTTAAGCCCACACGTGACTCATCCTCTCTACACACAAGAATTATTGGATGAAACACAATGATCTGTTATACACTCATTCCTCATACTTCAGCATCTGTGAAGCTTTCACTTGATCCTTGTCAGCAATATCTATAATTTTTATATGTGAGCATTGTGACCTACTTTCCAAGATCTTCAGACACCACCATTGGCTATTTTTAGCACTCTACTGACTCATTTGATGTCTCTCTACATAGAGGGCTACCCACTGAGAAGATTCCCCACTCTCCCCTATTTCACCAGCACATTTTCACCTGCTTGAGGCCACAGATGTGGAAAGTGTCCTGCAAGTCTGGACTAAGACAGAAATTTCTCACGTGACCTACTACAAACCACAATGATGACCCACTGGAAAGGTTGGGGTCAAGTTGCCAGCAGTCATGGCTAACCTCTGCATGCTCACAGAGCGGCTTACAGACATCTGGAAATAAATTACTTCTTTCAGCTTTTCTTTTCTTTCTTCACTGGCAGCTTCCCTCAATGATATCTATTTAAATTAAATTTTTTTTTTGAGCAGAAATTAAGACATCAGATTCTTGACTCTGCCAAGACAAGTCTGTGCAGGAGGCGGTCTACTGACTCCCTCTGAAGGCAGATACTTTGAGCATGATTCACGGTGGAAAAYGAGCAGCAGTGGGGTTACTCCATGGTAGAGACAGATGCCAGCAATCAATGCAGCGCAACAAACCCTAGAAATGGCCATTTAGCAGGTAAAGAGCAAGAACTGCATGATTGTTGAGAGTCCCATAGGAAGTGCAAGGCACTAACTGCTGCATGACTTGCTTGGGAAGATAAACACTACCTGGGACTAGGAACTTACAGCCTCAGGGTCAACATGACCTGAAGGCCCAATCTAAACCGGCTCTCATTGGCTGAGAACGCCACATACAGACAATTACACAATAGGATATTTGTCTAAGGAGACCAAATGCATAACCTTGGCCTTGGCATCTGATTGGTCCTGCACCCCACCCCTTTATCAGGCTCCTTCACGCATTGGGCTATGGCACCACTTTGCACATAGAAAATAAATTCTCTGAGGAGTTCCATACTGTGTTCTTGCCTCTCTTCTCCAAGAGCTGTCTTTGACACAGGATACAACTAATGAGAACATGGTGTCAATGAAAGGGAGAAAGAGAAACAGGCCAACCAGCACCTCACTGTCCCCTTTGCAGTATCAGAGTTGTTTCTGGTCAGTACCAAAGACATCTGCCTCAGCAGAATTACAGGAAGAATGTCAATCTATCAACGTGGGGGGGAGGGATATCTTACCCACTTGGCAATTTCCTGCATGAAGATATGCTGTACTATTCATCATTAAAAGACAATTATACCTTCGACAATTGAAGTTGCAGAAGTTACTGGGTTTTGGTAGCTAGGTGTTGTAAAGTCCAGGATCATGGCAGTCAATATAACAATTGTTTCTGCTTTATTACCTAAGGGAGGTCTGCATTTCCACTGCAGGATTGAAATAGATTTGTAGATACTCATCTTTCAAACCTGGAAGTGTTAAAGGTGTGTGTGGCATGCAGTGTGGCAACCCATCCTATTCTTTTAGAATGACTTTTCTGTATCAAATCTGTATCAAATTCTGTAGCAAATCAAATCTGCAGGATTTCTTATTATTTATTTCCTGTATATTCCGTACCACTGGTCTTGAATTACCAGAATCTGAGCAGTGTAGGAAACAGTTTAAATGAAGACAGATTTTCCAGGTGTGCTGAACTTACTGAGAAGGCCAACTGAAGTCTTACTTAGCCAGGCAAGAAAGCATTTTTTTTAAGTTTTTCAAACCYGTGCCTAGACAACTGAAATTATTAAAAAATCCAATACAAAGAAGAGCGTTCCTTCAGGCTCTAAACAAAGACTGCAAAACATACCTACTAATTATTAGATTGAAGAAATTTATTATAGGAAGTCACAGATTCTGTAGAAATCTTTCCTGAAATACCACCCACTCTAGTTGTTCTGCATTCTGATTTTAAATTTTATTTCCCAGAAAGCAAAAAGCCTCAGTTATGCTTCTCATGCCTACTGCTAAAAGTTTTGAAAGGTATAAACCAGCAAACACCAAAAAAATTGTCCTCTCTCACACAGCACCTAGGGCAAATTCTTGCACTTAGTCCATGGTAGCATCCTGTAAAGTAAAAAAAAAAAAAAACAACAAAGGCAGAGATATTTGTTGATATGATCAGGTAGAACTGCTTTTCTCAGATGGCCACTGAAATAAAAAAACAAATGTCACAGTATTGATTTGGCTTGCATATCTGCTAGCACTTCTCAGACCTCAGCAAAGCCAATAATTTCAGAATAATGTACAAACTCATTGCAAACTTGAAGCATGAACAATAGCYGTTAAGCTTTGGAGAGAGGACCAAGCAAGTCAATGCCTTTCCTAACAACAATGGAAGACCCAGGAGTTGCATCTCTTCAGAAAATCCTRGTGCCAGTCTGGAGTCACCTGAGAACATAAATTGAAGCAATATTCTCCACCTACAAGCTCAGGTCTGATCTCACCTGACTACTGGTTATTGCCAAAATCTGAATAGGACAAATTGTCACAGATCAATATCATCAGAGACTCTGCAGCATACACCCAAATCCCACAMTTTTGATGCCAGTTTTGAAATAACAGGACAGCAACGACCCTCCTTGACAAAGGACAAGAGAAATTTCCAAGAAGTCACCAGGTTCTACATAGGATAATGATGTTATATTGTGAGGCAGAATATATCTTTTCTGGAAGAAAAACAAGTACCTTAAAAAAAATCCAAAGAACTCATGAAATGCTGGGTAAGTAAAAGAGGCAGAGGGGTAGTACAAAGTGTTCCAGTAATGAAGATGGACAGAAAAGCCCCTGGCTTTGCCAGTAAAGGGACCGTGGTTCTACCAGATGACTGATCCTTTCTCAGATGATGGGAAACTTTGCCTTGAGGCCTCTTCTCCACAAAGTCAAGAAGCAGGCTGTGAAATCAAGTATCTAGTTTGGTTTTAATTGCAATCCTTACTGAACAACTTCTTCTTTACTTACCTAATTACTACCGAACTTTTCTGTTATGTTTGGTAATTATATGAGTAAGTGCAAGGTGCAGCACTTCAACCAGAAAGGCAAGATTCATTATTCAAAATTTTAACAGACAAAATCAACATTTACCAATATGTGTATGTTAACTTTCAGCAAGTTTTTTTGTTATCCGCAGAAAAATCACTTATGGCAGCAAACCAAGTCTGAGACTACATTATGCCACAGTTTGCAGTACTACAGGCAAATCCCTCTGCTTTCGCACTATCCAAGGGCCCAGCTGAGGAAAATGAGCTTCAAATAATCTAAAATTGGTTTACAACAGAAAAAAATAGTTAGGGTGAATTCAGATACTGTGAGGTTACTGCACAACTCAGTGCCTCCAAGGATGCATCTCAACCAGTCACAACCATGCATAAAGGAGTGGGAAAATATGTTAATGATTTGGGGGAAATGATTATCATATATATGTTTATTCCTGGAAAATCAATGAATATGTATGTAAAAGGTAGTATATAAACATGAGCTTTTCTGTRTTGAGGATGCACTTCATTCCAGAGGAGATACCCCTCGTGCATGAGCAATGAGTGTTTCTGCCTGTGTTCACCCTTGAGACTCAGTGTGTACCCAAGTGTGTCGTGTACACATCTATTGGGAATACACGGTCAGCTCCACAGCTAGTTGGACCTTTGGGCATGGAGTTTTGGCAGCCTCTTTCCTATCAGACAACTCAGGATTTAGGAACCTCTAGCAATAGGTTCAACAATAATATATCTCACAGTATATGCAAAAAGTTGGAAGGCAAATCCAGAGAAGATTTACCGATGTTGACAGTGTAACTGGTTGCCTTGGCATTGATTTGTGCAGACCAGCAATTGGTTTGTCCAAGGTTTTGTTCTGCAATGCTACTAAAACTACTACAGAGAAAAAGTAGCTGGAAGCTGTGAAGCTTCAGCAAAGGGGATGAAATTATCAGCAAATCTTTTCCAAGCTGGACAAACAAGGGGGCTTTTATCAGATCTTTGAGAAATCTCAGGAATTCAGATTCCTCTAAAAGTAAAATTGTGGGCAATGAATGCCACTATCAGTTCTTCAGAAGAGCTTTATAGCAGCCACAGAAACTTTTTCATCCAGTCTGAGCTTCTGCAAAATACCAAGCAAGAATTTAGAACTGAACCTGAAACGTGAATCCAATGCACTTGGAATTCACAGTTGGAAAGCACCGCGAAAGGGAACTTGGACGATTGGCAGATGACTTGACAATTGTGAAATAGGAACATGTCAATTCCCACTAGACCAACGAATATATACAAATTAATAACTGACTTCTGTCCACAGAACTGTAAAAAAGTGGAAATGTCTCCTACAGATCAGTTATTAAAAAATTTGATGGTGGGTATCAAGGATTTGGAGAAGAGGAAAAAATGAAAACTGCAATACAGTTTCAAATATACATCTTAATGTCCTGATTGTGCTTTATAGCACAACATGCTAGAAAAGCAAGAAAGAATTGTTACTGATTGTAACAAAATTCCAGTAGTGGCTCTCATGTTTTTTGTTTAGTGGTTATCCCCCCTCATACACAAACATAATTTGTATATCCTGTATAGTCACAAGGTGCTTCCATTTCTGATGCAACACCAGCCTTGCTGATGGTGCACACAACATTCACATTTAGTGTAAGAAGAATAGATTCAGACAGRTTTTACCCAGACTTCTAGATCTCTAGTGAGCATGGACCAGAGCATCCATATGGTAAGAGCTGCCCCGGGCAACTCTAACAATGAACATAAAATTGTTGTTAGGTCTGTTCTTATTTCGAAGAACTAGTCTCCTTATAATCAATAAATAGCAATATTTAAGGTGTAATGAAAAGAAAAAAACAAAACAAACTAAAAAGAACAACAAAAAAMCAAACAACAAACAAACAAAAAAAMCCCACAAACAAACCGAAACCCCCCAAACCCCAACATAAACTAATCAAACGAAACTACAAAAAACTAAAACCAAAACAAGCAAAGCAAATAATCAACCAGCCAACCAAAACACACACCCACACCAAAAAAAGCATCACAAAACAAAAATCAAATCTCACTTGTATCAATTGAAAAATGTTATCATGGAGACTGTGATTACCACACAGAAGACAGTACTCAGCAAGGATTCTCACACCCACACTGAGTCCAGATACGGAGATGTCTCTGGAAAGCCTAATCAGAATTTGCCATCTCAGGTGCCTGCTGAAGTCTCTGGCACTTGGCTCATTGACTAGAACATATTGCTTGTGTGGARGAAGGTCTGGTAGAAGACACACTGACTTTGGCAAATAGGCTGAGCTGTGAGCGAGCACTGGCTGGATAGAGGCCAAGGGGCTTTAATCCTTCCCTCATCTACAATACATGTTTGCTGAAACATTTTGGGGGTTTTGTTGGATTTTGTTTGGGTTTTTTTRAGCAGCCACTTGGAAYGAGCAGTAACCATTGCAGGGAGTAGCATCACAGAGGTGCCGATAGCAGCTAGGACTGTTATCCCAGTATGGCTGGGAGYAAGGAAGCAGGACAGCTCTTCAGTGCACGGGCTGGGTCCCCTTCCAGAGAGGTGAGGGAAGAGGGGAGACGGGCACAGCTGGAAAGCACTGCAGCATTGCTTCTCCTGGAGCTGTGCTGTCATAAACCATGATCACTGTGACCCCAAAGTCTAATCCAAAGTAGGGTACATTGCAAAATTTTGGGGAAGAGCTGGGAGAACACCTCTGAATTACCCCAGGGAAGCAGGCTACTCCTAAGATCTCTCTGGAGATGCCATTTAGGAATGGTGCTCCAAACTGCATGAGTGATTCGCAGGCTCACAATCATCTGTGTGGCTTTTACGGAGAACACACCCAGGATAACTCAAGCCCCTGGAGTATTTTTTKGGGTGAGGATAAACAAAGGCTGAATTATTTGAACCGGAGGCAGAGGAAAACTGACATGATTTATTGAGCCTTTGTCAAACAGAGAGTGACAATTTTGTATTTTTTTTCAAATTTGACTTTCCAACAACAGTATCTAACCCAAGCCAGCTGAAATTAGGTTAAGATTGTCATAAGAATAAAAAGTGACCATGGCAGGGAAGGAATGAGAGGCTGTAGTATAGATAACTTTGCAGAGTCAGGATGGGATCTGGAGACAACGGGACTCTAGAAGTGGTGAGTGCTGAGGAGACAGGACAGAAACATGCAGATGCTCTTTCCTGCACAATACTTTCATGAAAAAGTAAAAAATAAAAAAGTAGATGAGCAAAAATAGTAGAGAGAGAGTAGAGACACCTCTCATATTAATACTTAGAGATAAATGCTCAGTGAACAACTGACCCACCTGCATATGATGTGGAAAACAGCACAGGGAGAAAAGCTTGTTGCCCAGAAATGACAACTAGAGATACTCTTGCCTCTCTGCCAAAGAGAAGTCTCTGGCCCCTCCAAGCAAGGGGCTGCACAGTTGAACCCTTTCATACCTGCCACACCATCCACTGATAACTAGTGGAGTGAGAAATAAGCCTTGTAAACCCGGTCTTACAAAGATAATTCCTATACAGAGCAAATAAAAAGTAGCAAGAAGCAAAATACCCAGTGCTTTGCTATGTATTAAATGCACAAATAATTTGATTTCTGAATTATGGATTATCAAATGCTGGCCAGTTCTGGTAAGAACTTGAGGTCCAGACACCCTGTTGTAAGGAACATAGGCTATCTTTACCTTTCTCTCTATGCTTATATCCTGACTGAGCAGATCTACAGACAAAACACGGCTGCTGCTGGTAATGGTTTAACATGCCCTGGCTTTTCCCATCCATCATCAGCAGTTGTACACTGGAGCACACAGCTAAGCCAGGAACAAGTACATTTAAAGCAAATTTCATAAGTGAGTTGTGGAAAATAATTTTTTCCACGCTATATAAGAAAGTAGATCTCAGTGACCATGACTGCGTTTCACTTTGACCTGTCCAAGTTACCTTTCCTCTAGCAAGTCAGGCACTAAAAGCAATTTAACCACAAAACTTGGGGATATCACCACCAGTATCTCAGATACTGACCTGTCACCTTTGGTAAGTTTTACAGATTGTGTTGAACTGGCTGCTACTAATACCCAAGCAAGTTTCAAGTTGAATTAGCTTTAGAYGTGTCTAAAAATCCAGCCCTTCTCTCTGTCCTGGTCCCACTTGTGAAGCTGTTGACTACCTAGACTATACCCCATGCTGGACATTGAAACATTGCTACAAGTGCTCAATAATGAACTCAGAAGTGCCTCCAACCACCTTCCTCTCCGCCTAATATGAAAAAAAAATTCCCTCGATGCCCTTTATAGTTATGTGCAAGAACAGAAGATGCAGATCACGTACACACATTGCTGGATAGCTGGAGATTTTAAGCAGCACTATTTTTCCCTGTAGACAAGCTCAAATGTAAAAGCAGATAACTGTGACATTTTTCAGGGGTCAGCCCTGCAGTGCCAGAGCAGATCGGAATTTGGGAAGCACAGGGAGATGATAAAATGAACAGGAGAGCTGCTTTCAACTTGCAGAATCTTTGTTTTGGGAGACTCGCACACTATACCGACAAATGCCCAACTTCCCTGCCTTTAGCCTCATGTCCAGTGACATTATCAAGAACAAACTGGTGTTGAAAACTCTGCTTTAGGCTGAAGGAAGAAGAGATGCCAAACTGGTTATCTGAGGACTGCTAGAAACTATTTTATGCTAGGGAGAATGATAAACCACATTAATACAGTCCAATATTTTAAAAGCACAGTTTAATTGAAAATGTATCCCCTCAGGGGAAAAAAGGTCGAAATGGCATTTACTTGACCAGACATTGTGGTGGCTGTTATGGTGATTTCGAAGTCTGAGATAAACAGTGACTGTAACATATGTTGACATTAAACCCTTTAATCAACGAAACAAACACATCATTAACAAGAAATAACTTACATTGATGGATAGTTATTATAGTTAGAAAGAATGGAGATCTAAATCACAGGACAAAGTGGGAATTTTGCATGCCATAACAAATACTTTGCATTTTGGATGACTGTGGTTTCACACTACTGGTAAGATATGGGAAATTAATTACACCAGATTTTATTTTGTGAATGTTTTATGTAGAAGACTGTCATAAGGCATGTGAGTCACTGAAGCCTCAAAGCAGAGTATTATACCTTCAGAAAATCCATTACTTGTGCCATTTCATAGAACACAAATATTCTTAAGTGTCCCTGAAAGTGATTCAGTCCAAGTCTGGTGGAAGTAAATAGGTCTAGGATGAAGCTAAACCGATTTTCCTAGGGACTTACCACCAGAATTGGACTACCTCTTCATCAGCCAGCATAATAATTTACCCAGCCTTCAGCAGTGGCAGCATTTCTGCATCTCTGTGTTAAGAGAGGCAAGAGCATAAGCACTGTTTACTTGCTGTAGGATAAATGGTTATGACCACTCCACCACCAAAGCTAAACCCTCTTTGCATGCAGGAGTTGAGGCTGTAGCTTGACCACTGATWTCCTTTTCAGTGGCAATATCAGACTCAGCAATTCCCAGCACACTCATTCCCCCTGTACACACTGTTCCTCAGCAGCACCACTGCTTTTCTTYCACTTCATGCCCTGCACTGGCCAGGATTCCCAAACAGACGAGGGACAAAACACTCGTGGAGCAACAGAGCTGCTTGTGCTCCTGCCACTGAAGTCAGTGCCAGCCAGGCCATGCTTGGGGTCTGGTCAGACATGTTTTAATAGCTCAGCAATGTTTTATCAATGCCAGAAAGAGTATATAGCTAATATGAGAAATTCAATTACATTTCTTTACTTGAAAAAAATATCACAACAAAAAATACAAAAGGATTTTTAGTTATTATGGAAACTGCTTTGTTCACAAAGGGCTCCTTTGGTTCAAGAAAAACAAACCACTTGTCACATTTGAGCAAGGCTGGTAGGTACTGGATGTGACAATCAGAGATTTGGAGAGATTTTGGTGTGCTTTTCCCTACTTCAGCAGTTCCAGAGAGCAGGGCCATAGAGATAAATTACTACTGAACGAAAATTTAGTGACCTTTAATGTGAATTCCCCTAGGGCTCTTAGACCTTGGAGCTGATACCAAAAGTTGGATTGGAAAATAGCCTTCAGCTGGGAAGTCTGCCTCTTGCCAAACCTGTGATGAACCACCAAGGAAGAGGGAAAACATATGCCCTTGAAACATCACAGTTCACATACAATCATACTTTGTCACTCTTAGCAGCTAAATTTTCTGCACAGTCCTTGAGTTTCTGCAGAGAACTCATCCTACACCAGCTTTTGGCTCTGCTTTTCTCTCCCCCACTGTAAGAGTTCCCTATCAGCCTTTGGCACATCCCTTTCCCTCACAATACCAAGCAGACCTGCCACAAACATTGTTTGAAGAGTCACTAAGTACATTGCAGGCTAAGGCTCACATACACGAAACTGATGTACAAAAAATTCATCTCCAGTTCATAGGACAGCTGAGAAACCCACACCCTGCACAGCTTGAAAGTGCTCAAACACAACTGCTCCACAAGACAAGGGGGCACACCATGAAGCAGACCTACACCTTTCGTCAGGAGGCTTCTTTCACCAGACCTTCACAGAACTGACTGATTTTCCCCCCCGGAAAGCTTTTCTTTATCTCACAAACCCACCGAAACTAAAACACACGAAAAGAGCATTTAAGTTCACCAGGAAGGCACTGAAACAGAGTTTTGCATCTCCAGCAAGTACCACAATCCAACAGGCTACAGCAATCTCACTCCAGAGCTGGCTCTGTCCTGGAGCCCTGAACAAACCCAGGTTTGGAGAATACCGTGTGGACACATCTCAAGCCTGCAAAAAYATCTACCTAAGCATTGTACCTTCAGTCAAGGAAGATATGTAGGCTACAAAGGTTTGCTTGGTCCTGCCAAGAGCCTGTGGCAATCCCTCCTTTATTTTGTGGCTGCCTTCTWTAAAAAAGGGATTGTTTGGAGGGGCTTTTTTGTTTGGGTCTTCTTTTTGTTTTTTCTGTTAAGTGTAAACAGGAATGTTTYGCATGAAAGACTGTTTACCCTTATGTGGCTTGTGACTGTCTCGAGATCAAAAATTCCCAATTACAGATACACAATAACGTTTTCCAGCTTAATGAGGAGCAAAAGAAAACCTAGAATTTGAGCTAAATTACAGAATATTTTTTGAAACTCAAGTTAAACATAGAATATGGTTTTGAAGTCTGCAATTTTAGGGCTGCAAAAGATCAAATAAACTTTACTTAAAATGAATTAAACCCCTCAATTTAAGGTCTTTCAGATGGTCCAGAGCTAACCTATTTAATATCTGTCACAATTGGATGAAAATTGTCATGTCAGCAAAGGAGGCAGCAAATAATAACAAAATACAGTAAAACAAACAAGTTATGATAAATGAGAATGAGCATAAAACCAATATGGTTTAGAAGTTAGAACAGACAATATTGCCTTAAAAATTTTTCAGGTATAGGATATAAAAATAGTTACTCACCCACATGCAAGTAGCAACAACCACATCATCATCCTGGAGGAAACTAGATTGGGAATCAGCCTCTTACCACCAAAAAGACAGAGGCCCAGCTTACTCACAGCAGGTATTAAGCAGGAGAAGAATGTCACATCCCACCGTCCAGGTCCTCATCAAGGGGCAGAGACCTACAGTGCTGGACATGGAGGACCAGTAATGGTGTTCAAGTCTACATCACCAAAAAGGATGAGCCAGGAGCCACCTGGGAGGGGGAACAGGAGACCATGGCCCCACAGAAGCTCAGGAAAGGAGCAGCAGGTCCAGGCTGAACTGGAGAAACTCTGCAGAAGCAACTGCGTGTGAAATGGCTAAGGGACATACAATGAGGGTCTGGACCTATGAACTTCTGGGACCTTCCAAGGTGTTTGTACTTACACTTAAACCCATATGGCAAAACAAGGTCAAGAAGTCTGAATATGAATAGGGAGTAGGACAACTCTTAAAAGAGCTTGGAATGAGGCAGATCAAAGACCACTTGATATATTATGCATATTACATTTAGAATTTCCTTTTCTTTTTTTTTTCTTTCCTGTTTTTTTAATTAGGTTGTAGTTTCTCTTTTCTTCACACACACTGTATTTTGAAACACCATTACCAAATGTTCCGTCAGCTATTTCCCTTGAGCTGGCATGCCCCTTGCCTGGCATGGCAACAGTATTTGAAGAATGGTGGTTCCAAATGTCACTCCTGGCCTCAGTTATTCCATTTGAAGCCATTTTTGTACTTAGCTCACAGCTCTTTTAAGCAACCAGTTTTCAGAGCATGAATGTTTAGAAAAACTAATGACTCCTTAGATTTCTTGAGTTAGAGGCATGCAAAAGTATTACCTGCATTTAAAGGTGCCAGGAAAGAACATTTCACTGGTGTCAATAAAAAAAGTTATAAAGCTTTTTCCCTTGACTCAGAACCTTCAAATCCCATGGGCCCTAAAATAACTATGTTTTGAAGTTCAGTGAATACAGTTCTGACTAATTTGATGGCCCATAAGAAGAATGTGAACTTAGGTCAAATTATTGACTGACCTATTTTTTGCCTGAACACAATATTATATACAATGGCTGTATGGCCGACATGTATATTCATACAACAGCAATTTCCCCGAGGAGTTTGCAGCTCAGAAGTGACTAATTACATTATGCAACCTTTCCAAAACACACTGCACTTGTTCACAATTAACCACACAACTCTGTGCCTGTGCCTAAAATTCTGATCTCTGAACTGTGGTCCTTCCTGGGAACCGCTGCTCTTGCGTCCGTGCTCTTCGCCCACGGCAAGGTGAGAGGAATCTGAGTCATGAGAGAAATTTTGGTCAGGAGCTGGTATCAGTGCCCTCCTTTTCACCTTGGATTTCCCCAACCTCCACGTTTACAGCTGTAAGAGGACAATCCCAAATAAGAAGTCAATCCCAAATAAGAAGTCAATCCCAAATAAGAAGTCAATTAAGATGAAAGCAGCAGCTGCAGAGTCCTACAAAATTGTGGCCCCAAACCCTGTGTTTAACTTAATCCAGAGCACCTTCCCACTGACAATCTTCCCATGCACAGCTGCTGTTGCATCATGACAGCAAATTATTCCTGTTCATCAACACCAGCAAGAAACCTCTTGTGTTTAATCTTTAAGCATGACCTCTAAACAGTCATAGCAAGACACACAACCTCAAGAGTCAGTGGGAGGTGGATGCCTACAGTGATCACAGAATTGGAAAGCTCTTGGGTTGCCCACAGCACTGTTAGATCCTCAGATTTGTTAGATATTTTACTGTGTACTTGCATCCTCAAAATTTTCAGTGAGACACACAGAGTTGGATCTCAGTATGTAAATCTCAGTCTTGCTGAGACTCTGTTTCTGACTCACACCTCGTTCTGCAACCAAACCACAAAACTGCTTTTTTCTTTCTTTCAAATAATGCAAAAGAATAAGTTGGCAGAATGAGTTCCTCTAGCATCTACCTTGTGTTTCCCACAAGACAAATGCATAAACTTTTTGAGAAACTACTAATCTGCAAAACTGCCAGAGTTAATTAAACAGAAGAGTTACTGGGAAAACAGCTGATATTAGATACACAATTTGCTGTTGTGCACAAGTACATGAACTTGAGATAAAAAAAGAAAATTAAATAAGATTTCAGGTGGGGAACATTGAAGCTGTCAAATACCATCTGGCCTAGGTCACTCCAGGGTCTTGACCACACAAGTAGTGAAGATGTCCGTGAGCCACTGGGCTTTTTAAGCAGGGAACAGCATGTTTCCCCCATGGGAAACAGCAGAAAGCATGGTGGCATATTTGAGACACCACYAGGAGTGCCAGCAGAGGAATGCACGTTCGGCAAGGCAGAGAACTTAGATATCCTAGGAGCAATGCCTGGTCTGAGGAGGAAATTCCACCAGGATTTGCAGGGTGGAGGAAGGAGGGAACAGAAGCGGGGCCACAGCTGTGGCACAGACCTCTGAGTCTGAGAGACCAGGGTGGACACATGGTTGCAGTTCCATCCAGCACTGCAGGAAGTGACTCCAAGCTGGTGCCTGGAGCTGCCATGCTGGGAAGGGCTTAACACCTGTGAAGGTCTTAACATCTGTGATGGAGCCAGAATGTTCAAGAACTGTTGGAATTTCAACACTTCACCGTGTTAAGTGCAGAGTGGTTTGAGAGATGAGGCTATAACAAAGTCCTGACTGCTTTTAATAGTCTGACGTTTCACAAATTTTGGGAAGCCCACTCCAGGTCCCCACTATCACAAGTCCTGGCTTGCCCTTGGCTGCACACAGGTGCCACAGCTTGACAGGAGTTATTGCGTTGCAAAAACACGGGCTCACAGGAGCTTCTCAAATCTCTAAAGAGCCTGAAAACAAAATTGAAAGGAAACAATCAAGAGTCACTAGTGTCATGGTAGGCAAATAAATAACCAAACTGTGTAGAAAAGCAGCCTTGTCAAGGGAATTCGTATTCTGCTCTCATATTTGTTTTAAATCTGGAAGAGGTGAAGGTAAACATTGGAATGCATGAGTCCTGCACACAGGAATCCATCTGCGTGGTGCTCACAGAAGGACCTCATGATCAGGAAACTGCATTCCCAGGGSATGATATGCGTGTGTGTTAATGAGGTCTGCAATGAGGAAGGCAAATGTTTCTGCTCTCGCCTGGTCTTCCAGTGTTCAAGACTGTGTTGTGTAAATGGCATGGCTACATTTCTGGAGTTTGCTGCGTGGAACAGCAATTTTGTGAAAATTCACCAGGCAAGTTGGAAGCTATCACTTCAGAGCACTGAAACGAGGGCGCTGGCGGGACTACTTAGTCAACACATATGGCGCTTTGCTATGATTTCCATTTCAGAGTGTACTATCACTTATTCTCTGTTTTTCTCACAGCTGCTCACTCCCAGTGTTAGCACTCCCAGAATAGCCTGCTGCCGTATAAATAGGGTTCTCCCTCTGCACACGGCAGTGCTGCAGACTGAACTGCTCTCCACTTAATTATAGGGTGCTGTTAATGCCATTAGTATCGCTCTGTGTCGGCCTGTCCCCAAGAGGCTGAGACACCACAGGTTCCTGAGGTTGCTCATTCTCAGGGCTCAGACAAAGAGTTACATCCCAATTTAATCAGCAGGGAAAGCAGTATCAAGGGGAAAAAAAAAATCTTCCTAACTAAAAGATCTTATTAACTCTGAGAATCTAACACACAATTCCCTTGAGGTTCAAAATGAGCACTCATTAAAGCAGCTCCACCTATAAAGGAGAGACATTGTCTTCAAACAAACCCTGGACTTTGGGCAGCACAGTTCTCCAAAGTCAGCCTGGTGGTATGTCACCACCAGACCCTGACTACAGGACCATTTTGGACAGCGTCACCTTTCCCAGGCAAGAGGGATGCTCAGCCCTGAACCTGCATCGTCTCACTCAAGTTGCTGCAGCCAGGTCTGGTGTCTTCTAGTTATAGTTCTAAAGCATTGCACAGCCTCCCGTGTCATTCAGTCAGGTACCTGACTCTGATCTGCTGAGACACTGCAAAGAGCAGCAATCGCTTCACACTTTGTGTGAGCAGTAGAGAAGTATTATAGAGTGCAGTGAGAGTAGCTAAAAGTAACACTGCCTCAAAAGCTTAAGAGGAAATATTAGGGTAGAACACAGGGTGCAAAACATCATTATTATTATTATTATTATTATTATTATTATTATTACTACTACTACTACTATTATTACTATTATCATTATTATTGTTGTTATTGTTATTATTATCATTGTCGTCATCCACATTCTAATAGTGAACACATCACCACCATCATTATCATTATTATTCACATTCTAAAAGTGAGCACCTAAAAGAGGTACCAAGAAATGCTGAGGTTTCTGCTTTTTTTTCTCTAGTTGATATATAATTTCTGCTTTCAGCACGTCTCTGAAAGAAGTTTGAAAAGTGTGGTTGCTCTCAAAGTGATTTTTCTTTTTCCATTTGGCAGATTCCCTGCCATATGAACAAAGACGAAACAAAAAAAAATATAAACCTGACAATCAATTTAAAATAGCTACTTGCACTGTCAGCTAAACTTAAGATTGGACTTTTTTAAAACTAAACCACTCCAAACCAAGATATTTTAATGGTTGAGAAAACCTATAATTTTACACAATAAATATGCTGTCCAGAAATGATGGGGAAAATGAGAGTTATGCTTCTAACCATTCAGTTAAATTAATAATAACACACAAATGCTCCCTCTGTTGGTTGATTTTCAAAAGGTGTTCCAAATATCACAGTAAAAGAGTATATCCATTAAAAGCTTATATTTTCTTTGGGAGGAAAAAACCCAAACCAAAACCAAACCAAAACAAACCCCAACAAAAAGCCATAACCAAAATTGAGGCACACAAGAATAATCTGTTTAAATTATTACCAATCTGCAAAATAAAATTAATTAAATTTTAACAGCCATTAAGCCAAAATATTTGGATCCAGAACTAAATAATAKACACGTATCAGAACTCTTAAAATTTAATTTTGAGAGGTTTGCAGGCTAATTGTTTCTGGACCCGGAAAAGTGCTCTCTTGCAATGGAAATAATAATACTCTCACTCTATTTTCTTGTAGAGTGAAAAGGCACCACTGTGTATCATTAAGAAAACAGTTCTCTATTAGCATTGACAACAATAATACTAAGGAGGAATTTGGGAGTTTTGTTTATGCACATTAAATTTCCAACAAGTAGTTCTTTAGGAGCTCGAGTGGTTTTTGCAGTGAGGAGCTTTCCTGAGCCTAACAATTTCCATCATGGAAAAAAATTCTGTTTCCATGGAAACATCCGAGGTGGACCAAGCATGGATTAATCAAAATACAATGATGCCTTTTTGCAAGGTACTAGGAAAAAAAAAAAAATCCAGTTTTAAGTGAGCACCGCTGCTCTTTCCTTCCATTCACACTAGAAAGCATGGGAAATTCTCCCCAAATGTCTATGTGACACACAGTTTAATTAGCACAATAAAAAGTTAGGTTTTCTTACATTCATAATTGGCATGTCATTGTGAACTAGAAGCCAAGGATATATTAACATGAAAAAAAGCGAGAGAGTGAAATAAATAATTTAAAATTACATTTACATTCCTTTTTTATTTGCTACTGGTTATACGAAGTGGCTCTTCTTATGTTTAAAAAATTTTAGTAGCTTTTTTTATATTCTTAGTACTGCAGGCTCATTTCTTGGTACTGAAGGCTCATTCTGATCAAAATCCAAGCTATGAGTTAGGAATTTTTTTCTTCTTGTTGAAATGAGTATGCATAATATTATATCATTCTCAGCTACCATCACAGAATTTTCTGACAATTGAGTTTAGCTGCAAATTCTGCTGTTTTCCAGGGATGAACAAAAGACTACATAAAAGCCAGCCTGCCTTCGTCCATGTTCTCAACAAAGCAAAAAGAGACACGGCTCCATTTTTAACAGAGCACTTCCACTGAAGTGCTTCCTTTGTCAGTTCTTTGTGTTAACAAAACAGACACCTTTTTCTTATGGTAGCTAAAGTTATTTTCTAATTACTCTATTATCAGAGTTATCTGTTAAAAAGTATTCTGAAGGTGTAACAGCRGCACACAATAATTACAATAGAAACCAACAAATGTCAAATAACTGTAAGCCCTCCATTTGTGCACAACAACATGATACTGATGTCAGACACAAAATGCACTTCCACTTCTAATCCTACCTCAAAATGAGGCTCTGCTATGAAAAATTGCCAGCAATAGCATTGGCAGGGTTCCACTTTTGTGTTTTTCAAAGGTTTGGTAGCAAATGCACGCACAGATTTTGTTCCTCTTTATTTTATTACTTTCCAGCAGGGATCTGAGAATCAAGCTGGGTTTTCCATCTCCAACATCACCATTAGTAAAAAAGGCTATGTTGGCCAAATTATGATCACAATAATCTGTGTGTAGCCCCTCTGCCATTAAGAGATTTGCTCAGATATTACTGGTGATGAAACCCCTGATTGGTAAGTGGCACACATGGACACCTTGGTGCACGAGGAAGATGAGCCCTACAGGCTCCCACAGGTTCAAACAAAGTAGAAAGCAGCAAATGCTTCATTTCTATCAGTCAAGCAGGCAGATATGACTCTGAATACACAACAGCTTGGCTCGTGCAGCCATGCACAGCAGCAGCACACCCTGAGAAGCAGGTGACAGTCAGTCATTCCTTATGTTGGATCAAAGTTCATAACATGGTATGTATTGTCCAGGCAGGTAGAGCCACTCTCAGGGCTTTCAGGGAAATTTAGAGGCATCTCTCCCCCCTGCACACGCAGCCTTGATATGTGCAGAAGGCACTGCAGGAGTTGCCCAACACAAGTTCAGATGAGTCTTTGCAAGGGCATGGGCATGCAGAGAGGCACAGATGCCCACGCCAAGGTGCCAGCCATGGGAGGTAGGGACATATGGAAACACAGCTTCCACTGTGGTGAAAACATGGCCACATGCCTAGGGCTGGGGAGGAATTAACTCTTAAAGAACTGCTGAGAGACTGGCACACTCCCGTTTTGTTGGAGGCTGCCCTTCAAACCTAGCTGTCACACTGGTCTGGAGGGGCAAGAGCACCATGGCAGGGCCAGCACAGCCAGCTGCAGGCACGGTGAAGCCACTTGGCAAACACAAGCCATGTGGCTGAGCAGCGTGAGCTCCATGTGGGTCTGCATCTGCTGAGTGACACAGGGGCTGGGAAAGGTTTTGAGGGGCCAGGTGTAAGCAGGTTTGGGAAGTTTCTGCATGCCCCTTTAGACACCGCCTCCAATAGTTTGGAGCCTCCTGCACTTTGCTCTGCCTGCTCCATGCCACATGCCTACACCAGTCCACCTCCCGCAGCTGCTGCTCCTTTTTGCACCGGCCTTTTCCCCTCTCTGCAGGGACACGCTGAACCTTTGGGTGTATGGCTGCACCAGTGAGGTGGARGGGCTGGGTTCTTCATAGAAGTGATCTCTTTTTCTGGTATTTTTCAACATAAACATGCTGCAAATGGCAAAATCACTAAGAAGATGCAAGGAAAGCCCACAGGTCCTTCCTCTCCTCCTTACCCCTCCAAAGCTCAGCTGATGTAGGCTGCAAGGACCCCACCTTGCACCAGACATGCCTGTGACAGCAGGGAAAGGTTAGCTGAAACCACGGTGTTAGGCTTACCAAACCATCATTTCCTAGCATGATTTCTTTTCCACCAGGAACTGTTGAATTGCCCTGGTGTAAATATCACTTCAAAACAAAACCCTGCCTATGATGGRGTATCTTCTGATGAAAATTAGAGATAAAGTGGTTAAAGAAGTAACTTTCTTCTTGCTACCCACGATATTRCCTCACAGACAAGACTTTTTTTTAACAAAACACAACTTTTCTCCATATTTAACACTTAGAACACAGGCTTCTTTATAACATGATATGTGCCCGAAGCGCAGAGGTGGGAAGGAGCTGTCTACCTCACTCGGGTGACAAGGGACATCTAGCGGCATCGTGGCTCCCAGCACCATTGCCCCTGCTCAGGCTGCAGGGACAGCACGCACAGCCACCTCTCCTGTCCCCACCCATCCCACCTCACCGCAGGGAAAACCCATGGCTGGTACAGGGAGTTACAGCTCTCTGCCTTCCCCAGCCTCACATCCCACCCGTGTGTGCAGAACCACCCTCCTTTGCATCCTCCTATCTCCATTGGGTCTGCTCAGCTTTTTGGTCCTGCTCCACCATTAAACTTCCCTAACAATATAAGAATATATTATACATATAACAATACATTTTCAGTAAGAGGTTGGTTATCTCAGTGGCAAAGGCCTGCCGTGGATAAGAAAGCATGCAGCCTGCTCCCTTTATTCAGAGAAACAAATGGCTTAGGAGGAACACCTGTCTGTGTGAAAGTTAAATAAATCAGCACGTGGTTAGAACAAGACTCTTGAAAGTTACAACCACATGTCCTGGAAAAAATTTCATTTTGTTTAATTAAAAAATGTTTAATTAAATAATGGCATGACATCCAGCTTAGTTATTTACATCAGTACTAAGTCAAGGCACTGTCATTAGAGCAGACTAGTACATATTGGAAGAGGGTGGGTTTAGATAAGATATAAGGAAGAAATTCTTTACTGTGAGGGTGGTGAGGCACTGGAACAAGTTGCCTAGAGAAGCTGTGGGTACACTATCCCTGGAAGCGTTCAGGTTGGATGTGCTTTTGAGCAATCTGGTCCAATGGAAGGTGTCCCTGCCCACRGCAGGGTAGTTGGAACCAGATGATCTTTAAGGTCCTTTCTAACACAAAACCTTCTGTGATTCTGTGATACTGAAGAAATCGGTTTCACAGAATGTCAATTTCTGCCACAAGAATTGTTTTGTTGCATGGCTTGAAAAACTGTGATTGTCCCCTAAATGCTCCAATTTCCCACTGCTGCCATTTAGCATAACACCTGACTGCCACAGGACCCACAACATGAGCAGAGCTGCACTTGCACACAATCTCCCCTCTGTTGAGAGGAGTGTAGTGGCCCTCCCACCCCCAAAGGTGCCCAGTGTCACTTTAGGGCTCCCAGTTGGGGCTACAGTGACAGTCTGCCTGAGGGCTACTTTTTTAAAAGGATTTATAGGCTTCACTTGGAAATAAACTCCCAAAACCCTGAGGTTTCAGTTCCACAGGAGGAGTTTTGATGTTCCTGTCTCTCAAGCTAGCATCAAAATGCTCCTTTTCCCTCCCCCCCCCTCTTTCTGCCTAGTTTAGATTTCCCTGTGAAGGCATTGAGGGGAAAAAACCCCATAATGCCACATGATTGAAAGAGTGACAGAGGGCTGGAAGCAGAGCTAAACATGATGGCTGTCCAAAGTTCTCCAATTTAAGAGACCTTGTGGCTGCGGTCCACCTCTGCCTCAGCCTGGGCTTGTCACGTATGTTTAAGAATAGCTGATTTATTAGTTTTTCTCTCGTGTTCGGTTCCAAAAATTATGAAGAACATTTGTGGCTGGGAGGAAGTGAAAAAATGGCCCTTTGGGAGATGCAAGAAACCCACAGAAACCCTAACTCAAATTCACTTTCAGTTTGTTTGGCTGCCTGTCTCCTCCTGTCCCTCCTTTTTTTTCTCCTCTGCAAAATTCCCCTGATCATCTCTCCCAGGTTTATTGCTTCACCCATTCACTGTCTTTCCCCTTTCTCTGCAAACTCTCTTAATTCTTTCTTTTTATACTTTCTTTCCTTCCACAGTTTCCTACTCCTGATACATGAGTCCTCTCTACTGTCACCTCCTGCAAACACTGTAACACCCTAGAATAAGACTGCAGGCCTAAAAGGAAAGGAGACAGGGAAAAGATAAAGCCATATGGAGCAAAATAATAATGAGTGCACCTTCTCACAGGAAACATTTAAAGAAACAAACTCGTCTTTTCCATTTGGTATTCTCCTTGGGAAAAGGAAACAAACAAACAAACACACAAACAAACAATTTTTTCTATTAAAACATTTCACTGAAATTCAAATAAAATGACACTTATATGTACAGATGTAGATTATTTTCTTTTTCTTACCCTCCCCCTTTTCTTTCCTTTTTTTTTCCTGAACAAAAGTGCTGCATGGTACCCTGTGCAGAAATACATAAACCACCATTTCAGTTTCCCCAGAGCTCGTTGTGGCTATAACACATAGGAGTATCTTAAATACGTAGTTGGCAAATTGCTGCCACAACTGAGTGATTAAAAAACTTTCAGCGAGCACGCGACACTTTTCATGGCACTTCCACTGCTCAGAGCAGAAACCTCTTCCTCCCTTTGAGCAGACAGCCCTGGGGGATCAGGAGAGACACAGAGCTTTAAATCAACATTAACAATCAGAAATGTCACCAGGAAAGGTAACAACCCGAGGCTTAGCTGCCTTCAGTAGAATAGTATTTTGGTCTGGGAACAAGGACTACCAAACCCAGATATTACTGCTAAGTACCCAAACCGCCAGCAAAGGGGATGCTGCTGTGTTTCAGGTAGCACTGCCCTCAGAATTAAGCTTGGAGGATCACAGCCCCCATGGCAGGCCAGGCTCAGCAGCCAGCAGTTGGCACTGTTGCTCCACTGGAGAARGGGTGGGCAGCATCAGCCAGGAATGCAGCAGCGGCACGGGGAGGGGAGCGCGGTGACAGATCTCCTGAGCACCACTCGCAAACACAGTCATGATACACACTGCCTGTACATGAGCACACCCACGTTAAGCACACACTCCGTGCAGACATGTCACAAGAAAGGAGAAAAGATTTCCATCATGCATACAAATACCACCCTCGCTCAGACACTGCAAGTGCAAATCTAATCTGTCCGTTAAGATTGCTGGGAAAACAGAGCGATGGGCTGCAAAAGAGTTGGGAAATCCAAATTGATGTGCCACGTGTCACAAAGTAGCAAATGGCAAGGTCCTTCACAAAAGCAACAAGATACTTCCAAACTTACTCCAAGACTAGAAAATGGAAGCTTTCTCCCGAGTAAGAGGGACCCTCCTGTCCTCCACAGGTTTGCTGTTTGCAGCGCAGACCAGAGTAGTGACAGGCGGTGTAGATGAGTGAGGCAAGGCCAGAAGAGGAGATGGAAACCTGTCGCAATGGAAAGGCAGCCTTGCAGAACATGCTGATATGAATAAAAAGGCATTTGCTAACTTTTCTCATCAGAGAGCCCTTCAGTACCTCACACGCCTTGGAAAAGTCACAGCACAGCAAAAGGTAAATTAAATCCTGTGTCCTTACAACTACCTTACCTGGTGTGTCATCTCCCCGCCCCAAAGTCAATTAAAACTGCTTACACTTGTATGGCAGGGACAGGGAGAATCTCACTGGGGAAAAACAGTGCCTCAATCTACAGAACTGCTCCTCTTGGATTTTAGTCCATGTAGTACACATCTTGACAAAAATGTTAAGTAAGGCAGAATATGTAAGAATTAAATAGGAGCAAGTCAAATTTAAAGAAATGAAGAGATAATCGATTGGAAACATCTGGGAGGTGAGAAGGAAGGAAGTTAAAAAAAGAAAACAAAACAAACCCACCACCATCATTGTGGATCCATGGGAAAGGAAACCACTTCCATACMTTACATGGGGAATTTTGTCCATATCCAAGTATAGGAGCATGAAAGCTTGTCTGAAGAAAGGGTAGGTGTCTGAGCTGTGCTTGTGCTCCCTGCTCAGCACCAGAGCTATTTCATCACTGAAGGTTGCTCTGTAATGAAGGTAATGACTGGCCTTGAGCTCACACAAGACAGAAAGGTGGAGAAAAATCTGGACTAAATGAGTTAGACGGTTAAGGTCAAGAGATTCTTACTCTTTCTATTGGTCACTGGCTTGAGGATGGGAAAAAGATCTCATTATAGGAGAAAGGGAAAAAAAAGATAAAAAATTGTTGAGAAATAGCAAAGAAACATTCAAATAAATTAATTCTGGAGTTTCAAAAAGAAAACTAGCCAAGGTGCTAGAGCAGAAGTTTCCCAGAACATTGAAAAAACCATCCAAGAACAAGASACAGTTTTATCTAATAATGTGCCACAAGAAAAACTTGACAAAGGCAGCAGCAAAATCCTTCCCTGCTGTGATTGCAGCAGCAGCAATTCCAGAGCACATTCCAGGGGGGCATGTATACATTGCATTTGATTTAATAGCCTGAAAAAGAAGTAATTACTTCCTTTACATTGAGAAGAGCATGCATTTCTTAGACTGAGGTAAAAAAGGAGGCAGTTTAGCAATACATTACCATGTCTGCCTGTTGCAATGATCCTCATCAGGGAGGAGCAGCCCTTTGGGGGCTGCACCTGAGTTTCTCTACCTGTTGCTGGCACAGCCTCAAAGATAATTTTGCCAAAGAGTTGTCTTTCTGTGAGTACATTCCCTCAGAGTAAGATTACCACCAACTGCATAATTTTTACCAAGGAAAATCTTTGTAAATCCTAAAAGATAATAGGATGATATTAGTGATCCTCCTTCAATATTTATTTATTCCCTTATTTATTCCTTCCATATTTATTTACTGTGTTGTCCTTCATTGCTACCTATAGCTATGTACATTCTCCTTAGTCACAGCAGTACATAAGCATGTGGATAAAGGGGATACAGTGTTGTCTCTTTTAGCTTTACTCAACGCTAAGGCCCTGATAATTGTCCGAGGGGAGGTGATATATGACTGTGAAAATCAATGCACTGCATTGAGAAATCAGCAGCTGACTTCTGCATGTCTGTGCCATGCAGCAGGGTCTCAAGGCATTGTCTAAGTCATGAATATCTTACATGTATTCACATAAAAAAATTCAAACTACAAGGTTTAAATTACTTTTGATTATGGTCTGGGGTCTCCACTTGCAGACAGAGGCAGAATAAAACCTATGAGGCCATGTCAGGACGACAGCATTAGTTTCACACCAGTTATGCCCATTCCCCATTTGAAAGCCCCACTACCCTTACAGTGTTTGGTGCACGGAGACAAAGAGATGAGCTCTGTCTGTATCCAGTAATTAAATTTGGCAGTTCCTCTCACAGGGAAAACATGACACAAGACACCTTTAATCTCATTGCTGACTCTGCCCACCACTTTTAAGGAAGCTGCAGCAATTTTCCTAGTGGAAAAACTAGATGCCTCTAGTTAAAGGGAAATCTGGATCTTGAAATACCACCACTAGACGTCCCCTTAGCTCCAGCCAACCAAGCAGAGGTGCTTCTCTAGCCCTGATAGCTTCTTCCAGCCACCYTGTCCAACACCAGCAGCCAGGGAAGGAGCAAGGACTCTCCAGGGACTCTCCAGCAGTTTCTAGACCATATTAGCCACACCCATTATTCATGTGCTACAATCACACCCTGTGCTTGCCAAGCAGAGACTTACCTGAAGTGTTTGCAGCTGGCTGAGAAGAATGGGTCCATTCAGGCCTGGTCACAGCCTGTCTTTGCCTTTCGGACTGCYTGGGAAAAGCCACCGAGGTGGATCTGCACCAATCCTGATCCCAGAAGATCTAGAAACTTCCTCTGATACCCTAATGAAGAAGTAGAGGTTCAATGGGTGTAAGGCAAAGTAGCTGTCAAGGGAGCAATGCCAGTCTACACTCTCTGTGAACGGCCCTTACCTTACACAAGAGAAAATCTTACATTCCCYACATCCTGCCCGAGACATGAGGTTAGATAAAATATGTTTAGGAGGCATGGCCTGGCCTGTAGCCCGGCTGTCTGACCACAGTAACCACACTCTTTCCTTATAAACAGGACACTGTTTCTTCTGGGTATCTGTGATTTGCCAGTTCAGCTTTATTCAGCTCACTAGAATGATTTTGTTGTTGTTCTTAATGAATTTTCCAAAATCAAAGCAATGGTTGTGGAACACGGCTCAAAAACACCGCTTTTTCTGCAACTTTGGTGCAACATGGAAAAATCAGCTTGAAGTGGGCTGTTTAGCTACTTGAAAATATTCTCAAGGAAAATTATGTGAGAAATGCAGTCATCTTCTGTGACTGACGCTCACTTTCACCTTATGTCATAGCTCACAGAAAGAAATCATCACCATCACTTCAGGCATTTCAAGCTGAAATAGAAGGACTGGTTGAGAGTTGAGGTAAGTTCTGCTCTAGTAGAGCATCAGGAAAATACAGTAAATGACCCCAGGGAGGATTTTCTTTCTGGTCCCCAGTTAAAGCAACAACCACTAACCATCTGCCTAATAACTTTCACTCCTCATTCAATAACCTCTGTGCCAACAGGGAGTATTGTGAATAACTCATCATGCAAATTACCTGGACACAGTTACAAATATTCCAGTAATAATCACCACAAGATCTCCTGCTGTCTTGCTGTGCTCAGGTATTTCACTGTTGACTCTGGTCCACACCCGTAATTGCTCACTCTAACCCGAATGAAGTAGGAGAATTACTGCTGCTCCTGATGGATGGCAGATTGCAAGCATGTGCTGTGAAAACATMATTTCTTTGTGATAAACCTTCTCAGATTCCTTTCATAGTATCCAAGCCTTGCCACTTGTTAAATACTATCAGTCAGGACACCCTTAGGTGCTTTAAATCTGTACTGGTATGGTAAGAGCAGTTTTCTGTCGTCTGGTCAAGTCCAAGCTCAGCCAGAAAGGCCCTGAGTGACATTCTGAGTTGGCGTTCTTTCATGTTCTCTCAGAAATTCAAACATTCTACATTAAAACAGACAGAGCATACATAAAGTATACACAATGGAGTTCGGGRGGCGGTTAGGGCACGAAGTAATAGTCTTTAAATCACAGGAAGGGAGGCTCAGATCAGGTGTACAGGCCTGTTTTCCAGCAGGGGATAATGAAGCACTGGAGTGGAGCACTGGGGGATGGTGTGGGACCTCGAACCCTGGACATCCTTGAGGGCAGGTCATGAAAACAGTCACGAGAGACATTTGCCTGCAGTCAATTCTCCTCCTGAACACGCGCCCCAGCCCCATCACCTGTCTGTGGTACCACAGTGACACAGAGGGAATAGTCTTGCTCCTCTAATTTAAAATAAGATTTATTTGTCTTTTGACAACAGCACTTACGGAAGATGCAGAAACTCTTTCTCTTTCTAAGTGCAGCTGRGGTTATTTTACAAGGACAACTTTCCAATCAAAAAAGAGGCAGAGCTAAACTATTTCTCTGCCAACTCCACCCTCCATAGGTATATGCCAATCTTTCTTTGGACTTTGTCCCTGAATTGGAAAGGTAACCAGAAAGCATCAGATAAGAAACTGGACACATGAAAATAGTCAAACAAAACCTGAAGGACTTTGACAATAAACACACATGGAGTGAAGACACTTTCACACAGATTCCCTGCTTCAGCGTGTAAGAGGACCTACAGCAGGCATTTCATTTAGGCAAACAAAATACGACACTGAGATCTTTATGGCAATCTCTAGCCACTCTCTCTGGTACTTTTTGTACCACATACATGCCACAAGCTTACAGAAGTGTCATCTTTTGGGCACCATRCAAACATGAGACGAGTGCAGGAACACCCTGAATGTTAATGTAATACAAACAGAGATAAGGGAAGAGGAGCAACAGTGAAATGCAAATGCGCTCTGATGACCAGAAAAATCCTGACTTGCTTCCTAGAGAAGCTGTGGTGGTACCTGGACCAAAGAGGCCTACTGGAGCAGAGTTCAACATASTGTTAGCCAAAATACGTTGGCTAAATAAATCGAGTAAGAATGCCATCAACATGACAAAGCAAAAGACATCCAGAGAAGGACAACTAAAAGACTCAGTGTACTCATGCCACTGCAAAAGGCCACTTAAACAAACAGAACTTAAAACAGTTCAGCTGTTTTAGCTTGTTAGATAATTCACAGAACAGTGTTGTGCCAGCACAGCAAGGCCTGCCCAGGGCCTGAGAGTCATCCCAGGTCCGTCCCCTCACMAAAACACCTCTCCTGGCAAAGCTGGATGGGAGATGCAGTGGTGCAGGTGGAAGAGTGCTCAGCTGCCTCAGCCTATGTCCCTTGGAGGTGCCCCCAGCACAGCAGCCACATGTGAAAAACAGGCACCCACAGCCATTTACATCAGGTTCCTTCAACAGACTCAATGCACTCCTAAATCAGTCTGTAACCACAGCCTCCTCTGCATTTACCACTAAACTGAATACAGTCGGTGTCAGATCCGTCCTTCCTCTCTCTCGCTCAATCATCTCCATGCACACAGACACACTAAAAATATGTGCAATTCGGTGTTTGTTCAGTGTAATTGCTCGAGTTCCACTTTCTAGTAATATTCCCCAAGGCTGTTTGCTCTTCTTAAGGTCAAAATACAGACCTCCACTCTGGTCAGTTCAGAAAGGGTAGAGCTACTGCTCTTCATCCAGCTAAGCAATTTGACTAAATTTGCACATTGCAAAACCCAGGTACATTCACAATTGTAGCAGTAACACACAGGGAAAATGGTGGCTCAGCTGGAAACTCTCTCAGCTCTCAGTGTCAGAGAGTAACACTTCTTGGACCTGTGAAAGGAATTATTATTTCTTTGAAGATATATATCTCTTACCACTTTGATACCAGGCTGCAATTGCTACTCAAGTATGCAAATCTGAGGAAGCCACCAAAATAAGYGTTAAAAATGTCCCTGGGAACAAAAGTACTGTTTGTACAAACCCTCACATCCTTCTCCCACCTTGCAAGCAAAGGCTGCTCTAGCAGCTGGTAAGATGAGGCTCTCCTGGTGAGGTGGGAGCAGAAACACCACGGCTTATCGTTACGCACTGTCTCCAGTGTTTCGCCGAGTTAGGAAAGGACAGGACACCAAGCACATTCCATGGCACTCTGCCAAGCAGGGGCCCAAAGGGTAAACAGAAAGTAATGTGCAGGATGCAAAAGCCTCTCTAAAAAAAATTAAAAAGGGGCACCAGATGGTCACTGAAATGATCCACAATAGGGGAATGAGAACGAACATTTCAGGTCCTGCTCTAACACCTTATCAAAACTATAAGGATCTGTGTCTTAGGAGCAGGCTGCATTCTGGGAGAACCATGTCAGGCTGAGATTTTGCAAATAATCCATCTCCTCCACAGTCAGCAGTGGAGTCACAACCTCAGCGCCCAGCTGTCCCATTCCTTCCAGCAGTACAGTTGAGCATAATCACCCCAGTAATTTTTTTTTCCTGATTAAACTGACTTCCAGTGCCATTACAGTAAATTACCACAAGCAGGTTTTGTTCGTTTGCTTTTTAACTGCGGACTCCTGTAACACAGCGTGCAAGCCCTAACGAAGGCATTTGTGCGCCAATGAGGGTCGATACCGCAGCTTAACAGAGAGCAGCTTTGTACAGGGAGAACAAGGCTACTGCAGTGTGCTCTAGGGCTTTTGCTTCCTATGGCCAGTGCCGGATCTCTGTTCCCTGTTAATGAACAGCTGCTGTTCATTCAGCCATCGAGGTGGTCTGGTGGGACAGGCCGCTGTGGGACATTTCAGAGGCGACGCACCGCAAGCAAAGCCCCTCCACTTAYCTGAATGCTTGGCCTGAACAATGCCAAGCCATCCATGCATGACACGAAACTCGGGAAGTCATACAGTATCCTTTAGGCTTCATGCTTCTTGGTTCAAAGGCAGAGTGGGCAAGCAAAGGGCTCTGCTTCTCAGAGAAATAAGCTCTCTCAGAGCCAAGAGGCAGCCATTAAAAAGCTGTGTCCCTTCAGCCGGGGATTCCAGAAGAGCTTTTGGGCTATTATGAGGTCTTCTCATCTGGTAGGACACATGAGAAACCACTCTCCCATACAAGCTAATGTTCCAGTGATTTTCATTTAGCCTCAACACACTCTTAGTTACTTAATAGAAATACATTTCTAAAATTTGAACACTGAAGTGAAATTTCAAATGCTAGAAATTTCCATCCTCCTGTTCTTGAGTTTCTCTAGAGAAGCAAGCATTTGTTCTTTGAGAGGTCACAGGCTAAAGCCTTGGCAGCTTCTGTAAGGGACCACACACTGATATAAAAGGAAGGAGCTTGGGTACAGTGAGGCACAGCAGAGACTACCTGGGGTTCACTCTGCAAAACCAAGTCCAGAAAACCTGGTACAAGAAAAATCTTTTCCTCTTCAGCTTTCTGGAGAGGAACCAAAGCTTATCAAGCTTTGTCTACCATGATTTTCTACTATTTTAAACACCATATCATGCAGTTTTTTGAGGAGGTATGAAAATAGTATATTAACTGCAGTCTGCTCTTAATTGTTTTTCCTAAGCTAAAATAACTCAAAGAAAAAAAAAAAAACACATGCTGAAATAAGAGTCCAGGCACATGCACTAGTTTACTGGAAACCTGCTTAAACACACAGCTTCAATTAAAAGGGTATAGCTCTTTTTTACACAAGCCTCAAAGGACAGCCTTGCCTAGGAAAGGTGATGGGGCCAGGGGGTTGAAGACCAGCCCAAGGAAAACCTGGCCATGTGATCACATAATTTTTTTGTGCTATCCTTTTCTTCCCAGCTAGCTGTCCATGCTATCTGGGAACCTGGCTGCTTCCCTAAGAACACGTGAAGAGTGAGCCATGCTCCCAGCCTGTGTGCTGCAACTTCACTGGCCTCATGACAGCCTCAGTCAACCTTCCCTTATCTTTTTTCTCTCCCCTTTGAAAAAGCAAATAAAACCTCCTGAGCCTCTCCAAAGCCAGTTGCCAAGCAGAAATGAGGCAGAAACCCCAAACAGAGACATTGCCACAAACTAGATTATTTACAGGCTCAGGAGGAAGAAATGCAAATACATACATGGCAATTGCTCTACCCCTTTAGTTTCTATTTTCTCACCTTTTTGTTTTGGCACAAGAAATAGCCAGCATGTGACAGTAAGGTCAGGGTATCTCTGGTTACAGCAGTGCCTAAGAAGCGTTGTTCTAGTAAAACGACACCATGTACAAGACACATTATATAAAAAGAGAAGGAGGCACAGGCATGGGATATGAAGCACTCCAGACACTCCACACACTAGCCTTAAATGATGAGACCATTGCTAAGAGGGTCTTGCCGAAAAAGCAGAATATTAGCCCACTCTAAACTTGGCTCTGCCATGGCAAAACAATTAGGGATAGCTGGAGAGGCAGTCCCACTGCTCCAAGCTGCCAAGCTCATGCAGCCTGGGTCCTTAGGCAGAGCTGATCTCTCATGCTGTGTTGCAGGGTGCTCACACACGTCACAGACCTCTAGATTGGGCAGATAATGTGAACAAAACTAGGCAGCACTGACAACATCAGCCACAGGGTAGGGGCAGAGTGAGCCGGATGTCCTCTCCCAAAAGTTTGTGAGGCAGCCGCTCCCCCTGCTCTGCACAGAATTTTTTCCAGTGCAATACAACAAACAACTGCTTTGGGTTTTGCAGATGTCTGTACAAGATCTCCCATCCTCAGAGTGTCACTTTCTCCTCTTTTCTGTTTGGTTTGAATTCTCAAACTACTGATTTTCACCTGGTTCCAAAGAAGTAGTGAAAAAATCAGTGTAGGTTGGGCAAACGTAGCGGAGACTCCCCAGAAGGTTCATAAACCTTTCACTAAGTTGGCCAGAGCTTCAATTTTCTACCAAAGTGCCTGAAAACAACTTGACTGCTTTCCCATTTCATTAGGAGGCTGTTGCACAGCTCTTACACTGATATTGCAGCAAGGACCTTTTGAAGCTACTGATTGGCATGCCTTTTCTGTTTATTTTCCTATAAAATAGAATCATATGCACTAAGCTTTCTAAAAGGCAACTGTACCGGCACTCAGCCACAGAGGAAAGTGCTGCAAAAGCCCCTGATGCTTTTACTTCACAATAAATTCAGACAGCTTTGTTTACAAATGGGACTGACCTTTCGTTTAACTAACTTTTTAAGGAAAATCTGGGAAAATTTATTAGTCCACTGAGTCAAATACATTCTCTGAGCAACAAACAGGCCTCTGATCCCTTTTACCTACATCCAGACATTTCAAAAGTGGTTTTGAAAAGTAGACATTTTCCAGTTTTCATTTAGTGGAGGCTTGTCATGGTTAATACACCAATCCTGTTCCCATTAAAATTAACCACATCCCCACTAATATCACTAGGAGGAAGAGTAAAAAGCAGTGCTCAAAACGATGTGCTCCTACCAAAAATCTCAATGCTTTTTTCACAACTTAGATTCTCCCATGTCCCACAAATCATGTTTCCATAGCATCACCACAGTAACGAAGTGCAAGACTTTACCGAAACCTCTCCAAAAATCCCAATTTGCCTTTTCCCCCCCCTTTTAATTCAAGCTTTGAACTATACTTGTGCAAAAGACAAGATGTTGCATAGAGGTTATACAAACTGAGAGCCATCTTCATCAAATCCTATTTGCATTCCTGGAAGTGTTGAGAAGCATTTAATGGCAACTTTTTCCCAAAAGAAGAACTTAAGTGGCCCTAAGTTCACAGCCTCAGGGAAAGTTTGGCTGGTGAGAAGCAGGATGAGCTTCGGCAGCCACAGGGATTACAGCACTGGAGGAGAACATGAAGGAGAAAGTTTAATTCCTTTTTGTGACAGATTTCAGCAAAGGCTTGAACTTGTACCTCCTACATCACACCCGGGTGCTCTCCTATCATGATTAAGTTAATCGCTGTTTGTTTTCTCATTTTTCTTCTGACTTTCTACATCTTTAAGCATTGGTGAAGAGGGGAGCAGCTCCAGCCAGCAAGCTCACACAAGGAGGGGCTTTAGGTCTACATTCAGGTCCAGCTGAGTGTGGCTTGAAGCCAATTGCCCCTTCACCTCCCTCCCCAGCAGACAGGCTTTTATCTCCTGAAATCCCCCCTCCTCAGGTTTCTTCCCAGCATCATTTACAAAAACCTCTCCTTTTGCTTTGATGAAGAATGAAAAGCAGACGTGCCAATCCTCACTTTTTCATGATGAAACCTTCCATCAGCATTTCCTGCCAATCCCAACTGTTGCCTTATTAACACACATGTATTTCAAGGGTACAGACTTCCTTACCAGTAGTGGAAATTTAGATGGGAATTGTGGAGCAAGGACACAACATGCAACACAATGAGAATCTAGATAAGGAGAAAATTTGGGCTATCAAGATTTGTACAAATGTGTTTCTATAGTATTGATGCTAATTTCTGCAGAAGAGAAAGTATTCCAAAAAATGAAATTGTCCTGAAAGAAACAACAAATGGAAAACGTGAAAAAAGGAGATAAAATGAAGAGATTTCTAAAAGAAAGGGACCTTTAAAATACAATGATGCGGCAGGCTATAGTGAATTTAAATACCAGCCTGCAATAAACTCCACGTAACATGATCCCTGAACACAGCCCAGCTCTTAGGGAGGTTTCAGCTACACTTTCCAGGCATATCTCTTCGACCTTGTCTCTGTCACATAAACGAACTGAAATGAACATATGTTTTTAAGTTTGTTTCTAAAATAACCAGACCGAAGCAGAAATACTGCACTGCCCACACTAAGTCTCCCCCCACCTTCCTCAGGGGAGAGAGCAGAGAAAAACCATGCGTGTTAGTCACATCAGATGAAGTGCTACGGTGACGAAGATTTATACAAAACAGAGGCAGAAAAAAGCCTGTCAGGTCCCAGCTGCGGGTGAGCAATGAGCTGTGAGACCAGGAGGTGACTTTGTGCCAAGGCCTGCTCGCCTCCAGCCTCGATGGGCTCCCCAAAGTGCACATCAGCCCTGCAAGTGTGCAGGAAATCAGCAGGCACATTGCAGGGACATGTCAGCCTTCTGCAACATGCAGAGCTCRGGGTGTGCACCAAGAGCACCCTGGAAATGCATTGGGCAGCAGGGGGAGGTATTGCTGCCCCAGCCTCTGCTGCCCTGTCACAGACAGAGGTAGACCACATCCAAGGGACTATAGGTACCAAGGAGATGCTTTTGTCCTTCAGAGGATGCTACTACAACAGCCCAAGAGGTGCCCTGAYAGGCTCATATCTAAAGATCAAGGACCTCGGAGTTTTAATCATAGTAACAACTGGAAGGAATTACCCCTGGTATCAATAAAGGCTGGTGGAAGAAGGGATTTGGAGCAGCCCTCACGAGGACCTCGGCGTGCTGGAGAATGAAAGGCTGGACATGACCCAGCAATGTGTGCTTACGACCCAGAAAGCCAAGTGTATCCTGGCCTCCATCAGAAGATTTATATTTCTTACATTACTGCAAGTACATCACTACCTATGAAAGCAAACTGTGTCTGCATCTACATCCACCTGTCTCCTTTCTACCCTAGACACTGAGCCCTGAAGATCCTTTTCCTGTCAAGGGCTGCTTGTTCCTTGAAATCTAGGCTGAATGCTCTCCATGGGAAAAAAAAGGACATTTTACACCCGTGTCTACAATAAGAGGGACTATATACCTGAAATGGAAGCTTGGTTTTTCATCAAATTCAAGAATTCAGACATATGGATTTTCTAATAATCAGTATTACACTCACAAAAGGTTTTTCTCATTACTCAGTTTGGAGACTTGATAGTTCTAAGGAAGGCTTGTCTGAAAGACACATCATTAAATTGCTGGAAGAACCCAAACCCTCCTGTCTAGAATGTCACTTAATSAGGATACAATTAAGATTTAAAATACTTTTGTAAATGAAGGAAGATAGGAAAAATGAATTTCCACTTTGGAACATTTTATTTGTTTTCTGCCCACAACAGTACTGTGCGTAACTAGTTGAATTGCTGTCACAGTATTGGCTCAGCATCAGCAGAGAACATAGAGCTATTTACTTTATAAGTGATTAAAAATTTCAGGATCTAGCACTTCAAAGGCACTTTGACTACAATGGAAAAAATTTACTTTGTAAAATCTTAGAAAGATCAAATAGGCAATGTCTCTTTAATTGGCATAAAAACATTTAATAAAAGTTTTATGATACAATCCTGCCCTACAGCCACCATTAATCCCATATGGCTGTGAGAGATACTGAGCAGCCTACGAAAACTGGAAGAGAACGTTTTGTTTTGTTTCCCATCTATTAGTGTTTACTAAACCAATTAAAGGAGATTTAACAAATCATCTCAGAAAAAGAAGTTGCTGCAAGCTCCCCTTTCTTGTTATGACAGGCAGTCCCATGACTTATTCTGGGTTCTAACCCCAGCTCTGCCCCAACTGTTTCTCCAGTCTTATGCAAACAAGGAATTGTTCAATTTTTCTATTTCCTAATCCCAAACTGGATCACTACCATTTAATTTGCAGAGATGCTACACAATACCTCAGAGAGAGGAGCTTTAACATCATGCTGCCTCATTGCACAAGGTGATACAAGGCACAGAAAAGTGGTAGGGTAGAAGGATGGGACTTTCATAAAAGGTAGTTATCTGGGCATAAGCTTGAATAAACCTGACAATGAAGTTCCAAAAGCAAGGTGGTATGGAAGACAAGCAATAGGCTGGTAGAGCTTGGCAGAATATAATATGCATGTTTCACAATAAATCAGGAGATTTCTCAGTCTGCCAATGTACATGTGAACATCAACAATTCAGTGGTAATTTGGGAAAAGAAGAGCAGAAGATGAAACAAAGAATTTTTTTACCTTGGCTGCAAAGCAGACAAAAGAAATGACCATTGCAAATTGAGAGCCTATTGAGAGGAAAAGACCGCGTTGTGGTCTGCGTGCAGCGCCTTGGTACGAAACGTGGAATGAAAGTTGAACGCAGCTGTAAATCCCACCAGCCCTGACAAAACCTCTGCTCATAAAGCACAGGCACGCAAGTGGGGCTTCACATCCTTTGGCAGCACCACTCTGCTCCCACCAGCACTGCCCTCCTCCTGGGCTGCCAGCTCCASGATAAGGACTAACCCATGCAAAGACGAGCTTATCTGGCCCTTTAAAGCACTCTGGCACACTTCAAAAAGCATGCAGGTAGACTGAAATGCATCGATGGGATGTTTTAAAGCCCACTCTTCTAAATTCCCTGTTCCTTCAGACACAGAGCACTGCCCACTTGCAGGTGGCACCAGCAAACCCCACAATACCATCTGCTTTTAAAGCATCCACGGGAAATAGCTGCAAGCGAAGAAACCAGCAGGATGCTAGATTTTACCTGCAGGGTTCTCTTTACAAGCTAATAGTTTCCTCCTCGTGACGTTGGCTCCTGCCCAAGTGAGATGTAGTTCAAAGGAAGAGCTTCACCAGTAGGGACATGAGGCTGGAAATGCTGTAACCAAAGGTGACTTCGGGACCCTCATCTCCAAGCTTATGCTGCTTTCACCCTTTTGAACAGTAAAAGAAACTGCAAGTGCCTGTTCCCTGCCATTTCATCTTGCAACCATTTGACATGTGGTGTGCTATGGAAAAAYGATGCACGTTTTTCACGCTGTCGCAACTGCAAGAAGGTGCTGGTGCAGCCCTGTTGCAATTAGTCAGATGTGTCTGCTTCTTGCTGAAGGCAAGGAAAGAAACAACATGCCAATGAGGCTCCTAAAGCAGGTAACATGGAAAACAGCTGTTTATCCCGTGCAATGAGGTGAAATGATCATTCATCAGAGCTGAACTAAGAACTCCTGTACAGCCCTGAGATGGACCCAAGGGAGCTGTGTGGGGTTACATATCAAGTAAACACGGAGGTTGGCTGGAATAGTGGTGGTGTASTGAGGTGAACCCCTGACCAAGTTCTGCATTGGAAGGAGACAAGAGAAATCTCACATTTTTGGAACATGCTAAGAYCTGGTGATGAGTTTAACTCTGTCCCAAGATCCTGATTTGAAGTAAGGGAACCTCAGTGAGTCCCTCTCCCTAAATCAGGAGTTAAAAAACCCCCAAACCTCAAGCTTTTGAAACACCTTAATTGCATGATACAGGCAGTTATTTTCCCATGGTGGCTATCCCTCTYCTGAGAGAGGAAGAGAGATTACACAGAGGGAGCCACCACCACTGCTTCCTCTGGAAGCAAGAGGGGCTGTGAAGGCACAATCACCTCTTCTCAAGCTGCCCCTTCTGCCACTGCTTACTCAGCCCTGGGTGTGACACAGAGAGTATTTCCCACCAGCATCAGGTGGATGGCATGTTGGAAATCATTAAGATGGGGCTTAGATTTGCAGGATGCCAAAGGAAAGGGCTTTACATTGGACAGGATCAAATAGCAGGCCAGACTAACTAAGGTGAGATACGAGGACACTTACTCAGGGGCAAAGGTTAATGCCTCCCCACATGACGAGGGTCGGTATCTGAGGAATCTAGAGGCCACCATGCAGCTACTGACCTTTGTCCAGAGATCTGAGAGGCAGTGCTCACCAGCTCCTAGGTCGGGCATGTCCTGGATCAGAGACAGTCAGGAGGAAAAACTGAGACACTGTTGCTGGAAGAAAGTAAAAAATCAGTAAATAGAGAGTCAGGGGGAAAGAAGCTGGCTTCTGGCTCGATTTATTGCAAGCCCTGCTAACGCCAAACTCGAGCCTGAAGACATGGCCCAAAAGACAGCAGGCACATGACACAGTGCCTATGTAAATGACACCAGCAAAGCACTAGAGGATTACCTTTCCAAAAGATTAGGAGGATTACTTTTTCAAACTGAGCATCTCTTTCCCTTTCCCAACAATTTCTGATCCTCCAGAGGGTTTTTCAGCCCATGGGTAATGCTACCTGGACACTAATGGAGCAGATCAGCTCCTGAAGAGGACACCAAAATGAGAAAGGGCACATTTTAGGGGTTGTCCTGCTAATGCCAGCCCCTCTCCTGCTGTGCCGTAGGAAATATGGTGGTGGTGTATAAACAGCCTGGTTTGGTTCTCATGTTGTGAAATTTTGCTTCCTCCATCCTCCATCAGCTGTGCGAGCTCTCCCGTGTGGCTGCTGCTTCTGGTACAGCATCCACCTCGTTGACTCGCTCAACTGCTGCAATGCAAACCAGAGTGGGGTTAAACTGCTGGAGGAGCTCCCCATGGCACCCCTCAGCACCCATCACAAGGGCTGTGGCTGTGGCATTCCAGGGGATGCTGCAGTCCAGGGCTCTGCACTTGTTCCGAGGTGGCATGGGGACAGGGATGGACCAGGATCGCCTCTGCCAGGCAGGCCCCTGGGGAAGCCCCTGTGCCTCAGTGCAGGACAAGCACATCTCCACAGCCACTAGAGCRGTGGGAGGATAATCTGGAGCAGCTGCTGGAATTCCTCCTGTACCCCAGGAGCGATCAAAGTGCAGTGGCTTCACTTTTCCAATGTTACTAGGAACAATGGAACAGCATCAAGGATACATAGGAATTCCCCTTTTATCACAGCTGTAGCCACAGAGCATTTATAGGAAGCAGAAGGGATTAGTGACCCAGCCATCAAGCATTTTCCTAAATCTCTCCACAGGCAYAAGTGGTAGGCACATTTTCTTCCTGTCCTCATGCTCTCCTTAGGGATCCAGCAGAAATGCTGTACCAGTGCTGGAAAAGTGGGGCCAGATGAGGTCTTTGGAGGTCAGGTACTGCTCTGTGGGACTTGCAGTGAAGAGTTTCACTAAAAGTGTACATATATCATATTCCTGTCACTGCCGAGCTGTAAGTCTTGAAAGTTTGAAAGCAAACTTTTGTCTTTCAAAGAAGAATTTACCAAGAAGTCCTTAGCAGACATAAAAGTTGTTGAAATAAAAAAAAGCACATCACTYAAGGGTTTCATTGTTTGCCAAGTAGTTTATATGCACCAGTGGGAGCTAGGGAAAAAAAGGTGTTTGCTTAAAAACTGCTAAGAATGCCTATTATATCACACTTCCCAATAAAGCCCAGGCTGTTATCCTGGCAGTGATCAGCCTCATTGTGCAACAAACATCACCAGAGGAAAAAGATCACAAATGCTTCCATATGAGGAATCCCTTGGTCACTAAAGGAAAGAATCACGCAGGCAGTGTAAGGTACAACTCACCTCATCATGCATCCTCAAGAACTATACTGGGATGTATGTGATGATTATTGTGATAATCTGTGAATATAGAATAAATACATGCTACAACGATTTTTTTTTTCCAGAGAAGTGTTGTCCAGTTTAGCCTATATCATTTGTGGCAGAAGTAGCAAGAAGAAAAAAAAAAAGCAACCTCACTTCATGTATAGTCCCCCTACTAAACACTACACAGACCTTATTTCTTAGAGTTTAAAAGTGAAACTAGAAGTTTTCCTTTTTGTGTGTTAGTTTATTATAGTTAATGGCAAAATAGAAAATAAATATTAGTCTTGACACATACTATCAAAATCTCTAAGCTAAATAGTTGAAARTATATAAGTAGATATTCTACATGCAGGACAGACACATGCTATTTTATGTGAGTTATTAAAGGACTAGGCTGAAAATATGCAGACTTTAAGACCGTGTTTTAAGAAATTTTAACTAAAAACACATGCAGAGTATGCATTCTAGCAGATAATTACACAGAGTGGAGCACAACTCATAGAGAAAGTAGAAACTGTAGGAACATACATTTTTTATCTGACAAATACAAGTAGTATAAAAGTACWTTCAATTTTCCTTTTTAAAAAAGCTCATTTTTAGGCACTACAGGTCACCCACCTCTAGAATCTCACTAATCTAATCTACAATGTGTAAACACACCCAGACCGAGAAGATTCAAGAGAATACTATTTTTAACATATTCCCTTGTCCAAAACCAGTTAGGAAAAAAAAAARGGGGGGGGGGGGGCAACCCATGAATGTCCAAGAAAACATGAAACCTAGATGATAAGGCCAGTCCTTCTCAATCAATGACTCTTTCTCCTTCCTTCCAAGAACTGGGGAGTCTATATTTAAAGGCCTCACACATTTTCTCCTGTTCCCAGGATACTCAGCAATTTGAGATAAAATGAGTAAAAGGGTGACCTCTTTACTTTAAAAGATCGCTGCCGAGTTTTGCTCAGGTAAGGAGGCCGTTAAGTACTTTCTTTACCTGAGATTTCTGCAAGTTTTTAAGAGTAAGAATCCTCAGATGTCTGACCTACTTTTTCTGCAGAATCTTAGATCTAATTTTTCTTTATTTTTTTTAATCTATTTTATTTTTGTGTGGATTCAGGGGGTGGGGAACAGAATACTTGTAAGTATAAGATGCTGCTTTTCAAATCCCTGCTCTTTACTTGTCTGAGATGACTAATGCAACTCCAAAACTCTGTGCCATCAATACATGAATCACAAACCTGCCTTAGTTGCTTCTGAAGGTGTTTTTGCAGTGCTTTAAGATCTTCGCTAGAGAAGGCAAACTTGTGTTGATAGGATGGCAACACTCATTACTTGCTAGTCAGGCCAGGCTGAAACTTCATTGTTTTTGTTTCCTRGAGAAAGAACTGAGATCACATCTGCATTTTATAAAAGCTCCTGAATACTTACTGATCCACAACAACCAGCAGCCAATGCTTTGCCTCTAGAAACTCGCATTGTTTTGCAGTCAGAGTTGCTAGATACCGTGTCCTCGTAAAGTCTGGTTAAGTCATTTAAACTCTGAAATTGAGAACTGCACTCCCCTGAATAGCTAACAGAAGTTGTTACTACCAAGAATTACATGTGACAGGCTCCAGGCTCCGTCATTCGGCTTCCTTTGTTCTTTAAAGGATACTCATTATCAGCTGAAAACCTGCTAGTATTTCTAGCTTCTATGAAATAAGGGTCTTTTGAGTTACTAAATCAGATGTAAAGGGGGAAAAATGCATTTTCCTATCTGTTTCCTGGGGCTTAATATAAAATCTGCAAAGGCATTAGAAGAGCAGGGTAGGGAGCTAGAGTAGCTATGGGACTAAAAAAAATCTCATGTGTAAAAAGTGTTCACACTATTTGCTGTCAGTTAAGGGTCAGGGGTGGGGAGAAGGACTTGTAAAACCCTCTGCCTCTCCAATTTCTCTGACAAGTGCAGTGGCTGAATTTTATAAGGACCAGTCTGCAGTGAAGCTGGAAGTGAGGTGATTTTGCCTGTTACCTCAACCCTGATGAGTGCTGGGGGCTCGTGTCTGTAGCAGGGCAGAGCACCTGGGGTGCCTGGTTTGCCCTGTGGGTGATGGACCATTTTGCCTGCCTGTTCCTAGAAGCACAAGCCCTTCTCCTGCCTAATCTCCCTGCTCTGTGAATTATGGCAAGTCCATCAGTCCTTCTTTCACAGTTGTTGTTGAAGGCTATCATGTATCAGGATCGTGTGCTCCTGCCCGAGAGGCTCTTTGCACCCTTGCACTTGTTCATCTCCCCAGCACAGGCACTGCAGACACAGCCATGCTTTGCTTAGCTGGGGATCGTGCACAGCTCAGGACACACATTGCTCCATTGCCAGAGCACATGAGCAAACTGGATGTGCTCCGAGCCCAAAGCAAATGAGCAAACTGTGCCTTAAAACTCACTGCTAGATGCTGGATTGGGAGGAATTACAGAAAAGTGGRTTGCCGGTTGGACTTGGAGTATAGAAGCTAAAGGATAGGAATCAGCCACTGGGTAGCAGAGCCTCTTTACGTGATGCTAGTATAGGACTGGAAATGAGGAGGTCTCTGAATGACCTCTGCCACACTAGATTCTTTTCCACTCACCCCATTTCCCTCTCCCTCCATGATTTTGCTTCTCTGTTGGAAATATGGTAGAAGGAGGGCTATAGTTCAGACACGCAGCTAGCATCAACTTGTCCTCCTACAAACACAGGGTGCTTGAACGTGGTTGGCATGGAGAGAGGAGATAGGAGCTTCTCCTGCAGCAAGAAAATGGTACTCAGTTACATGGGAATAGCARGGAGGCATGGAGGTGGTCACTGGGTTTCCTTCCTCCACATCACATGGAAATACCTGCACCTGCAGGTATCCACAGCTGGCAGTAACATGAGGACAGGGTCTAGCAGGATGAGCCTGCCCACAGTAACTACAGCAGGACTACAGTTTGTTTCAGCTTCCCCCTTTGAGATGAAACCCAGTCACCTTACAGCTGGCCCTTTGCATTGTGTTGTCCAGGTAAAGCCTCAGTCACACTCAGTCCCCCTCCCAAGGAGCATTTTACACACACCACACCCTACCTTGGTCCTGCAGGACATCCTAACTGTCTAGAAATTTTTGGGCTGGGATCAAGTTGGCTTGTCCTTAGTCCTGAACTTCTTGGAACATTCCTAAATGTGAAAGTGGTGATTTTTGCATCTTCACAGGAGACCCTGGAGRTATCTAACCAGTAATGCTAAAAGGATCTCTTGGAAGGGTATTCTCTAGGTAGGTTCCCAGCCCTAGTAGCCACTAACCCTTTCCCTAAATGCAAACTAGTGCTCACCTGTTGATTTCAAGAACCCTGCAGAGAAAACTGATCACGATGGATCCATTAACCCCTCTTGGAATTGCATAACCTGCTGAACTATTACCATGAAATAGTAGAAAGCCAAGTAGGGTATTAGAGGAGATAAAATAAGCTGCCAGGCAAAGACTATTATTATGGCTGAGGAATAATGTTCTCTGAGGGCTTAATTTCAAGTTGATCTAGGAAGACATAAAAGACTGTGCTCTTCCAAATCAAATGGGGAGAACTCAGCATAGGTATAGGACACGAAGCAGGTGGCTCAGGACAGGCTACATCTCTGCAGAGCAGTGTAAAAGCACAGCCCTGAGTGTTTTATGAGGAGAAGAAAAGACAGTAAGAGCCATGTGTTGACTTTCATAAAGGACATTGTCTCCTTCTGGGCTATCAGTGTTAGGAAATACATACATGTTTTCCACAATGGAGCAGAACCTGACAGTGAGCAACTCGAGCCCCTYCACTGTAATTTGGGACTCACACCAGGGCAGAGATACTACTCACCAGTCTGGGATTTCCTTCATTCCTTCCTTGAAACCCACGGTAGTGGATTTCGACCACTGGAACAGAGAGGCAGAAACTGTCCCAGGTTTTACACCTCTGTGGGAAAAGTCCCAAGACCTGACACCCCAAACCATGGGAAGCCGGTGCCCTGCTGCCGGCAGCTCCGGGTAGGGTGGGCCCGCGGGGGTTCCCTGGCTGGTAGGCAGCAACCCCCCGAAGCCGCCCAAAGTGCTGGTGGCCCACGGGCCCGCCTTGAGGTGTACAGGGAGCACCTTTACCCCGCGCGCAGCCCCGGCCGGAGTCCCGCGGGGGTCGCGGCGGGGCCGAGGCCGCGCGGGGCGGTGCGCGGGGAGCCGGTGGCCGCGGGGCCGGGGCGGGGCGCGGGGCGGTGCGCGGCGGGGCGCGGTGCAGGGCAGCCGCGGGCACACGTGGCTCGGCCCCCCAAAAAGGCGCTCCCCGGCGGCGGGAGCGGGCAGTTCGTCCCTCGCCCCGCAGAGCCGCCGCCGGTCCGCTCCGTCCAGCCATCGGTGGGTGCCGGTGCGCAGGGGCCGCCGTTGGCTGCGAAGCGGCGGCTCCCGCCCCCCGCGGAGTCAGCCCCGGGTCCGGGGCGGCCCTACCTGCCRGCACGATGAGCCTTACCGCCGAGAGCCACCGCATCCCGCTCAGCGACGGCAACAGCATCCCGCTATTGGGGCTGGGCACCTACGCCGACCCTCAGAAAGTAAGTCCGGGGGCGCCGGGCCGCCCCGCGCCGCTGGCGGAGGCAGGTGACGGCCGCCCCCGCTGCAGACCCCGAGCGCGGCTACCTCCCTCCTTCCCTCCCGTCCCGGTTGCTTCTCTGTTTGCTCATTTCCCCGCGGAAAGTTAAAGACCCGCTCTCCCGTGAGCAGCGCGGGCAGTGCGCGGCGCGCAGATGAGGAAAAGGGGGGAAGAAATAAAAAGAATTCCACCCAGCTCGCAGTGTGCTGCGGCTGCTGCTGTCGCCCACCGCCCCGCGCCGGTGGGCGCAAGGGAAGGGGCGCGGGGGAATCTGGAGTCGGGACGGTGCAGTGCAACCGGGTCGGGAAGGGATGGGACCCCCAGCGAGCGCCGGCTCCCCTGCGAGGCGACCGGGTGCCCTCGGCTTCCCCGAGACGGGAGGGACGGTGCCGCCAGGTCCCCTGGGTCGCCCCCTGCGCCGAACGTAGATGAGGGATTTCGGACCGTCTTGCGGCTGGCCCCGACACTTTCCAAGGAATGTTCCTGAAACAAAGACCCAAATTCCTGCATCCTGATTCCTGCGGCTCCCACAGCTGACAGCCAGCGGCCAAACCACTCTCAAATATTCTGCATCCTTCGATTTTGCGCCGGGCGGGCGGGCATCCCATCTGACCGTGCTGGTCGGCTGCACCGGTGGAGGCTGGGGAAGCACACCTGATGATGCTTTCCTCTGCGCGCCTGGGAGCGCAAAGGCAATTCAGTAGCCACTGCCTTTTAAAGCTCTCCTAAACAGACTGATCTTTCATCAGTTCTCTTTTTTGTTTGTTTGAAGAGTTGGAAAAGAGGCATCGTGGCCAGAATCCTTCTTGTGTAATAATATCAGGTGCGATGCAATATGTGTATATGACTCCACRTATCACAAGGTGTTTAAAACTACCTTTTTAAAGAAAAATCCTCATTAAAGGCATTTACCAACCACTAAATGTACTGTGGTGCATCAATAACAGTGTTGAATTTTCAATAAAAACTGCTGCAGGCAATGCATGAGTGATGCAGAAAAGGTGTAAGAAGTCCCCGGGACTGCAGATCTCACTGATCAACAGTGCTGCTTTATACGGGGAGAATCAGTAGGAAATAATGTCTTCAGAGGCTGGGCATCGTCCCCCACATCACTAGACTTTCTGGAGATATTTTCAGCTAGTGAATTCTTTGAATAATTGTTAGTGAAACAAAATTAAGGTCTCTAACAGGAGTTTGGATGTAACAAAGCAGAATGTTGCATAATTCAGTGTCAAAATAGCTCTGAGTGAACTTCAAGCATCTTTTTCCAGACGTGTGTATCATGCCCCCCAACTCCTGAGTTTCAATTTTTGCAGTAGTTTCAAGTTTAGAAAAATACAGCTGCGATCACAAGGGCTCCTACCTTCCTGCACTTCTCGCCTGCAGCCCGGACAAGCCATGGCCAAATACTGTGGCATCAGCCAAGGCTGAGGCAGGGAGCCCAGAGTGGCAAACAACCCGACGGAGATGAGGGGAGCTGGGTGGGATTCTCCTTCTGGAGGCAGCTTCTCGGTGGTGCTGTACTCTGCTAAGAATTCATTCTGCAGAAATTCAGCTGTCCCAAAATCAACAGAGCAACAGATCTGCTTCTTCTTTTCCCCTCATCCTGCAAAATCCTGACGCTTCCTTTGCCCTGCCGTGGTTCGAGGTGGACGGAGAGCCTTTGCATGGAGCTCAATGAGCCAAAGTGAATAATTTTTAGGTAGGGCTGTTTTCAGCCGAATCAGCCCCAGGAAGTGGCTTTTTGCTCTTCACATGTATGTCCTTTGTTTTCTGCTGACAGAAGGTGGGGAGGACAGGATGATGCAGGCAGGGCAGGCATTGCTAAGGCAACTCCAATTTAGAGGAATTGAAACTGCTGTGCAACTGTACCCTCAGTGGGGATGGGTGCACATATCCAACCACCCTTTCTCCTTCCCCCTGCGTTTGTAGGAGTTTGATTTTTCTGAGCTGTCTTTCTCTTTCTACATGATAAACATGTTAGAAAGTTATGGGTGGGAGGAGGAGCTGAGAAGAAGTAGAGAAAATAGCACTGATAAGGCAGTTGCCACAGTCTCATTTTCGCAGAAGACCAGGTGAAACAATGTGTGTTTATCTGGAGGAGCTGGGCTGCAGCTTTACGCTAGGATTAGGGCTCCTATTTGAGTCGAAGAACTTGCCACAGAGAGCAGCTGGGGAAACTGCAGCAGCAGCGTGGTACGGGATTTGTTGCAGAATTGTGCTGCTGGTTGGCCATGGGGCAGGACGTTTAAATAGGTCACGGCTTAAAATTTGCTGCATTTCAAAAAGGCTGCTTTGCTGATAAGAGAGTGGGGGGCGGGGGCTTCTGTCAACTCCTTGCTGTGGCAGCGGAGTGCTGCTTAGCTGGGACAAGCTGCTTTGCCGAGTGCTGACTTGTGCCTAGTGCAACTTCCAGCGGGATGCCTGGCGAGGTGTCTGTCCTGTTCCTCCTGCCTCAACAGCTGAAAGACTTTGTGGCAACCCAGGACCGTTTCAAGGTTTATCTTAAGGAGTGAGAATATAAACTAGCGCTGACACGTTTCCCTTAAAACGCTTAGCTGTAGCCGTTTGTGGCCAAATTGCTTAGGAAGCAGCATTTGAGCCACCCTTTCTCCAGCGGTGGGGGCAGGCAGCTGGTGGTAGCGACGGCTCRAGTCAGCCCCAGCACTCTATTTCTGCTCATGAGTCAGATCTCTGCAACTTCTAGTCATTTTGTGCTTTGATATAAAATACAGAGCCATTCATTTGTCAGATTATTCATCTTGTTCTTGGAGGCAGGTTTTTGGTTTTATGTKAGTTTGTTGTTTTGGTTATTCACCCTGGCACCTTCATGTCAGAGCAGCTTGTCCAAAACAAATCTGTTTTCTCAGTGTCGTGCTGTAGCCCAGTAGCTCGTAATGAGCCCGGAGTGTTCTTCCTGAAGTGCAGGAATGTGCTCGCTGGTTAAGCAAACCAGGCAGATCTAGTTAGCCACGGAGCARGGAAATCTGCCTCTCCGACAGTCAGTTACAAGAAAACAAAGGCAGGAGGCCAGCTTTCACGTTTCAGGCTTTGTCTGGATAAACTGAACAGCAGTGCCTTCAAAATTGAAATGTGTCAGCAGCTTGCCTTGCTCATCTTAAATAACTTAATTGTTCTCCCAAAGACGACTTCAGGAGATAAATCATGCTTCTCTGGTTGTGAAATACTCAATAAAAAATAAATCTATTGACGGAAATTCAGTCCCCTGTACAAGTTTATTGACTCAGTGTAGTACATCACTCAACTGGAGCAGAGCTGGACCACTCTGGAAAAGGTCTGTTTGATAATCAGTCTCATTTTAATTGAATGCTTTTTTCCCTCTAGATGTAAGAGAGCTTTTCTTCTGACTGGATAGAAGTCAGGATGACAATTCAGCTAATTCTTTGAGACTGAAAAATGCAGCGTTGGGGGTTTCTTTTTGCTTTACTCTCTTACCACAGCAAGAAAGTACAATGGCTATCAGCTCATCTGCTAACAGAAAGAAAGGAGTCTTCACGGGGTCATAAAATAACATTAGTCATAAATTTGGTTTATTTATCAAGAAAAGCACATAAAATAATTTTTGCAGTTTTAATTGGTGTTTCCTATAATTATTTTTAAAGGAATGCAATAATTGTATAACTATAAAGCTTAGTTTTCTTTAGGGGGCAGATTTCAGTGTGTTGAAGTTGGTTTTGCATTCTTCTTCACTCAAGGAAGGAAATGTGTGAGTTGTGTTAGATTCTTGCATACATAAAAAATTAGGCTTTTTTATCCTAGCAAGGATGGACTCAAGTGAAAAACTGGAAATCTCAGTCACTAACTCCTTCCCCTGTTCTCTTTTCCTTTTCCCAAATATTCCTTCTCCTCATGGGCTTGGGTGGGAACCACAGTGGGAACAGTGAATCAGGACTACGAATGCACTCCAGGCAGCTTTAAAATTTGAGGCCAATTCTACCTCTGCTTGGCTCTGTGGATCCTTCTGGCAAAGCCCCGCGTGTGCAGGAGCGGCTCTGCCAATGCTCCGGCAGATGCGCCATGTCCAGCTCCCCCTCCCTGAGGGCCCCCAAGCCKTTGACCCAATTCTTCAGGGTATTAAATAGATGGGGGGGAGGAGAGAGAGGGCAGCCCCACAGGGGAGGGTGCTAGAGGAAGACAGGCCCCTTGATGAGCCCATGGCATTGCCCTGTGCTATGGCAGAACCAAATCACCCCACCTCGGGCTCCCACCACCGCCCAGCCCTGATTCTTAGTTCCCAGCACAGACTGTTGAGTGGTACTGGTACCCATCTGGAAGCAGATGGGGTGTGGGGATGAACAGTCTTAGAGGGGAAAGGTGCTAAAAACACTCCTAAATCCTGGAAATCCTATGCCTCGTTAAAACTGCACTTATGCCTGCTTCACTTTATAACTCATCCCTGTCAACACAGCTAAGATCATCAGTCCAGTGTCTCCACATAAATACTCACTGTTTCCCTGGAAGGTCAAGGGGCCTTGGCCGCAGCTCCTCTCCTGCCTTCCTGTTTTGACTGAGGGAGCACAGGGCTTGGAGGGAAGGTTGTAGCAACCGCACTGTACACAGGCACTGCTGCTGAAACATTAGATTGGGCAAAGCGCTCAAGAATAGCACTGGGTGAGGGCTTTTGGCAAGTTGCGACTTAGCTAAAAATGAGGTTCTGAGGTAGCCAAATCCATTCACAAATTGGAAGCAGTTTTGTGGAATAGTTTCAGGCAAAACAAATGGCAAAGCATTTCATTTTGGGCACTGGCAGTACACGCTGAGGAATCAAAGAATTATTAAAGCACTTGGAGGTAGCTGTTGCCTTTCCCTGAATAGCCCGCTGGTAAGGGAATCCACATGGGCGGTGGGAAACCAGATTCAGTCCTCCTCTCAGCCTCTGGGGTTTAAATTCATATCACACAGCTCAGGGAAATAACGTGATCGTGGGGTATGTGATAGCTCGACAGAGGCAAGAAGAAACACGCACAGGCTGGAGCGGGAGGAGCACCTTCCCCATGGGAAAGCGCACTGCCCACCAGCCCCACAGCGTTGGATGCTGAAGAACTTGGTATGGCATCCAGCCAGGAGGAAGAGAGACCCATTTCCCCAAATCTTTAACTACCACAAAGTAACCCTTGTGAGTGCCCAGACAGTCTGGGTTTTGTTTAAGAAAAAATTGCTGGTTTGAATCACAGAGAGGAAGAGTTCATCCAGGGCTCCCATATCCAGTCTKAGTGACCAAGTGAAAAAAATCTGGTTTGAATAAGTAAAAACACTGTTTTGGCACCCTGAATTACTTTTTACACCCAAGCTAGAAGCTGAACAGAGTGACTTTTCGTTGTACAGGTCTAACAGCCTCTAGTGCTCTCATAGGATCATTTTTGCCAAAAAGTTCCTCTCACAAGGATGTGCATGCACAAACTATTTCAATCACTCTTAACGGTGCTGGCTGCACCCCTGCTGCAGGCTGCCTGCCTTCAGAGCTKCCATAAGCTACTGTTAAGTCAAAAGAGCTAATAAGTGATTTGTCCTCAGAATGGGATCTGGATCTCTGAGCTGCAGTGAGGGAGGCATTACACACAGTTTAATCCCCCATTCTCCTCCTGGCCGTCACCGGCTTCTGAAACACGATCGGCTGGGGACAGCAATGATTTCAGGTGACTTGTAAAGAAAGTTACCTGGCCTGACCCAAAGCTACAAAACGAATCGTATACTGGGAGTTCCAGTGAAAAGTGACACTTGAGATCTCTGCAGACGGTGTTGAGCTTAAAGGCTTCCACTTCTTGATCTCTTACCTATAAATTTCTCCTCCTCTGACTCAGACAACTGTCTTCCTCCTGAGGTAAACTTCGCTTCTGGATTCTTTCTTGAAAGAGATGAGAGAGGCAGTGACAAGAGCAGGAACTGCCCTAACATCCAAGTGTTCTTATAGCCTTATTTCCCATGACATGCTATTAAAATAAATATATAAAGAAAGTACCTCAGTCCTTTTAATGTAAATAATTACACATGAATATGTGTTTGAACTCAGCAAGCATTGAGTCTGAAGTTAGCTCTCTAATAAAGCAATCTTTGCGAACCTACATGAAATCACCATACATGTAGGCCAGGGAAATATTTCTTTCAGAGGTAAAATACTGGGAACCCGATTTGAACAGAGCAGGGGGAGTCAGCTGGGCTATTTGGTTACAGAGCCTCTTATTTATGCCCTGAACTTAAGAAGTGAAAAAAGTTCCTGAAACAAAATATATTTTTTTAAGTTTTTGGGCTATATTCCCCAACCAGCATTTCCAAAGGACATTGTGCACCTTTACAGTCCCTTTTGGTAGCCACCACAGAGTTTCTCAAGCCATTTGCTTTTCAAGCAGCAGTATTACCTCATGCAGTACTAGTTCTTCTTGTCTTCAGGGAGCGCTTTGGAGCAGCAGAGCCGCGGCTGGCTGACACGTAGCAACATGCGGTCTTTCAGGGTTGGGATTTCTGAGATGTTTCAGAGGGTAGCCTCATGTTCCCTTGGTCTCTGAGGATATCCTGAAACCATACGTCCAAGTGGAGATTTGTACACTTGAGTCAGGGGTGAAGGGAAGGAGATACATTACTGCAGCCCAGAAAGACAACTGTGCCTGATCTGCTGTGTGTCCTGGAGTGCTCCTTGCCTGCCTGTTAGTAAACTCAGCCTAGCCTCCACACTGAACAATATTTATCCTGAAACCAAATATCTGCAGCCAGACTGCTCACAAAGCCGTGACTCAGTTAGATTCATGCGAGAAGGGCTAAACCATACTGAGGTGATTCTGTTTGCACAGACTGCAGAAGGCATGCCTTCCCTTCGGTGGCTGGTATCCTGGTGTTGAGTGAGGCACCCATTGATTAATCTCTCAGGTTTTATTCCTTATTCCTCAACTCAGTTACTGGCAAGATCCAGTTGCAAAGAGCAGATAAACGCAGGATTTCTTGGTATTTGGTRCCCAGATACCTTGAGGAGGTGCAGCAGTGGGCATTAGCTTTTAGCAGGCAGCAGAACGTTATGGCTCTTGGGCAGGAGCTTGTGTGAGGATTAAAGAAACTGCAGTGATTGGGTTGCAATATTGCCTTAATCCATCCCTGCTGTTTGCTACAGGGAAAGCAAGTATGCCAGGGAATAAGTGGTGTCAAACATAAAAGAGTGCTGTCACAGATCAGACTTCTCATAACAAAGAGGTGAGGGTACAGAGTAGAAGGATACACTAAATCAAAAGGGTCTCAGACAAGTTCTGATTCCATCAATGACTTTTGCTAAAAACTTCATGTTGCATGACACATTTTAAAATTCCCTTTCTTATATGCTTTAGTGGCATGTTTACTACCTCTGAAAAGCAGCGCTGATTTATCTTGTGTTCTCCTTTTCTCTGCCATGCAACTTTCCTGTTCTGCCAGTCTTTCTCCACTTCTGTGTCTTCAACACTGCCTTCTTGGTGTTTAGCCTTGACCTCTCCTCCCCTGCTTGCAACCACCTCTTAATGCCTCAGTTCCTGCTAGCTCCCTGTAATCTTGTGTTACACAATGGAACATTTTTGGCTTGCATAAATGCAATATTGCATCTTTATCTCATTAAGAAAGGAAACCTAAGTCATGTAATTAGAAAAATCAGGTAATTAGAAAAGGTGCTTTTTTCGATGCTTTTTTCCCTGAAATTTGGCAGATTAAAAAACTCCTAGCTTTTGTGTAAGAACTGTACTTTAACCATTAATGTCAGATTTTAAACTTGGATTTGATAAAATTACTTACTGCTCTCTGTCAATCTGGAGGAAAGATTCTAGAATGCAACTTTCTTGAGGACACAAGTTTCGCTCTTATTACTTTGATTTGCACAAAACCCATGGTTCTAAGACATTTTTGAATTTGCAAAATGCTCTTTTACCTCCGTGTATCTTCTCTGCTGAAATCTCTGTGGTTCTTCATTTCTGTGAAACATGAAGCTTAATAGAAAACAAAATGATGGTATTACTAAACTCTACTTTGTTGTAATGGCTTCTGTTTCCAGTTGTGAACACAATTAGTGTCTAATCATGTGTAGCAGATTAAAACCTATGTTTACTGAAGTGGTCAACATGTAAAATTCCTAATGAGGACGGGTCCAGCCTTGTAGATGAGCGTGAAACTTTCTAGCTCTAAAGTTCATTAACCTATGGAGGACTTCCAAACAAAATGGACACAAAATTGCTAATCCTGGAAAATGGTGGATTTTTTAGTTTGCTCTGAGGAGCAGATTGTGCTCAGAAGGACTTCTTTGCTTCCACCCCCCCTCCCCCCCACCACCCAAGCATGGCTTAAAGTATAAGCCTTCAAAAATACCCCTCTTCCTAAAAAGATCGTACCTCTAACCTATGCTGACATCTCAGCTGCTGCGTGGAAACATTTTCAGACTGCTCAAGGACCAAGAGATGTGTCCCCCCGCGGAGCGAAGAACTTTTGCTAATGAATCCGTTGACAGCCGGATAATTGCCCGGCCTTGTGCAGTGATGCCTGTCTAATCCAAGCAGAGGAACTGGCTCTTGCAGCCAGCCTGGCACCACGTCATTTGGCTCCCAAACCTGGTACCAACACGTGCAGGCTTGGACACTGCAACAGCGCTCCAGAGGAAAACACTCCCGGAGCAAGGTGGCATTTAGGAGGTGACAGCCTTGTCTGGGAGTCGGGGTGGCTTCCGGACGATGGATATCAGGTGCCAACATGACCCACCAAACTACACATCTGCCTATGACACAGGGTAGAATTGTGTTTAGTCAGTCCAGATACAAATCTAATAGAGGGTTAATCCAGATAAGCTTTTAGGACAGTAGCACTACTCAAAAGCAGTCACAGGGATTCTTATTTGAAAAGTACTCAAACAGAGAACAGACCTTTTCCGTTCCATAGCTGCATACTGCAGTGACAAGCACTAGCTGTTTCAATATACCCCTCTTCCAAAAACTACAAAGTTAGCTGTTACCAATGCAATAATACTAAGGCCGAATATTGACACCAAAAAAATAGTACTTTTTTTCTTCTCTTTTCTTATGGCTTTCTAAACAGGCTGGGGATTTTTTAAGCCTGCTCAAGAGCCACAGGGAAAGCCATCCTATCTAAATAAAAGTTAAGAAGATTGTTTTACAGAAGACGAGACAGGGAATCAGTGGCATTGTTCAAGAGGGGAAAAACTGTGAGTGAGTAATCGGAATTACCACAACTGAAAGATACGCTTTTTGGCAAGAACATTTAGAGCCCAATTTTCCAGGCAAAGCTCCATTTTTAAAATGTCCCTGACCGACTCCACACKTTAAATATGGCTGTGCACTCCCATGTGTCCCTGATTCCCTGCAGTTCTCCAAAAAACAGTGTAAGCATGTTCTTGCAGCTCATGTGGGAAGCTAACATCTGGATTGTCTCTTCTGTTGACTTAGGAGGCCAGATTTGTCAAAACTTGAAAGTACTGTGCAGAAAATGCCTCTCTAGGCTTCAAAGCCAACTTTTGTTGGTTCAGCTAACTAGGTGGTGGAATTCCCCAAGTTTTACATTTGCCTTTGCAAACACTTCTTCGAACTGGCGCCAGAAACCTCTCCCCTTTAACTCTAGGGAACGAAGCAGAGGAGCTACTGGCAACTTTTTCCTCTCTTTTATTGCACAAGCTGGTGCTTTATCTTCCTCTTGTACCTCACGCATCCCTGGGATCGCATTTCTTGTCTGAAGGGTATTTTGATAGCATCCACCCTTCCAAATAGATCCATGCTTTCCAGGGTTAGCCAGCCGGCTATTGTGTCCTCCAGCTCTTCAGGAAACTTTCCCTGTCCACCCCACTAGCACTGCGAGCATGGGAACCCAGGTGTGCACATCATTTGCTTGGTTTGCTTTAATCCCCCAGCTGCCAGCAGAGAGGCAAGGCAGCTCTTTAGCTTCAGCTTGCATTAATTGAATTTGCATCAAGTGAAAAGTTGCAGTGATCCTAAAACTGAGGATTCTGCAATCAAACGTTAAAAATAACTCCAGCACCCTCTGCCAGCTACAATAACAAGGCTTTCCTGAAGACAGCTTTGGCTAAATCCTAGAATAACAATGTCACAGGAATTCTAGAAATGCTAAATCTGCAGTTATGCAATCTAATTTCTGTTGTATGGACAAACCCCACGCTTCAGGCCACTGACAGAGCATCAGGTTAGAGGAGAAAGGCACCCCTTGTCCATGCTGATTCATGGTGTGACACAAGGCCACAAGTGTCACCATTCCTCTCATCTTCTCTGCACATGCATATTTGCCATCCTCCACTTTCCAAGGCAACACACTGCATGACATAAAGCAAAGTTCTGCGCCAGCAGAGCAGCTTGTGGCTCTCAGCTGTGTTCTCTGCCTCCATTCCCAGCTCTACCTGCTTTTGCAGAGAACCCTTTGCTGGGTTTTGCTTCCTGGATGGTGGCTGCCAGTGCTTCCGGGGGATGAAAGCCAGATTTTCCTGTGTACGAAAGAGAGGGATATGCTGGCGGTTGCATTTTCCAAGAAAGAGGTGTACAGTACAGCTTCTCTTTTACAAGATTAAACAATTCTAAGAATGTACCCTTGTGTGGCTCATATCCTTTGGCTTTGTAAACTCAACCTGTGCTTTCCTGCAGTGCCTTCAGTACACATGCTTTCTATGCTCTGTTCCTAACATCTTAAGCCAATCCTTTTTTCCAGTTTGTCCAGAAAACAGGCAAATGGAAATAAGCAATCGGACTTCTACAAACTTGCCTAAGAATCTGTGTGTGAGTGCCGAGCTCTGGTGAAGGAGGCTCTGAGCCCAGGAATGTACCTACTTTCTCCTTCCTGTATTTAGCTGACTAAGATTCCTAAACAGCGGCTCCACATCCTAAATTATAGGTTGGGACTGGAGCGCTTGGCCCACAACTTGGATCTCTTGTATAATTCTGCTGCAGCTAAACTCAGATTTTTCCAGGAGATGGCCCTGTGTCTCCTAACACTTCAAGCTTGTCCTCTTAGGATAGTAATTCCCAGCTGAGAGACAGGATAGCCCTGCACTAACCAGGTGAGATGCTCAGGACTAAGGTAAAGGGCTTCTTCCCTGAAGTGCTGTTTCCTCTGCCCTCATGTGCTGCTGACACTGGTGCAACTCTGTAAAGCTGCTCCTGTAAAACAGGGCAGAGCAGAATCTGGGAGCCTGAGTCAGACTGTTTTCCTTTACTGTATGCACTAATAAAGAATAAATGACAATAGTGATGTTAAGACATAAAAGCAGTGCCTATGATAGCTGTTCACCTGGGTTTGCAAGATCATAATCTACTGCTAACGTGTCCTGTTAGCTTTGTATTTGGAGATAACCACTTTAATCAGCTGGAAAGCCAATGGCAATTGCTGACCAGAAAAAGATCCTATAGAAAAAGCAAAAGAATTGGAGGGCAGCTGAAGTGTGACACTAAACAGCAGTAATAAGTCAGACAACTGCTAACACTTCTGAGTAAATACTGTTCTACTTGAGAGGGAAGAGAAAACTGATGGGCATGCCTGCACAAAAATATTCTCCTGTGGCTTGGTCGTACACAGTTGTGAACAAAACAGAAGCTGTACATTTGCTATGGTAGGGAGAATAGTTTTTGACAAAATGGGATGTTATGGAAGATGTCTGGAATAAACATTAAAAAATAAGAAAGTTTATGGTCTCAGAGGAAAAAGAGAGCAGACCCTTTCAGACAGATAGAACTGATGAAGCACATTGCTTTTTCAGACTCACAAAAAGTGGTAACTGGCCAGTTGGCTACTTCATCTATAGAGAAGGGGCCAAATTGCTACTTCCTTTATTTCAGTGAAGGTGCATATCTGAGTCTGCTCCCCCAGCCTTTCTGTTGGATTTATTTACCATGGAGCCTGAAGGAAAGAGATACTGGTTAAATCTGTCATGCATGATGGTAAATCAGCTGGTTTACAAGCTATTGATGGATAGAGGGAATAATTGTGTCTCTTGTTTCCTTAAACTTTATGATCTTAAAAATAACACAGATGCTCTTGAAGAAATTTATTAGTGATTGAGCAAGTCATTCTAGTCAACCAAGCAGTTCTTCTTTTATCATAAAACATGAGATAAATTTAATATGGTTCTTTGGCACAAATTAGTKACTGTCTGCAAAAGCACTGAAGATAAATATCTGACTTAGAGTGCACAAGTGGTTATAAAATTCCAGTTCTAAAACAAGTCCTTGATCAAAGTAGCATAGTTGTAGGGCACACTGATTAGAAGCTGAAACATGAATTATAGCTAAAGATCAAGCACACCTCTTATCTACACCTAAATAAAAAGTAATAAAGAAGCAAAGATTTGTCTTAGGGCCAAAGCTAAAGAGTCCTGAATTACTACAGACAAAGCAAAAAGGTTTATGGCATGGAGACATTTCCGTGCCTCATCTGGTATTTGTACTGCTCTAAACGTGAGCCCTGCTCATTTAGGAATGGCGCAAGAATAAAGGCCTGTGTGGAATRAGTAGGCAGCATAGGCAACTGCATTTTAGATTATGTACAACAGTGAGTATAACCTGCAGGAAGGAGGAAGAAGAGGTCTGGGGTTCTGAATAAAGGTGGTTGTTCCATCAGCTGCTGKGATCGAAGTGGTGCCAACCCATATACAGCATAGTCATACCACAAATTTCTATCTGCACTTAAATAAAATTTGTTTTTCAGTTGGTAACCTCTGATCTGGTCACTACTAAAGGCTAATTCCATGAAAGAAGACATTAAAACCCCTCAGACYGAGCAGCAAAGTAGATGGGAAAGATCCAGGTTTGTGCCCTCTCTGATGGAAAGATGGATGAGCAGTGGTGATCTGAGTAATCCAGCTTTAGTATGGTCTGTCAGGAAACAATGGAATAAGATACAACACCTAAGGCAACACTTCTAAAAAGTAGCAATACCACAACATGACTAGGCTGTGCAACTTGTCAGCACAGTTTACCACARTCCATTACTGCAGGATTTGGATGGATTAAATATGTGAAATGCCAGAAATGATAGTTTCTCCATTGGAATGAAAATAAACATGTGGTATAAAGTTTCCAGACTCACAGATGTCTCAGATCTTCAACTGGGACTGTTCAATAGAGGCAAAATTTTCCAAAAACTGTTCCCTAGATTGCTTTGCTTTTTTGTATGAAGCACCTTAGACCAGAATCTGTCAGAACTAATATACCTGATCAGATGAAATGAACTAGTGCAATAAAAACATATATATTTAATATAAGCCCATCTCCAGCCATTGGTAATCAAGACCTGATCCAAAAAAAAGCCACCCCAAGCCCCTAAAGAATAAGATTATTCCTTGAGATGGAAGAGTTTTTCATAAGATTATTTGTACAGATGGAAGTCCCATGTACAAAATTAAGAAATACACAGAGGTTCAGCTCTAACATAAGTCAACTGATTCAGCCAAAAGAAAATGCAGTAACTGCAAGCTTTCTCATTTCCCTCTATTCTACCCTCCTTCCAAGCCTGCAACTGTGCTGCTCCCTTACATGTGAGACTTTACTTTTCCTCCCCTATTCCTTCTGCTTTTCTTACTGACCCAATTGGCCGTGGTGACCGAGAAAAGACGCAGCTCAATAATCAACATTTCTTTATCTGATGGAGTTAAGTTTACAGCTTCAGGAAAGAATAGAGAGCTGTGTTCATGCAATCTCTCAAGAGTGTGAAGAGGGGAAATTCTAGTACCAGGTTCACACTCCATTTTTAGGCTCTTCAACAAATGGGAAAAAAATATTTAAATCTGTATTGTGGTAATTCATCACTGTCCTTTAAATGTTCTGCTTTCATATACTTGAATGGTAAAAGTCAAACAGGCTGAAGAAATCTAGGAGTCCCACCGTCTGAAAAATCAAGTTTCAGAGAGAAAACACTGATTGCACTTTCAGAAATATACTTGTCTTTCAGATAATTAATAATCACTTAGGCTTGAGCTCCCCAGACCTTTAAGCTGAGCCCCGTTGCTCTGTGCCAGTCAGCCTGAGCTTTGCAACTGTGTCTCCARCCTCACGCAGTTCATTGCTGGGACAGAGGCCTGAGGTTACTGTCATCAGTAACGGTGGGGTTGTAACGATGGTGTCAGAGCTTTCCTCCTGATGCCTCTCTCGAATCTTCTCCTGCAGGTTCAGGCAGGGACAAAGCAAAGAACATGTTGGAGGTTGTCACTGCTCCATGCCTCGCACTTCKGTAACACTGCCCCAAGTGAAAAGTGGCCATTGAGTGTGCCTGAAAGGCTGGTAGCTGCCATGGTCTTCATTACATCTGACTAACAACTAGGAAAGGGCCCTGCCAGGGGCCGAGCGTGCTTTTGGGAGGCTCCTACAATAAAAGCAGCAAGGCATTGAAACAAGTGTTTCGTTGTCTCCCTCAATTAAGCACACAGTATTGCATCATCACTGCTGTAAATACTTCAGAGTGCCAAATTGTGCCGTTTTGCTTCTCAGCCCTCATTCGGGTCTGTAATAAATCAGGGCATGTGTGAGGGCCTTCGCATTTTAAGTAACCTTTAGGCACTGCATGCTAGAGCAGAAAGTTCCCCCCAAGCCCAAACAGAAGTTGTTCCATTTATGTCCAATAGCAGCCAGCCAGGATGGGGCACTGTGAAGCAGAGCAAGCAGGCTGGAATATGGTCCCATTATCCCAGAATAATCTGTCAAGAGCCTACAGCTCTGGCACTGAAAGACAGAGGTTGACCCCCACATGTCTTCAGCAATCCAYAGACTTTTCTTCCATGAACACGGAAGGGAAGACCAATGTCCTTAATCATTGAAGCATCCTATAGCAGCTCTGAGTTTCACACCTTCTAGTTCAGCAGGTGGTGGATGAGGAGCTGTTTGTTTCATGACAAGCCATGGACAGCCAAGCCAGTGGCAGCTATAAAAGGACATCTAGGAGGGAGAGGAGGGAGAGCTATTGCTATGGTGAAAAGTGGTCGTTCCCAACAACACTTAGTGCCGGTCCTGGTTCTTGTCTTCCCTTGGCATCGGCAAAACCAACAAATTTTGCATTCCCTCTTCATACCATCTCATTTCCAGATGTCTCTGGCATCTGTTTTCTTCACAGGAGAAGCAGTGTGGCCCTGCACTTGCAGATAGCAAAATTCAACTCTTTGCATTCGTTGTTGACAGACAGCAGGCACAGMAGAGCAGTTTGACTTGCCCTACTTCAGTTTTTCTTAAAGTCAATCAGATGTCCCTGTTGCAGCAGAGCAACATCCATCAAAAGGGTGGGAGAACAGTGTTGCTGAGAGCCCTTGGCCACCACCACCTAGAGCTGCTCTTTCATTATACAAAGTGTAGGAACAAAAAGATCTTTTCGGTACAATTCCAGAGACCACACAAATAATTTCAGTAACCAGTTTTATGCTTTTTCACTTGGTTTGGCCTACATGTAATTTTGCTTGCCACATTGGCTAATGGAAAATATGACTGTTCTGAAAGACCAAGCTTACTCTGTATTTYGGCAATGATGAGTAAACATAAATGCAGCACTCRGTACAAAAATGTCACTTGGGCTTATTAGGAGGTTTCTTGGGCTCATGTTAAACTGAAGCAGTAAAATGTATATAAAYAGACACTAAAGCAACTACTGGTTCTTAACCATACAGTAAGGCAACTGTCCAGAACTGGGAATACTAGTAGATAGTCCTGTCCTATCACCCTTCAGACTGTGATACCACCAATGGTAAGTTGACTTGTGGAGAAAGAAGTCAAATCCAAATGCCTGCACTGCTGAAAGGTCTAAGATATTCAAACAGCAGGTGGTTGACCAGCTCTGCTCAACCAAAAAGTTATCTTCCACTTGAGTAAAGGATTTTATCAAATGGCTGTTGTAGGAAAGCCCTTGCTCTCTACGTAAGAAATTCTCAAATTATTTTCATATCAAATGCATTCAGTTCTACTTTCTGAGGACACCAGACACAGATCATTTTTTGCTTTGCTGCATTTTCCTGGTGTAATTCCACATTGTCAACAGTTTTGAGGAAAAGCATACGGCACTTTTTTATTTAGAAGTTGGAACATGGTGGTCTGGAGAGGTAAGGGATGGTCATGCAGGATGAATTACAACATGAATCTTGTGCATATCTCAGGGACTCTCTAGCACTGAAGGGGAGGTAAGCAGGAGGCTGGAACTACATTGTTTCTTTTCCTTCTCCCATCAGACTCCCAAAGGTTCCTGTCTGGAGGCGGTGAAGATTGCCATTGATGCTGGTTACCGCCACATCGACGGTGCCTTTGTCTACTTCAACGAGCATGAAGTGGGACAGGCAATCCGGGAGAAGATTGCTGAAGGGAAGATCAAGCGAGAAGACATATTTTACTGTGGCAAGGTGAKAAGCTGCACTCAGATTATTTACACTAAATTCAGGATTTCCGCAAATGGTCTTTCTTAAGAATGCTGGCAGTCAACATCTGGCATGCCTCCTTCCAGATCCAACATCCTTTATTTTTCTTTCCTAGCAATACCATAATGCCACAGATCTTTATGAACACTAGGTTTGCTGTTAGGCACAGGAATCACTGCTGTTCTCTGTTTAAATCTCTGATAGCAATGGGAACAATGTAACATCCATTCTACCTAGTACTGTAGGTACCTGCAAGTTCAGACCACTGCTGCACTCAGCTCAATGGGCTGTCTAAACTGTTACTGTGCCACAGGTTGTGTTGTCACACACACTGAGCCTGATCTGGACAATGATCCTGCAAATGAGTTATTTTTTGTTAGAGCAATTCTCTGTACAGGTTTGCCATGAGGTTGCACAATGAAAGGGGTGGCAGCAAGCACGTGCATGCCAGTCTGTGTATGGGAGAACAGCAAGTGCTTGCATTGGTACTACTGCCAGAAAATTACTCATCAAGCTACACCCTTAGTTACTGTATCACCTGTTATTAAAAAGTTCTAGGATGATGAATCAACTCACTTGGAGAGAAGATGTCATTACACTTCTGCTCTAGAGCAATGAGGCTGGAGTAATGCATGAGCTACTTAATACTTTAAAGTCTTAACTCCAGGAGTTGACTCTCTCCTAAAAGAACGAAGTCCCTTGTCCAATGAAGTGTTGGACAAAAGCTGTAACAGCTACAATTAATTATCCCAGGTAAAAGAGAGCTCATTGCACATCGCAGAATAAAGACTGATGGTGCCTGTCCAGTTTCCAAGGGAGTTTATGGCCTCAAATAGTCCTTTCTGTAGTGCTTCTTTGAACATATCAGCCTAATATTTTCCCTTTTTCCTTTCCCAAATAAGACGTAATCCACAATTACTCAACAGACTTGCAAATAAACACCACTGTTCCTAGAGTGAAAGATCCCATGGGATAGAAGGCCTGGCTTACTGTGAGCAATTTAGTTAAGTTCTATGATCTGGGAAAACTAAGCTTCATATTGGGTAGTTTGCAGACCAAGTGGATTTTCTGCAGCTATAGACCAACGTCAAAGTACAGCAATTTCCAATCTGTGAAATATGCAACTCTTTTCCAAGTGTCCTGCTTGGTCCTACTGGTAACAACCTTGCCATTCTGAGAAAAGCCTCACATTCTCAAATTTTCTGCCTTTATCAGGGGAGTTTCTCAGTCTCTCATATGCCAAATATGTTGATTTGGCTCAGTGCAAATATTCYGTTTCAGCTGTTTTATAGATTCATTACCGCAAATTATCAGTAATATTTCAAATAAAACTCACCAAGTTGTGCCAAAAGGTTAGAACCAGATGTCCTAACAATTTTGAGTATTTTGACTTTCCCAACTGCTTCCCCTGCAGCATTTTTTTTCCCCCATATCAACCTTTAGGTTCTCTGAAAGCACACCTCCAGGCAAAATTTCCGAATTTCCTTTTTTTATTAAGCCTTTCTGTATTCAGTTGCCTGATCCAATCACCAGATGATTTTCCTAGCTGATAATCACTACTTAAACGTTGAGTCATCTGCAAACCTGCAGATCCTGCGCGCCGCAGGGCTGCAACACACAGTACCACGAYAGCCAGTGCCTGTGGTCCCAGCCTGCCTTGTGTCTCAGATTTCTCTTATGTCACACGGATTTCTCTTACCGTTGTGTCCTGTTTGTGCTTGACTAAACTTCTGGTGCTCAGGGTAAGAGTCCATCACAGAATTTCTGTAGTCTTTAAAAGAGTTCAAAGGCAGAAGTAGAAAATATTCTGCAATTAATACAACCCATCGCAATCTAAGATTTTCACAGATTTCACTCAAAACTTTCACAGCAGCTCTGAACATCCCAGGAGCAGTGGGAATGGATGTCCCTTGCCTTATGAGCTTATGTATCTTTAGTTTTATGTTCCTCACAAACTTAGGTATCTTACAAACTAGAGGCAAATCTAAATCACCGGTAGATACCTCAGGCATTGATCAGTAACTGACTGATATGAGCAGTGGCGTCTTCTAGGAAACATGGTAGATACAGTAGACCATTCTTAGAAGCAGTTGGCAGAGCAGAAGTTAGTTATGCTTTTTGCCTTACTGACATCAGAAGTACTAGAAATTCCCAAGACCCTTCAGGCTCAAGCCCCTTGTGCAGATCTTTCCTTAAGCAGAGATGCAGCAGATGGAAGGCTGGTCCGTCAGCAGGGCTAACGAGAGCACCCCCGCTGAGTGGCAGCGTTACTGGAACAGTGACCTGGTGTGATCGCGCTGCATCTGCCAGTTGAAATCATCAGCACTTGCACTTGGCTCTCGCTGCTGGCTGGCTGATCAGGCAGAGCAGCTCAGCATCCAGAAATTTTAGAGGTTTTATATCAACTGCCAACATCTCACTTGGCTTATAAAGCAAGACCTTTTTGGTCTCCCCTTTCAWCCCAGGATATTTCTTTCATTAAACTAGAAGTAACATTTCCAGGAAATGTGGTGTCCTAAAATGCCAAAGCCAGCTGGCAGCTTTGACTGCTCAAACATCTACATGGGTTCTACTTAGGTAGATAATACAATAACTTGTACAAATCATGAAAACAGTTATGAAACTCTTAAGTTTCCATGGCATCRATGTATTGACATAGTACAAATGTTTGCTGTTTTAAAAAGCTGTTTCTTTAGACCATCTGCAGTTTTTTAAAGGGAAGTATATTCACTGGCAAGTGCTGAGCTCAATAGCACTAGGCTAGAAAGGGCACTTGGAAAAACTGCTTCTAATCAATACACCTCAGGTTACCAAATTTCCAAAACACAGTAACAAAAYGAACTGAAGGGTCTACAAAGTAATTTCCTTACTTAAATACAAGTTAGGCTAATTCTACATGTAAAATGCTTAAAAAACACATAGACCAAATGTTTTCAGTAAATCCAGTGAAACAACTTAAAACTCTTGAGAAGAGGACCTTGGTCCCTTTACTGCAGTACACCTCAGCCTCTTTCCACAGTTGCTGACCATAAACTCTTCACACCTTGCAGCCTACTGTTGGGGAAGGCCTAGTATGAATGCAGTGGCTGTCAGCTTTGGTGTTAGAACTGATTAGCTAATGACCATACCAGCAAACAGCAGATTTTTCCAGCCAACAAAAGTGACAAAAACCTCAACATGACTCCACATGTTAGTTTTGTAAGTTGGGGRAAAAAAATRAAGAAAAGAAAATAGCCCAACTGATTGTGTGCATTCAAACGGCACTTTAAATCTTCTATTGTGTGTTAATTCTGCTGCAGTTAAAATCGACAAAACTCAATCAGTTTACAAAGAGSTCTTGGTTACTAATTACCGTGCTATGGTTTTATTCTTGCAAGAGATTTAYATCAGCAGAGTTCAGTTAGAGATAGTGCTGAACACTCACCAACTGAGCACACTCCATGGCAACCTCGGGGCATAACCCTGAAAGGAAGCAGTTGGGATTAAAGAGGTAGAGAAGACTGCTTTAACTAGTCCCACCTGCACTACAGTGACTAAACACAAACACGTCTTCCCATGAGGACTGGGGAATAAATTAAAACTTCCCTAGGTCAGGCAGGCAGTCAGGCCCCACGACCAGAGGAGAAAACCAAAAGATTCTCTTTGTGCTAGGTGCTTGGCTGTTCAACAGCCAACTCACATGAAGCTTCTGCCTTCGAGCATAAAACTGACCACAGATTCCTTGTGGGAGCAAAGTTTTTCAGTRAAAGCATATGCTTGGAAAACAAAAGGAATCCGCCTAAGTTCATTGAGCAAGAATTTGCAATATACTTAGCTCACAAGAACCTGTGTTGTAATAAATAAACATGTCACGGCTTCATCTGGTCAAYGCTTCATCAGTCCTGGGCAAGAATTCCTGTCTTAACCTCTGCACCTGGCTCTGACAGAAGGCAAGGTAAGGCCMCTCACCTCTGCCTGCAGTGATTAGACCATGATGTCCTTGCACTGTGCATAAGAGGCTCTGTCAGAAGGACAAGGGGGAGTAGTGTGTGTTGGGGGGCTTCAGCTGGCTCACTGTTCCTCCTGGCACCCAGAAAATAGCCTGTGCTTGCCTCCTCAGCTGTGGAATACCTGCCACCCCCCAGAGCTGGTGCGTCCCACGCTGGAGAAAACCCTGAAGATCCTGCAGCTGGACTATGTTGACCTCTACATTATTGAGCTGCCAATGGCTTTCAAGGTAAAAGGAAAAACTGCTTGAAAAAAGTGCATGAACTCAGCTTGAACGGTCTCCATCTACAATATGCCTTGCAGCTTCCAGCCTATGTTGACAACAGCATTTTGSGCAGATAACATTTGATATATACTGCATGCATATATTTCTGTGCTCTACCCACCCTATAGGTATATATAAGAGAGGCTTATAGGTGGTGTGGGAACTGTACAGGAGAGGCTGTTGCTTGGAGTCTTTCTGCTGGAAGGACAGGTCTCCTAACCAGGGTTGAGCACTTCCTACTCTGAAGGATTACAATAGCTGAAGCAGCACCTGTGTCTGAATGCTCTCTGAGCCATGAGGAGGGAGTCACTGCAGGAAAGAGGTTATACAAAGCAGCAATAGGCCAGGGGCAAAGTTTGGAGGGAGAGAGGGAAAGGGAAAAAAGTCACGAAGTTGGTTTCCTTACGCTGTCCTCAATTAAAGCCACTGGGCAAATCGCGGTTATGATCTTAATCTCCACAACTGCAGTGSTCCTCTCAGACAGCTTCAGTAGATCATGACTGGTCCCAAACATGAGCTGTCCATCTCTCGTTCTCGAAGGTTAAAGTCTGATATTCACACTTCTGGTTCTGGGAAACTTGTAGGCAAAAGCTTCGAATGCAAGAAGCTCACACCAGAATTGCACACCTTCTTCTTTGCAACCAGCTCTTGCAACTCCACAAACTTTCTGTTTTCACAGATCTTTGTACCTTGCTTTACAATTTTTTTCTACAAGTAAGTGATATAAAGACAAATGAAATGAAAGAATGATATTCAAATCATTTAGGTGGTTTTGAACTAATTAAATCTTTCTTCTTAGAATAAGGTCAGGCAATTAGTGGACTAATTGTTTCTGAAAGAGGTTCKAGTTCTAAACTGGCCTCTTTTTGCAAGGAAGGTGGTTTCCTGATTATTAAATTTGCATTTTGCTACAGACTCCAAATTACCAGAACTATCAATAGGAAGCAATTTACCAATGAGGCTACCACGTTACACTTGCAGCCCCTTTTTTTCCCCTGAGGAAGCCTATCCTATTAAGACCTGTATAGGAGTAACCAGACTCTGATATTAAAATTTTATTTATACACTCACACGTACGGAATCCTTTTGGGTACATTTTTGAAAATTTCCCACCACTAGCAATTTCCTGTTTCCCTTTTCTTGTGTTTGTATTCTTTAGTAGTTCATTCTCCCACACAGTGAAGGTCATTGTCTCACAATATAAAGATATAGACATCTGGCTTTAAAGTAATTTACATCTGACTCCCCGAGGCTTGTATCAACAATCTTGAGCTGTTAAAGGAGTAGCAGACCTAGAGTTTCATTCATGTCTCTCGTGAGATAGAGAGAAAAAAATAAAGTCACTTTCTGCCTGAAAAATATACACTTTTCTGTGTCAAATACAAAAATAAAAAAAAACACATTCTTTTGTAGTGGTGACAGGTTTCCTTTCTTTGCTCCCTCTCTCACGAATACACCCATCCGGTCTGTGATGCTTGTCTGCGAACATTGGTGCTTCCCTGTCTCCCCAAAAGCCTTCTAGCAAAAGCAGCCTCTGCTTGGAACCAGTGAAGGACTTGAGACAGAACTTACAGTACCCCTCTGAAAACAGGAAGAAACATGCCCCTGTAGACCCCAGCCAGCAGTGCAAGTTATCACAGGGGCTTTTGCGCAAAGTAAGAGGAATATGGGTTCAGAGCGCACCACCTCTACCCTAGCAAGGCAGAYGACCAGCAGGAAGAGGTCTCCTCCAGGCCACCACATGCCCTCTGCCTGGTGAGCTCATACCCACAAGCAGGTTTTTTAGGGGAGTCTGCTCAGATGACTGATTCATCAGTAAGCAGGTACCTGTGCATAAAATGAGCTGCAAATCCCTCCCGATTGAGTTATTCTGTGATCTGACAGGAAAGCAGGTATTTCAGCCTTAYATTGAACAAGACTTACCTAAGTATCTTGTTATTTTAAAAGAATAACTCAGAGCAGTGGCCTCAGTATTTGACTTTCTATTGCCTTTGTGTTTATAGAACAGGCATTCACAGGTTGTTAAAATTGCTTTCTTGAGACAGACTGCTTGTCAAAACCATTTTATGAAAGAGATGGGGTGTGCAGACCTGTCTTCTTGCATCTCTGTTGCTGAGAAAATTATTATAATGGGAGCAAGACTTTCCCTCTTAGTGGTTAACAACTGCTGGGTTTTAAACTGCTGAGTAAGCTGCCTGGTATCTTTTGGAGTGCCTCCAGACTTTGAACATGACATAATAAGATGTGATCCCTGCATAGTGGCAGTGATTGTACAGTGTTGTCACAATAATTTCAGTGCTCATGTGGCAGCATGGTAGGAAGCCACCTTACATCCAGTGTAAAGCACGAGGCTAGCTCCAAGAGAACTGCAAGAGAAGACAACAGCATTTGTGGGAATAAATGATACGGTGTAGTTCATGAAAACCCAGAGCTAAAAAATACAACCAACTTCTGAAAGATCTTTTCAAAGACCCCATAACCACCACCCTGTCACCATTAAAACCCTGCCTTTCTCTCAGCACTTTAACCATTTGCAGGCAATTCTTCCATTCAGAAATTCCCCTGCATAAAAAGACAGCTTTGTAGAGAAAGTATTGCCTGGAGACTATTGAYCAGAGACAACTGTACTTCAACACCTTGCACAGTTCTCTGGAGGTAGGAGGAAGAGTTGGTCACTGTAGAAATCCACAATAATTCACACCACATCTCAGTCAAGAGAAGCTGATCTTCAAGCACCATTCATCCTGACTTGGTTCATTTTTTTAAAACACAAGTGATAGAAATAGAGGAAAATGGGAGGAGGATAAATTAGCTGATTAAATTGCTGTCTCTTGACTACTATTAAAAAAAAAAAGTTGAACAGATGTTAGTGAATTAGAAGCGGGACAGAGTAAAAAGGTCCTGAATTAAGACTCATTCCCTGGACTTAAACAAGTCCAACTGCTATATATTGAACTTGCAGTCCTTGGAAAGTGTGCTGGGGTACCACGGGATGAACAGTTTGTTCAAAAATATCATGGAGTGGTTTTGCAAATAAAGCTTCTCCACCTCACATTATGATGGCAAACAGTTTGCCTTCTAATAGGAAAAAAATGTACCCAACATCCACCTACCTCCTTTTAGTCAAGATATACTTTTTTCCAGCAAGACAGAGCAACCAAAGCAACAAGTTGTCTTTGTGGAATTCTCTGAGGAAAACCAGCACATTTGAAGGAGACAGGCTTATGCCTGTAACTCAGACCTTGGCCCTCTGAAATATGAGGCTGTGTTTTCTTTAGGCTCACTTTTCCTGTTAAATGCCTTGGATTTGAACCTGACTGAATTTGGAGGCAATGGTTACTGATCATATTAGTCACAGCTGCATGTTCCCAAGGAGTTACCACGTCAACATCTTGTACCCAGGCCTTTGAAATGTAGCGGTTTGAAGTCAGATCAAATGTCAAACATCACCGAAAGGTTTTTGTTAAAAGAAAAAACAAAACCCCAACAAAAACCAAAAGTGAAATTGTGACCAGACAAAAGGGAGGGAGGTGTTAATGCATTGCCTGCAACAGTAATGAAATGACCAGCAAATAAGGGAAAGCTGTGCTTGTGAGATACTAGCTCATAAACCATCTCTGAAGCCTGTAGGGTATAGAGATTGGGAGAAAGAGTTTCCAGTGCCCAAAGAAAGGTGGATAATGCACTTAAGAGGTTAGTTATGCCCATAGCCCTTTACTGCTACTAGCTCTTGGACCCTCCAGATGTTGGGAACTGGACTGAGCTGGTACTCTTCCCAGGTGCCTAGGACACAAGCAGGAGCAAGAGAAGGGCTAAGAAGAAAAGAAAATGCAGGCTGGTACTCTAACCCAGCCTTTTGGAAGGAGTTTGGATGCCATAACATAAAGGTCAAAAGTTTACTGAAAAACAAGGACATCCAGGAACTCCTGAGTGTACGCTCATGTGACAGTTCAGGAGTGTATCCAAGGATGACCTAGCAGTCGAGGATGTGGTAAGCCCAGCATGAATGACCTGCTGAACTTAGGGTGTTTCAGAAAGCTATTCAATCTTTTTTTTTGTTTACTAGCAGAAACAGAGTCTGTGAAAAAAATCTTTGCTCTAAGGAGTGAAAAATTTTTCTTCAAAGCACAAATGTGTGGTTTTACTTTTCAGCCTGGAGATGCACTCTACCCAAGAGATGAAAATGGAAAATTTATCTACCATGAGACAGACTTATGTGCCACTTGGGAGGTAAGCRAACACAACATCCATCCATGTATGCTTTAAACCCACAGATACTCATTCTCGTTTTTGCTTGTGGTTTTCATAAACATAGCTGGAGCATATTGCCAGGGTAAATGGATCGAGTTCTACTTGCTCCATGGCTAAATTTTACTTGTGTCCTTAAGCATGTTTCTTCTTGCTATAATTTAATTATTTTTATAACAAAGCATTGTTGAAATAYCCAACATCCACATTCCTTCTTTCAGAGAGAACACTCTACATTCACTACTTGAAACTCTTATCATTAGGTTTTTACCAATCCTTGCCCTTTATCAGATCTTTAGAGAAAGTTGGAGCCCTAAGAAGAGACTGAATCCTCTTAAAAAAACCCCAAAACCTAAGACCTTGCCATCACTTGTCTTTAGAACAAGTTCACTCACTTCTAAATTTACTTATCAGATGGGAACACAAGATTTTTCTGGTAAGAAAACTTGGAGGGAGGTAGCATTTGCCTGAAAGATTGCATCCTAAATTTGTTTGTGATGTGCTCTAGTCCTTTAGGCAGATGTCTCATTAAGCCTACTGTCACTTGGCTTCAGGATCTTGGGTGAGGCAGAAAGTGAGATTAGCAACCTACTCACATTTCTGCCTCGCAAAGCCATGGACACTCTTTAGTTCATGATCAGAGCTGCTCAGCTTTCCTTCTTCACCAGGTCTGATGAAATAGTATCACTAATTCTGCCCAGTTCACACCAAGAGAGATAAGAGGTGCTGCTATGTGCTCCACTTCAGCTTGCACTGTCCAGATCTGGATAGTCAYGTCCCAGTTTAGCTCTTCTTGAGGTACAGCAGATAAAGATGGAGAATGGTGAAATTCTGAATGAAAATTTGGGGTGGGAAAGAGCCTGGGGCAGGCCTGAGCTTTCTCTTGGCAGTTGAGCCATCCARGCTGGGTCTCGGGGGGAAGACGGACTTCCATATGAGCTGTTTATGTTATACTTGTCTTTGGCTGATGCAGTTCATTCCTCTCTTTCACAGGCTGGTTGCTCAAAAGTTGAAAGCAACAGCTCTTCCGACAGAGTTATGTTTTTACCTTTGAGCTGCTGCCTATCGTATAGCAGGCCACTCTCCTCAGCTAATGAGCCAGGAGAAATATAGGTGGTGGTGAGTGCCTGCAAATAGCAGCATCAATCTAAATTAAAGTGGCTCAACTCAACCCAGATAATTTCACTCTCTCAGTATGGTGCTAGCAGGCAAAAATTACTCCAGATGACTGTATTTGCTGACTTGTCACTGAGTGATATAAGGCATATGAGGCCAACTAGAGGTCATCAAACACGAAGTGCCRCTTACCTCCCTGCTTTCAGCTCCTGTGAGACAGAAAGAATAACAAAACCAGTAGGAGGGGCATCTAGCTCCACAGTGGGGTCTGCTCTGCCTCAAACAGTCACTGTTATTTGTGTGCAGAATTTCAGGGAGGAAAAGGGGAAGACCACAGCAAAGAACCCCCTTTCCCCTTAACAACCCAGCAGATGAAGCCAACAAAGACCAGGGAMCATATTCACATCCAGTGCTCATAAGGATGTCTCAGCTATTAGGATTTGTCTAGAGTGCAAAATAACTAGAATGCCTCTYTCCCACCAACCCACCCTTTTTTTTTTAATCTACTTTATACTGTACTGATGGTTTCTGTGCAGGTTTTGTGATGTGCTTTGCCAGATATTTAGAGGATTTCACTGGATAGAGACTTCATATGAAAAACTGTCTTACAATCAAAAGGAGTGAATTGACTTATCAGGAAAGCGATCTGTTTTGTTCACTTTTCCTTCTCCAGCTTTGAAGCACTGCTAAAGCAGCATAAAGTAAGCAAAACTCTTTGAAAGCAGATGCCTGGCACCTAAGCATCTATATCTCGGGTAAATCTTTCTGCTCTTCAGACAAATTCTACCCTCACAGGAGGTATAAGACATTAGGGTTGGTCTGGAAAGCAGGTCAACACAGGAACTGAGTTTGGATTGTCTGGACAACACCAGCCCTCATGCTAATAGAGCTGTTAGTTCTGCTGCAGCAAAGGGTTTTCTGCAGTCTCAAGGGTGGTCTATCTTCCACCTCTCTAAAACGCATGCTCCAAGGAATGAAGCCAACATGTGGGACTCCTCTTGTCTCTGCTTTCTTTGCAGGCTTTGGAGGCATGTAAAGATGCAGGCTTGGCAAAGTCTATTGGAGTATCCAATTTCAACCGCAGGCAACTGGAGATGATCATGAACAAGCCAGGACTTAAGTACAAACCCGTCAGCAACCAGGTATGACTGCAAGCCAAGGGCAGTGCCTGCCAYGGTGCCGCTGCCCTTTGGGGAACGCAAATGCACAGCCTAAGCTGCCATGTACAGAAAGGTGATGTGTGCTTTGCTGAAGATGCTGCCCTCCATACTTCCATTTCTAGCTTGAAAATATTACTCCTCCTGCCTAGGCTAAAGATCAACATTTGAAGACTCCGGAGCAATCACTTTCCTCAGTTTCTGCTCCAGCACTATAAAACCAGTGCCTCTGTGCCAAAGCTCCATAACAAGGTTGAATGCTGAGTCAGTGCAGATCTTAGATCTCTGCCACATACCTTACTTTAAGTCCAAAAATTCCCAAGACAAACCATTCAAAGCTAACCTGTACTCAATCAAGCCATGTCTACCTCAGCTGAGACCAACCTAACCCTAAGTCACAAGGATCCTGAGTTACTCTAAGCTTCTCAAGTTTAAAAGCCATCAGAAGCAACTCCTAAATTTCCTGTATTTGCTCTCTTGTACATTTCCTATAAGACATTCACAAGAATTAGAGAAAACTCTCAGTTAAAGGAGATCCCATTAAGTGACTGACCCAAGCTGCACAATCCCATAAGGATRATAGGTACATTGGAGTTAAATTACAGCAGCAGGGCTCTGAGAAGGCAACAAGTGGCAGCAACCCATCTGAGTGCCCAATACCTTTGGCAGGTCACGGCATTTCCTAGAAATCACTGGGAAGCTCTTCTGACGCCTCTGGCACAAACAAATATCCACATTAGCAGTGTCAGAGAAGAGGCCAGAGACCAACTGGGACCMACTTCCCACTCTCAGCATGTGCCTCAGAGGGCTGGAATTGTCATGGGGTGGGGCAGGGAGGCTGGCCRCAGCCTTTGGTTCTGTATTTGGCCTGGAAGGAGGAAATTCCAGCACCCTTCCCTGATATTAACATGCCCCGCGGATGCAAAAYGCAGTTGCTCTTTCTGGCATGCCCCTAAGACTGCACTGAGCATTGCTGATGCTTCCTGGGGTCGAGGGAAACCAGGCAAAAGATTAAGACCAGATTAGGGCAGCTGGCCAGCAAGCATAGATGTGCCAGATAGCTTCAGACTTGCCAGGTAGCAACTACTGCAAACAGCGGTTACTCTGTCACCTTTTAAACATCCTTTTCCCAGAGTCTGAGATCGCAGCCAGAAAATCCCTGCCTGTAAGGCCAACAGTATTTGCAATGTGGGAGGGCAGAGCTTGCAACAAGGTCGTAATTTCACCTTTTGCATATCCCCCCCTCACCTTTCTATCTGGGACATCTTACGCCAACACTTCCCTAAAAAACCACAGATTAGTCATCCTGAATGCGAGAGGCAGAGAAATGGAGAACTGACTCACATGAGATGGGTTGCCTTCTCAGTCTACTTGTCTAGTGAGCTTCCCTCAGCTCCATCACCCCCACTTATTACCAGCTTTCCACAGGAGGCCAGTAAAATTTCCCTGCAGCCAAATTATAGTTGCGGATGTTACTCCRCTGTCCACCAAAAAAAACCCCAAAACCTACAAACAAAACCAGTCACCCAGCAATGTACAAATAGAACGGTAACCACAGATTAAGCTTCCTTATTCCCTAATTTACATGTATCCTTTCCTGAAAACTTCACCTGGTCTGTAGCTGTCACAAATATTGGGATACCATCTGCTTCTGCAACTGGTCCTGTTGAATAATCATTCTTTCTGTGTTACTCTTGTAGGTCGAATGCCATCCATACTTCACCCAACCCAAACTCCTAGAATTTTGCAGACAACATGACATTGTTATTGTTGGGTACAGCCCATTGGGAACCTCAAGGGATGAATCATGGTAAATCCCCACATTACTTTCTAATAGAAGGACAATATCCAGGAAAATATAGTTCTCCACTGCTGGGTCTCTGTGCAAAATATCTTTGCCCCCAATTTTTAGAGTGGTTTTGAAYTTCAGTGTCTAAATATTACTGTTGTGAATGTAAACTTGCCATGCTCCTGCTGCATGCTGTCATCAAAGAATGCCAGGTATCTGCATAGGAGGTTCCTTTAAGTCTCCTCTAACAGAAGGCAAGTGTTTGTAACTGGGAATGTGTGAGGCTTAGGTGAGGAAGTAGAAACTAAGTTGACATTAGGACATCACATAGGAAGTTGCCTTTGACAGCCTGCCAACCTAAGAGCCAAAGCTTTTCTCCCATCTTTCACACTGCTTGTCAAAATGTGCAGTGTTCTGTCCACAAACAAGTAGATGCCCCTATATTTTGATATTAAAGATGAGGAGGTTTTTTGTTTTCTTTTTCTTCCCAATTTTCTTCCAGGGTAAATGTGTCCTCCCCTCCTTTGCTGAAGGATCCTGTGCTGAATGCCATTGGCGAAAAGTACAAGAAGACTGCTGCACAGATTGCTTTGCGTTTCAACGTCCAGCGAGGGGTGGTGGTCATCCCAAAAAGCTTCAATCCACAACGCATCAGGGAGAATTTCCAGGTAAATTCATGCTCCAGTAGTACGTGGATGAATCCACTTACATTGGCTTAGCCTCTATAGGAGGTAATTTTCCCATTTGTTTCTGTAGACATACACAAGACTTGACCAATGTCAAACTTTGCCATATCTGGTGCTTTTTGTCCCCACTACTTAATGGTAACATGATGTGACAATAATAGAGCAATGCATAGAGGAAATTTTGGTGTCTTTTAATCCTCTGGAGCAGCTGAAGTTCCAGGTGGTGGTGTGTCCCAGAGCACCCAGTACTGCAGTGAGCAGCACAAGCAAGATGAAGTAATTCCTTAGGTCAGCAGCCCGAGGTTGCAGGTGCTCAGGAAAGGCTGATTGTTCTGCCCAGTCTTCAGGTATGGGACAGCTTTGCTAGGGAAGGGTTGCTGCATACAAGTGTGACAGAAAGGTTCATAACCACACCACYGGAAAACATCTGGCTTGACCACCACCCACAAATAAAACGAAGAATTTGCTCCTGTGTCCCTTGCAGCACTCAAGACCCACACTCCTCCCAGTGTTCCCTGGAAACCTGTTGCTTTCACAGCTGATGGCTCAGTGTTGCCAGATTACCTTCCCCTTCTTGCAAAAAGGGTGTAGGCAAATGTGACTGGACTTATTCATGTCCTTGAGACTTTCCTGCAAATGCAAGCAAGCATGGGTTTGTGGGAGAGATATAGGGAAAAGGAGGGATTGTACTTCTGAAATCTGGAACATATGAAGGTTGATTGTGACAAGAAATGCTAACTCATTCCTAACATCTCCTTCCATTAGATCTTTGACTTCTCCCTCACTGAGAAAGAAATGAAAGAAATTGAAGCCCTGAACAAAAATGTTCGTTATGTGGAACTGTTAATGTAAGTACAGGCGGAATCCTAGATCCTCACAGAGCATCCCTATCTTCTCAGAGAATTAAAAAAAAACCAAAACCACATCCTTTTAATATTAACTTTTACATAAACTACCTTAATTTAAGGTAAGGCTTAAACATGAGAGGTATTTAATGCAGCCTGAATATGTTCCCAGACCCATTGCAAAAATAACTGTACAATACTTGCTTACAGCTCAGCTGCCCAAAGCCCACCTAGTAGAAAGTGACTGTATCTGGCTATTCCTTCTCCGCTCCATTTCCTTAAATTCTTTCAGCTGTGTGGTAATGATGGTCTCAGACATTGACAAGGCATATCATCATCCCTGTCTAGCAGGGTGGGTATCAGAGCTGAAATTCAAATAGGAGCACTTTCTTGTCTTTCCCTGCCATGTCACACTTTGCCTTCCAGTGCTCAGCAAGCCCTGTTGCTGCTCAGTACAACGGCTTATGGATTGTGAACCTAGTGTTCCAAGAGGGAACTTGTCATAAATTACCACATGGAAGGCTAAGAATTAAAAACACTGCTGCAAAAAACAACAGGGCTAATTCAGGGAGAGCTCTGCTGCTCCTCACTTCCTCATAAAACATGATACATCCGGGTGCCCACAAGCGGTCAGAATCTTTGTTTTGTCCTTTCCTCTGATGCTCTCTTCTACAGCAATCTACCTCCCTTACTGTTATGTTGAGTTGTACCTGCTGCTGAAGAAAACAGAAAAACACACAGTTGTTTGATTGCTAAACCGCTTTCTAATTATCTCTTCTGAGAACTAACAAGGCTTGATGTCTTGCTGCTTGTCATCTAAAGCTTACCACCCAATACAGCTTTGCTTCACCTGAAGGTTGTGTTATCTCAGAAGGCTCAGACTGACCCAACATCCCCTCTTCCAGAGGATGAGGCTGTTTGTTTTTCCTTCAGCTCAAAAGCATCTACACTTTATGGCCAAACTTTATGTTTTCCCCTTTTAAGGGCACTCAACATGTAGCAAAATGCTAGAGATTAACTTCTCTGCATTTCTCTTTTTACCTTGGGTTATCTGTGTCTTGCTAAACTGTAGAGTGAAATGAAAAGCATTGATAATAGCATCAAACAGCATCAATAGCACTCTAAAATGTTGACCATTGCTCAAAAGATACGGCAAAATATTGCAAAGAAACAAACCACTTACTGTGCTGCATAAATATGATAGAAAATACGCACTAAGTTAAAAGCATCATAATGGAATTCATCTTTTGCATTTAAGTTCAGCCAAGTGCTCTGAAGCTTTAGTTTCTTAAAACTTAAAATAGCCTTCCATCAATTAGCAGTACTTACTTCCAGAATGCTTCTCACAAATGGCCTAGGAGATTCTTAAGTGTGTCTTGGTATCTGAAAYAGTTTGGTTTTATATTGCAAAATTGAGTTATAGCATCATTTAAATTTTAATGATTATCTACACAAAATGTAACCTTGGTGCAAATGCAAGAGCCTATTCCAGAAGCAAAGTTAAAGGATGCAAACGTCCACAGGAGAAGAACTTTCTAAGCCCTCAATGCAAAAAACTAATAAATTAAATGCTTTGCTTTATTAGACTGAATTTGGTCACAGGAGGCCACCAAGGATAAGGAAAACAGGATGCACAGGATGGGCATCGGTAGCTCTAGTTTTCACAGGCACTCCATGCTTGGGGAAAAATGCTTAGATATAGTCTGATATCAGCTATAAAAGAGGTCTTATCAGAAAGCGATGTTGTCACGTAAGGAGCAGATACAGGTAAATATATATATGCCTACTGTGTGTTATCACACTGAAGCATCTGGAATTGACACTGCATCAGACAAATTACCAGCCTAAAGACATTTCTTATTTCATCCAGCAATACGTATCTGAAAAAGCCAAACCATGATACAGAAAGACTTTTGGATAGCCARCTTTGTGCAAAACCTTTGACTGCTGTGATGCAAATGCCAGCAGGAATGGGAAAATCCAGCTTTTCTCCAGTTCTTCCAATTATCAGCTACCATAAGGGTACTGTGCGCATGCTTGTTGTTCTGATGGTGTGAGTAAGCCCATACCAACAGGATAACGCAATCGGTGGAATGAATTAGCAAGTTAAGCATCTGAGTAGAAAATGGAGGTTTTGTAAAAATATGAGTATTTCAGGAAATCTTTATCTGAAATTATTTTTTCTCGTCTTGGAGAAATCCAGAAGCATTGTGCAGGGCAAGTTTTGCATTAATCTATCTGTTTGATTTATCTTATGCTCTCATTCTCTGCTATGGATGTTTTTCCTTACCAGTTATTCCAAGCTGAACTGACTCCTCCAAGTGAATCATGTTCACTCAAAGGACTCAGACTTTTGAATATGTGAGATCTGATTAGCAAGGATGCTCTATAGATGAAAAGTAGAGATTATGACACTGGCAACTCAGACATTATCAAATTATACTGAAGTCAAACAAGCCAAAGTGTTGTGGCTTGTTTTGGTTTTTGTTGTTTTTTTTTTCTTTTTTTTTCAACCAACTCAATCTGTTAATGTGTAAACATTTGAGCTTGGCTGAAATTTGGAATGAAATGTTTTGACACAACCAATTCAAAATGTTTGATGCCTTCCAGTTACTTACCTTCAATATTGTGAAATATATTCTTCCCAGACTGGAATGATTCACAACTGGAGAAATGCCAGTGTTTGTTGTGCTCTGCTGTAAGGCAAGGCAGCCAGCTGCCATGGTGCACCTGAGAATGCTCTTCAGAAATTTTTCATTTTGCTAATGGAAAGTGTTTGTCAAGCCAGGGCTTGTGATTTAGCATCATCTTCTCAAACAAACAACAAAACCCACAAGAGAAAAGAGCTACCTCTCTCTCAGGTCTGCCAATAATGGGCAAACTCAGTGTTATTTCTTCACCTGAAGCTGACCCTGGGAATTTTCTTCTTGCCTTTTATAACAATCCTGGATTGTGCATCTTTCCTGAGCAGGCAGTTTCTAAAAGAAAGCCTGAAATGTCTCTACCTTTGTTACTACACACTCATGAACATCCCTTTCTCCCATGAACTGGGCCATCCCAAAGCTTATTTGTAAATTCTCTGCCACTGTAGATGCTGGCAGAGCATCCACATGTAGGTTGAGCTAGAGGACAGCCAGACCTAGCTGGGATATGGCAGCTGCTTGGAGAAAGCACCATCCCAGATCCAGACCCGTTCATGCCAGCATAAGACAAAGTAGAACAAAAGTAGAACAAAAAAGTCTTCCCCTTCCACAATGCACACATAGTAAACCCATCCCCCTTTCCTAAAACACTTCTACTAACCAGAGTCGAATAGTGACAACAGCTGACATCCAGACTCCTGCTGGCTTTCCCCATCTCTCCTTAAAGTATGCAGTCCATAGGCCTGAAAAATGGTCCTTCACTGTCCTCTCCTTAAATGCACAGGTTTGCGTCCAACTCTTCAGGGATAATTATTCAGAGCAGACAACTTCTAAATAAGTAGAAAAGCCTTCCATGAAGGCCACGTATATACTGCAAGGAAGAGATTTGCTAGGCATAGGAAAACTGCATCAGCGGTGCGATATCCTGCATCACCCAAGGAGCTCACTTGGTCCAATCTGACCTCTCCACAGGTGGCGTGACCATCCAGAGTATCCCTTCAGCGATGAATACTGAAAACAAGGTGGGTCTCGACAGCCAGGCTTTGCTGGGAGACACTCAACGTTTGATGCTTTGACTGCATGTGAGGCTGTTCAAATCAGCATTAAAAACATGACATTTACTTCTTTTTGTCTTGTCAGTCTCTTCTTGTCATTGAAGACCAAATCTATTTAATCCATTGAATTTCTCGTTTTGGCTTAGCAGGCTTTAATGCTGAACACTGAAGCATCAAAACTAACAGCTGATAAACCTGAAGATTTCTCTTAAAAACAGGCTCACTAGTTCAAGCCAGATCATTTTCACTTAATGGAATATTCTTCACTTAATTTGAAACAATACATTCCACTTCAGTAGATGTGAGGCAGAATTGGAGTCACAGAATGGATAAAGTTGGAAGAGACCACAGTGGGGTCATCTGGTCCAAACCAGCATCATTTTCTTTTGCAGCTCGAGTATGAGGAAGTCAGGAGTGGCGAGCTAATTAAATTTTATGTACATGCACATGTTGGTTGATAATGAATAGGTATATACACTGCTTCATGCAGTGAAGCCCATTTAACTGTGACCAGAGTATTCTGCAGCTGCACACGAGCTTTATTCCATAGGTACACCCCAGCTGGCTTCACATGGAAGTAGTTCAAGCCCTAAAGTATTATAACCACGTTCATACTCACACACACACCCCCCTCAGTGTTCCACTGAGGGCCTCAGTGGAACACAGGACAGTGCTTGACACTTGTACTCGCCATTCAAGGATGGTATTGCACAGCACTGTACACATAACCTGGAGCTAGAACCAGGGAGATCCTCATCTCATAAGATTAAAAATACCTTAAAATTCTTTCATGCTCCATGAACTGATATTAACCCAGGAAAATTTCTGTTCACTTAAAAATTCTTATAGACTTTTGTATAAACTCCTGACCAAGACAGTACTGAATTAGGGAGCTAAATTTTAAAAGAGGAAAATTGTGTTTTGCTGAATGCCACTTTCTACCATGCTTGGAGACAGCAGTACACCAGCAGGCCCAAGAAATAGCATGAATCAGCCAGACTGAAGCCCGGACATTTCCTTCAATCTGTCCTCAGCTCTCTGAAACATGCAGGCAGAAGTGTGGACACTGGCGTAAGGAAGACAGATTCCTTCTGCATGAATTTCTGTTTCAGACCACTTGTTTGCCCAACTAGTTTTGCAGCCTATAGGTGCATCTGCCCATACTCATGTCTACAGAAGGCTGATTTGCCTCCCTTCTGCACCCAGGCACCCAAGTTTCCTGCCACAGAAGGAGTACACTGGAGAGGTATTGGAAAAGAAGCTAAACCATACAGGCAGAGAAAGTACTTCATGTACTAGAATGTGTGTACATTGGAAAATGTGACACGCATAAACTTCAGTCTATAGCATCTGCTTTTATTTATTACCATTGCTATTTATTACCCCTGGAGTGACGGGAACAGGAAAATGCCAGAGCATGCAGTTCACGGAAACACTGCTGTTTGGTCATGGTGTGCGCCTCAGAACTAAGGCAAAAAGGGACAGGGATGACCATTTCATAAGAGGAACAGGCAAGGCTCCCAAATGGGTCTAGAGCAAACGCACCCCTGGACGAGCTCAGTGGGCACCACTAGAGAAGTTAGGCCCCTTCAACGGGAGTGGCCTTCACGTAGCATTTATAAATCCATTCATAAAGCTATGCCAACAAAAGAGAATTCTGCTTGCTGGAGGTTACCCAAGGGCAGTTCCCATTTTATTCTGTTACCCACTTAGACCCGATGGGGAAATAAAAACCAAAAGTTAGGGAGATACAGCTGAGGAGGGAGAAGACACACTAGAAATCTCCTGGTGTAGATCTAAGGACAATCCCAAGGTCAGGTGCAGCTCTGTTCCCAGGGTTCCCTCTGTTCAGAACCACTACCACAAGCCCTGCTTTGCTGCTTTGCTAACAGCTGAGGTCCTGGTCAAAAAACCTGAATAAAATCCAAATCTAAATTGAAGTGCCAGAGAGGAGGAGTTGCCACCATACCTAACATGTTATTCCAGTTGCTTCATAAGTACAAGCCCTAAATAGAGCTCACAGGGCTCTACTGCTTAACAGTAGCACTGTACAAATTTTTGCACTGTAACTTGACCAGGTGCAATTCTCCAGTCACAGCCAACATTCAGGCCAGGTTTGGCAAAGCTTTTGTTGTCTACAACTACAAATGTCAACTAATGCTTAACTCACATGCTCACACCAGCCCCTTCACAGCTCACTGCTCTTTCCAGACATCTCCCACCCAGAGGTCAGGCAGCACTTGAGATTCTAATAAAGCAGGTGACCTTGTGCATGTGAGTAAGGCAGGCAATGTGCTGAAACTGCTCTAACAGGAAATACCATATAATCAAATCTTTGACCTATACCAGTTAAATAAGGCAGGACAGATTGTGAGAGTTCCTCCAGCCCAAGTCATACCACCAAATTCCTCCCCCCTCTAATTTTAATAGAAACCTCCTCCTCCTCCTTTGCATTGCCTCATTTGTATCTGATGAAAAAAAAATCCAGCCTCTTCCCAGGGGCAAATGCTCCCATACTAGTTTCCATCAGTTATGAAACTGCTACTGACATATAGCCTACTTTTTCCACCCCACACTTTGCTCAGTTTCAGACCATTGCTCCCCATTGTTCTCCAACTTGCCCTACAAAGAAAAGATTTAGATGGGGAAAATAAATAGGCCTGCAGATGGGAACTTGGGAAACCCATTCCACTAGCAGCTGCACGAAGAGGAAAACCCCAAACCACAGCCTCACATACAACCTGCTTCCGTCTAGCACATTTCAGAGTCTTACTGGACTCACTGCCTGGTGTGAAACACATCACTGGAATGGCCATGTAGAGCCCTGCTCCAACTGGAAGGGTCAGGCATGGACAGAGAGGGCTCCAGCACCTCCTGCTCTGACAGCATTCACACATGACAAGTATAGACCCAAACAGGTATTGGAAAAACTTACTCACTTTTATGGTAAGTAACCATTGTTGTTTGTGACTCTTTGTATAGCTGCAAAGTGAAGTGAAATCCAGATCGAAGATGCTTGCTTCRGCTATGCACAAGTGACTTTATGGCAAGGAGAACAGGAAGTGATGCAGCACTTCAGATTCCTTTAGCAGCCCAAGAGCTGCTCTGGTCCAGTCAGCAGAAAACCAGGTGATGTGCTTACATCCACAACAGTTCATTAGAGCCTGGGCTTTCCTGGCATTCCTTGCTGTTACACAAGCTCAGGGCAGAGCACAGGGCTTTGGAGCTGAGGCAGCCTTGGGCATGTGCGTGCTCATGTTTAGTTGGTGAAGCAACAAGGAAGCACCACCACAGTTATCATGCAATGTCCCAACATCACCCCCACACTGCAAGGTGAGCTGGATATATTTCCCCATGGGGAGGCAGAGCTTCATCTTCCCCAAGATTAAGTATCGGGAATAGCAATCTGTTTCAGAAAGGACATGCATCCAATTTTGTGTCCACAAGAGGAATAAGAAAAATAGTAAGAGGCAAAGTGGGACGGACATTGTGTACATTTTACAGCCTTACATTAAAGAATGCCCTTTGAATTTATATCACATATTTTTGTACCACAAAGCTGCCAAGAAGTTTTACAAGAGTGTATAATGCACGCTGTGGAGGAAAGGGCAAGTGGCTGTATCAAGCCATCAGCCATAATTGGGATGCAATTTTGGGTAGACAGAACAGGAGACAGGGGAAAGGAATAAAGTATCTCCTATAGTTTTCAGCCTTTGCCTGCCATTAAGGCCTGGGTGCCACAGAGCTGGGTGTAAAAATGAGATCTCTTCTGGTCAAACTGTGATGATAACTGAGGACAGATAGTGAGTTTTGCCAACAGTCAGAGAGGACAGGTGACCACAAAAGGCGATGCCTTTGGTTACTTACACCAGGGTCCTCACCTGATGAGGCTTCTTCACTTCATTCTTTTTCTAAATMCAACAAAGCCTGAAAGCTGCTCACCTCCAGACTGGCAGGATATTTAAGCATTATCATATTCTTGGGATGTGCAAAGGTATTCAACAGCAGAGAGGCTGATACATTTCTTAACTAATTAAGATCATCTGATAACTAGAATCAGAGTTGATTCTTCAGCTTAGTGTGTAAATCATTTAAGTATGGAAGCAAAGCCAGCATTATAGAGATACTTAGAGGAAAGGAAATCACATGCCTGGGATGTGCAAGACGTTTCTCAGACCTCCAGAGCAAGCAGGGAGGACAAACTCAGATCCCTGGTGTAGAGTAAGTCCAATTTGTAGATTTAAGATGAGATATCACCTTTCTACTTTGAGTAGCACCACAGTCTCCTTATTGTCATCTGCCAAACTGAAACACTTTGAAATAGATCAGTTTGGTATTTGCAACACAATTTCCTTATTTTCTTGGAGGAGAGGAAGGGAGGCATCTTCTGTCCCAAAAGATTTTTCCCAGCTCTCAACAGGACACAATTCACACGTCTAGAGGTAAGCACTGAGGTGGAGAAGAAAGTCTATAAGAAAGTATACATTAGAATGAGATTCAACATGCTTATTTCACTTGTGACCTAAACTGCAAACACATTTGCCTTTGGGGACAGAGTAATCAGCACGTAGTTGGGTACTAGTGCAGTTTTTACACTAATTGATTCTCAGCAGTGCCATATTTCAGCTCTTCCCAACATCTTACTACCCTGGAGCAAAAACCCTAGCTTATAATAAAGGGCTTTGAGAGTGCAAAAGCCAAAAAAACTTAATTTTCCAGTGCCAGACAGACTCCTCAGGGAACCCTAACTCAACATGCATGAGCAATACTCACAACAGAACAACACATTGCAAATAAAATGCAAAGCAGAACCAAATGGAAAAAGAGGAGAGAAAGAAGGAGCTGGAAACAAATACAACACATGTGTATATAAACACACATGAACACCAGGGCACCACTGGATGAAGCTGCTCAGTTTTTGCTCTGTAGACTGCAGAGCTACCTGGATCAAGGCCTTGGATCAATCCGAGGTCACTGAACATAGCAAAGGAAAAATCCTGCACCAGGACAAATGTACACTCAATTAGAAGCTAAATGAGAGCTCATGATGACCTAGAATACGTCTCAGAGAAACCTCACACTTAACAAAAGTCTGTGCAAGTGCAGGGTGTTGAGGACACTCACTAGGGATCCTGCGGACATATCAGCACATATGAATCAGGAGTGACTCTGCTCACACCAGGTATAGATGCACAAAACGGAGACCCCATGCCTCAGTGCTGACAAACTCATCCCAAGTTTTCTCTTCTCCTAATCAGCCCGGCCAATGTTCCTCTCCAAAGCGAGGATTGACTCTGGGGAAAGCTTGCTGAGGGTATTTTGTCTTTGTGACCTCTTACGAAAGCTACTTTGCTCCTCATGCCACCTGCTCAGCTTCCACCTACAGGGTGACATCCTGCCTACATGTGAAATGGGGAAGTTTCCAAGCAAWATGATCCTGCCATCCCACATGTTCAGCATGAACGGACTCAGACAGCCCAGAATAGCCCAAACCAGCTGTTTGGCAGCATAGTTTGCACAGTCAATCCCTGCTTTTCCACAGTGGTTGGACTGCAGTCCCGCATTTTTTTTCTACAGGATTATGAGGAGATTGACTTTACACATCATTGACTATATTGGTGTGTACTTGAGGAACTTCAAAGAAGAATCTCCAACATTCAAAAAAGTTCTTTTAAGTCATGGATCAGAAATCCACAGCCTCATTCAATGTGCTGTTTCTCTGGTCCCCTGTGAAGTACAGTCCTCCCAGTATAGAGTAGGAGAAACAACTAAGACAGGAAAGTAAGTGTTGATGTTAGAAATACCCACATGATTTAGGATTTCTACCAATTTTTTTCTAGTTGTGGCATTTAAAGCACACCAGCAGTCATGAATTTCCTTGGCAATCCACACCTCTCCAAGCCCAAGATCACCAAGTTACTTGGCTCATGCCCCTATGTTTCCAGAATTGGTCTTTGGGTGTACAAAAGTTTCAGGCCATAAAAACCCTCTCAGAGAGCATGGTTGGAGGGAGGGGGGCATTACAGCTCCCTTTCCTGAGCATTTAGAGCACTGAGAAGTGAAGCAGCAAGTCAGGTTCAAATCTTTGTGGGGGTTTGGACGTACATGTCGCACCTTACCCTGTTACCAACCCATACAGACTCATGGAAGGCATCTGCCTCCATCCACTGCACTGAACTTTTCAAATTTGCATGAGATGCACACTCATCAGTGAGTAAAATCAGAGGCTAAAAGCAGGAAATACTTGGTAGCTGAGAAACATAATGTAGTTTCTTGGAAAGGAGGGCATTTGCAGTCCAGACCTCACTCCAGTCACTGGTGATGGGAAAACACTCCCACAGAACAGGGATCAAACCTTTCCCCCCTTGTACTATGGCTCATCCCTGTGCTATCTGAGTTGGTTTCCTTTCTGTTTCTTTTGGACATGCCACCACTTTTATTATCAGAGAGGATTCTCTGTGGTGGAAAGGGTGATGTGAACAGCCCCTTCCATCACAATGTGTGTAAACGTGAATTTCACTGCATTTCTGGCATTTATTACTACAGTGAAAGCAARCCCCGTGGTATCCCTGAAGCAAACATACACCCCAGCAGGCTGCACAGAGATACTACAGATAYAACTGAATTCAGACATTGATTTGTATCTCCTTGTCACCCAAAAGTTCCAGCATGCCACAGACATTAGTGATTGACCTTGTGTGATGATCTTTGCCTCAGCCAAACTTTATTCCTTGACCCTCTCTGCAGCTAAACACATCCATTCTTGTTCTCTGCTCTCTCCCAAGTTTCATTCTGTCACATGTACGACCAACTAATTCAATCAAAGTTGACTGCTGAGCCAGGGTTCCCCCCTCACACTGTCGCTCCCTGCAAAGATTACTTGGACACTTGCCTTCATTCTTCTGGATTCCTCCTATTCATTGAGGAAAGAGGCCTTGACATAGCCCACCTCCAGGAAAAGGTCACTCACCTGAGCTATTTCCCAGCTCTGGGAAAACTCAGCATTTAAAAATAGCATTGGGTGTGAAGTACGTTTTTCTGGTAGCATTTATGATGGAAATGTGGATATGCTGTGCTAACCATGAGGAATTACAAAACAAAACTAATTAGGAGAGAGAAAGCACGAGGAAAACACATYATATGCTTTTCAGTAATTTTGACCCTGTGAAGGTTTACAAACTTTGTGTGGAACAAAGGCCTGATGTGCCCCACAGAATTCAGCCTCTGGCAGAATCAAGACTGGAAAGGGTAAAAATGGTGGTGGGGAAGCCAGCTGATGGATTATGGAGAGAAGTCAATATTCTCCTATTGTAAACTATATAATAAGGGAGATGCATTAGCCTCTACATTTACAGCCTATATCACGGTACAGGAACAAGGAAATATTTGTATATTATTCCATTTTTTTGAATATTTCAAAGAGCATAAGATTGGTCTTTACATGAATTTTTAACCATGCAGGGCCACTTTCTGGAAATTGTGGTTACAATCAAACAAGGGTGTTGGGGTTTGAACACAGTGGCTTCTGTAATGGCCAGTGCACAACATCTCCACATCAGGTACTGCCTAGCTAGCTGGATAAAGGAATGTGATGGGAGGAGAACTTTCCCATCTTGCCCTGCATCTGCACACAGGATTACATGACCAAGGACTCTAAAGGGATTTTTGTGGTACATGCTGCTGAGGGCTTAACACTTTCAAGGCATATTTTTAAAAAGGCACCTTTTAAAAAAAAGTAAATCTCCAGTGTTCCAAGAGCAAGGCCAGAAAACACACATATTTGGTACTTTTCAGCCAAGAGGTTGTGTATTTATGATCGCAGGCTCACACAGGCATGCACACACAGAGGCTGGGAATGGCTGGGAATCCTGCCCTCTACAGACTCCTGCCACAAGTTTCCACAAGCAGGTGCCAGGATGAGGCACATCAGGTTCCATAAGCACCCAGAGCATCCCAAGAAGTACAACACTTCACTAGCACTAAGCAATCACCGGTCGAGAGCAGCCCGACAGCCCAAACCCAGCAGTGGCACTGCAGACAGCCTCCCAGGCAATATCACTGCAGTCAAAGTAAATAAAAAAATCAAGCTAAATACTGAAGCCCTTTGCATTATCTTAGCACCAGGTTGATATTAGTCACAGTTTAACCAGTTAGTTTGCAGTAGACTGTTTCACACCCACTTTGCGGTGTAGCTTGATGCTTTCTGTTCACAGAAATGTTTTTCACAAAAAGGGCTGAAGCAACAACAAGAAGCGCTTTTCTCCCTACATTGATGCCTTAAGGATTAGCTTTTGGATTTTTCTAACCCTGCACTGTACTAGTGTGTAATTCTGAAATCCATATTATGTGCTTCACATTCTTGTTAGACAAAACATTCTCTCTAAGCCTGGAAAACAAGGTCACAATCCTAGGCCTAAGTATAAACAAAAGTGAATTGGGAGGGGGTGAATGGGGGAATATTACTTCATTACCTGAAACTGTAATTGGACAATTAACTTCTGATAAGCAAATGTACCAAACCTATATCTGCGGGGGAAAACTCATGATCGGGGTCCATCTTGGTCTAGCCTAGCCTCGGCCAGGCTCTGTACCACAGGTGTACCACTCGAAGGCCTTCAATAAATTCATACTTTTATTCACTAACTTTGTTCAGTCTCTGTTTCAGGTACTCCCAATTTTAGGCATCAGATTCAGTCTATCTTCAATTCCTCGGAAGTCACTGCAGCCACCTCACAGAACTATCCTCTAATAAGGGAAGAGACAGGTTCCTGCTCCCCCAGCAGGAGCTCAGCAGCCCAAGCTACCAAAACAGACTTACTACACTTGGCATTCTTCCTTTTTCTTTCCACCTGCCCTGCAAGGACAAATATCTTACCCGAGGGAAAGAGAAGGTGCAGTAAAACCAGCAATCTCTATCTCAGGAGCTTGAACTTCAACAAGAAATGGGCCATCCTAACTCTCTCACCTGAGAGAGCCAGCAGCTGTGCTGAGCTTATGTGCTGCTAATTTCAGAAGTCACAGGTGTAGGTAAGCTCAAATACCTCACCCTGAGACGAGGAAGGGGTAGGAAAAAAAAAAAGCCCCTGAGCAAGTCTCTGTGCTGTGTTCTTGGTGTTGGCCAGTGCTTGTGGTGGGAGGTAAACCACTGAATTTAGGAATACAACAGTCTATATACGGTTTTTAACTTATTTTTTCTTTCCACCACATATGAAATTTATCTCTACTCTTTCTGGGTCATCCGATCTGCCTTAGTCATCTGGCTAGGGTGTTCACAGAAGAACAAATAAATGAATCACAGTCGTTGCAGGGATTGCTGTAAAGTAACTCCCTCCTCCTTGCCTTTCCTGTATTTCCCAAGCCGAGGAAGTCCAATCTTATAGCAGTGAGCATGCCTAGGTCAGAGACTGTCTCACCAGGCAGCTTTGCAGGAAAGCAGCCTATGCACAGCTCTGCTGCTCCCGGGCTGTGCTCACGGGCTGTGTCAGCCTCAGCACCTGGTCAGGGGCCTGGATGTGCCCCACAGAACCAGGAGACGGTGGGAGAATATATCCTGTAAGGGTTGCACAGTTCAGGCACACCTCACACACATCCCCTGCCTCTGGGCTGGGGTGTTTATATTTGCAGTTTCCTTAGACCTTGAAAATTAAAGCAGGCAGGTAAGAAAAGGCAAAAAGAGAAGCTTGAGGCAAATAACATTTAACACTCCAAATTCCTCCCACACGTGGTTTCAAGGGGCTTAAATCCATGCTCTGCACTGCGCCATTCAGATATGATTTTGTGAGCCATTCTACACATTGTAGGAGAGCAGTAGGTGAAAGGAGATCTGTAACTTTCTCAATTTGCAGGGTGAGAGCCTTGGATGCTGTAGTGCCAACCACTGCAGGGATGAATTTTGGTCCCACAGGATTTGTGACTCTAAGGTTGCATCTGGGGTTCTGGTGTGGAGCAGGACCTCAGAGAGCCTGCAAGRGATACAGGTATCAGAAGAAAGTTCAGTTGTAAGCCTCAACCTACTTTTCAGAGTGAATTGAGCATTCATGTTTAGATTGTAGGAAGGCTCCTGTTTCCAATTCACCTTGCTTCTCGAGAAAAACATGAAGGTTTTCCCTTTAAAAGTCCAGAGAATAAGTATTTGGCCTTTCAGGCACTCAATCAGAACAACAAAAAGAAATTCCACCACCTTTTAACCAACTCACTTTTCCAGTTAAATAAGTAGAGCAGAGCATTAAGCAAGACCATAGACAATCTTGGTTCCCACCCTTTTTTTACCTTACAATATTTGCCCTCCTTGACATTTTTGGAGGAGGTATCCTGGCACAAGGTTTCAGGAGCTCTGTTAAACCTATTCTTCCACAGCTTTTTCAGTTCATATGGTTTAGACAAATCAGGACAGTCTCTGCCAGAGAACTCTTGCAGCCTTCTGAGCAACTGAGTTCAGTGCTTCAGTTCTTTGGGAAGGTTAAAGTTTGCTTGTCTTTAAAGCCTACTGTTTATAGCAGGAAACCCAAAGAGCACTCCCAGGATCCTACAAGCAATTGCTCTCACCTATTTGTAACTACTATGCTGCATTAAGATGGGACTTTCCACCCATCTGGGAAACACTCTGCTTTGCTYTAATTTCCCGGAGATTGCTTTCAAGCTGGGATCAGTGCCCCCACCAAGCTGCCCTTTGTTGAAAGGTCTTGACAGAGAAAGCTACACAAAAGAGATTTATGTGCAAAGCCATGGCTTGGGTTTTTTATTTTATTTTACTGGTTTCTTCTTCTATGCCATAAGTAATCATCATTAAAAATGTATTTTGGTAGTTACTGAGTGTGATGTTCAATGTGAACCTTCTGTGAATAAATTTATCTGAACAAGTTCTGAGATAAGTCACTTCTCAGGACTTGCCCACAGTTGGTTGTTTTCTGGATTTCTAGTAATTCACAGAATAAAATTACTTGGCTTTTTGTATTTTAATAAATTTTTCCTCTTCCAAACAAGGTGTAAAGGTTGTTATTATGTTGTTATCGCTCCACAGAATTTTTTCCTCCAATGGAAAACTACTCCTCTGGAAATATTTTGGCTTTGGTAATAAATCATAAAGTTATGAAATTTTATTTGTTTATGTATGTGTCTATGCTTAAATCTGCCATTGATTAACACTTTGTTTATCCAYATTTTTCCTCTGTGAGTTCTTGTTGTCTTTTAATATAAGGAAACATTATATTAGCACAGTGTGGAGAGCAGTGCATTTACTCAGTGCCTTGATAATTACAGCTACCTTCATTCAGAAYAGTCACAGAATTTTAATTAATACTCAGTATAATTCTGGCAAGTTAAAAAAAAAGCATAACTGAAAGTCCATGAATCCTTATGTATAACAAACATGCCTAATAGCCTAGAGTAAGCAGTCATCTGTCTTTTCAAGCGATCAAACAGAACCAAAGACAGCTAGCCATAACACATCCAGTCTTATTTACTTGCTCCTCTTCCTGTTCCCAGCCATATGCACAAATGGATCTCAAGCTTTACCACACTGATTCATTTTGCTGGTGTCAGAAGAACAAAATACTATAACGCTCCTCTCAGAGCTGCAGTCAATGTCACTGTCGTGCCTGCACTGATCTCCACCACATAGATGTCTAAATCCTCTTGGAATCACTTCTGTATCATTGGCACTTACATATTCCTGTGCATCGACCTCGTGCCCATCAGCAAACAGACACTCCTGGATGAAGCATCACACAAAATTTCCACCTTTATGAGAATTGCTAATCAATGCAAGATTTTGGAGAATCTGTRTGTGGATAGTGGGATAGGTTTGAGCATGGATGGGGCAGATGTACTCCCAGAAATGGCTAAGGTGGCCCACAGGCTAATTTGGGATGGTTACAAAGATGAGGTATGAAGGCATGATCCAGCTACACTCTTTGAAAGCCACGGCTTCAGGAAATGCCATGGGTCCCTGTAACTTCTGAGGATTTCCTGTGCCTGTGGATATTATCTCAGGTAGGTGATGTTCCAGCTGTTATTTTTTCCCTCCAGTTAGAGGCTTGGGGTGCTAACAGAGGAAATGGTGGAAAATTGCTTCAGAAGTGAGTACTGTAGATAAGTCATGGCAGGAGAGGACAAAACAGCTAACAAATATTTTGTGAACTAGGGAAAAATTATGTGGAAGAATCTGGACAGGACCAGAGAAGGACACCCAATCCCAGAGTGAAGCAACCATAGTATTYTGACAGGTATTGTTAAAGACTTTCCTGAATGGGATCCTCATTCCCCAGCAGGGCTGAATTGTTCTTATTGGTGTAAAGCATTTTAYCTAAGTCTAAATCAAATCTTCTCTTACTGCCCTTCAGAGTCTCTGCCTCTTGCTCTGACCAACAGAGATTCAACCTTCCTGGTCAGGGTGCCCTCACTSTCTCCTGTTCCCATCAAATAACGCACAAAGCTGCCAGGTCTTTTACCACAGACCTCCAGGTTTTCCCGGGGAAAGCTTTCCTTTGGAAGCTTTTTGAGCTGCTTGGAGTGCAGATTTTTGAACTGGACATCTACAGCTTACTAGCMGAGGGGGATAGGTCTCAATGCGTTGCCCATTCTTCTTCCAGCACTGTTTTGGCACTGAGCAGCTCGAGTTAGGTTTCCATTTCATGTCATCTGAGCACTTGAGAAAGTTACATTCCTCAAGCACACAAGCTGCCACATCAGAACAGGCTATTTAGCAAAAATAACAGGGGAACAATTAGGGAAAATCTGYCCATTGGAGAAATTTTATTCTAAATACCCATCAAGTACTGGGCTGAAATGGTGAGAGAGTTCTACTGAAAGGTGGGTGACGAATATGAGAGGGAAAAATAATGTTTTGGACTAGCCAAAAAAAAAAAAATTAATTCTTTCCAGCAAAAGGAYAAAATTTTCATAGGATGAGTTGTCAGCGTTTTCCAAATTAAAATGAAAGGACATTCCTTAAGGGAAAATGTGTTTCAAAATAAAATAAAAATTGTTGTACTTAGGAAATCTAAACCATTATAACCTTCCCCAGCTTGCTTTGTTTGCTTTAGCTTAAGGCAGTCAGGATTTGTAGAACTCATGCTCCATCACCTACCTAGGCCATCTGTCCTTTCTCTCCCTTTTTTCCTCCTTGTTTTGGGCCATCTGCATATGGTTTCCAAGGATCCTCCTTCTTTTTCATGCAGTGGGCACTCCAGACACAATTTGTAGAGGATGTCCTAGAGAGAAAGACTCTGAAGACACAGAACAAAATGTAGCTAAAACCTCTTCCCCAGCTCTGGAACTTCACAGTGTATCCTACATTTGCAGCCAACAGCTGCATTCACCCTGGGTAAACCTCATACAGACTGAAGGTAAAAAGTTGTATTAGGTAATTTGCCTTATTCTTCACAAACTAACCAWCATGTTTTTAAAATTCAATGTCTGGGGGATATTCCCTCTTTTCTGGTCAGGTCCTGCAACAAGATCAACATTGATTTACATGCCACAGTCTCTTTTACAGAGGCAAAGAGGTTTTGACAGTCCAGGCCACTGGTTTTGGTGGTTCCTCACTACTGCAGGATGGATGTATCTCCCAGCCTTGAACGCATTTACCCCCACAGCATTCATCTGGGTCAAAACAGTGACCCCACATTATGATACACTTTTCCATTAGTTTTTTTTTAATTGTCACTACTTACTAGAAGCATATAGTTGTGKATGGGCAGTGAGTTTTCAGTGCTGACTTGTAGCTGGCATAGCAACAAAACATACATAGGAGTATGTCCCTGGGGTGAATGGAGGATACAACACTGACTACTGCTGGGTTGCTTCATCCCTCCTATTSTAACACCTTGATTTTCACTGCAGCTAGATTTGCTCTGTGTGGTGAGTATTGTAATTGTCCATGTTGGAGAGCTGCTTCCTTGTGGTTATTGTTGTTATTTAACAAGGTTAATATCCAAGGAACACTATAACATCTATTCCATGAGGAAAACTATGCTTTGTAGCACAACATCAGGTCTGGCAGAGCAGCAGTTTTCATGGCAAGACCAYGTCTTTGCTAATCCCAGGAAAACCTGCCCAGTGTGGTCAGTTTATAAGTCTTTTACAAAATTAAACTTCACAAATGTGCTGTTGAAATGCCTTTAGACTTCCTGGCAGCTGGGTTCCCCTACGGTTTCTCTGTGTCACTCAGGAATTTGAACAGCCAGTCCTTGAGACTACAGCTGGTGCCATCTTCACTACTTTTGCTTCTGGCCTTCTCTCGCTAAGTTTTTCAAGAAATCACTTTTGTTCTCTTGACAATTTCTTTAATCTTCTTATTTTTGTGCATATGTAATTGAGTACAGGCAGGCGATCTCACAGCAACAGTCTGAACTGATTTAAAATGATTAGATGACCTTGGCAGTAGATGCTAGAGGAGCACGAAGTGTTTATACTGTGTCTGTTTGCTTATAGTGCACCTTTGCCAGAGCCATAATTCAATTTATGCATACAGATCAACTTTTTAATACCTTCCAGGAATAATTGTTGTCATCATTCTATGTTTCAGTGTGTGTATTCAAATAAAACATGTTGCAATTGGATTGAAAAGGTCGAATTCCATTTTAAAAAGTCTCATTTAAGGTTTATGGGGGTTTAGCACTTTCAGAATAAAAGTAATTTCAAAAGTTCTGATGTAGCAATCTCACAAACATTTTTTCAAAGACATATATATTCCTCYGTGTTCTCACAGAATTTGCTTAATRGAATGTGAGTTCATTTAATAGCTTTCAATGATACACACATATATGCAAATACAAGGAAACATAAAGTCCACAGCTGCCTATGTTCTGAATTCATTTTTGTGCTCTAACCTGAGACTATTTGAAATTTGTAATTAGTATTTCTTGACTTTCATTTAGCAGCACATTCTGCTGCACTTGCAAGAAACTGCTGGAGCTGTGTGCTAAGATGCACACATTGACACCCAGGTAGGCAGGTAAGAGCAGWGCATTGCAGTTTCATACCATTCCTCCAGCTCCAAGAAGTGCAGTCCCATGCTTTTCTGAATGTCCAAATCCTAAATAACCATYCCTTAATAAATCAATGCCAAAAATTTCTGTAATAACTACTTTCGTGATGGTCAAGGAGTGCTGCCAGAATCAATAAACTCGTTGTCTGTAGTAAAATTTGTCAACACTGCTATGAACCATAGAAACTTATTATCAACTGTTTTCCACATATGCATTTGCTTATTTTAACTTTTTAACTGTTGGCTGAAAATTGTCCTTTCATTCAGCCATGAAATGAAGGTTCACTTTCACAGACAAACACCTGCTTGAGATGGCAGACACCCCCCAGACCCCATGAGCCTCGATATGCTGACAGAAAGGAGTCCTCTTTGCAAAGCAGCCATCCACCAATTACTGCAGGAACAGCTACTATTAAAGATTTTGCTTTGGAGTGGGAAATAGCTTGTGGTTTTGCACAGCAGACATTTTTTGTGGCACACAGTCAGGACCACGTCCTCTTCTAAGAAGCCAGATAATTTTAGTCCTTGGCAGTGGCAGGGCAGTGACAGCCCCTGGAGGAAGAGTGGCTGTGGCCACCCTCTGGTGCCCCACTGCTTCAGCGCGCCTCTAAAAATGAGTCCTCACATACTTGTTTTTCAGAGAACAGCAACAGCCTTGTTTCACAACAGCTTTTGCTGTATTTTACTTTTCTTTCTTTCTCTCATTCCCTTCGAGGAAGAAAAGACATGAATGAAGCCTTTGTTCAAAATGGTTTAACCCTCCCTGTCCCAGAGACATGGCCTGTTGCAGCCTTCCAGACACACCACCTGTCAGGGACAGGGCAGGCTTTGTCATGCCCTAGGCATGAAAACTGTGGAATCCCACCAGTACATGGCAACTCACCCCTTTGCCGTTTAGCGGTCTCAAAGTAATACTTTACCAAAGCTGAATCTTAACATTGAGATGCCTGTGTACTGCTTGTGGCTGAAAGTGATGAAGTACAGTATATAGGATATATCACTGGAGGTTTGCTTGTGCCTCACTGCTGAGAGTATTGTAACAGTGCTGGCTGTGGCTGTCAGCAAGAAGAGTCACACAGAGCAACATGACAGAACATCAGTGTCTCAGCTATACAAACTTCAACTTCTTCACCTGAGGTGCTTAATCCCTGAGTTTTGTCCAAACCGATACTGCCCGGGTACTTTATCAGGTAGATAAGACCAAGTAAATACTGACATGTATTTAATTGCTTAATTGATGACTTGAATGTTCTTAAACACCAACAGAAGAATAATGGAGCATACAGGTGTCCTCATCCATTTGAGCACCTCAACCAGTCTCAGCACGCCACTGTTAATGGATGCCACTCTGCCCAGGTTTGTGGCAACGTAGTCTGAATTTATTATCTGAAATTATTGTTGGCACAATTTAGGAAGGAAAGAACACACTAGATTTAACAAATTCACACTTAAGTGAATGCGCTGATGAACCACAGAAAGAAAGAAATCAGGACAAGATCTATGAACATGAGCATCAGAAACTTTGCAGTAGACTGTTTCCAATAGATATTGCCTCAGAGGTATATTAGACAACAATTTTTCCATTGGATACAACTCTGTTATTTTTAAATACAATCAAAATGTTTCATAGGAAATGCATTTAATTTAGAACTATAAAAATAAATTTACAATACCACTTTTTAAAGTACCATACTTTTATTCTGTGTTTTCTCTGGCCTTTCATTATTTTACTCCAAATGGGATGGAATCCACAATAGAATCATTAAGGTTGGAAACAACCTCTGAGACCATGGAGTCCAACCGTTAAACCAGCAGTGCCAAGCCCACCACTAAACCATGTCCCTAAGTGCCACATCTACACAACTTGTAAATGCCTCCAGGGATGGTGACTCCACCACTTCCCTGGGCAGCCTGTTCAAGTGCTTGACAACCCTTACAGTGGAGAAATTTTTCCTAATATCCAACTTAAACCTCCCCTGATGCAACTGGCAGTCATTTCCTCTTGTGCTATGGCTTATTACCTRGGAAAAGAGACTGATCCCCACCTTGATGGAGCAGCTGACACCGGGTAACTCCAAGGATTCAAACATCTCACCCATGTGCTCCAGCCTGCTTTTGGCTGAGGCTGGAGAGCTCTTTGTCACGCTGAGAAAACCTTGTAAAAGATCCACTAACAGTTGTTACACTTTTGTGAAGGCTTAAATTGTATTTGTTATTCAAGARCAAATCCTATTTGTCTGGAAGAAAACCTGAAATCAGGGATAACCTGCAAGCCTAATGGACAGCCTGTCAAAGGATTTCTGTGGGTTCCAGATTGAAGCTGAGCTGCAGTATCAAGACACTCTGTAGAAAATGAGTATGTACAAAATGCATAAAATGAAGAGTGCAGCTGTTGACAGACTCAGAAACAATTTGTTTAAAAATAAAACAACTCAAGAAAACATACTAGGAACTTCAGTGACTTAACAGAAGCAGATGCAAAATGTTATAAAGTGATAATTAGAGTGAACCGCCTGAATGCATAGTGCTGTTGTGCAAGAGAGATCACTTTAGAAATGTACAGATCGTGATGAAATATTTGCTTGTTCCAAGCCATAAGAATACAGAACATTGAGTTTTCTGTTCTGAGGGCGTGGGGATGTTTGGAGGAGCTGAGGTYCTGCTTGTCAGAGGGCACCCTGTGTTCTGGCAAGCATCACCTTCTGATAACAATTCCTTTCCTCCTGCATGGGAAGACAGAACCCAGGAAGATTAATTACTCAAACCAAACAGATCTACCATTGTGCTAAATTTCAAGCTTGCACTATTTGGTGGTGGCTATGACAGAAACGATGCTAACACTGGTTGGGTGGTACATATTTGATGTCTTAAGCCTGCTGGGCAAGAGCAGCAAGGAGCAGCATGTATATGAATGTGTGCCTGTATGCCCTGGACTCTGACTTCGGAAGGAAGCTGTTTATGTGGGAGAGCTGAATTTCCAGCTTTTTTTTTTTTTTTGCATAAGAGCTCTCTGGCAGCTTGCCTGATTTCAGAGCAGGGATATTTTGCAATTATTGTTGTCTGTTTTGTCTTACCCTTCTTTTCCTATGAAACACACTGCAGCACAACAAGCTCCTGGTGTACTCTCTTCTGCTGCTTCCAGGAAGCAAACCCGTATCTGCAGAGAGGCTGGGGAGGGAGCAGGGAACTTCTACAGAAGGAAGGATTGAGGAAGGGAGTTTTGGTATTACTTCTTCTGCTATTTCATTCAAATAGCCCCCAAGCTCAAGCGGTTGGTCCCCTGCACCCAGCTCCACACCTCAYGGGTAGGCAGCCTTGCTGCCACTGGGACAGCCCTGCTTGCACCACAGAGTTTTCCCCAGAAACCTGTTGGTGCTGCCAGACTGCTATGGATAAGGACGACAGCAAACAGAGTTCCTGCTCCACTGAGGAGGAGGGTGATGCATTTGGCCCAGGCTCTGATCAAGAAAATTAGGTGACGTGGCTGCATTGTGAGAGCTGGTCCACAGTTACAAATTTCTTCTCACACCATTCCCTGGGAGAGATGAAGGAGCACAAGGAGGGCCTTGGGTGGAAAATATGCCTTTGATGATCCTGAGCTATAAGCAGAAACTTTCTGTTTCCCAAACCAGGCTAAGTATGTCACAGTCCCCTTACTGATGTTAGGATATTCATCCACCCCTTATAGGTTTTAATGGAAATACATTTTGATGTATTCCTGTATCCCAAAATTTACCCTAAGTTCTCATGTACTCTCAGGTTCATTCACACAGAAATGTAAAATCCTAACAGTGTATCTGTAAATGTATTTTTCACTAATAAAATTGCAAATCAAAAATGCTCAGGTTTCATTTGGAGAAAAGTTTGTGTTAACATGTACTAACATTCACATCGTATGGGTACTTATCTATATACAAGTTTGTTTAAACTGTTCAGAAAGAAAAGTACCTATCATTGCATACAAAATGTTRGAATTAATCCAGTAAAATTAATATTTTTAATGGTCAGGAAATAGAGAAAATAAAACCACRGTGAGTGGAAGGAAGAGAGGTAGGGAGAGAAGTAAGAAAGTGCCTGATTCCAGAGATTAGAGAGGAGYTAAAATAAAAGGAAGAGCACTGTGTTCAAATGCTAAAATCCAAAACATGCCTCTGGAAGATAGACTAGGTGCACTACAGGCTAGGCTTTTTGAAACACAAAGATCATCTCTTGTTTACTTTTAAAGGACATTGCAACTAGAAAGACCAGCAGGTACTAAAGTGTGTCTGGTATGGCCAGCAGGCATCAACTACTGGGTTTACAAAACCCTTCAGACACACCAACAATCTGATGGACCATTGTCACAGTTGCTAAGCAGCTGAAACAAATGGCAAGTGAAGTGGCCAGAGCATCATTTCAGTGGCACATAGAATTCAGATCAGTAGTGTCACTTTTGGGAGCCTTGCCCACACTAAGAAACCCAAAGCAACATAGCCATTAGTTCAATAAATGTATAGTGAACTGGGAATCCTCATTAATTCATTCAGTAGGGGGGCACTCACTAATTTGTTTGTCAGAAGCATTACGAAATAGTGTCCAGATGAGTGTGACCTAAGCCATAGGACTTGTTCTCACTCAACTTTCCAAAAATGAGCAATTAAAGAGGCAAAGAACATCCTCCTAAAAAGAGACTGAGTATTTTAAAATACTATCAAAAAAAAAGGAATAAATTACAAGACCTCAGCTAGTGAAAGGACGTTGTGTTCTTTCTGTGTTTTGAGCACGCACTGCACCCCCTACTATTATTAGGAGTCAGTTTGTAGCAGGAGCAGAAAACCAGATGGTAATCCCCAGTCTCACTAAATGGGGGTCTTTCTGTGTGCTGTCATCTGCTCACCAAGCCCTTGGATTGTGAACTTTGGCTCAATGCAGGGGAAGAAAACTCATTTTGAAATTGCTGCTATTTAAGGACAGATGTTTGTCTATGTCATTTATTAAGGTCTGCATGTTGTTAAACACTTGGTAAGAAGAATGGGGAAAAAAATTAAAAATTGAAAGATCAGTTTCTTCAGCTAAAAGGTATTTTGTCCTGTCAGGACTGAAGAATTTCACATGCTTATGTACTTAGTCTTCATAGTATGTTATAATAAAACTAAAGTAGTCCCAGAATTTATTCAAATAAAAATTGTTTAGAATTAATTCATAGTTACTTTAGTAAATTGCAGTATTTTTGCATATGCTCAAATTTGAAAAAAAAATAACACCTTTTTTTTAGTGTGTGTTGAAATATCCTTCCCTTTCCTTCTGATAATAACTATGCTGTAGTAAAAGCTGTGTAAAGACAACACATTTGTAACCCGTACAAGAAAGAAACAGGGTACAGAGAATATTCACACCAAGGACAGAGAGGCTTACTGGAACCAGTGGAATGAGAAGGAAAATGTTACATATATACCAAAGAAAACTAAGCATGATTAGATCCTTGGTATGTTAAAAGTCTTAGAGATTTATATAGACCCTGCACTCCTTCCTGTGCAATGGTCAGTTGAATCTCAGCCCCTGGTCTGTGGAATATTCAAGGATTTTTGAACAATGAACAACAGTAGAGACTGAAGGGTACACTTCAAAGCACAATATTATTTTGGTGTATTGATGTTTTGAAGGAGTCTGATATATTTCACGGAGATACATTTTCTGGAGTCTAAATATTGATATTTATATTGTCTTGCTTAACTTATCTTAGGTGGTTGTCTTAGACCCTGCACATCCTGAAATTCGGCAATGTTTTGTCCTCCTATTACAGGTGTGTGTGATGGCAAAGCAAATTCGTACAAAATAGCCTATAAACACCTCTTTTGGAAGGGACCATATGTAAATAATAAGTGTCTAGGAAGAACACAAATAAATATTTCTGTCTGGTTCATGAAAACTTTTTTTTCTACTCAATTTCAGCTTTAAAACACTTGATTTCTGGTTTCCTGAAAACTAGGGAGGATTGTTGAAAATTTAACCTGGTGCTGTAAATTCCAATTTTGCAGATCCAGCCTTTATATTCAAAGAACYTTCCACGCTGGTGGTATCTGTGATAGCCATCTCAACACCTACATTTTAATACCAGCAAATGAGTTGAGTAATTCACACAAGATAGAACATCTAATTGGTACTGTTCATGCAGGTGGCATCCTGGCAAAGGCTTTGACCGTCAGCAATTCCACCTGAGTCAGCTTTCTGGGTCAAACCCAACATTTGAGTCAGTTTTCTAACCTGCTAGCAATTTTGAGAGGGCAGAGGTTTGAGGAGATTTGGTGTTGCTCCTTCCTGTTTTAATCTAAAGTACAAAAGTCAATCAGTGGAGCTGAATTTCACCCTGAAGAGTTAACTTCCTCCAAGAGAAAAATATGGACTGGAGCTGGAATTCTATGTTAAGCAACAGAGTATTTGATAATGAATACTAATTAAATCGGAAAGTGATAATATTAAACTACCTTAACCTTGTTGTGGCTGCCACCTCACTATAAATGACTAGAGAATTGTTGTGTGACTTTGGGATTGGGGTTGGGGGATTGGGATTTAAAAAAAAAAAAAAATAGGACAATTCAAAGAGTGAAAAGGGAATTCTGAAATCCACAGGAAGGCCACTGTTTTTTTTTTCTCTTTCTGCCTTGCTTCCTGGTTCTTTAAGTACCTTTCTTTATTTTTTTCCTTTTTTTCTTTTTTAGAAATATTTCAAAGGTAATTTTAATTGTTTTAAGGTATTTTTTGAACTTCCAAGCTATACTTGGTGCCAGAAAAGTGACTCTATGTTATGAGACCCCAATACTAAACTGGAGCATTTTCTATGAACCTTACCTAGATCTGCAAAAGACTTATCTACACCTGCAGGAACCAAAAGCAATTATTTCCCATGAGAGTTATAAATCCTGTGCAGTGAAAACAGTTACATTTATCCCACTCATCTCTCTATGCATAGGGACACAGTGAGTTATTTGTGGAAGGGGTAAAGAAGTAATAATTTTAAGCAACATGGGTCTTTCCTGGTGATTAAACATCATCTTATCTACTTTTCAGACACCAAATCCTCTTCCAGTAAATACACTGCAGCCAGCTGTGCCATTTATGCCCAGCAGGTATTCCCCAGTGCTGGTCAAAGTCCACCTCCTTCACTTCCTTCTCCACCTCAATGAACAGAAGTCACTGTTTACCTTTATCACACAATAACCAGATCAAAACACGACAGTAAATTTTTAATAGTCCCTTTGGGACTTGACCATGTGAAAGGACAGTGTGCTCTAATGGTGTGGTACCCCTCATGGGAAAGCTTGTCAGAGAGTGAGGAAGATGCAAACAGCAAGATACTACATTCAGTCCTCCAGCGCTTCATTAGCAAAGTGTTCAAACATTCAAAAATACAAAATGCTCTATGCAATAGCATTTTGTGAAATTATAGTCATCTCCCTCCTCACCTTCAGAAAAACATGAAATGAGGTGGTTGGATTTTGAGTTACCAGGTTTAACAACAGAGCTGGGAGGACTCAAGCTGTTTGCATGCATGTGCTTCCACCAACAGTGTTTGCTCTGAGCCCATCAACACAGGGTGTTTTTGTTAAACTGGGAATCCGAAAAGTAGCTTCCATAAAAAAACCACAGCAGCAGACTCCTGTGTGTGTGCGTGAGGTCAGTCATGGGAAGCAGTTAACTAGAAACCCTTAGGAGTATTCTGCATGGCCAGAGTCTGTCTCAGACAGCCACACACATCCACCTCCAGTCCTTGGTCAGAAACGAGTGAATCTATCAAATGGGATCCTCAGACCATTTCTGCACAGAATTGGAACGTTCACAATCCAAACAGACAGGAAATCTTTGGGGGCAGGAATATGAGATTTGATAAATGAGCAATGCAAAGCACCTACATCCCAGCAAACCCCAACAGGGGTAGCAGGACAGGTGGATTAGAGGAACAAGAGCAGATTTGGATTGGGCATGCTGATTATTGGAGAGAGAGTTAAAAGAACAGTCTTATCACTAACTGGWAGAGTTGTCTAGTAAATATTACCCCTTCCAATGCATCTTTACCTCCTGCTTTCAAAAGCCCTGGGTTTAGACATGGCAAACAAGATCCATATCCCCTATGTCCCGATAAGTTCCCTAGTTTGCTAAGAAAAACCTTCAGATTCTGATCAAAGCCCCCAGCTCCCCTCAGAAGGATAAGACAGTGGAATTAAACCAAATGCAACAGTCCAGCCCAGGGGCTAATTTATTTTCGAGATTTCCTACGGAAAATATGAAAAAAGCTGAAAATTTAGATGACAGAACAATCTCTCATCCATCCCAGGTGGAGCACACATCACTGGAGCACTTCTCAGGCCCYCAGAGAAGTGCCAGGCAGCAGCAGGGTAATTCAAAATAGCCACCACCTGTCGCCTCATTCCTACATTACTTGCTCTCCCCTCACTGTGAGCAAAAACTGAGCAACATCTGCCTGCAATGGCACCACCACTCTGCTCCCCAGCAGATCCAGTTTAACACCCAAACATGTCGGAGCTGCCCACGACACGGCAGGGCCAGGCACACAGCAGGCTGCTGCACACCTGTGTGGCAACACCTGACAGAAATCCACCACAACATCCTGCTGTGAATCCAAGGGAGGTTTCGCACTCGTCCTTCAAGCTTTGGGAGYGAGGTTGTGTAAGTGCCTTAAAGTGAGATCCCTGCTCAGCCTGCAGTTTGGGAAGGCACAGCTCAAAATAACATCTCTTTCTAGAAGAGCAGGAAATTACAGTTGTTTTGATTTGTGGTATGACTGGACTGCGGTACAGGCACGGCCCCCTTCTCGCAGAAGGGTTATATGAAGATGGGTCCCATCATTCTGGCTTCAGCACACAACCAATAGSCAAGGCAAAGTGAGGAAGACCAATGAGTCATTTGCTTCTTAGTTATCCAGGAATATATTTTTTTTCCATCTGAAATGGAGTCCTTATGATTCTTATTGCAAGATAACCAAATGGGACCAGCAAAGAAATTAGGGAATATGATGTAACAGTCCTTTAGGATATGATCTAAAAGCCTTTTCTTGCCACAAAATTCAAAGCAGCCAAACCACAGGACAAAAACAGCTCAGAGCCTATTGTCTACTTTTCTTACACTGACAAGATGCTGATGATCTCTCCATGGAAAAACAACTCCAGAGAGTCACCCCTCAAACATGCTTTTTATACTCCATTTTCCCCATTTCTGTATTTATTTCCTCAAGTATGTCCTAAAAAACATCTACTTACGTACCATACTTTACATGGAAGCAATTAGTTTTAGAGATTAACCACAATGCACATTTAAATCTATATTGCACTTGTATCCCAATCATCACCACGTAGTTATGGCTACATTATTTATTATTATTTAACTGCTACCAGCCTGTTTAGAAGGAAAACAACTCTCATAGAGGACCCAGCCATTCCAGAAGTTATACTTGTAGTTTCCTTCCTGTAAGTGAAACAGCTGCAGCATAGCTGAGTGTCAGATACGAGGTTCTTACATACAAYATAGAGTTCAGAAAAGTTGAACCTTGAAGTTATTTCCAGGAAACACATTGTTACCTCTGACATCATCTTCATCAGGATGAATGTGTATCTGCCAAGATATATGCCAGGTAAGTCTGGTGCTTCTCAAAGATGAGAAAGATGGAAGGACTTTGTTCATTATCTACACAGCTGTTCAAAAGTGTGTTTGAAGTCCCAAGTCTGGAAGGCAATAGTAGTCGTGGTTTCCCTGAACAAAATCTCCAGCAAGAACTTCACTTACAAACATGCTGTGATGGTCTGTGCTGAATGGACAGAATTGATGAGAACAAGTGGCATGTCTAGCAAAGCAGCTTCCTAGGAAACAGAAAAAAACACGGGTAATAAAACACATAACCAAAGTGCCAAACATCTGTTATCGGCATTTTGGCAGCCAAGTCCTCAACAAGCACCTTCTTCTCTTTCCTACCCAGGTAGCACCAAACCCATCTTTCCCAGCTGTTTCTGCTTGAGTTTGCTTGAAGGCATTAACAGATGGGGCTGATCTAGCAGCTTTCACCAACAATTTTTGTTGCTTTACTGCTTACAAAAGGTCTAAAGAGGTAAGATCAGACCCATACAGTAGGAAGCACAGCATTTTTCCTGCACTCTGGAAATCCCCCCAAGAATTTTGATGCAGACCCAGCCCATGCCCTTGCACCTTTCCCATGCACTCCCATGAGTCCAACAGATCCTTCAGTTAAAATTCTGCTTACAGACAGCAGGCACATGAGATGGATCCATACCACGGAACAGAAGCTGCTCATTCACTTCCTGCCTGGGCTTCTCTTTTCCATGTGCTCTTTCTACCTACAGAAAAACACTGTGTTTCAGATATATTTAAAAGAAACTTTGCTCATGTAACAGGAGCTAATGTAGAAATGTGAGATTGTCTTGATGTGGAAGAAGCAGAAAAACTGAGTTGCTGACGTATAGCTAATAGCTGCTAGTCACATCTCATACAGGGACAAAGAAAAGAGATCACAGGTCAAACATTGCTGTCTCATGCTCCTCTGCAGCCCTGAACTCTAAGTCTCAATAGAAATAACACTCACAGTTTTGGTCTCAGACCACAGTTTTTCTGACAAAACACTGGCCAGACCACATTTTCTACAAATTCAGTATATCTGTTTCCAKAGAAGAACTGAAGTGGTCTCTTGTTTAGATATATTACATTTCCAGTCCCTCTCTCTATCAGAGGGGTAAAATTCATTTAACCAGTTATATCTATCCCATCACTGGCCTTTAAATCAAACCTGTCTACTAATTTCCCATGCTCTGTTCAGTTGTGACCAAGTTCAACAAAACAAAATGTGTAAAACTACACATTACACCTACAAAACAAAGAGCCAATCCACCAGGGTTTTGACTAACTGCTTTTTCTGAATTTGTAGAAAATGCTCATGCCAACTGGAACCACTTTTTTTCCCCAGGAACATCAGTTTGGGTGCTGTTTTTTCCTTGGAAAAGTTCAGACCTGGACTGGCATCTCTGGTTACTACACTTGAGCCCAAGTGATCCTATCCTATTCTCCATCTGTGAAATGATAGGGGTAGGCACCCAAAATAGGGAGCTTTAGGTTCAGTTCAAATATAGGATTAAATGTAGGTCTTCCATATCCTGGGGAAACAGTCCACTCACTCCTCTGGTTGTGGTTAATCGACCTCTCAGATTTCACTAAAAAAACCACCGAAATTCTGGCCTTCTCCATTTTGAATGAGAACGTTGCAGTTGCAAGAAGCCAAACGGTAAAGAAAACATTTCCCCAAATCATGTCGTTCTACCAACAGGGAGGGTATGTACAACTTGAACTTAAAATGGGTTGCTGGTTTTTTCCTAAAAAAGGTCATAGAATCTGATAGTTTTAAAAATGGCTTACATAAAGCCAGGCTTACAAAACAAAATTTGAATATACCCCAAATACAAACCCCAGGTTTATAATAGCCACCATTATAATAAAAATCTTTTCAGTTGCAGGGTTTTCCTAATTAAAACATACATTTTCTATAAACCCAGATGTAATTCCACAGGGCCCCAACCCCTTTTTTTCATCTCCCCTCCCACTGTTGAATTTGGTTATTTTTCCATCATAAATCGGAGAATCGGAGCAGCCGGCTCCTGAGGAATGCGCCTGGGATGCGGGGCTGCACGGAAGAGGCTTTGCCTTCTACTAAGGGGGAACCACCCACACGCTGCAAGAACGGGATGGGGGCCCAGCCATTATCTGAATGTCTCTGGGGCCACCAGGGGAATGAAGTTAAGTGGATACAAACAACTGGAAATGTTGCCAAAGTGTCAGGCTTTGAGTCCTCCAGAGCCCACGGATGCTGTAATCCTTTATTGTCTGCTGACGTCGGTTCTGCTACCAGCTGGAAAAAAGTTAATGCAACACAGGCCGAGGTGTTAAAGCACTTCAGGTTACACCTTCCTGGTCACTTCCAAGTGAACAACACCCACTGGGGGCTCAATTGTGGCCTGGGATTTTTCAGAGCCCTCTCTCACTCCTTCATGGTCCTTTTCTCACTCTCGCTCCTGTCCCGGTGTGCTCTAGGCTCCTCCTCTGAGAGCTTGTCCGTAATACAAAGGAGCTATTGGTCTCTGTGGAGCACATTTCTTCCACCCAGAGAACATCTGGAGTCCTAAGCAAGCTGAAGCAAAGCTTTGCAAAGATGCTGGGAGTTCAGAACAGGTGTCCAGCTGGAAAAGAGAACATGAAATTGTTGAATTGGTGAATTGTTTCAATTGTTGAAAAAGGTGAATATCAAGTGCACATTTATCTTTCTTGTGCACTGACTCATCCTCATAGACAAGCCCTGGTGTTACTGTAGTGAGTCATCAAAGCAACTTTATTTATAATCACTCTGCCTGATGTTTCAAAAACACACAAGACCTAAACCTTTTTATAGCGATACTAAATGAGTTGATGGTCTCCCAAAACTCATGCTTTGATTTGAAATTCAAGAGCATGACAGAGTTTTAAAGGAGAAACGGTCCTGTGAATAGTGAGTACTGAGGCTCAATTTCCAGATCAGATCATCAGCTGTCATTTAGGTCAAACTAAAAGCACAATGGATAAATAAAACATTTCGGTGCACTGGCCATTTAGATTCATGGTACTACGGTGTAAATGGACAAAACTGTGTCCCCTACAAAGCCCTCCTGCTCAACCGTCCTTGTAGCTGCACGTTTTGGAGTAACAAGTTTGCAAGCTAACAAAACCAGTTCCTGGCAAATATTTTAGATTTACTTGATGCAAGCTGTTACAGACTACAACTTTTCCCAAAGTAGTGAGCAGGTGTGAAATTTATTTACCTCATATCCTATTTCAGGCAGTGCTGAATGATCCCAGTCCAAAGGAAATATGATGCAGATGAAGGAGCATCTGATTGACTGTTTGAAACAAGTTTGACCAAGATTAACAAACTCAAGGCATTTCCACAAGAGAGTCTCCTGGTCACATTTCATGGACTGCCTCAGAAAACTTTCTGTCTTTATATTCTATATAAACTGTTCTGTCTTACTAATGCAAGCTACAAGTAGAGAATGTCCATTGCTATAGTGATGCTCTGCAGCAAGATGCATCACACTGGGCTTTCAGCAAAGTGTTGGCTTTTCCTACCTTGCTGGGCTACGTGCTTAAGAACATGCCTAATGTTCATAATCTAGACCTGTCTAAAGAAAGTACCGACAGCTCTTCAAGCATGATCCCTGCATTACCTCACCTTACCACAGCCAGGCCATATTGGCCTCTTCTGGTAGTATATTACCAAAAACAAAAAAGAAAATGTCATGGCACAAATTGTTCACACAATGCCTGTTGAGACCCTACGAAATTATTGAAACTATCCCTTTCCTGAATAGAAAGAGGAATCAGAGAATGAAAAGATCACCTAAACCATGACAGATTATCAACATCTGCTTTTGCTCCCACCAGAACATTCTTCTTCTCTTTTATTTTTCTTGACTACTATAAGACTTTACTCATCTCTGTACCAACAACCTTGTACCAACAAATTTCCCCTAGCTGATGTCTCTGCTTTTCCAGTCCCACTCTTCCTCCTGCTCCAGACTACAGTATCCAAAAATAGGATGTCAGCCTTATTCCCCGATCCTCCCAGCTCACCAACAGACTGTGTGGCAAACCAAAATTATGTTTTCCCCAGGCTCTACGGCAATGCATGCCTCAGTTGGACCTGCTGTTTCACCTTGTCACCAGTACCAGCCTTAATAGAAGAATATAAAATACAACTATTGGAAACTCCATTATGGTGAAGTTTTTCCACCTCCATCAGACTTCTTTGAACAACCCCACTCATCATCAGCAGAAAGTGGGAAGCTGCCCTGGCAGTCCCCAGGCCGCTGGGATGTCTCCTCAGTGCACTCCCCTTGCAGCATGCCTGCCACAGTGACAGCCTGCCAACGCTGTCAAACCCACCACCCAGCCTACCTGCACCCAGTCTACATCAGCAGATCAATGAGTCACTCTGAAGCAGGAGGGGACTCAATAAACAGACATTATTTTCCACAGTCAGGAAAATAACGAGCATAACACCCCATACCTTTCCTTGTCCTGCCTCCTCCTGCCACTTATTGCAGTGCTAGGATTTCTACAGATTTTTACCACAGTCTGAGGATTCAGGTGTCTCTGCACCATCTTTCAAAAGAGAAGACAAACACACTATGAATGAGAGAGGAGGTTTTTGTTCCCTGGGAATGCTGCCCAGGAGAGCAGATGTCATTGTGAAACACAGTGGGATTAGCCTCACTCCTGCTGCTCCTATATCCAGCCCCTCCTCTGCTCCCTGCTGTTTCTGCTTCAGGCATTTTGCCATCAGTAAGAAGGTATCTGTGCAGGCTTTTCATACTGTAGTGACTGCCTGAGCTGCTGATTAGCCCAACTTCATGTTTTTATACCTTCACATAGAATCTGCCTCCAAAGCCACGAGCCTTGGAGGGTTGCTGATCTGGCTTCCAAACAGCACTAGCTCCTCTTGTGGGGTTGAAAGAAGAGACACTCTCCTCTCCAGCCTTGTTACGATAGCACAGGGAAAACATTCACAGGCATCTGAAGTGCTGCCTGTGAAAATTTTGGGGAGGTTTGTGGACATCTTTTTAACTGTGCCTCACTCCAAGTGGTGATACACAGCAAACATTTTGATCCATTTACAGTGGCATGATCCCTATCACAAAAACAGGCCTCTCTGAACTGTGTAGGGTTTCTCCAGGCATCTAGACTCTGCCTTGCCCATACTACATCTTTGCTGTTTTTCACGGATGTGACATAGCACCTTGCATTTCAATCCCCATCCCAGGTGCTCTCACTGTTTTGCTGCTTGCCAGAGATGCTCAGGATAATTCCTACCTCTCCTCACAACCCGGCAGCTGGTGCTCCCACCAGACAGCAGCACCAGGTGATGCTTCAGAGGCTGGGGAAGCCCAGAGCCTGCAGAGGCCTCAGGAGCCTGGCAGCCTCTCCAGTGAATGCCATGTTCACCAGCTCCCATGCAGTGACGTGCCTGGATTATGCTGGATGACTCAGGCTCAGTTTTATCACCAGGGAAGATGTAAGGATAAGAACTCCACACACTCACTCACAAGAGCACAGTAATGGAGCACAGCTATGAGAAGATTAAACCCAGAAGGAGCTACCAAAGCGCTTGGCCACTGTCTGAGCACTGATTCYTTGGTCTGCTTACAGCTCACTTGCCCTGCAGAGACCTTGAACAGACTGCTCTTTTTCCAGCCGCTGAAGAAGGCCACCAGAGAAACCCTGCTCTTATTGAAGCCCCAGACCCCAGAAGGGGACATCCTACCTACCTCTTGCTCCCTTGGACTAGTTTTGGAAGATATTATATGGCGATGTACACCACCTCCTCTAGACATGACATACACAGTTTTTAATATTTTAATGGTGGCTGCCTTCCACTGCTTACAGCCTCCTTCAAATACGATATATCATGAGCAACCCTCACTGTACACAATTTCTTTTCAAGCTCTGCACAGGATGTGTATGTACCAGAGAAACTCAAATACAGTTCACGGTCGAGCTACGCTACTATGCCCCTGGCCTTTACTCTTCCCTGTTCCTCTCCCCCAAGGCAATGGTCACGGCAGTTTGTGGAGGGTTCTTTTTCCTGCTTGTAAAAGGCCTAGCTGCATGATACAGTCACATCCAAGGAAAAGCAGAGTCACCAGCATGTCATGCTCACCACGCACCAGGGTAAACTGAATTCATATAGAAAGTCAAATTACAATGCACTCAACAACAACCTTCRATGTGTGTGCACAAGAGAGACACCATATCTATTATGAATTAGCCACTATCACTGCCTTCAACATACTTGTATCCTTATTTCAGCCCTTGATTTCCTAGTTATAAGCACAGAAGAAAGGTTCCCATATTTACAATCTTAGCTCAGCATGCTGTAATATCAAGGAGACAGTGACACTACTTTTAAACATCTCTACTCAGACCAGAGCCACCAGTTTTGATTAGTTCACAAAAACTGTTTCCATTCTCTTTATGTTTCACTTCCTGCCCCTTCCCTTCTTCCTGTGCTAATAGAGGCTGCTTGTAGCCCGTGAAATGTTCCCTCATTGCTTTCACATTCAAGCAAAAAAAGATTTTCAATGGCATTTTGGAAAAGAAGCTGCATGACAGATAATTCCCCCATAAGTATGTCAAGAGGTAAGTACACAGATTTTTTACCTTTGAAGTCTATCTCATATTTCTGTGAACAAATTTGAAATTCAAGAGTGCACAGATGAATCTGAAACCAAGGCTCCACACCTGCAGAAATTATAGGGGCAGCATCTTGTTCTGGACAAAGGAGAGAGATATTTGTTAGCAATTGGCTTTGGGCCACAGTGGTCAGGGTCCACAGTGTCACCGAGCGGCCACAGTGTCAGAGACAGGTTGGATTTAGCATCCATACAAGTTATGGGGAAAAGCCAGTGATTTAAACTAAATCACGGACTCATCTCTGAGCTGTGTCAGGGTCCCTCTGATGTCTTTCACGGAATCACAGAATGGTTTGGGTTGGAAGGAATCTTAAAAATCATCTAGTTCCAACCCTCCTGCCATGGGCAGGRACACCTTCCACTAGACCAGGTTGCTCAAAGCTCTCTCTGTTCAATCTGGTCTTGAACACTTCCAGGGATGGGACATCCACACTTTCTCTGGGCAACTTGTCCRGTGCCTCACCACCCTCACAGTAAAGAATTTCTTCCTCATATCTAACTTAAACTTACCCTCTTTCAGTTTAAAGCCTTCACCCCTTGTCCTATCACTACACACCCTTTGCCAGTCTCTGCACCACAGCAGGTTGGAGAGGCTCTCTCATGTCCATCTCTTCTCTTTGTGTCCTCCACCAAGGACCACTGGTGGTTGCAGTGCCATCTGATTACTCGTGCATRTCACCTCCCTTCACCACTCTTGCACAGTGCTACCCTTCTTGTTCCTTGAAGTCCTTCACCCTCCTCGGGCCACCCTCAGGGGTGGAATAGAGGCTCCCCAGAAGAAGGAACTGGAGTTATTTCCAAGGGAGCTTATAGATGGGGATGGCTCCTAGGCGCTTTGATGGGAAAAGCAGGTGATTTTCCAGGATTTGTTTTTTCAGCAGAAGTATGCAGAGAGTGAGCTCTTCTCACATACACAGAACTTTCAAATTAAAATGAGTTTACAGCGAATTCCCAAGCCATCTGTAAAGGCAGCCTGTTTTCAGAGCTGAGTTTCCTGGGAGCACCGARGAAAATCAGCAAAAAAAAATGCAAAAGTGTGTGAGGTGATGAAGAAAGCACTGGGAGAATATCTGCATCCCTTTTATTAAACGAAGCTAGCAGGTGCCAAGTTCAAAGGAAGGCAAAGGAGAGCCTCCCTCAAGCAATATCACATTCAGCTGTGGGAATAGTTGCTACAAGATGTTGTGGAAGCTAAAAGTTTTGACAGATTTAAAAAGTGATGGAATAATTACTGAAAGAAAAACACATCCAGAGTTATTACATATATAGATACCAACTCTGACGCAGGAGATCTCCAAGCCCAAATTCGCTGAAGGCAGGGAGAGCAGTTTGGAAAAGTATTGCTACAAGTCTGCCTTGAGCTTCTAATTTTGTGGGGGCACCTCTGTCATCCAGTGATGGGGATGGGCTCTGGCACACCTCTTGTCCTCGCTATAGCCTTTCCTACACTTTGGGGTTAAAAGGGCAGGAAGGGAGTGACTGGCATGAGCTGCTGGGCATGAGAGGGAGATGCTCACCTGCTTCCCATATTCAACCCAGTGGTTGTGCCCATCCAGCCGGTACCGGCAGCTTTCCGTCCTGCCCAAGGAGCGGGCATCAGTGATGGAGAGATACGGCAGAACAATGAACACGGGCAATGAAAGAGGCAGATGAGGTTCTGGCAGTCCCAAAAGCATTTGCAGTAAGCCTGCAGCCCCCCAGTGTGCTCAGCAGCACACTCTGCSTCTCACATCCTCCTCCAGCTCTGCCTGCTGCGGGTCCCACTCGGCGCTAATCCGCACCCCGTGCTCGGCAGCCGCGATTAAACCGCGACTTTCTGGGGAGGGGGCACTGACCTGCAGACGCCCATGAAGGACAAGACCCTGCAAATCCCGCGCTGCTGACGGTCAGCGCCGGGCGAGTTCGGCGTCGCCCCGCTCGCCCTCGGCCGCCCGCGACCCCCGCGGCTCCCCCGCCGTGCCCCGGCCCCAGCGCTCCGCAGCCGGGCTGGCTCCTCCGCGCTGCCCGGCCGGGCACCGCCATCTAGGGACAGGAACAGGGCTCTGGCGGAGGCTGGCTCCGGGAAACGGAGCGTCCTGGCAGCGCGCCACGGACACCCTCTCCGCCCGGCACCGACCGCTGCGCATGGAAGTTCGGGTCCCCTTCTTTTTGGAGCACTGTTAAGGTTGTTTTTCCCTTTTGTCCTGTGCCATTTCCATTTTCAGTGTCAGTCGCACTGGCTCTGAACACACATGTGAAGACCTGTCTGRCAGCTGAAGAACAGATGGTCACCTGTTTTTATCCTGTTTCAAGAAACACTTTCTTTTCTTGGAGATACCCGGACTAAAAGATCACGAGACCTGGCGCAGTCTGAGTCCTGCAGCCATGCTCAGCGGCCTCCCAAAACCACCCTCAGCTCCCACCCTTTACCTCTCCCTCTGCTTGGGCTGTGTCCTTCCTTGCACCACCATCTGTCCTTGTGCTGCTCAGTGGAGAATCTCCTTCTTCCCGCACTCCCCTCCCTGCTGCTGTAGCACTGACTGCTTAAAATCCATAAGGAGCTTCTCACCCCTCTTGTGCTCCTGCCTGCAAGCCTTCTCCCAGGACACGCTGTCTTGCAGCACCAGTCACATCCAACCTGCATTAGACATCACGCAAACAGATATTTCACCTCTGAAGCTGATCTCATATTGCCATCAACCTGCTTGAAACTGGAGAGTGTCTTTCTGGTCAGCCTGAACTGTCTTCTCTGCCTGTGTAGAGGTTAAAGCAGCAGCGCAGTAGTTTGGAAACTAGAAAAAGGAAAGGAATTATCCATCAGAAAAAAAAAAAAAATTGGCTTAAAGGACCTGCAGAACAGCATTTAATTGCTAACCAGGGGTAATTGCCTACAACTTGGAGTTTCCCAGTGCATTCCAGCTGAACCCCACCTCACACTAGAAGCTGTTTCCTGGACACTGCTCCTTCATCACAACACACACGGTTGAGGGCTGGTGGGGTGGTGTAYCCCCAGAGTCCCATCCATCTCTGCAGTCTGTGATGCTTGCTGCCTTCTCCTCAGCCCTTCCACATAGGATTAGACAACATCACGGCAGCTCTGAACATGGTCCTTGTCAGCATGCGGGATAGGTTTCTGGCACTGTCTTCTGCTGCAAGTTGTTAGGATTTCCAAAAGAAAAGAGCACTCTCCTCACAGATGCACACAAAAAAATAAAAAAAAGAAAATTAGATTAAAGCAATTTTGAAAGGTTAAGTTTCGTTTGGTTAAGAAAATTAACAACATTTAGACCTCAGCCTCCCATGGTCCTCTCACAAGTGATAAAAAATGCATGTGGGGAGACACCGAGGCGAGGCACGAGATAGGCAGAGAGCACACAGACAGGGAGAGAGAAGAAAAAAACCTTCTGGCAGTTTGCTTAACAGTAGTCTTGAGAGGGAAACCCAAACTCTGCAGGAATTCCTGGACTGTTGTCATCATTTCACAGCCCAGAAAACTGTCCAGCTTCCAAATCCTCAGGGAAGAAAACAAGTCCTAAAAGGTTTGGATTTTCATTTCGCCTGTGCTCAAACCCAGGCATGCCATTTTCTGCCCTCTGAGTGTGCCAGCCCAGGGAATATGCACTGAGCAGACACCTGAGCCTGGTTAGATAACAATAGTATTATTTGGTTGTTACCCATATTTCACCTGTAGAAGTCAACACTTCCGAATTTGCCTGGGTTCCCCAACAAAACCTCCRCAGGTGTGGGAATACATCACCAGGCTACCAAGTCCATGTCCCTCATGCTGCCCACTGCAAGGAGCTGCTTCCCTTGGTGAACAACAACTTTCACAATCATCTTGAATTCACAGTCATTAGAGGATTATGTTAATTTTTATGTCAGTTGATACCATTTCGATAGAGAGGAGTCCTRCAAGTTGTCTTCCCAGTTATGTGATGAAGCTTTTGCATTACTTAAGAGTCTTATTAATTATGTTTTAGCTCAGGAAACTGCTTAGATGCCACATGTTAACAGGAGCAAATAGAACTAAAAGTTGAGGGGAAAAAAAGAAAACCAATCCAAAGGTCAGTCTGGGAAGGAAAATAAAAGTGGGACACACCATGGAGTTACTCAGACTGTACAGATATAGCAGCAGCTGGAGGAGATCCTGATGGAAAAACCATATTTTGATAGCATTGTCACAAAGCTTAGTTAGTAGCCTACAGTGTCATGCAGTGAAACTAATCACATCTCTGACTAGAGAAATGTAGAGAGCATTCTGTTAGTAAGGAATTTGAGCTGCTCAGTGAAAAAAAACTCAAACCAACCAAATCAAACAAACAAAAACCCCCACAAAACAACAGAAGAAGGAGGGTTTTTTTTAAGACATTAGGATAGACGTGAGGACTTTCAGTCAAATAAGTTATGTGAAGGCAGAGGTTGAGTCATCACTAAAATGACATCAGTTTTTATGAGGATCAAAGAAGAAAAAGGATATGAAAAAAGACTCTTAGAAGAACTTGCTTGAGCTGAGAGGCAAAATGAAGGTCAGCTGGCCTTTCAGGACAGCAGAATAGATCACAGCTTGAGATGGATGCTACAGGATATAGTAAAAAAGCCCCGTAAATCTACAGGACTTTTTGCTGCAAGGGTCTATCTGCAAAATGCAGTCAGAAAGAGCCTGCAAGAAGCAAGATTGAAAGCAAGCACAAATTGTTAAAGCAGAGACCAATGTGACTTCCAACACCTCCTTTGGACTTAGTAAAGGGAAAACCATATTGAAAAAAAAATATTAAGGAGACAAAAGCTGAAGATACAGACCAAGGAAAATTATTCACAGAACATACACTGAAATAAAACTTCTCTTTGGGAATGGGTAAAGACAAAGCTTTCTCCAGTGGTGGGGATATCATGTGTAGACATTTCCCAAGTATTTCTAAGTTGAGCACTGGCACAGCAATTTATGGGCCCTTTGACATTGCTGTAAACCACCTGGAAGGAAAATCTAAACTTATTAAGAACAGATGGATAAGAACCAGGTCAGCCTCCCTATTGCTCCTATTTGTAAGCTAGATGTAAAAGTAACCTTGTAAAGACAGTTTGAGTTGCTCTGAGAAATAATGCCTAGGACTCAACATGGCAGACAAAAGGCTTCATCAAAAGAAACAGGACTGAAAAAGAACAGGAACAAATAGAAAAGTTGTTCCCTGAGATGTAAAAATCTGATTCCTAGAGATCTGTCTCCTGAAGGCCCCTAATTAAAGACCCCTGCCCTTCCCCAAACCCTCCGYCCCCATCATTACCACAGTGACTTGGGATCATTATTCCCTCGATCTAGAAAAAGCCTTGTTAAATAATGCAATTGTTGAGCATGTCATACCAAGAACAATATCTGTGTTTTCTTCACCTGGCACCCATACAGTGGTCATGCCAGGTTATGGGGCTCAGGTTGATTTTTAAAAGTTTGAACGTTTTGGAAAATAACATTCAGCATGTTCAATCAAGAATTAGGTTTCTGCAGTTTAATCATCCTGTAATAAATTCTTGTCAAAATTGTTAAAAAGGTTTCTTAAAAATGCTGAAAAGTCAAACTCAGCACCAGTAAATTAAAAGAAAGCCTGAAAACTTGCTGAGGTGTTGTTTAAGAGAAAGCCTAGAACAGTTGTATGAATATGTAAGCAACTGTGTTAAACCCAGGGATGCTGTGAAGCCCTAAGAGAACCACAAGAAAACCAATTAGAAATACATTATGGTGAAAAGACCACTTKAGCATCTCTGCAGGCAGAGACAAAGACAGTATCTGAATACATAGAAAAATTACATTATTTATTTATGGGTACAAAATGCATTTGATCCTTCTGAATTGCTGCTGGTTCCTGAAAAGCAATTGCTAAAGAAATTACTGGAGAAGCTGCYGGTGCTCACAGAGCCTGTCCAGGAGGTGACAAAGATAGTCTGCTGCTGCAGGACAAGCCCACCCCAGCACCTGCCCATCCCTGGTCGGTCTGGCTGGCAGAGGAAGCAGCAAACTCCTCAGAAATCACTTTGGCTACTCACGGTGTTCCGCAGGCCAGACCTTTTCCAACACCATCTTGGTGACTCTGAAACTGTCAGCCCTATGCACGAGTCAGAAATAATTTAACACTTTCTCAACAGGGCAGGGAGAACTTCAATTTTTCAGGAAAAAAAAATGAATGAAAAGTTGATAGATCGTGCTTGGTGCCTGCCAACTACTGCTCATGTTGCTGATGGTTTGCAAGCATTTCTTATCTAAAAGGGTCCTGAGGAATGCTTTCTGCTTAAGTACTTTGAAGGCACCCAGGTACTGCAGAGGTAACAGGAGGTTCAGGTTGGGAAGAAGATTTGGCAAATTTATAATACTGAACAAAACTCCCATAAAGAAGTATTCACAGATTAAGTTGCTTTTCTTTTTTACTAGCAGCTTCTGCTTTCAGTGCCTCACTGGCTGAAATATTCCCAAGTCTTTTAGCTTTAGATTCCCAAATCTGCTTGGGCTAGAGGTTCAGTATCATCTTATGCCAGTCAAAAATCATGCTGCAGCCTGCCCAGCTCTTTGTTGGTGTCGACATAAGCAGAACTGGAAACAGCTCATGCTGAACCCACATTTTGGGTTTAGGGTTTTGTGGGGTTTTCGGCTAGGTCAGTTTTCAAGCAGATGAATGCCCTGCATCTGCTCCCCCTCCATCCACTCCCCATGTCCCTAGCAGTGGCATGGGGCAAACAGCAGCAGCACATCCCTGGAGGTGGGACTGCTCCTTTGGGCAGCACAAAGGGACAGTTACAGAGGGTGGCCTTGAAAGACCGTGGGCTCCTCAAGGAGAGCTTCCATGTCAGATCCAGCACCCCAGCACCTGCAGATCCCACARCAGTCCCATACCACAGCACACTGCTACAGTTGCTCACACCAGACCCTACCTGATCTTCCCAATATAACATCCAGCACCTAATTCTGGAGGTAGCTGGAGGCTGCGAGAAACTCTCCCTGCAGTCAGAAATAGTTTTGACTTACTGGAAAATCTCTTTTTCTTCCAAACTGTGCATGTTTGCACCTGTCCTCTGTTCTCTGCCTGGTTTCCTCTTTTTCAGATCAACAGCTCCCCCTTTGTCAGTGGCTGGCCTGCTCCTCAGCAGGCTCCCCCTTACCTTCTCCTACCTCTGATGAGTTTGGCAATCATACCCTGAAGCCCACTTGCTGGGAACAACTTTCTCCCACATGATGGATGATTTCTTCTGTCATGGAGGAGAAGAATGGGGGAAGATGATCTATACAAGGGCATCGTTCCACAGAGAATTTTGTCTAATAGCAAAACTCTTCCCAAACCCTCCACCTCCCAGCCCCTCTCCTGCTCAAAGGCTGCACATGCAACCCCCCTTAGGCTGATGAAGCCATGGAGCAAATCTATGCAGTGTTGCAAGGACCAAGGCAGGGTGACAGCTGAAAATTATCATTATCCAGTCCCTTCCCATCCTGGCAAGCCTGCAGCTTGGAGACAGGAAGGGGAGGGTGATTCTGGGGTGAAAGCTGCCCATGCACAGCATCCACTGGGTGCCACAGCCAAGAAGCAAGTCTGTAAACCAAAAAAGATCTCTATCTCTATCTAACCCTAATCCCACCTAGTTATAAAACTATCATCATCTTAAAATGGACTTTCTGTTATTGTTTGTACAAATAATGCTCAGATTTATGTTTATGCAAGGCACAGGATGCAGATCTAGGACAACTGACAAATCCTAGGCAAACAGCTCTCCAAAATCACTGCAGTTTTCCAATGCAGCGGTATTGATAGCATAGGAGAGCAATTAACTGTTGTACACCACTTTTCTTATTGAGAAAGGTGTGTRGCAGATAACTTGCTGCTATGTGCATTGCTTTTCTTTTTCATTKTTTTTTTAGTAAAAAATATCATACATTCCAGAAAAAGTCTGTTTRAGTGACTTTCATTTTTACTTCCTGACTGCATGGAAAGTTCTCTGGTCACCTGTGGCTGACAAGACTAGATCACTAATTTGCAAAAGAACAACGTTTAGGCTGCTGCAAAAGCAGTGGGACATGGAAGTGCATGAATTAGTGCAGGGACATAGTGCAGCCAGCTGTCTTTCTGACATTTTCTAAGGGCACTGATTGTTCCTGAAGATAGTAGGCTTCAGGAAAGCTAATGAGATCCTACACACATCCCTCTTCTTGGATCCTCCCACGTATGGCACACACAACTGAACCACTTGTGACTCCTCTGCTGAGTTACGACAACTTACACATCAAGACTGTTTTAAAATAAACCATTCAATTTTGTTTCCATGCAATCCCAAATGTTATCACATCATCCACCCAGTTTCAAGTACTATGATCATAATCTAAGCTTTCCCCCTGTCCATCCCAGTCAGAGCACACATCACTGGGGCACTTCTCAATCATCAGAAGTGCCAGGCAGCAGCAGGGTAATTCAAAACATCCACCCCCAGTGTCAGCCTGCAGGGGCAGAAGGAGGTGTCCGTGCCAGCAGCCACCCATCACAAGGCCCCTGTCTCACCGCTCGCTGCTGCAGGCACTGGCTCCACAGCCCCAGTGGGACACTGCTGTGTGCCATTATTCAGCTCACCACAACTTCCCTGCTGTTAGTTTCAAGGCATGAAGGGGATTTAACTTCAGCAGCTGCAATATCCCTGCTTTTCTTGACCTAAATCCAGTGGAGACAGAGGAAGGACAGGGTGTCACAGAGACAGGCAGACCTGTCATAACAGAACGAGGTGAGAAGACATGTCAGCAACGTGACCAGCAAACAAAGCAAAGTTCCTTGCCAGCATTAATTACAAGGCCTTCAGGATGCAGGAGCTTCCTGCCATTTACTTGAAAGACAGGCCATGATTCCTCTCTTGAGCACCATGACRTAGGTGCTTTCACTTTTCCTTCTTCCACATTCCCTGCCCAGTCTCCCTTTGGCATATCAGCACCATCACAGGCAAGAATCAACCCTAAGTGATTGTATCAAGTCAATTTTGACTCAGTAGGTGTCACTGCATCAGGGTATGCAAGGCAGGTACTTCCCCATTCCAGGATAGAGATACGGTGAATGCTAAAGTTCTTCCAGCAAAAGAATAGCCCCTAACAAAAAACTATGCCCCCAAAAACATCAGGGGATTGATACTGGTTCCCTGCATTACAAAGTGTTCTAAATCTACTACTAAAATGGAACAAACATTTAAAAAAATGTACCAAAGAGTAATTTATTCAGTGTGAACTCAAAGGAGATTCCACTATTCATTACAGCACCACGCAGCGGGTTTCGATGCTGTACTCCAAGATATAGGCAGGGTAAATTTGTTGCTTCTCAAAGATGACAAAGATGGAAGGGTCTGTCGGGTCATCCACGCAGCTGTCATAGAGTCTATTTGAATTGCTGGCTCTGGGTGGAGGGCGACAGTACTCAGGGTTTCCCTGCACAAAGTCTCCAACAAGAACCTGAGCTACGAACATGCTGTAGCGACCAGAGCGGGAGGAACAGTACTCATGGGAATAGCTGGCATCTCTGGCAAAGTAGCTTCCTAGGGACCAGAAAAAGCCACAGGTAAGACAATACACCAGCCAAGGAACAAACGCGTGCTAACAGTGCTTTGGCAGCCAGCGATTCAACAACCCCAGGCAGCCCTACGCACATCCTTGCCAGGTGTTCCCACGCTAGCTTATTTTAAAGCATGAACAAAGTCTAGTCACATTTTGCCATAACCTCCCAGTCCCACCTGTCCAAGAGCAGGTACCTGAGGCAAAGAGAAGTGGTTTTAGCCCTTCCTGGAATGGGATTGCTGTGGGTGGTGCCTGCAGCAGTGCAGATGCCCACAGGTGAGAGTGCCCTAACGGCAGGGCTGCAGGGGTCAGGAACCGTCAGTCACTTCGCACCCACATCCCAGCCTGGCTGGGGTCTGCAGCCCCTGCTGCTACAGCCCCTACACCCACACTTCTGCAGTTGTACCTTTACCATACAGTGTCCCATGAGTCCCACAGAGTCTCCAGTCAAAGTTCTGCTCACAGATGGCAGACACATGGGATGGATTTGTGCCATGGAACAGGAGCCGCTCATCCACCCCTTTCAATTTATTGAGCTTTTTCATCTTGTCTTTTTGCCTAAAATTAAAAAAAAAAAAAAAAAGAATGAGTTGTTATCCTGGTTCAAACAAGGACAATTTCCCAATTCAACTCTTCCTACTTCTGGGTCATGGAGGAACAGTGACACAAACCACACTCAGTGGGGTTACTGCCTGCTTTGCACTTCTGCTGGTACCCTGCTGCACAGCTGGCTCCTGCCAGCAAAACAAAACGTTCTCAGCATCACTATGGAGTGTGTCACCCACAACTTCATACCACATGAGAGAGTAAAGAGACAAACATCTCCTGCCTGGAAATTGGTCAGTTCCCACGTTATATAAATCCTGAATGCATAAATATGATTATAAAACTGAGCTGTATAAAGCCACAGTGACAATTGTATAATCTCTACCCCTATCTTTATCACAAAAGAAAAAAAGAGTCCCCCCCTTTTTATTAACTCCTGTGTGGAAGAGACTAAAACCAAAAGAATAAACCTGAGAGAATAAACACCAGAGCTCAATTATGATGAAGGAAAAGAACTTACTTTTTGAATAACACTAGCAAGAATCACACACACATCCCGTTAGGTTATGCGATAAAAGGCTCATTTCTGCACACACGAAAGAATGCAGATGCAACCCCAACAACCCAATCACAGAGAGAGGAGCCCCAGTCTCCTTCCAGGGCTGCCCCAGGGATGAGAGGAACACCCAGCACTATGTGCAATGTCCAGAAGGTGTCCAGAGCAGCTCAGAGACAAAGAGGGTACTGCCCACGAGAATATGGACCTTGTTACGTGACAGAGGCGAAGAGCATTTGGGGATTGCACAGAACTTATAATGGAATGTTTCACAGAGGAACTGTAGGTGGGAGAAGGGAGGGATCAAGAAGGTCTGAGGAGGACAAACAGGAAAATAGATGGATAAGGGGGTAAATAGGACTGGTTGTGTAAAAACAGGCATAGGCTTGTCTGGCCACATCCAGTGCCTGATCAGCACAGTCTGTCCTATCTTCTCATTAAACTCCATTTCTRACTCTTACCTTGGTGACTGAGTCCCAGCCTGTGTGCATGCACATGTATGAGGGTCTGGGTGCAGCAACTGGAGTAGGACCTTTGGTCACTGCAGCCAGATGTCCACAGGCCCAGCAACTGCAGCAAGTGAGGCCGTGAGTGCCAGCGTGTGACCACTAAGCCAGTGTAAGGCTGGACAGGAGGGTAGCTGGCCTGGGAGCCAGGTTTTGGGGCAGTCACAGGTCTGGGCCACCAGCCAGACCCAGGCATAGATATACATGGCAGCCTCACCTCTGCTGGGCTGCTGGATTTGGAAACTCCGAGTGTAGACCTTGGAGGACAACAGATGAGGAAATACCAGTCTTCTGATACCATAAGGATAATGAAATAAAATAGAAACAAACCACTGAAAAATGTCCCAAAGTGTTGGGTTCTGGATCCTCTGCAGTTGGTTGATGCAGTAATTTTTCATTGTCTTCTCAAACAGCCTCTTGACTTTCCCATATTCTTCAGAATTGTAGCTGAGCTGTATCAACTGAAAATTTTAAAACCACCAAAAGTAAGGTATTACTGACAGTAACAACTTCCAGTCCTTCCAAAGGACTGATCAACCTTCTCACATCTGCTGAAAAGCCCTACCACAAAAATCACAAGCTGCTTCTGTTTTTCCTGTAAACCATCCCTTCCCCACCTTCACCACCACTCCCCATGTGGAAGCACAGGCACTGACTGAGGGAAATCAGTGCAATTCCATGCAAACTTCCTTCAGTGGACACACCTCCACAGCTGGATTATTTTTAGTYCAGAGTAACCCAAAGTTGAAATGCACAGTATTCAGGCTGGAGAAGAATATTTCACCTTAATCTGACACCCCAGCTCCTTCCCTACAGGGCTGAGCTGCAGTTTTACCACAGCAAATAACATTCTCCCTCAAATTGACAGAGGAAATACTACAATACCCCCTTAAGATGCATTTCATCCAGTTTTTCAGAGCATGAAATGCCTTGGGAGTGCAAAGAACAGGTATGAGCAGCAATGGCCAAAAGGGCCTTTCTTATCCTGTGTGGCATCATGGGGGTTCTCAGAGAGCCTCCCAGGAAACACACATCTATTCTGAATATGAAACTGTCAGTCTTGTTTCACATCATAGTTGCTTATTTTGTAAGACACATTTAAAAGCTGGGAACACCTCAACTACCCTGAATCATGTTCTTGGAAAAAATCAGTACAGGACACAGTTCACCCCACCCATCAGAGAGCTCGAAAGTCCTACCTTGAACCCGATATCAGGTAGTGCRGATTGATCCCACTGTGGAGGATAGATAGAACGTGATACAGTTGTGTTTTGGCTGCAGAATATAAAAAGGAGCAAGTCAGCCAACCAAATCCCCCTTCTGGAGAATCCAACCACAGGCTCTACAGCAGTCTTCAGGCATCCATTCAGGAGCTATAGCTTGTTTTCTTTTTGAATGAACACACGTTTGGTTGAACCAACACTTAAATTGAACCCTCAGCTTCATGCACTGTCTGCTGTTGAGTTTCTGAAGCAAAGACAGCTCTTATTAAAAGAAATCAGTAGCACAAATAACATTTACAGCTGATGTGTTCGAATTCTGTTAAGCTGAACTTCCTTTAGAAAAAGCCRTAAGATAGGGTATCTCAAGTAAGTGCCTCTAGCTCACTTAAGTGGCTTTGCCTGTTCTGTGTTTCAGTTTATCCTCAGCTTTCCAGGGGATGGCATCCATATGCACCACAGCTCTTGGGATTGGCAGTCCCCTCCTCCTAATCACTGCACTGTTTATTTATTAGTGTTGGGGCATAAATCAAGGAATAAAAATTCCTGGCACAGTTGTGTCAGCCCTATGTGGCCTTGCCTCTCACAGAGAGAACAAATCTACTCCAGTGGTCTCTCACAGCTGCCAGAGACTGCCACCAAACCTCCCTCCAGGGAGTTTCATGGAAGCGTTGCATAATTTACAAATACTGTCACCACAAAATTTACTGTTAAACCAGTCAGCAAAAGGTGTCTAAAAATGAATTTAAGAACGATAAAATTGCATTCTAGACAGATAGGAGGAACTTCTTAGCAGAAAGGTGCTGTCCCCTAGAGACACTGTTAAACAATGAATGTATATTACCTTCCGTCTTGTCCACCTTCAGACTGTTTTGGCAGTCGAATAACATTTCTTCGAGTTTGAAAGAGCACATTTGTTTGGACCATGTCTTCAAAGAAAAACACAATAACTCAGTAACTAGATAATTCATTGTCTAGGGACAGGCTCTTACACATTCAGTAAAAATAAAAGAGGAGGTAGCCCTAAATATTGCATTGTGGAGCTCTCTCTATACCACCCAACCCAGTACAAATTTCATAACCATTCCCACTTGCACTGCTCATACTTGGAGATCAGCAAGATCAACCACCTGCTAGCACAGGTTGTGAAACTTGAAGGCAACCAAGCACCAACTGCACCTGCATATGTATTCACATGCAGGCTGCTGGCCAGAGAAAACCACATCTGATGGCAGGCCTACAGCAGGAACGAGTTTTCAGTGCAATGGGGGCCACAAACCTGGCTTTCCTAGCAGCACAGGGCTGCTCCGTGGTGCTAAGAGGAAAGCCTGCCCTCTCTTCTCGGTCCTGTAACAGTATCACACAGCACACATGCTGTGTGACATGGTTAATTATCCATTGTTTCCTCCTTTAAACACCACTCTTTATTCATGCCAGGAAACATTTAAACTTTGGAAAACTAACAGGAGTTTTAAGATGGGTAAGTAAATTAGAAACAGAAAAGCATTTTCCATTTTCCCATTTCGCCCTCTGTGCAACCAGCCCTAAATTTTCATTTGCTGCACTCCATGCCTTCTCTCCCCATAACTAGCTTGCAAGATGTCCACCACGGGCTCACTTCTTCACCATTTGACTTTTCAGAGCTTTTTTTGTTTCTGATTTCTCATTCCTCCTTTTTAGTTGTATAAACCCAAATGCAAAAGCCAAGGTGCCACGAAGCATTTACTCTTGACTCTTCTTCTGAATGTACAATATTGTCAGGGATGGTTTTTTGACTACAGATGCCCAAGTGCAGAAGCTCGAGTGGGGCATCTCACAACTGCAGAGAAATGTACATACTGCTCAAGTTGTACTTGGAGAAAATTTGTAGGAGGAAAAAGACCTGTTCAAAGAGAYGCAGACATAGGGTAAAAACCTTCGAGCCAGGTGCAGTGTATAATGAACTTAAAACAAGGAGATACTTCACCTGCAAAGTCTAACTTATACTGCTGAGAACCAGCCCTGAAAAAAATAACACCATTCTTGTCAGCTAGATATTCATTCTCCAGAAATGCAGATGTTACGGTGGCAGAGGAGTGATCTGGATGCTGCAGAAAGAACAAGGGAATTATACCTGTTAGAAACCACCCTTTGCTTTAGGCRTCACTGCGGGGAAATATCAGTGCTTCCCCAGGCCCCTATTACGGGATGCTGTTTTGAAGTAAGTCTTTAAGGCTTCAAGCATTTTGTTCTGCAGCGATGGAGGGGTATCCCACAGAGAACAGCTGCTTGTAACAACAGCAACAAAGCAGCCTTCAGCCTGTGTGGTCAGCTCCAGCCAAAAGATGTCTGTCAACTCTGGAAAATGCACCCGCTTTCAAAGCCAGTCCCTTGAAAGCTTTCACAGAGTTCCAGTTCCGCTTTGAGGGACAATTAATAAGACAATTCCACCCGGGCATTGGAGCAGCACTGCAAGGGCACCCAGCGGTGCGTGTAGAACACACCAGCTGCAGAACAACGTGCCCTAAATAACTCTCCAAACATGGCTTAACAAAAGCTCTTGGCATCAACAGCAGATGAATCTCACCTCTTTCCCATACTCAATCCACTGCCCAGAATCATCGAGCCAATACCAGGCATACTCCATTTTGGGAGCAGACGGGCGAGTCAGGAGACAACACGGGTGCAAAAGAGCTGACAGGCACCTGGCTGCCTGCTCTGACCTACATCAGAAGAGAAATCCAGATTAAAGTAGGGGTCTTTTCCAAAGCTGTCAAACTGTCATATTCCTGGTCTGATCAGAAATCTAATCACTCCTCAAGAAAGGAGATCCACTCCAGCGGTGAAGTGCAGGTTTGCCTCAGAACTGAGAAACTGGTGTTTGTGTGTTTATGGGGCATGGTAACCATCACAGAAACGATCCTAATCTCTCTGTTTTGGACCTGTGCCACTGGTTTTCCCTAGAGTACACATTGTAAGAAAATACACTTGACACARAGATTCCCCTTCAGCCTGCAGAGAAGGCCCTGGGGAGCCTGTGGAGGACCATGGTGGAGCAGAGGTCCACATTGCAGCCCATGGAGAATCCCATGCTGCAGCACACGGACAGGCCCTGAGGGAAGCTGCAGCCCATGGAGAGGAACCTGTGCTAGAGCAGGCTTATCCTGAAGTACTGCAGTCCACGGGAAATGGAAACCATGCTGGAGCACTGGAAAGTTTTGAGGATGATGGAGGAGCAGAGGGCAACTCTTACAGACTGAGGACAACATCCACTTCCCTTCCCCGCTGCATTGCTTCGGCAGGGGGAGGGGCAGGGAGCAAGGGGGAGGTAGAAAAGTGAAGAATGAAGGAGTGAGGTTGAACCTGAGAATATGTGGACGGGGGAAAAGGTGATCTAATTTTTTTTCTCACTACCTAAATCTATTTCAATTGGGAATAAATTAACTTTCCCCAAGTCAAGTCTGTCTTGCCCAGTGACCACCTTGTCTTTATCTCAGCTCACGAACTTTTCCATCTTATTTTCTTCCTCCTGTCCTGTTGAGGACGGGGAGTGAGAGAGCAGCTGGGTGAGTGTCTGACAGCCAGCCAAGGTCAAATTCCTTAGAGGAGGGGATATCCTTACCAGCAAAGTCTCTGCTCTGAGCTCTACCCTAGAGACACAGCACCTACAAAGAGAAGAAGATGAAACAGGTAGCCATTAATAATGCAAATTCACAGGATTTTACTTTTCTTGCTGCTGTGCTTTACCCTCCATTTAATCTCCCAGTTTAGGACCCAGACAACACATTTTTTATGTACCTCACCACTTCGCTGCTGCTACAACGTTGCCAATCACGGATCACATATCCATAGCCAAAAGCCGCCCACCTGCCAGCCAGGGAGCTTGCAAGGGTCTGTGACAGAGGCACTCTGAGCTGCTTGAGGGATTTGAACACGATATTGAAACAGAAACTGGAAATGATCACGTATCCAGCTCTGACACCCTTCGTGCTTTGGCAGGAATCATGGGTATTCAGAGCAGGCCAATGAGAGGAAATCGCTACAGGAGCAGCTCCCTCAGAGAGCTGCTTACAGTGCAAAGGTCCACAAAACAAAGGCTTGGCAGCCCCTGGACTGCCAGAACAAAGAGCAAGGAAGAACCCAAGTCTCCCTCGCAGACGGAGCTTGTTCCAGCACTGCCTTCAGACCAAGGCCGCTCTTTGTACGCAGTGACACCGGCCAGGCCTGTTCCTAGAAAAAGGCTCCAAATTCTTCATCTCCCTTTGCAGAAGATTCAAGAGATCCAGCACTAGCAGGAGATCTTTTTGGACGTGGCTGTCCCTTCCCCCCCCCCTGCACAGCACTATGCTGCTGCTGCTGGCACGGCTGAAGAACTGGAAGGGATTTGAGGACAGAGGTGAGGAGAGGGCAAAGGGAAAGGAAAGGAGGAAAGTGGAGTGGGAGGAAGTTTCCAAGCAGCTTTTCTCCATTGCTGCCCCCCTCCCCATCCCTCTATCCCCACTCCAGGGATGGATGCTAACTCCTGCTGGCTCCCCTGCTGAGACTCAGGGCGCCCAGCCTGCCCTAATCACAGGAGCTTTCAGAAACGTCCACTTGTGCCCTACTTTGCTTTTCACTTTCCAGCATTTCTGCTCCTTGCAGGGATTTTCCACTCACCAACTAACCCCAACTAGAAATAAACAGAGGCGAAACACTTAAAAAGCAGGCTGAAATATTTCCCTGACAAGAGAGGTAGTGTCCTTCACTTTTTGCTGAAGGTTTCACTACCTGGTCTTGTGCAACTGTAAATTTGTGTTTTATATCTTAACAGATGTAACTTTATACAGAGGAAATTTTATAGATAAAAAGCAACCCCATGCTACCTTTTCCCTTACACAAGAAGCAAAGACGAATGAATGCAGATACAAATACAACTTACAGTACGCCTAGCTGCAAGCAGGTATCGCTCCAGCAGACCTTAGAGCCAAACCCAGAAGCCATGAAATCCTGAACTTCCTGTCTGTCCGACCCTCCCCGCTCAGCAGCACCCTGGGAAGGCTGTCAGAGCGCGGAATGCGCCACTTCCCTGGCACGGTCCTGCCGTCGGCTGCTCGATCGCCACTCTCGGGAGCCGAGGGCATCGGCCTTGTGCCCGCCAGGCTGGACGAGCCAGCCCAACCCTTGCTCCGCATGGCAAAGGTGCCCCGGGTGCAGCAACACCTTCGAAAATACAACACATCTGGCCTGTGAGAGCTCCCTGTGAACTCCCCACAGCACATCTGTAGCTCGCTGTCTCCCTCGCAGCCTCTCACCGTGAGACCACGGGTGCCCTTGCGCCACGGACCCTCAGCAGAGGGGGCTGAGCGACATTTCCCCCTGGTTATTGCGACAGACGCATGCGCATCTGCCAAGCCCCAGCAGCCCGGCCAGCCGCGGCCGAGGGCTTTGGCTGAGGCATCTGCAAAATCAACATCGCTACGAACCATCAGAGTTCATCCCTGCTTCTGGGTTCCTGTCATTGCACACCAGCACTTACCTAAGGCGAATTCCTCCCAGCCTTCCAGTGACTGGGGATACGCGGGACCTCCTCCTTTCTGCAAGGAGCAGCTTCTGCTGCACATCATTCTTTGAAAGCCAAAATCTGGCGTTGCCTTGCAAAGCGAACCCCAGATGTCGGTGCAGAAAGTGGGTGGATCTCTCATCCCGCTGTCCCCGGGGTGGTGGTGGCACGGCCAGGGTTTGCAGTGAGCAGAGCCGCACAAACCTGTGTGTGCCGAGCACAGAGCCCTRTGAGACAGCCTCAGCAGCCCGCTGAGCTCTGCGCAGTCCCACGTGTTTGCGTTCCTGTGCCTTCAAGTCTGGTCCTCCACACTGCTCTTCCCCAAAGAAATCGAAGAAGRGTTAGGAGCTTTCCAGTCTGACCTCCAGCCTTCCAAAATCTGACAGCATTTCCTAGCAGAGCTCTGAGGCATAAAGCTTAACAGGTCAAGTAGTCTTGACTATGCAAACTTGTTCATATGCAAACATTTCTTTATATTTTTTTCACAGATTATGTTCAATTGAATTGCCCAGAACATTTTTATTTCCTGATGATCCAGTCACACCAGATTAGTAGCAGCTGAAACACRTAAATCTCCGAGTTTCCGGAAAGGGTGCACTCTGAGTGCATTTTATAGACATAGTATTAAAAAAAAAAAAAAAAGAAAAAAAGAAACACAAACCAAACCAAAACCACCAACAAAACAAACCAAAACACCACAAATGTGATTACAAAGTTGAACTTTCTTCTGACCTTTTTTGTCAGGCTTCTGACCTGCCATATAGTATATGGCTTTCATCTCCACAGTAGTACAAAGCTTCCCTTTGACCAATGAGATTTATAGGATCAGGTCCCACAGCTTAATTTTTGCTTATATGAATTGTCTAGTAAAATACTGTTCTGAACTGAAGCTAAGAGCTTCAGTTGCCATGAGACATCAGCTCTAGGAAGAACATTCTGGCTTAGTGGAAAATGTTTACATAGCTTTGCTGGGAACAGCACACCATCCTCTCTGAAAACAAACAACTCTTCACAAACTGGAAACTTGAGCTCACTGTAAACTGATACCTTCTGAACCTGGTATTTTTTATTTATATCCCTTTTAATTGCAATGTCATCCATGGAGCAATTGAACCTCTGATTTCTCACTGTCAATGCAACCATGGCACTATATCTATCTGCATTTCCAGTATCTGACAGGTCTTGGAGCAGACATCCTATGTATAGCCCTGCAAGATCATATTCCTGCACAGTCAGCAGAGGCACCCAAGTGTGGTTTCCCTGCATATGTCACATAATTTAAGCTATATAAAGAAACCATGGTCCAGGAGGTAGTGTTACTTAGTTTCCTCCCAGGGATTTCAATTCTTGTTCACTTTTTGTCTTTGGAAGAAATGGACAAAGAAGGGACATTTCACCCTTTTTCTTTGCCTCTGTGACACGCAGCAGCTCTGTTGCAATTTCAGACTGCTCCGAGGTTTGATGTGGGAGTATTGATGCAACAACATGGGCACACTGTGCTCACAGGGGTCTTGAAGCCTGGGACCAGGCTGGCAGTACCTCATGTTTTTACCTCAAGATGTGTAAAATCCCCCAAACCAGTACCTAAGTGGGTGTACTCAGGATACGTTGAGGTGATGGGGCTCACCTGCTTCTGCAAGGTCTTCTGCAGGTTGGTTCTTCAGCCACCCATGCTGGATGCTGTGGGAAGTTGTGCCAGGGGTTCAGCTTCAGCAAAGCTTGGCACAAGCAGGGACTGACTCTTYTCTGTGAGTCTGGAAACATTTCTGCATCTCATTTGAAAACACACTGTCATTTAAAGCCAGTACCTTCTTCTGTAGGTTGTGATGGTTTTCCCAGTGAGACTGGATTTCCTGTTGGACAATGTCCAGCAGCTTGTAAATTAAACTGGGGGAGGGGAGTGAGGAAACAAGCCCTGGAACCATGCTGCTGCTGTCCCAGCTGAATTCAGCACAGGAAGAGGAAGCAGTCATAACAAGAATAATAATTCTCAATTGCTTTGAAAAAAAACCCAACTTTAGTTCAAAAATTTTACAGGTTTCAGTAGACCACATTGGATTTGTAAACAGTACTTTGTTTTTATTTTAAGAACATAAATGCTTGATACAAAGGATTAAAAATGCTCCATGTTCTGCTGGTCCTCTTTTCAGTAGTAATTAGAGGAGTCTCAGCATGCTACTTCCCATCTTTTAGGAACAGATTAACAATTACATGATTGTAAATAGCTAATCGCTGTTTTATCTGGACATAACATTGCCACATTAATAATGTAAACCAAAGTAATCCAATAATGGGAACCTTTTTATGCCATTAGTTCAAATGAGCATTTACGGATTGAATCAGCAAGTCATCTGCAATCAGCAAGTTAAAGCTCAGACATGAAGTCACTCGTGTCTTCTTACAGAACCAAAAGATGCATTTATTCAGGAATCTGCTGAAGCCTCATCAGTGGTCCTGTCTAACTAAAGGAGAAATTGTATTTCGCTGGAGYTGAGCCAAATTCTGAGTTTTCAACTTCACTGGTGAGGAGTGGGTCTGGGGAGTTGAAGAGGGATCAGGATCTATTCTGTCGTATTCTGGTTGATATTTAGCTGATTTTTAAAATGTATTTGTACATTTAAAAATGTCATTTTGGAAAAATAAAATTCAAAGTTGAAAGATTATTTCAAAGCTAAAAAAACTATTCTGCTTATACAATAATTAAAGCAAAATATTCTGACCTTACTTTGTTAATATTTGAATTTCAAATATCTTCCCATTAACCTGAATCTGCACTTTCTGGGGAATAAAATTTTATCCCCCTGCCTTCTCCTTTCTGATTCTTCTGCCTTATCTCTAATTTGCTCTCCCCAACCCTTCCCCTTGTCCACAGCATGGCTACTACAGCAGTTCAGTTTGAAACTTGCATTTGGCTTCCACGTATTGGATTCTAAGTTCTGCAACATGCCCCCTTCCTCTACTTGCCAAGTTAGGAAAATAAAATATTGTCTGTGTATACACACACAATTTTACTCAGGACTGGGCTAGGCTGCAAAATTAGGATCTTGGTTTCAAAGACACTCTGCAGGCAAAGCAAGCTCATTTCAGAGAACTAGTTTGCTCTTCTGAAAAAAGAAAACAGCAGAAACAGATCTCAATTGGCAAGCTCAGGAACACTTGCAGCAAGGTTTTGGCTCAGAGTCATCCTCATTTGCACTGACTAAAAAGAATGAAAGCATGGCCTGCTTTTGGTAGGATCAAAGGTGTCAGAAATGAAGTAGATTTTATCGTCTCCTGTGAGTTCTGATGGTTTTCTCAGTAAGTCTTGATTTCTTGTTGAACAACTTCCAGCAGTAACTGTAGTTTGTGTGTAAGATAATCTAAAAGGATGGAAAAAAAGGAAGGAAGCTTAGTCCAGACGAAATCCTGAGATATGGCTGAAAATCAGAGCATCGGCACTGATGGCTGGAGCACTTTGTGTTGGCAGATCACTGTATCTGTTCCCTTTCTTGCTGTATGTTTTCTTCTATTCAGTGGTTACTGATACACCTCCATCCAACATCAAATCAAAAGAAAACAAGATTTGTAACAGAAATTATAAATTACACTCAAACCCAGGCTCATTTCTGAGTAAACCATTGTGCCACCATGGCTACATCCAAAAGCAATCTGTTCTAGACATTGCATGAAGTGGAGATGTACTTCATTTACATTGCCACATTTGTGCCCAAACCATGCTGGCCTCTTCACCAAGCAGACAGCCCTCAGGCAGCACTCTCCTCCTACCAGTCCTCTCCCCAGCTTTTCAGCAAGTAAGTTTGTGCCTGAGGTTACAGTGTCTGCCTGTCGGTCTCTCCATCCTAACTTTTGTTCTTGTTGCTCCAGGTCAGACAGATTTGACTGGTAATCCCTGGTGAACCCAAAGATATGATAAAGTTTAGGGGGAACCAGGGCTGGGGTGCCAAAGCGACCCTCTCTGTTCCCCCTGTTGGTAGACCTCAGTCTTGTCTTTGCTCAAGCAAATTTATTTGTGCAGGCTGTGCCTGGGGAAAGCCATCGAAGGGGTGCCAGAGAGCATGATTTAGGTTTCATAAGGTCTGTTGGTCAAGGAGCAATTGGCAGTAGAGATGAGCCCTGGGAAGAAACCAGCATCCCCACCCCTGAGCGTGGTTAGGTCCCCAATACTGAAAGTCAAATGTGTACTTACAAAACAGGTTACGGCAGTGGTCTGACATCTGCCTGTGGACTGTGAGGTAGTAGACTGGAAAACCACTCAAAACCATGGTGCATCCAATGCTAATGTTCACAGGGTCTGAGTAGAAAGACATTGCCACTGTGAAGAGGCAGATGATGGTAAAGGAGACAGGAACAAACAGGGGAACCTGGGGAAAAGAGCACAGAAGACTATTAGGCAAAACTGATGCCTGTAGGAAATCAGCCTCTGTGCATGCCCGCACACACTGTATTCACTTCTCCATCTAAAGAAGATAAGAATCATATCTGTCCTGCAGAGGGCTTCTGTACAATCAGACTGTGAACAATCACATCAKCTTCAGAGCCTTGTGTGCCCTGTGAGGTGCATGCCTCCTATATTCAGGTGCACCAAAATATAAACTTCACTTGCAACTGGAAGCCAAGCAGGGGGAGAAGCGGYCTTTACCCCATTGCTCTCTGAATGTCCCGCTCCTGTGCTTGCACATGCACACATACCTACTTGCCACTCAAGGCAACTGCTGGGGGAAAGTCTGAAGCCAAAAAGAAGTGACACTTTGAATCAAATTGTTCTTTGGTTATAAAACTCATGACTCATTTTGACCTGCCTCCAGCTTGCCTGAATCTTATAGTGACTAAGACAAGATAAACCAGATTCCCTATCTCTATAGTACCTCCACCAAGAACATGAGCTTCAGTGACACCCTGATGAAAATCAAAGCAGCACTCAGCACTTCAGCCATACCCTATTGGGGGAGCCAATTCATCTGGGTTATTTCGAGAGCAAATAGGAAGACTGCAATTAAATAATAAAACTATGAAACACTCCCTCTGTCTCTGGATCCAAAGTCAGCCAAGTAACTCCTCACCATGGCTGACGGAATGAAGGAGCTGCTTTCATCTAGTGTGACAATCTTTACCAGTAATAAAGATCCTATTTTGGATGCTCAACATGCCAAGTAGGAAGAGATCAGCTGCTCTAGGCATGGCAGCCATCCAGCCATCAAACTTTGGTGCTCTTGCTGCCTTTGCAGCCGGAACATCCTCTGCCAGCCACTMCTACGTGCACGCACTGACACCACACATCTGCTCGAGAGGTGTGCAAGCAGACTGCTCCCTTCTCTTTCCAGTGTTTTCTCACCATTTTTAACTCAAAGTGCTAGAGAGAGCACCAGTGCCAGCAGAGTCACGCGTGTGCCACGCTTTGTTCTCCACGGGGCAGCGGGCGGGGACGGCCCGTGTGCGGCCACTAGAGCGCAGCACATGCCCGCGCCACCTGCGCGCATCCCCTTCCTCCTGCAAAGACCTCAGCTGCGCGTTTCCAGCGGTTTTAAAAACTAGGGAAAAGAGGGAGTAATATCAACCAAGCTGACCAAAAGGCCAGGATTTCTCTCCCTCGCTTAATCAGCATTTAGGAGCCACTAGAAGTCTGAATCTCCGTCTAAAACAAAACGGGGAAACATCTCAGCAACTGAAGCCATCAGCAGTGCCACCCACTAATAAACCTCCCTTGAGAAGCTTGGTTTGAAAGAAAAACCAAGAACTTATTTAGGCTGGTTCTGGGGGGAGCACACGAGTGCAGCCAGACAACAAACTGGGAAGCTTCAAGGTCTGCTAAACGTGCTGCCTACAGCAAAGACCGGGAAGAAAAATTACCCCAAACTTTGCAAGAGGATGCACGAAGCTCAAGGAGGAGCCCTGGGGGCTGGGGGAAGCTTTTCTGTCCCCCAAGCTCCTCCCTGTCCGGTGCCAGCGGCCCCGGAGGTCCCCTCTTTTCCCCGGGAGCTGCTGGCTGGAGGCACCACGGAGGGGCAACGAGATACAGAACAAACTGCACCCGCCTCAAGCGCTGCCCCGACCTAACTCCTTCTGCAGGTTATCCAGCAGAAATTTGCATGATGCTGGTGCCTCGACCGCAGGAAAGCTGCTCCAGAACTAACTCCAGCATCCCTCGCTGACATGAGGAAGATCCCAGCACCCAGCAGCGTGAGGAAGGTCACGAGACGGGCCCACTGCTTTACATTATGCCAGCGGATGATTCCTCCCAAGTCAGATTTACTTCCAGGACCCCTCTGCCCATGTTCCTTTTTCCACAAGCCTGACACCTTCCTGCTTCTTAGCTGGAGCTGAGGCTTACCTACCACTGAAATAACATCCAGGCAAGGGTGCCTCCTTGTAGCCCACAAAAGATGAGTGTGGGAACTGCTTTCTGTACATCTTCCAGTTCCAAGCCTGAAACTTTGTCCCCTGTAGCAAGCAGTGTTCTAACAGATGCAGCTGGTTACTCCATGTAGAACTGGCTTTGTAGGATTTACCACATCTGGCTGTTCGGGCACATCAACCAATTCCAGGAGCTCCCCATACGCACTACTAAACATCAGGGATTGAGACCCCTTAGAGCCTAAAGGCAATCATGGCCATGTAATGCTGTAATTGTTAGCAAATGAAAGAGAGGAATGACAGGCCTGCACACTCCTGGCTGCTCAGTACATGCTGTGCATTACCTTGAAGGGGCTGTGCAACTCCGGGTGACGGTGGCGATGGACAATTAGCCCAAGGGTGGCTAATCCTATGAAGAGCCATCGGGAAAAGCTGAAGAAGTTCAGTAGATGGTAGATGTCTCCAACACACACCATGGCAGTGACCAAAGGGAACTGAGCATTGTGAAGATGAAATATGGTTGTTAAAGCCCTACTATGGTACTCGGGCTAGGAAGGGTACTAGGGATTGCCTCCTCCAGCCCCCCTGCTGCCCCAGGCAGCTACTTCACAGCCCCAACATTTTGGAGCTCAGAGAACTTTATAAAGCAGTGTCACAGAATGAAGGCAAAAGACCTAAAGGCGTTGTTCTGTTGTGCTACAGAAAGGAGTGATCATTTCAAGATCAGCAGCATCTTTGATGCTTCATGTCCAAGGCAGGGCAATTAAAACATGCATGATCCAAAAACCTGCACTGCTGGTACATGGGCTGTCTACAAAGACACCTGCTAAGTTTTTGGCTGGTCACCTAAGCTGCAACAGGCCCTGCAGCACAGTTAGAATGGAGCTGGACCATTGTCATAAAAAAAACCCTAAACAAACCAAAACATCAGACCATCAGACCAGACCATCTCTACAAATGCTCGTTCCCTACGTTCCCACCACACCTGGGAATTTTCAATTTCCAAATAGTCAAAGCCTGGCAGAGGTGTTTTCATAAGACAATATCAAGTAGCAACTGTGGTAGATGGTTTGGACTGTACCTTTTAAAAAGGTGTCTAAGTTTATAAGGCAGGGTTGTGCATTTGGATACCACTGCTGGCTCAAGGGGACTTTGCAGCCGTTTCCTGTATCCCACCTTCTTTATTTTTCAGGGGCAAATTTAGAGTCTCAACACCCTTTAAAACTTCTCAGCTTGTCCAGTCTTTGCAAGAAAGCCAAGACTGCAAAAGAACAAAGTATGTCAAACATCCAGATCTCCTTACCATTAACATGACAGCAGGAAGGGGTGTATGCCTTCGAATGTGGATCATGGAGAAGAGAGGAGGCCACTGCCCTTCCCTGGAAGCCACAAACAGGGTCCTAGGAAAAGACAGGGAGCCCTATGCATTAGCATCCTACATCCAGAGTAGAAATGAGATCAGTCACCAGACTGACCTGAGGCCTCAAAGCACCCATCCCCTTCCCCAGCACAGCTCTGCTGTCAAAGGCTGCAGTTCTGCCTTTATAGAATCATAGAATGGTTTGGGTTGGAACCCAACCCCCCTGCCATGGGCAGAGACACCTCCCCTAGACCAGGTTGCTCAGAGCTCCACTTCGGGGGCGTTTGGAAGGAAAAACAAGGTTGAGTTCCCATAGCTCTTCCAGGACCAGTTAGTTCAATGCAGTGCAGTGCCCACCATCAGGACCAGTGGCAGTGTCTCCTTGGGCGGCTCATTAGCAGAGACCTTTGGGCAAGTCCAAAGTGACCATGAATGAGCTCAGGCTGGAAACAGTCTGAGTAAGGAGTGAGAAACTCCCTTGCCATCGGAAAAGGAATTAATCTTTCCAGTGAAAAGGAAGTGGAGGGATCACAAACTTCGATCCTTTATGAGAGAAGCTGGTGAGTTTATGAAAGGGGACTGTCAGTTTTGATGCCTATATTTTTCTATATACAAATATATAGCGAAAAAATAAAGTTCCATTTCCTCAAATTAGAGATGATTTCCAATCCTCTGGTCAGCTGTTGGAAAATACAGTTTGTCATACTGCCAAGAGGCCAGCTACACACAAGAACAACTACAAAATTAGAGCAGAGAGTTCCTTGCCTCCATCCCTCCTTTGACCTGTGAAAGAGCAGTTGGGGAGAAGATAATCACATCCAATTTTATAAATTTAATATCCACAAACAAACCATGCCAGAGCGTCAGCTGGGCTGGGGCAGGGCCCAAAGCAGCTGGGACACAAGTGTACAACCGATTTTGTTGCTGTCTCTGTGGCTTTGCAGGGGTGTGGCTGGCAGGCAGCCAGGGAGGCCCCATCAGTGTTTATATAGACYTTCTGCAGCGATTATGTTAATGATGCCAGGATGGGGGAGAGAAGGTCGACAGGGGACATGAAGAACCTCTGTGCTGTCCAGAGACTTCTCATCCTCAAAGAAAACCACTATCTAGATTAGCTCCTCCACACCTGTATTTAATAGAGGACTTCAGGGTAGTGGATAAAATAATTCATTAGCTTTCATGCTGTGAAACATTGCTTTCATACAAACTGATTTCTCCCTTTGCAATCAAAGCTGTGAAGCAGAACCCACTCCAGAGAGTTCTCTCAGCTCCACAGGACCAACACAACATACTTCTCCATCAGCTCTGCCCTCCTCTCCAATTTCAAAGCTCCCATAACGACATGGACTGTGGCAGACAGTGAAGCTGGCAAGTTAATTTTTCCATGGAACAAAGCTTTTCTTATTGCTAAAACAAGACTTCTTGAGTCTTGACTATTGCTTTAGGAATAGCCCAACCCCAATGACATTTCACTGACTTCAAAGCAGAGTCCTCAAGGGAGAGTTTATCTAGAAAGCCTCACAACAGAGGGACCCCATGCCCTTCAGCAGCACAGCTGGGCGAACCCAGTGAAAGAAGACTTGATCTCACTGGGCAGCTGCCAATGTCAACAAAGCCTCTAGTTCACCAGAAATATTGACATTTCACTTTAAACTAGGGATTTAAACTCAAGGGTGAGGGAGAAGATAAAAATCTTTGTGACCAGACCTAGATACCAAAGTCTGAACCCGGCTAGAAATAGAAAGTGTAGACTCCTAGCCAACAGGGACCATCCTGTAGTTGACAACCTGGTGGGCAAAAGCCTTATTTTTCCCACAAGAGTGGCTAAAATGCCATTGTGTGGATGAAGAGTTGCAAAGGTTGCTGGTGCTTCCCTCTGATTCAGTAAGCCAAAAGAATAATAGATGCTTAGGGATGTGACCTCGAAAATGTGAAGATTCCTCCATTCATGGTTCCAAAGCAGGACAGCGCAACAAGGACAGGGACCACGGAGATCAGGCTTTTGAAGGCTCGCTGCACAAAGCTCTGGAGGGAGAGCAAACTTGACTTTAGGAACATGTGGTGATCTCTAGGCAACATTAGGGTCAAAAGAAAAAAAACTTCTTCTATTGAAGAAGTAATATAAAACTCAAATCTAGCCATTTCTACTGTCATCTCCAAGTTATTTTTCATTACCTTTTAGGCATGACTAGAAGAATTTACTCTTGCCCAGTAATCCAGAGAAATTACAAAGGAATAAAGCATTTTATAGGAAAACCATGTCCAAGACTTGCCRTGACCACAGCGTAAGCTGACCACACTGAGGAGGCAACAGCAGGGGTGACAACTCACCACAGCCACAGCAGGAGAAGCCAGAACATCTTGTGTTCCCAGGACTGTGTAATAGGAGACGTTGGTGAGCATGTACCCCACAATTACCGTGATCACAGACACGATGACAGCCAGGGGGATATTTCTACAAGAAAGGGGAACACACACACACAAAGAACAAGCTGCTCTCCCTTGTTCTGCACAGTATTACTGCAGATTGTAGCTGGTAGCACAATTGATTGCAGTGAGGTGAACCCAAAAGCTTGCTCCTCCCGTATGGCATTTGGGAAAGCTGTGGTACCCCAGAGGCTGGTAACCCAGGATGACTTCCTCCCAGCCTTACCGTTCAGGTTTGACCAACTCTTCACGCACAAAGCCGGTCTGAAACCTGCACGATGGGAAGAGATGGGGTGAGAGTTTGAGTCATGCCGAGGGCACCTGCCTGCTGCCCGTGAAGTGCCCTCCCATCGCACCTACCAGCCTGAGTACGCGAACATGCCTGCGTAGAAAGCCAGGGGGAGCTTATCCAGGGCCAGCGACTGTCTGTCAAAAGCATCCTGGAAGTTCTCAGTGTGGCCTGCAGAGGGAATAAACAATGGGCACAGAGGAGGGAAATGCCAGAGACAAGCTTCCTTCCCTGTAGGATAACATTCCTTATACCTCCTGCCCAGACCTRGGAAGAGTGTTTGTGATTTTCTTGGAGCCAGGTATTCAGATTCATGTCATTGCTTTAATTTGCAGTGCTGCTGTTGATATGTTTACTTCCCTACAGTAACAGAAAAAAATCCATCCTTTGTCCAGCTATGGGAGGCATTTCAGGAAGGGCAATGACCACAGCTGGTTGTTTCCAACAGAGCTTGCTATGGGAACAGGAGATCGTGGAGGCGAGAGGATCTGCGTTGTCCTCTCCTTTCTTTAGGCCCAAAATTAATTTGTTGGTTTGACCCCCATGTTCCCTCCCCAGCCCCCTCTGCAGCTGGACACACACTGCTCTTTGATGTGGTGCAGCCAGCGGGGCGGCTAACCCGGCTCTCACTGTGCTCTCTCCTGTTCCTGCTGCCAGAGCACTGACCCCAGCCCTGTGCTGGCCAGAGCATGGGAACCAGGCTGGAGGAGGGGACAGGAGCAGGGGCTGCCAGCCTGGCCCACCACCACTCACCCACAGGAGGAGGACACAGTGAGCAAAGCAAATAAAATTTTACAAGTAGAGGTGGCTCAGATAGAGATCCTGTTTTACCAACTCCCTCAATTTTCCTTCAAGTTCTCCGCTTGAAATAACAGAACAAAAAATCAAACTCAGGATTTTCTCTAACTCCAAAAAAAAACTAGGGAAGGGAGAAATGCCMAATGGCCTCTCATTCAAACACAGTCAAAAGGAGTTGTATTTCCAACATTTTCAAATCTAGGTGGTCCAAGGTTTCGTTTCACATCTATGTTCAGTTTTCCATAATGAAGTCTCTTTGAAGGTAAGAGGTGCGAAGCTTGCCTAGTTGGGCTTCACCAGGAAAGGGATGACATGGCATGGAGCATGTGGAGAAAGTGAGGCCACTTCTGTGGAGCTGCTTCTGCAAGAAGTTCAGTGATGAGATTTGGGCACTTGGGTTTAAAACGCTGGCCCAGTAAGTCTCTAAAATAAACCTGAGCCAGAGAGAAGGTAATGGCAGAGAAAAGGCCAAAAGTGCAACCCAAAAAACAGCAACACATGGCAGGGGAATCAGGCAAAATTGTTTAAAAGCACAAAACTGATTTTTAAGCACAAAAAAACAAAAGTGAAAATAGCTTTGATGAAAACTAAGCCAAAAYAGGGGAGTGGGCCTGTTGGGGTACTCTTTTTATGTCCTAAACTGATGGCTGATAAGTGATGGCGCATGAAAAGGATTTATTGTTTGCAAATGCATTAATGAACAATTTACAGTCCCCTGTGAGTCACATTAAATACAACCTGTCATACTGGAGTCTCTTGGGGAACTCTCCCTCCAGATGTCACCAGCACTTATCCTCCCCACCGGAGGACAAGTGCCAGGGCTCCAGATTGTCATTTGAAGGCATTCCTAATAATAATGCCTGGGGATTTCTAGCTGCAGGGCAGTCCTCTGGTTCAGAATCTGCTGCCAGCCCAAGGGGATCTTTGCATGTTCAAAGGAGCCAGCTCCAGACATCAGAAAGAAACACGAACATGGAGCCCACTGCCTGTGGTGTTTTCTCTGCAGAAGAAGGTAATGGCATAAAGAGGGAGCAGGCTTCATCCCTTGAGTGGGAATGCCTTGGGCTTTTCTATAAACTGAGGCTTGGATTAAAGCCAATACTCTCTTGTATCATTCACGAAGGTATCACTGGTAGAGTTTTTTCCCGCGCTCTAGATGTGGGCATAAAATCCTGTGCCAAGTTTATTGTAAGTTCACTAAATTACTGCCCGTCTCAGTTTGGAGGTAGAAAATGTTAGCTTAAGCCATAGAAAGGTTAGAGATGCCATTACCAGGGCTCAGCTGAGGGCTGATAACTCATTGCACAGCTGTGACTGGCTCAGGTCACCATGGGATGCTGTCACACGCCCTAAATGTCCATCAAATACGTGCTGCTTTGGAAAGATTTTGAGCCACACTGGAAACAAGCAAGTCTGAGTCCAAAGAAAGGTGCCTGCGTGACCCTGAGTAGGATCAAACAGGCTCAGGCTCAATTTTGGAGAAAGCACCACCAAGCCAGGTGCATCAGTCCAGTGCAATGATGCAGCTTGTGCCAGCTACACCAGTCACAGCTCGCAGCTAATTCACATCCAGCACATGGACAGAGAAAGCTCCTGCCAGCTAAATGAGCACCACAYTTGTCACTTGGGAATGATAAAAGCCGTGGCAGGCAGGCACACAGAGCACCCCACCTCAGCCATGCAGCAACACGTACCCTGGGCCAGCAGCATCATCCCTGGCACGATGATGAGCGCAAGAGCCAGGAGTTTGACGACGGAGAGAGCCGTCTGCAGCCGCGCACTCCAGGTGACGCTCCAGGAATTGAGGGTGAGGACCGTGTCTGGAGAAAAGACCACACTGCTACAGCTGCAGCCCATGCTCAACACACACAGGAAGAAAATGCAGAGGCTCTCCCTACTCTAGGGGTGCCAGGAAGAAGGCCACAGCTTTATGCCTGGCAGAGGATTCTTGGGTGAAGCGATGTCAGAAAACATTACAGGTGTGGCCCAGCACACAGCATTTAAAGGGGAAGATGAGTTATCCTCCCTAAAAGGGAGCAGGAACCTGGTTCCTGCTGGGTGATTCACACCTGCTTGGGGGAAAGGTGTGGAACATCTCAGCAGCCCACTTTGCAGCATTCCCTGTGCCAGCCCACACCAGCCCTGAGCAGGCAGGACAGCTTTACAGGCTGGATGCACCAGGAGAGGAGCCTGAAACCTCGAGCCGTACACCCACAACCCATGTGGCTTTTTCATAATTACACATGAAGAGTTTTTGCTCCCACATCTTGCAAAATCCCCCTAACCTAGGGCTCCAGCTGGTCAACAGAGAGGCCCATTCCCCTTCTTGTAGAGTATAGTGGCCCAAAACCATCACCTTGAATCAGGACATATGGGTAGCTGAGAAGGTAAGGCAGGACCCCAACTKCACAGTTATCCTGGGAAATAACTCCCCATAAGTGCTCCTAGTCCAGGGCAGAGAGGCCAGGATGGACAGTCGCACAAGTGTGAGTACTTACAGTACCCCAGGAGAGACACGAGCTTCACTGCAGGGACAGGGGCTGCACATGGGGCAAAAAATGGCTCCAGCAGGTAGCGCCCAAATGCCAGGGAAACCACAGCGCTGTTGGCAGGCCTGGAGTGTGGGGGGAAATGAGCACAAACTGCTCTGAGGATGGCTGAAAACTGGCATGGTAATACTGCACAAAACTTGGGAAGGGGAGCAAGTTTCCCCAGCTGGCTTAATGCTGCTCACCCATGCACATGGTGAATTTCCATCGAGTCATTTTCATAGGTTTTTCCTCAGTAAATGGGTTAAAAACCACATGCTGCAAAATGATTAATTTCCAACTTGAAAGCAAAAGTTGAGATTAATCATACTGAGCAAGACAGTGTGGTTCAAATGTCCCGCTTCATCTCAGCTTACATGAAGGATACAAGTTATTGAGAGGGGAGGACTTCCATTTTAATGCTAAAAAAAGAAGCCGTTCACAATTTTATATATTATTTAACTTGGGGCTAAGCCAGAAAGTTGTCTCCACTTCCCAAATCTGGAGAAACAAAAAAAGTTTCACACGGAAAACAGAAGATCTGAAATAAATCTGGCATCTATTGTCAGACTCTGAAAAATACCATGGATCCTGGGGGATAGCAGCTGCCAGGGGAGAAGAGAGATATTCTTCAAGTACAGAACACATTTAACATGTAACTGTTTACACACTATGCCTTCTTCCTGTTATCACTGAAAAATCTTTAAAAATCACTCAGTTTGTTTCTACTCTTTCCTTTACAAACTGCCTGAACTGTTACCTAGCACCATAACTTTTGTTTTTTTAAATCATCCCTGCATCAGGAAAAGGCAAACAAACAAAATATTATCTTACCTGATAGCAAAAAACTCTGCCCATAGGAATAAGAAGCTTGGCAGAGGCCCTAGTGTCTCCAAAATGTAGATATAATGTCCTCCAGACTTGGTGATTCTTGTTCCAAGCTCTGCATAACACAAGGCACCTGGAAAAGTTCAGGTAGAAATGTACCAAGTAAATAATCCCATGGATTTTCCCTTTTTTGTGTGACTTTTCAGGGATTGAATGAATCCATTTAAAATAAATAGTGAATGAGAGAAAGAAAAAGGGGGTTAGCAGAACCACTCTTCCCTATTTTTGTGCACTACAGTGTTTTGAAGTAAGCTTTGAAGTTACCTGTCAGGTGGAAAGAAATTCTCTTTTTTGTGGTCCATGTTGCAATGTTTCCATGGAAGTTCTGAGTAAAGGGGTGTGATAGAAATGCTGCACTACAAGAGGTTTCCTTTGAAAAATACCCTGTATTCTTGCTTCTCCTCACAGTTAGACTGGTGAAATGGTGCTTACAAAGCAGCTACAGCAGCTCAGCCAACAAGCCATGGCTGAACTGGTCATTCCAATCATGTTTTTGATCACAGACCACGTTCTTGTGTCCTTATCTTACATCTTCATACAAATCCCTTCCTTCATTTGAAGCCAGTGATGATATGGCCATGCTTCCAAGTCCCACAGCAATCATGCCGTATTCAGATCATGCAGGATGGTGACAGCCTCATTGTTTCCTGCCTCCCTGTTGAGACATTTGTGCAGAATCCCTGTTCAAAGCATCAAATATAGGCAGAGAGTTCATCTCATTTATTCCAGTGGGTCCCTTTAAATGCTTCAAGCATGCATATAAGTGTGTTGCTGAACTCGTGCAATGGGACTTGTACAAATGCCCCACTTGAATGGAAAAAAAACGCATAAAAGAAAGCAGGCCTCTTATATATACTGCAAAAAAGTGTCAGAGAAATGATCAGGGGAGGTCATCAAGCTGATAAAAGGGAAGAACAAACCAACAAATTCAACTACAAAATGCAATAACTTGCTAAAGGGGCTCCCAAGGCCCTTCCAGCAGAGTCTATCGAAGGATGCTGCAGAGAGAGAAATCTTTGTAAGTGCAGAGCTTGGGCTATGTGATTAGCACACACATTATCATTCAGTGCTCTGCTTGGTTAAAAGAAACACATTATATTCTAAGATTTTCTTTAAGCAGAAGTATGTAATTCACCAAACAACCGCAGATAGGTTGCAATGTGAAATATTGGTACACATATGCTAAAGGCAAGAACACTTGTTGCCCTATCAACAATTTAATGTCTCGGTTTCTAAATTTGCATGTACATATCACAGTGTCAGAGTGGGGGTTTTTGACATGCAGTATTTTTCCATTTTTTGTTTTTTGTTTGTTTGTTTTTCCTAAGTTATGACAGAAGAAGAATGTTAAAGTCACCACTGTAATAAGCATCAGATTTCTCTCCTGAGCTGCGAGAACTTGCAGTTGTCCTAATAGCACCTTTAGAGAGTTTCTGAGATAGTGATTTTACACAGTTAATGAAAGAAACTAAAAGTCATGTGTTTTATCCACTGTGACTTCAGAGCTGTGTTATTTCAGAAGAACTAGAAGGAAACTGTCATGAAAAAGCCAACCCTTTGTGAGAAAAGACTGGTATTAAATGCCAGAAATCAAGCCGGTAGTAACACACAGAAAGTGGGGCTGATCAGCTCCATCTCCTGCTCCCAGGCAGCATCAGACATACCCACACCATTTCTGACAGACGCCCAGATACCCATCCCTGGCTGGTGGATACCCCACAGCTCCCCAAGCAATTTGCTCCAGTGCTTCACYATTCTCTGACAGAAAGGGGATCCCATAGGGCACATTGGCACTGTCTCTTCTTGCCCTCTTCACAATGCCTGTGAAAAGCACTGCACAGCCCTCAGATTCCCTTTTAGTTGCCTGCATCTCCCTTCCACCTTATAGGGGAGTCCCCTCATTTTCCCCAGCTTTTGTGGCAGAGACCATGCTGTCTCCGTTTGCAGTCACTGTCACTCCTCTGCCTCGGGACTTGCACATGAATTTATATTCACAGACCATAAGTGGTGGAATTTTGTCCATCACCCCAGAAAAATCTTTTGAACTGAAGACTCCTGGTGACCACACCCTGTTAAACCTTTGTTTCTGTTGCAGTAGAAACCAGGAATTTTGAGTTTATTCATCTCCCAACTTTCTAAACATAAAAATGTGCAGGCTCCCCTCACCTCCCAGGTGCTTAAGCAAAGGCTGACAAAGCTCACCACTCACCAAACATGGAGAGGAGCCCACAGGAAAACCAGACGACAAGGGAGAAACCCACGCTGCCGGAGTTTTTCAGTACCCCTTTGGGGGAAATAAAGATGCCACTGCCAACCATGCTGCCGATGAGCAGCGAGAAAGCCCGCAGCAAAGTAATCTTTTTCCTCAGAAAGACAGCGTCTTCTTTCTTGTCTTTCCCCATGGCTTTCTGCTAAACACAGAGGAAGGTCATGCATTCAGGAGCTACAGTCTCCCACGTGTCCTCAAGGCTCACCTGTAAGACAAGGAGTTAGGGATTCGAGGATCTTCTTTTCTGGACTAAATTTTTTTCAGTAACCTGTCAAGAGCTGTTGAATCTGTTCTCCCCAGCTGCAGGAAGCACCAACCAAACCACAGGTGCACAGAACACACTTGGTATGATCTTTCTCATCAGTACAGCTCCCAAGAGGCATTTCTGCCGGGCAGCACAGAGCATTACATGTTGCATGCCAGCCACACTTCAGGATGATTTCCAAATTTGACTTTGATGTTCAGACTGGAACTGGCCAGATTAGGGTTAATTTAATGGGAGCCAATTTGGGGATACATGGATTTCAGCTCGTTGGCAGAAAATAGATTTAAAGTTGCAAACCTAACTATCAAGACCTTGAGGATCTCTGAGATTAGAAAAACAGTAAGCTGCATTAGTTGGTACACACAGATGATTTAAGCTTCTTTAACTTCCTAACTATCCTTGCTGAATGAACTAGCCCTGATTTTCTCACTAGAGCTTCATTTTATCARTGTTTCTTAATACAGAGTGAAGCCTTTTAGCTTTCAATGTATTGAAGAGTCAGGAATGAGTGCTGTTTACAATTGTAAGACAGCATAGTCATTAGTAACAGACACGTCATTTCTTCTATTAATAGAAAAGCTTTCTTGGTAATAACAGCAGCAGTGAAGTTTTTCCTAGAAAAGAGGGAACTTCAGACACTTCAGGGATCATGAGTTGATCCAGATTTAGTTCTCTCATACTGCAGCAACCTCCCACTTCACCGCCTTGTCTCTCCTGTCTCTCTCTGTCACTACTAAATTGGCAACTTCACCAAGAAACTCACCTTTTGCTCAGGTAGGAAAGATGAATTCAGGTCAGTTACAACAGTCTAACTTGCTGTAGCAAACCTGCCTGTAGTTTTCCTAATAGCAAAGTAGGTGTTTTACACTGGTAATTATCCCTGGTAAAGTAGGCAAGACAAGTCTGGAGTAGATAATTTGGGTCCCATCCRGCCTCCTGCCACACATCCCCACCAATGCTCACACACTCAGCTTCAGTGCTTTTTTTTCATGATTCTAACACAGTAAGTTGCTTTATGGTGAATACTTGCCCCAGCCCCATGGCTGTATACTRGTGAGAAGTTACAATTTATATGAGACTGTGTTTTATGGATTTCTTGAATTATTTAGCAGTTGCAATGGTGTGTCCACAAGGAGACAGTGGTCACCTCTACAAGCAGACCTAAGCAGCCAGAAATTGCTTTCTTGATAGTCTGTATTTTCCACCTATAGATAAAAATGTTCCCATACCTTTGAGGGGACAATTCTTGTTACCACTCACTCATGATACATCTTTGCATGCCCTGTGTAAACTCAGTATAACCAAGGTCTTTTCTCCCCCATCCCCAGCTATTTTCCCACCTGGAAGCTGATGGGAGGAAGCAGGGTTATCACTTTCTCCACACACATATGAGTAGCACATGCAGAAAGCCCTTTCTCCTGCCAGCAGCATGAGCTGGTTTCTCTGAGATCGTGCCAAGCCTGCACAAGCATCTTCTCAATCAAACCAGCCAAGTTTAGTTATTAAACCTCTAATGAGTCCCGGAGGACTCCTTAAGGCTCAGATGGGTCGCATCAGCCGCATCTGGTCCCACAGAGCTGCACCTCAAAGTCCCAAAACCTCACAGGGCTGCTGGAGACAGTGGCTCTGGAAGAGCAGGGAAAGACCCCTGGGAGCTTCCCAACCCCTCAGCTGCAGTTCGCTCAGACACCAATTAATTACCTTAACGTGAAATACCAATATCATCTGGTATTTCTCAGCTGAAATGAGAACTGCACAGCATTCATTTGCAGGAGTGAAACACAGAGCCTCACCAAACTGAAGAGAGATACTGTGCACAACTATGTCTAAAACACTATTCTGAGATAATTAAAAGGGCACTTATCTGTTTGGATGGTTTTTAAACAAAGCAGGTGCATTTACAATCCATCAGACTCCCATTTCTTGCTGGGATCCCGAAGCAGCAAAAGGCAGCGTCTCTTTGCAGGCTCTGAAATGACACAGAGAGAGGAGGGGAGGAACAAAAAAAAGGAAAGATCAAATCAAATTTACAGACCAGGTTAATGACCCAAAGTAAACACCAAACTCTGTACTTCTGTCCACGTGCCTTTTTTTTTTAATACTACTGCCATGCAAAAGTATTTGGAGGTAAAACAGTCCAGTCCAGTAAATTTGAGAAATACGAAGTTGATCAGTACTTGTTCCAGAAGTGGCTGAAGGAGGAGGAAAAAAGGCAGAAAAGGAAAAAAAATATAAAGAGTAACAGAAAGCTATTGAAGAGAACTTCAAAGAGTTACCTAGCAGAGCCTACAGCCTGGAGAGACCATTCCTGCCTGCTCTGCTTTCCAGCTACATTCCAGCACCCGGCACATTAAAATGCAGAGATGTTAATCCTTGTGGCAATGCTTAAGAATATTCACAATGTGCTTAGCACAAAGGAARCAGGCAAAGCTGCTTTTTGTTCACCCCTTTGACTTAAACGATAGGCTCAAATCCTTCTTGTCCCCAAATGCAGTTCCTTTGCATGAGATAGATCATGAGTCAGCAGGGCTGGAGAAAAACATTACTCAAATCTATTTCACAACTGGTCACACATACTGGATCTTTCCTACCTTGTTCTTCATCTCCACTGATTTTATTGTTGGTTTGGGTTTTTGAGCTGTTAATCTTACCTCAAAGGCACTGCAGCATGGACGGAGATGGAGGAGACAGGCATAAAGAGAAAATCATGTCTGTTATTCATAGTGGTGTCTAGAAGCCCCAGCCCAGAGCAGGACCCATTGCGGTCAGCACAGAGGCAGAGTAGATGTTACTCTGCTGAAAAACTAGCGAGATAAACAAGCAAGTTGGAAAAGGAGAGGAGGCAGACAGCATCATTCTCAGCTGGGGAGCTGAGACCTAGAGCAACAAGTMTCCTTCCTCCTCCTATCATGCAGGAAGCAGGTGGCATCCTTGGGAAAACAGATTGTACCTCCAGAGTCCCACTTCAATGACCTACCCCTCAAAATCACCCCAGCTACTAGGGAATACTCCTAAATATTTACAGCTGTATTTTCTTTGTGTGAGCCTCAGTCAATACCATATAGCCAAGAACAGGTTAACCCCTTCCTTTACATACCGCAAAAGATGCAGACATCAAACTATTCCTCACAGTCACACTATTTTTTTTTTTTGGTGCCAAAAATGTCTCTCCAATTCAATGTCTACCACAAGGCACAGAATCTAACTAAATAAAATCAGCAGTGAATGGGAGCTTTTTTATTCATGCATGAAAGTAGCMTAAATAAGCCTTAATGAGGCTGGTGGTGGTCTGTTCTGGAAACTCAATCAGAAAATCTATTTAGGAGACCTGAGAGATGTTTGTTTATAGACTAAAATTAACACAAGAAACAGGCTGAAAGGATGAGACATGCAGCTCAACTTCTTTCCAGCTTTCTACAGCTGGTTTGCCACCCTGGATAAGAAACCAAGAGGGACAGTAGTTAATAAATCAGGCTCAGGCTCACAGCCCCAGATGTAGTAATAAATCCATGCAACTGCCTTAGGTGTAAATGTAAGGATAATTTCCATAGGCTTCTCTTTTTACAGAGTTTCACAAATATCATCGTGTGAGCTATCAAAAGACTACTATTTCCTAATATTTCTGTTGTAATGAAAAATTTTTTTTGCCTTGACAGCAAAATTGCTCTTGGCTTAGGTCACGCCACATTTATCATCTCATTTAGGCATTTCCAGTTGTCCTTCAGACAAGGGTAACTTTTTCTGGAAAATAGGCTGGTGGTAGGGTGAGTCTGGATGTCTTGGTGATATGAGGTCGACCTTTTAATTGAGAACTTAAAAGTGTTGAATCCACACTTTGGCTAAAACTTGGACTAAACAGAGTATGGTTTTCAAGCAGCTAAATTCCTGTTGGTTTGAGAGTTCCTTCCTACCAGGATTTATATTCTACACCAATTCATTGCAACCAGTCTGCCAAAGCAGATATACTACAACTGGAGATGTTTTAGTAATAGTGTGATTGATTTTCACAAAATGCACAGATCATGTATTGTCATCTTACTTTTCTAAGCATCTGAGTATAACTCTCAACTCAACTGCCACAAGGAACTTATACTTCTGTGTATCCAGAATGGATTTCCCATCAATGTTGTGCAGGAACATTGGCCCTTTCATGAGTATTTCTTACCCACATGTTGTCAGTGACACTCAAAACACAAGTCTGGAGAGATGCACACCAGATTAAAATAGACTCCAGTCTACTTCTACAGCACCAGCTATTAGAGGCTATCAGAAAGGTGCACCAGCATCCCTGTGTAATGAACTAACATGATTCCCCTTTCTTACAAGCAGCAGAAGGRAATACCCAAGCCACTTGCCTCCCAGCCCATCAGACCCAAAGGAGCAATAACACCCAGAGGACCCAGCACTGGAGCACATGAATCCTAGGAAAAAAGGAAACAAAGGGGAAAAGGACAGTCTCACTTAACAAGAGACTGTCTCACGTAGCTGTGCTTCTTCAGGCCAGGATCTTGGCTCTACATTATCTCTTGTGGGGCACAGTGCAGGGAAGTGTCCTTAAGCTTTGTTCTTTTGTGGACTGCTCTCCAAGTAGCAAGCTGTTTTCACTCTCCAGATCAGACCTCCTCACTGAAACAAGACAATTTGTCCTATTTGAAACTGTTTTCTTAGCTGCATAAGACAGAACACAAACAAAAATAAATCTAAACATTTCTAGCAGAAGACACCCAACAGAGAAGTCTAATGCTGTAGCAAAGTACGGCCAAAATTTCCCCAAATGAGAATTCTTCTCAAGCACTTCAAATCAAAAAGAAATAATCCCACAATAGACCAACATACCGCCTCATTCCAATGGTTTGTGGCACTGCATYAGTGCTGAGGTCTGAGGGTTTGTCTGCCTTTGACCTGGAGCTGGGCAGTGCCAATGCTCAACAGCTCTTGCTCGTGCAGGGGAAATTCCTCCATGAACCAGGTCTTTGTTTTACCTCTTGCCTTGGCTGAGGGCCATAAAAGACACAGCTTCCTAGCCACTGCTTGGTGACTTAGCAAAAAAAACCAAGTTTAAGAGCTTCAGGTTGCTCCACGGGGTGCTGTTACTCATCCCTGGGGCTGTCGCTCTGCGGGGCTGCTATGGTGGGGGTCTCCATCAAGGCCAGTATTCCCATCAGCAATAGGCCAATGGCACCATCATCCAGAACTACCTGGTGCTTTAGAGCGGCAGACTAATCCCAAAGCCTCTCCATAAATATCCTGCAAGAACAAGACACATTTCCTAAATGGGAGAAAATGCCAAAATGGCCATGCTTAACACCAGCTTTCCTCACAAAGAGGTAATTCCTCACTAGTGCTAGCTATTTTACCCTGCTAAGGAGACAGCTCTCTATAGCTGGTACTTTTTCTGGAGTCAAGAAGCTCTCTGCTGCTTTTCCTGTTGTCAGTGGTGGGCCCCATCGATGGGGGTTCCTGATCTATCCTGCTTTAACCATCTGGAATGGAATCCTTTGAGAGCTGACTGAAGTAATAAAGCTCCTCTTTCCATATTGCCTCATATATTACATTAGTTTCCCCCTTAATCTCACTGCAGTGCTGATGATTTATCACCTCAGGCCTCCAGCTCCGCTCAGACTCAGCCTCAGTGCCTGGGTTTGCTCCTTTTCTTCCCACCTTCAAGGAATTCAAAAGAAAATTTAAACATTAAAAAACAACAATCCTTTGCACCTGCATTAGTCACTTGCTTTGATTGCTACTCACTGTCTAATCCACAGTTAAACCTCAGTGTTTTATGGCAAATCACCCRCTCTGGCACCTGACTCACACACAGCCCAGCCTCTGCCTTGAACATACCTCAGGGCAGGAGGAGTCTCCCCTTRTGGCCTCTCTGCTCAGCTGTTATTCATTTATTAAAATGTAAGCCAAATATACAATTATGCTGGAAGGAACATATTTCCTTGTTAGCCCTTTTTGGCTCTTATCCAGCATGTTTCAGGCAATGGGGATTTATATCTTACTACACAGAGTTTCAGATTAATTCTGTACCATTCCCAAAGCCTCTGATGGAAGGAAGGGGAACAAGAAGGGTTTTCTCTGACCTCTACCTCATATCCCCCGTGAGACAGTACGGGAACACATGTCCTGGTCTGTCCTGGGCAACAGGGAACAAGGACTTGTCAAAAGACAGCATATGTCTTTTTATATGATATGGCACCATATCATCTCAGGCAGTGCAGCCCCTGCCAGCTTCCCAGAGCCAGAGGGATGGCACCAGAAACTAACCAAACACGTACCTCATGTTTTTTCAGGTAACATACAGGCCACCCCCCATTTGCACTTGTATTTAGCGAGAATCAGATTCTAGGAACAAGCATGTCAACAAAACAAGATCAACATGCTCACTGAGAAGGTTAAGTCAACACAAGGGCATGTTTATTCAATTTTAATGTAAGTACAGTCATAGAAGTATCTGCTGGGAAGGACTTCTGGATGCCTCTGGCCCTGTCTCCCATAAGAAGCAGGATTGTTGCCAGCACTRACTCAGATCATCCACTGCTTTGCCTAGCCAAGTCTTAAACCCCCTCAAGAGTTCCTGACCTCTCTGGGTAACCTGTTCCAGTGCTGCACCACCTTTCTAGGGAGAAGCTTCTCCCAATAGCCATCCTGAAGGTTCCAACTACTGCTTGTGGCTGCTATCCATAGCCATATCATCTGCCACTCTGGAGGCCTTCTGGAGCTCAACTTCATGTATCGCTGCACAGGCGATCAGCTTGCACTGGCCGTCGGTGATGGTCCTKGCCACCCCTCCCTCTCCAGCAGTCAGGGCTCCACCAGCCCCCAGAGACTCACTTCTCTTCGGGTTTCCCTGAAGTCTGTGGACTCAACACAGCTTCAAGCTACGGTGGCTTAAGCACAGAGAGCTACAGGCAGTGAAAGGCACCAAGTGGATGTTCCCCTACAATCTGGAGACTCCAGCATATCTCTGATGTCCCATGAGCCCCACACTGAAATGACCTCCAGCCTTGGAAACTCTATTTTTGGCACATTTTTTTTCCTCTCTCTCTCTCTCCTTTTTCCCTCCTGGACTTTGAACCTCCCTATCTTCTTGTCCACATGATTGCATCATTCACAGCAGGTAAGGTTAGCATGAATAGAAGGAAGTACAAACAGCACTTCACACAGCACGCCAGCAGCTGGGAGAACCTGCAGCCAGCAGAGGTTACGGACCCCAGTCAGGTCTAATAAAGACCTGCATCACTGGAGGGGCAGGACCTACAATTGTGATTATTCATGTTGAAACAGATGTCACTATGTCTCCTGCTCCAGAGGCAAATCTAAGCCCTGTGAGGTGCCTCAGGAGGAGATTTCCTTTGTGCACASCACTGAGCCAGGGTAGCCCAGCAAGCCTCTAGTGCAGGCTGCACAAAGGAAGAAACACCGTGTGTTTTCTTTTCCTTGTCACTGTAGGTCAGCAGAGATGCAGAATGTGTATGGAGAGAGGAAGGGAGGACTTTTGCTTACAGGATGGGGCCATAGCCATGCAAGGCACTTGGATTTGGCGTCACTGTGGCCAGTACAAAGGAGTCACCATCCTGAATATGGAAGATCTGAATTCAGCTCTCCTCGTTGATGCCTTAAAACAATACCAGCCAGTGTATCCCTAGCCCCTGGCATCTCCACATGGCTCTGTCTTGGAAGTCCCTGCTGCACAGGCACCAGCAGTTCAAACCTCTGCTTGTTTCTGTCCCCAGCTGACTTGCCATGTAAGACAAGGAGAACAAGGGTTCTGTTCAGGGCAGCTACTGGTCACCAGGTAGAGGTGGGACAAGGAGATTGCTTGCCTGAGGAGGGTCACTGCTCTGGCAGGGGCTGCAGCACTAGCAGCAGTGCTTGCTGCCTTGCGGGACTCTCTCTGTGGTGTCAGTGGTTTGTGAGAGGTGTCCTTGTGTGAGTGAGAACATTGCAAAACTCAGGACATCTGTACAAATGCCAGAACAATGCAGCTGCTCAAATGTAATTCTGAAAAATATTAGCAATTGAATTGGAAAGGCATTACAAACCATGTAATGAGAAAGAAAATCAACTGGCATGCTGTGATTGATGTAAGCACATAACAGCCTCCACACCTCACTGGGACCAGCAGAGTCTCTACCAGCTGAGGCGCTGCTTCCAGAGATGGAAAAMCACTTCCAAGGGGAGCAACTACATAGCTGGGGCCAAGCACTTGTTCCCTGTCAAAGTGCTGGCGAACCATGTGGGCCTTCCCTGCCACACAAAGGTGGGTTTTCAGGGACACAAGGCCTCTGGCCACAGTTTGGGCTTCTGCACTTGTCAAAGCTTAGGACTGAAACATGATCAGCTGGGATGAGTTAAGGAATACTCCTCAGCCCTGTTCAGAACTGGACCTCTGCACCACCAAGAGTGCTTATTTTCAACCAGCAGTGATGCTGAGCATCTCCAGACCTCACCACCACTACCAAGAGCTGCCAGTCCCTGCCAGCCACTTTCCACCCCAGTGCCACCTCGGCTTGCAGCTGACCTGGCCCTTTGATGCTGAGCCCTGGAGAGACATGGGGACAAACAAAGAGGGAGGTGATGGTCAGTGTTGCTTGCTGGACTCACTCAACATGGCCAAGGTTGTGAAACAGTCACCCTCTCCTTTCCCAGTGTCTCTCTGGCTGCTACCTGACAGGCATCCTAACACAAGTGTGGTGCAAAATGTTGGGGAAAAGTTACCATTCCAGATCAAATAGCCCAGGTCACAGCCCAGGTCAATGGGTCATAGATTGTGCAACTGTACCCCCATGCAAAACACATCTAGCCTCTTGCTGTACTTTCAAAAAGCACATCCAGAAAGAAGATGCAACATATCCTGCATGTCAACAGAGAGACAACAGTAGAAGCAGTATTAAGAGAGAATCCCACATGCATTTAACTGTTTCTACTTCAGGGGTGGCTTATTCAGCAGCAGGTACAGAGGATACCAGACCATGAAGTCCTGGCAATGCCTGTAACTTTCCCCCTTCCTCCCCTATATTCTTTTTGTTTTACCCTGAGACAGATAATTTGAAAAGGCACCAGCGGAATGCTACACGTGTGGCTGATGGAGAAGCAAGCGGTACTTTCAGCCCCAAGACATGGGAAAGCCAACAAGTCTTCCTACAGGTATCAGCAAGTTTCAGGTAAAGACCTTCAGGGTAAGGAAGGAAAGAAAACAAACCCTTGTGCTTTATTGACACACTCAAGCAGCAAGGATCCTGGGATGCTCAAGGTGAAGCCTTTGRGGACTGCCCCGTCCTCATGCCATGCGGAAGACTGAGTGAGCCAGCAAGTACATCCGGCACTGAATGTTCCCACCCAAGTGGGATGCCTGCAGATGGTTTTTCCAGGAGGTCTTGGAGACAGTTTGAGGATTTTGCTGCTGAATCAGGCTTTCTGTGGCACAGGCAGCAACCACGCCGCTGGCACCGAGCCCTGCAGCTGCACAACGCCTGGCACGTGCCGCCGGGGCGGCGGAGCCAACACGGACAATCCTGGGGCGACGAGGGCCTGCCACAGCTGCTCACCCACTTCCAKCCAACGGCATCGCTGGAGGCTTCCGTCCTTTCAGCAGGAAAAGCTAAAAAATAGGCACCAGAGGACAAGCCACAGGAAACGGGTCCCTTTCTGGGAGAGAAAGGACGTGTTGTACAGCACACGCCGTAGACATTGGAACACACAGGAGGGGTGTAGATTTGRCACTTGAGTGCGAGCCCTGTGTCCCTACTGTACCACATCACTGGCCGCCTGAGCCTTAAATATTTTGGTTATTCATCTAAGGGTACATGTTCTGAAATACGTAATTGTCAGGCTTTTCTGGAAGCTCTTCAAATGCAGTACGCCTTGATCCTTTCTCCCAGGCAGCTTCCACCTGCAGGGAAAGATAGCTTTGTCACTAAAGGCTCCATTTTCAGCTGCCACCAACTGTTTACCTCTGTAAAGCAAGCAGCCAGGCCATTTTTCTTCCTGCTTTGCTGTAGGTTCTTCAGAGCAAGAAGTTGTTGAGCATGAAGGCCAAGCTGTGTGCATGCCACAGCAATGCATGTGTGTGCATTCTCCTTCCTGCTTTTGCTTTGGTGCGAGTTGTCTTACACAGGACTGCAGGCAAGCACAGATACAATGTCTCCCCCACGTTTTGGTGTCTCCGGAAAACCCCAGAGCCCGTGCACGCCAGCTCATGTGTTTAATGTCTGGCTCACAGGAGTGCTGTGGGAAGGCCAGGACCTGTGCAGTTTTGTGGCCGTATTTTTATTTGCCCTGTTTCCAGAGCATCTCCTCTCTTTTGGCAGATAGCAGGGGTGGGCAGGCAAAGCTACTTCTGAGTGAAACACTGTGCAAGTGTCTCACTCCAACTGGCAAAGGCAGGGGAAACACAAGTAAGAGCAGCAGCTCTGGAAAGGAAATTGAGAGGGGCAAAGACAGGAAGACAAGGGAACTGGAGATTAAAGCATCAGAATGAAAAGGAACAATAAATCCCTGTTGGGGAATATAACTGGGGGCTAGAGCAGGAACAGATTGCAGCTCAGTAATGAGGCAGACAGTGTTTTCTTTGGGATCTGCAAATCCATTTGGGCTTTCTAACAGACAAAGGTGCCACACTATCCAGAAATCAGCTTGATACATGACCTGTCTCCCCCAGTCTTCAGTGGCAATAGCTGCTGGAACAAGCAGCTCTGGCAGAGCCCACCTGGTCCAGCAGCACAGGCTGAGGCCAGTCTGCTCTCACAGCCAAGTCCTTGCAGCACCCCTGCTCTGCTTGTGCCACAAAGATGAGGTGACAGCCGGGTCCAGCACTACAGGCAGAGCCCCAGACATGAGGGGCTGTCTAGAACCATTAAAGGATGGCTGAGSGCAGAAAACACCATCTTGCTGCAAGGGTCCTCGGAGTACTAAAACTGTGGCTCCTCCGTCAGGCAGGAAGGTTCCAGCCACATGGTTTCCATCTGTAAGGGCTGCAGACAGCAATGCAGAGCATTCCAGGATATGACACCCTTGGAGCAGGGATGTTTCTACCAGCCATCAGCACTAGTGTTCTGGCAGTGCCGAGGCATTCTTGCAAAACTCTTCCAGGGAAAGAGAGGGAGGAAAAACAACAACTCGCAGATCCTCACATCTACCCCCACCCCTCAGTTCCCTGTATTTCATTAGGCAAATAATAGCTCAGGGTCAATAGCATCAGCCTCTTTCCTGGAAATGAAATAACCACAGTCAACTCTCAGGTTGCCAAGCTGGGGACCCGGGGGTGCAGGCAGAGGTCCCTGCTCTGCAGTCAGCTTCCTTTGGTGTCTTTAGCACAACATTACTTCCATGACACGAGGCAATAGCACGTCTCTCCTTGGCTGTGATTGGGGTAACACACATGTATGAAAGGCAGGGCAAGAATTCCCACCCACGCACTTGGTTTCCTCATGGAAGCTTTGGCAGAAGTGCTCAGGAATACATGGGCAGAAGTGGCCCATTTGTTTTCTTTCCTATGAGATAAAGAGATTACAGCTCTCAGTTATCAAACTGATACTTACCTGTAGTAAGGATCCTTCCATCATGCTTTGGGCTCAAGCTCACTCCTCTTTACAAGCCACCTCTGGCCTTTTATTTCAGGCTGTTTGCTTACAGAGGGTGCTGTGTTTCTGGCTGGAGCTGGCATTGCACATACTGTTAAGAAAAGCCTGTCTGTAAGTCTGCAAGGTCAGGGTATTTTCTGAAAAGTAACAACAAATAGGCAGGCACTGTTTGAAATGGATCTCAGACTTTCAGTCACTAAGGTGCTCTGCTTTATCAGTCCTGCTTGCAAAGAACTGAGTATCAGCCCTTGTGCTTTGTCAAAGGAATGTTCCTGCCTTGTATGAAAAGATGCTTCAAAATACCTCTCTGTCTCAACTTAAAAAAAAACCAACCAAACAAAAAAACACCAAACCACAAAAAACAACAAACAAAACCCCCCAAATAAACAAACAAAAACTGAAAAAAGCCTAAACAAACAAACAACACACACACAGAAAACCGCAAAATTGTGCTCTGGTCATAGAAAGACCATGTAAATCCCCATGAACTGATTTTTCCAGGGARGTTCCTTACCTCTACCACTGCTGATAGAAAGTCAATACTTAACAGAACAGATGCCACAGACATAGACTTCTCCTTCTGGAAATGAACCTGAAGGCCATATTGAATATGCCCACATTTCCCCAACATGACAAATTTACCACATGGCCCCAAGGACAGCCATGAGCTGGATCTCAGAAAGCTGGCTGGGTTTATCTGCAGACTGGTGAGGAGACATGAGGGGGAATAACAAAATAAGTTGCAGTCCTGGAAAGCTGTAGTCATTCCAGGGTCTACATAAACATTCTTCCAAAAGACACTGCAAACCCCAAGAGAAAAGTGCAACATCAGCTTTCTCCAAGTACGTTCAGTTAGGAAAATAAGTTGCAGCGCAGAGGTTTTTCTTAGTTTAAAGTAGCAACAAAGCAATGGTAACAATTCCTCAGCTCAGCTGAACAACACATGGCTTTCTAAAATTGTTGAGGCATGGTATATGTAGATTTCACTAGGATCCATTTTTTCCTTCTCAGTTTTCTCCAATCTTTTCATTTTAGTGGCACATAGATTGCAAGAATGATCCTAACAGAGAGACATTTGAAGTTTTTTTTTCTTTCCCGTGACACTCCAGTAAATACATTTAATCACCAAGCACAAACTCACAGAAAAGATCACATTGGGTTCTCGCCTGTCCTTCCTCAGTGAGTGAATGCCTAAAAATTGATGACTAGTCTAAAATCCTTCTGAATGTTTTACTGCATGCATAAAACACCTATGGAGCAAAGTCACTCTTAGGCTATGGAAACTCTGTCAGTCAGGCAACTTGGAGCAGGGAAGCTGCAGGGAACATCAAAGAACCAAGAAAAAAGTAAAAGGTTACAAGACATTACACAAGGAAACCCAGTAGCAAGATGCATTTGCTCTACCTTCATCCCCATGACTCCTCATGGGTAACTTCAACCACTTACAGTAACAGCCAGGACCACAATGTTGGTTTTCTGATAGACAAGACTACTGAAAATTTCCAAGCCTACAAAGTAACACAAATCCCCCACAAATCCAAGCCACAAAAAATGTCATGAGCTGGTACTTCCACTTCCCTCCTCTCTCCCCCAGCCTTCTCCCAAAAAGAGCTATTGGGTCGAAAAAAAAATTTTGGTTTTCTTTTAAGCCAGTGGCAGTTTTTAAGTCCAAGTTACTTTGAAATAAAAATAGAATTGTTTGCTTTTTTTCCCTCCCTGAAGAAAAGCAGTATTAAAACCTAATCTCCTTTCACACACAACGTAGGTGCAAGGAATTTGCATTTTCCCTGCAGAAGAATGCTGTGGGAAAGACATCCCATACACATCTCCTAGGTTCATGGGAACTAGAGGTAAACTTGAGGACCAGCTGAGAGATGCAATAAAAAGATTGGCTTTATTCTATTGTAGGAATATCCCTTTGACTGTGACCCTGCCATTTTAGTCATGTTTCTCCGGGGTACATCATGCCTAACATCTCCCACTGTACAACCCTGAGAGCAGAGGAAGTGCTGGCCTCCAAAGCAGTAACTGGGGTGAGTGCAGTCCTTTGTTTTTACCGGATATTTTCAGGGTAGCACAGAAAAAGCAATCACATCTGGGACCACCTCAAGGGGCTGCTGGCAAAAATCCAGAGGCTCCACAGAAGAAGCAGCAGATTGCGGATTTCGATGCCTCGGGCAGGATGTCTGTTTCCACAATGGCTGGGGAAGGAAGCAATATAAAGGGAGATAGTCTGATAAGAGCATGGCTATGATAAAAAGACTCTGTTCAGCATTAATTTATTTCAGCAAGAAGAAAGGTACCCACAGTCACTGGGTTACAGACATTAGTCTTTTGCCTCAGTGAAAAGGGAACTAGTTAGTCTTGAGGCAATGCTGAATACTACTTTAAAACAAGTACAAAAATAGACAGAGAGCAGAACAGATGCGACAGACAGTGGGTTCCTCTCATTCCTCCTGCAGTTTTGCAGAAAGTTGTTAAAAGAATTTCCTCATCGATTTCCACGCTGGTGGCTCTGTCCTGCTTTGTCCTGGACAGAGGAAACTTAGCAGCTGCAAGGTGAAGCTTTGTGCTTTGTGAAATCAAGCATCATTTCCACAATAAAAACTACCAGCCTTTAACTTACAAATTTATTCTGCCACCCTTGGATAGCTGGGAACAGTCACATTAGTGAGCAGAGTGGCATTACCGACCTGCCTATAAAGAGCTTTACTAAAACTTTAAAAAGCACTGTACCATGGGAACACGCCCCTCTTCTGGCTGCCAGCTGGTCTTTATGCCATCTCGCCTTATTTTTTTTACCAAGGTGAAAAAGACAGCTTTTGCCAGCAAAGTTTTAGGCCAGGATTCCCTGTATAAACAAAGGCATTTGCAGTACGATGGATCATCACATTCTCTCACCTCCCAGCATCTGCCCGTGGCACGTTGTCCCACCTGCTCTCGGTTTTGGCTCGTTTCACCTTTTCCAGGTGTGGTTTTATTTTGTGCATTCCTATGTCAAATGCCAGCACCGACAGCTGCAAGGGGATGGCTGCCCCCACACTCCTCGGACTTGAAGCAATTTTCACAGGCTCGGAGGCAGGAGGCTAACGCTGCAGGCTGTGTCATGAGCTCCTCCTGGTGGTCAGGAATACTGGATTAACTTCCCTCTGTTCAGAGCTCAAGGATAAAAATACAGCTTTTGAATAAAAACACACTTTCCGACATTCTTCTCCTCTATACTCAAGAAACACGTAAAGTGGAAACATAAAATAAACTACATATCCTGGGAGTGATGTAAAGGCTTTCATTCCTCACTGCTTGCAGATGTGGCTAAAGCGAATGAACGTATCCTTATCCCTCACATATGGTGGTTTTTTTCATAAAAATCATAAGTTTCATATTTTACTCCTAGCAGAAGAAATAATTTTCTTTGCTGTACTTTCCACTCTTGAATGACCCACAGCCAGGAAATATATCCTTCCTAAATATTTATGTCTATTGACACATTCTCCATTCTCCATCTGCATGGCAGGAAAAGAGGAGTTATCATCTTCTGAGATTGGGAAATTTTTATTCTACTCAAATAGCATGGGTAAAAATATTACAGAAAGTTAAATTATAAATAATCCTGGCTCAAGGTGTTAACCAAATCAGTTCATTAGGCACTGCACAAGCATCCAGCATCCAACAGCTGCTGTCCTGGAAAGGATACTTCACAAAGGACAAGCAGTAACATCCAAGTGAAAGAACAAGGAGGAAAGAAAACAACGTAAGAGTTTTTGCAAAGACAGTCACCGGCAATGGTCTCCACTCCCTTTCTGGCTGGCCATTAGCATATGATATTATGGCATTGCAGAACATCTTCTGATTTCTTTATAAAGATATTTAAACATATGAGTATGTAAATATACATATGAATGAATTTATATAAATTCATTACACACACTCTACCAACCAGGTAGTACAAACAATCTTGGCACCACATCTGCCTTTGCTCAGAGCCTTGCCATCAAAACCTGACTTGATGTACTGGGATATTTCGGAACGAGGCATCAGACAGTTTCTTCAGGGTATGCTAGACGAAACCTTTGTTAATCCTGCCCATTTTCAGTACACACCCAAGATGCCTCACATCAGAGCTATTAAAACCAGCATCTCACATTAGAAAGGCTCCTTATAAAAATGTTTTGTCCAGGATATCCTTCTGATGATTTGGCACAGAATTGTTCCATAGCTGATCTAAGTAACATCAGAGGGTTCATCTTCCCCTGCAGTCTTCAGCATCCCTTTTTTTTTTCCCCTTTGCTGCTTCCTCATGATCACTGTCCCTTATTCCACATAAAGGTTGCAAAGCATGGGCTTCCAAAATCCGGCTTTTGCTCAAGTACTGTCACACAGAGAGAGCGGTGGATTACACCAAAGATCACAGGCACAGCCTGCGCCCCTGTGTCCAACTGCATTCCTGTGTAGACAGTATTTACCCTAGAAGTCAATCCCTACTTCTGGGAAAAGCATGGATTAAATGAGCTCCATAGACATAGACACAAATATGCATATTTTCTTCTGCACAGCTCTAAGACAGCTTATAAAATAAAAGTGACGCAGATCTTATGCTTGAAAGTGATCTAAAAGTCCCTAGCCATAACATCTCCAAGAGAGAAAAGGCTCTTTTCCTAAATTTTACTGTTATACCTTTTTAATTTCCCAGCTACTGATGTTATTGATGATGATCTTGATGGTGTTCATTTCAAAGTTCTTTGGGCTGTTGAGATTTACCAACTGCTCACAGGTATGGCAACCTTTGGGTTCACACTGCATCATTGTTAATTAGCACTTTAGGATATCAATAGCATTTGAGGAGACAGGAAAACCAGCTAGCAAGAGCTGCACTCAGAAACGTCYCCAAAGAATTGGAGAATTTGAAAAGTGTAGAAGGGAAAGCCAGAGATAGCTTACATTCGAGAATCACATCAGTGAAAAGGACTCAGTACTTCAATGCAGAAACACTGCAAACCATAGCCAAAAAAATTAAGTAGAGAAGACGTAAAAATCAATATAGATCTCTAAAATGCTCTATGTGATGTCGTAGCCTCCAGCTACAAAAACTAAAAATTTATATAAATAATCAATTTAAGATTTTTCAGATTTGTGGTTTTTAACTTGTATCAAACCTGGCTGCAAGTCAATGCATGAGAAAAGTTAAATAGGAAAAAAAAAATTAGGGTCAGTAAATATCCTCCAGTTCAGATCCTTAGCAAAACCAACCAGAATCTGGATCCATTATAGCCCAATCTTGTTGGCAGCTGATAAAGAAATTCAAGCAGAGGGATCCAGAGTTCTTAAACAATTCTCCAAGAGTCCACATGGTTTAGATGTCTTTATAAAAAAAGGAAATGTGTCTGTTCAACCTCCTTCCATCCTGTTACTGCAGTGCCTGAAACGCTGACGAGTCAGTGTCGCGGCCCTAACACGGCTTTCCAGGCAGAGCTGCTACATTATGATGTGACTGGAACATCACACAAAGCTACATTCCACTCAGTTTCAAAGTAACAAATGAAGAATGAAACATACCAAAATGGCAATGATTTAAAAAGAACTTTCTCAAAATTGCAAAATGGAGAGGTTCACTTCAAATTATGTCAGTAGTGTAAGAGAAAGACTGGTTTGGAAAAGACTTAAGTAACACTTCAAAATACTCAAAACTCAAGCTGACCCCAGGCATGGCATTTATAAGAAAGCTCCCACTATTCCAGGTATCAGCTTGGATAACTCCATGTTATTTTTTGTCACAGAAATGTGCTTAACCTCTCCAAACCCACGATCCATGCAAAGGACAAGAGGAGGCCCCTGAATGAAGGGAACACCAAAGATCCCTTCCCCATCTGGACACAGCCCCCACTGGGCAGTGGCTGGCGACGGCAGCCATCCTCCAAAATGACCCAGGTGAAACTGGTCAGATCTCAGCCTAGCTACTGCTTATCCCCACACACAGGAGAAAGCAGGGATGTCTTTCAGGGTCCCACCACTTCCATGCTCTTCACCACCGGGGCTGGCTAGGTTTGAATACTCTGCTGACTAGCAATTACCCTGACCCTTGCTGTTCCTTTCCCTCACCGGGACACCCCTGAAGCCCTCACCACATTAGCAAAACAAAGGTTAAGGCATAGCACAATCCAAAGCCTTCCCCTTAAATTAATTCCTGCACAGGAGAACGCACCTCCCAGGCAGCAGAGAGAGTCATCCTGACTCCTTCCCACAATTGGCTAGACTGGGAATTCTGAATCATCCTAAGTCTTGACCAAGGATCCCAGAAGAGCAAACTGCAGCATCACCTGAAAACCCTTAGAAGCACAGCTACATATTTAAACCTATGTCACTACAGCAGCTGAGGCATTAATACTAACCTCAAAATCATCATATGCATGCATGTTTAGTATACGAACTGGTTAGAAATTTTGGGTAGCCAAGGTGTGCAAATCTAAGTGGATTCTTCCCTAAAAAAAAAAAAAAAAAAACACCACAAAAAATTATGGTGTGCCTCTAGCCAGAAATCAACCCTATTTTGGCTCTGTTATCTGCAGCAATTTCTATCACCTTTAAGTATTTCAGGCATTAAGCCTATTCAGTGCAACTCCTCCATGCAGGTGAAACAGTGAAAAATCTAGTATTCCTGCAGCTAATTAATAAARAATTACTTCATTTCATATATATGGTTTCCTTTCAATTCTCTACCACTATGTACATTTTGATCTGATTAGACAACATGACATCTTTTAAGATCTCAAGTTATACTATAACCTGTGCTCTAGTGCTTCAGCTAACGACTGGAGGTACAGGCTCCACAGAAGGTTTAACAGATCATTGATTTTTGTTCCCAATCTTTTAGTCCTTTTCAGTGAACCACAACAGTGTGGCACAGAATAGTAACTCATCTTTCTCTTCAAGCCATGAACAGCAAAATACAGGGAGAGTTAGCATCGGTGCAGAAAAAAAATTTAGAAATGTCTGGATGTCCCAATCAATTGGAAAAGAATTTAAATAAAGTATTTCAAGAGTATTAACAGCACTCTTTTGTTGTCTATTTAAATGTGTAATAAAAGAGTTAGTGAAGACTAATCATAGCTAATATTACTGGAGCTTGGTAGCTGACATTTTATACTGTTCAAAATTCTTTGAGATTAGAGGCAAGAGAAAACAAATGGCAACATTACCGAAAACAGTCTATAAGCCATCAGGGCATAGCAGTGGTCCTGTATTGTGAGTACATAAGGTTTGTGTGCAGGAAATGTCTTACATCTGAACCATGAGCACTACACATGAATTCCCACTCTTCAAATACATCAGTTGTTCCAATACAGATCACTTCCCCTTACAAACCTCACATATAAGGAAACTGTGGGATGTATAATATGAGTATGTTTCAGCGTTCTGTACAAACTAAACTTCTTAAAGTGAAATCCTCTTAATATTGAAGAAAATGCATCAACAGAGTCAGTGCTTAAAATAATTTCCTGTAGCACCAGAAGAGGTGTGTTCCACAGTGTTTCTGTGTTTTCCCAAAGCATCTCACCAATACCTCTTCTCCAAGCTGCTGCAAAAGCCTGGGGAGAAAGAGATCTCTCACATGCCACATCCCATTTAATGCTTGGCCTCCCTCCCAAGACTACAGCAATTCAGCATCACTTGTAGCACTTCATGACAGGCACAGCTGTCCAGCAGCCTGTGCAGTATGATCAACTCAATTTGCAGCAGTGCACTGCACAGCTCACAGATTTTTCTCCTCCCCACTCCCAGTAGACCTGGGCTGAGTATAAACAGACTTTGAAGCAAAAGATTCCTCTCAATGAGGAATCTCATCTGATCAACCAATTCTGACATCCCTTTTAGGACAGCTGGCATGGCAAATAGACTCTGAATGCTCTCCTTCAATGGGTGTAACTCTTTAACACAAGGGAACAGCTTTGTTCAGTAACCATATGATGGAATTTAAAACAATTTCTACAAGTGCTGGTTGAACACGGGAAAATCCTTCCTGGGCCAGACCTGTAACAGAGCTATTTGAAGACCTTTTGTATAAAAGTCAAAAAACCTTTGTAACTAGAAATCGACAACTTAAGAACAAAGCACAAGACTTAGCATCTTCTTCTAATTAATACTAGCCTGAAATTGCTGCCAAGTTAAACCACATTTCCACAGCCCAGATCCAATTTTAGGAGACAGAGCAGCGGTTTCTAGAGTTTTGTTGGCTTTTAGCTTAACCAGAACAAAAAGCCAACTTGTATCTTTATGACTTACCACCAAGGTGTATGATACATGGGCAAATGTTTCTTCCAGATAAACATCACATTCTCCAAGTATGGACCGGAACTTTACTCACACTCATTGCAGCAAAAATTTCTTACAAGAAATAAACTTTGGGGCGAAGCATCACAAACAAGCAGACTCTTTGTATACTGTTTTTTTAGTTGACTTGTATGTTCCAAAGTATTTTTTCCAAGACCAAAGCAAATACAGCAGAAGCAGTACAGATAAATAGGCCTATTAAGCCAAACACAATTCTTCAAAAATTTGCAGTACTTATTCTAAAGACTGAATATAATTGGCTTCAGAGAAATCAGACCTTAGTCTAGACAAAGCAAACTGTGCTATTAGCCAGCTGTTAGGTGGAATTCTTTGAGCTCTGGCAATGACAGATTTTATTCGCTGTCTTGATCACCACCTATTTTTTCTGCAGGGAAAAACTTCATTGACCATTGTAGAAACAAAGGTGTTTAACAATCCTGGTTGTATCAGAAGGAGTAACAATAACATTCCAGTTTTACAGTTTCGGTCCTTAATAACTTTTGGCTTGAGACAGTTGACATTACTTACCATCACTAAAAGCGTAATTTCAAGGGCTCCCAGGACAAATACTTCTCTACAAAGAAAAAACTAAGTTTCTATAGAAACTAACATTCAGCATGATTGACTTCACCATATGCTATTAGGTTTCCATCATCAATCCAAAGTTCCATCTAAACAAAACGAACTAGAAAAGGTTTGGTTGAACATATTAACTAATGAGCCACCACCACAAAAGCTTTACAACTTAAGCAGGTCAGGACAAACCCTCTAGAGAGAGAGCTGAAGCTCATTACACGTACAGAAATGAAAAGCAAGTCTGTAGGCACTTTACAAGGGGGTACTTTACCTCAAACACAGTAGTAGATTAAAAACCAAACCCAGTAACTTTAATCTTCAGATACCAAGAAGGGTATTTTGTCCATTCCCTGACTTCAGAAATTCAATTCTTTTGCTGGACCTGGTAGCCTTGAAATCTTTAAAATCCATCTGTCCCTCAGGAAAGAACAATCCAGGTAAGTACTTCCCCATCCTCCACAAACAGAAAAGCAGACAACCAGAAACTCCGACTTTTAATGAAAATATGGCTCCAGCTGCTGAAGGCTATCCAGTAGCATTTAAAGCAGCACTTGAGATATTTCATGTTTTCCAGTGTATTATCATATTATCCACTAAACAGCTGTCACAGAAAAAAATGTCTGAAACATAGCTGGCAAAAAACAAAAGGGTGAATAGTAAAGGTGCTTATGTAGGTTTTTATATGTGTATGAAACTTGTATTTGTGGCCCACTGAGGAGTTCTCTTAAGTCTATCACTTTAAGACCAAAACATTATTATGAGCAGAGAGTTCAATGTGACAAATCCAGATGAGTGTTTGATGGAGATGCATAGGTTGTAGCATTGCTCTTCAATCACAGTGATTAAGATCTTTTCAAAATATGTAGTTGCTCTGATAGACAAATAGCTCTTACAGATCTTTGGCAAATCCTGGGCTAACCAAATTTAAAATCAGTTTTAACACATTAATTGAAAAGATGTAAAGGCATGTCAGAATACAACAGGAACAGATTTCTAGACATATAAATATTTCATCTTCAACCCCTGTACTTGACTCATGATCTTTCCTCATGATTTCTTACTCCACTCAAATGAAATTTGGTTTTGAAACAGCACAGAAGTTTCTGCTCCCAAAGTCTAGAACACCATCATGTTTTAAACTTTAGGCCACAGAACTTCCCAGTTTGTTGTGGTGTTTTCAACTGTTTTGTTAAGCAGTACACTGTTTGATGAGGTCAACATTCTTGTTCTTTGTCTGTAAAGCACCTGGCACAATTAAGTCAATGAACAGATCTTCTCGTCATTACAGTCAACCATAAATTCTCTGTAAATTAGAAGCCAGGCTAAGAAGTAAACTTGAACAGCTGAACAGGATGCTCATATCAAACATCTTTTGCCACTGGGTTCTCCCAGTGCCATTGCTGCATCATTTACCTAAGGCTCCCACAAAATGACCCTCACCACAGCACTGAAGCAGGGCAGTAGCAGGGAGCACTATGTGCACAAGGAAAGGCATTACACCAGCTGGAGTGCAGGGCAGTAATGCTTTCAYTACCCCCTGGTAGAGCACCCACATGCAAACACTGCACTGCCACAGGAGTCAAAACAGGGAGCACTGACAACTGTAAACTAGATGATGACATGTGGTGGGGAAAATCAGTAGGGAAGTCCTCCAGGATAAAAGCAAGGATGACTAAGCACATGTAAATGTGAAAGAGAAAGCTCTTCYTCCAGAAACTGCACACACTTCAAGGAAAAAGAAAACAAAACAACAAAACAATAAATCAAGATATGAGTCAGTCATCAGTAACACGACAAACCTGAACAAAAACCAAGAGCAAGAACACAAAAATATCATTTGACAACCCTTCTTACAGATCTAGATAATATGATGAATCACAAACACTTCCAGCTCCTTTTTATATTAGGATTCAAAAAGAACATACACATCTTCACAAAATGCATTTAGTTGCCATATAATATACTTAGATTGAAATGAAATTTGCAATTTGAAAAAATTTTAAAAAATCAAAACCCTGGTATGAGAATATTCCCTCACATTTCTCCACAAAATTTCTTCTTTAAAATGTGACAAGCAAAGGGCACAGAGATTGAACCTAGAAAAGCATTTTTCTCCTGACAATATTCTGTACATTTTACTATATTTACACTGAAGTAAATGAGCAGAAGTCTGAAGAAATTAAACGCTTTCGAGTGCTAAAATCAAAACATAAGCATACAATTTTTTAATTTCAGTATTTTAAAGTACAGAAAGTGGAAACTATGAATATCAAATACAAATTTAAACAAAACCACTTGTCCTCCCCTAGAATAATCAATGTGAACTACTTATAGAAACTTACAAATTTAAAGTAAAATCAAAACAAAATAAATACTGTACATACACTTTCCCTGCCTGCAGGCAAAAGAGGATGGGAAATACTGTTATGAATTGAAAAAAATGCTCTTAAAGCTGCAGCATCCCATTTCCCAGCCAAATACTTAACACAGTAGTGCGTTTCTGTAAAAAGGAAGACACACATACACCGACCCCTACTGAGCAGACAAGCTAGTATTTTCAGAAACATTAAGAAGGAAAGATAGAAATTGGACTATGAGAGTAGAAAAAGGAGAGGAAAAGACAAATGGGCCAGCAAAACGTTACTACAAAACTAGCAAATATAGCCAAGAACTAGCCCCTTTTTTTCAAATTCCATGGGTTTTTTTTTAAAAAAAAAGATTCACCAAAGCATTGGCAGCAATAGACATTTCCCAGCAGAAGTGACAATACATATCAATATAATCTCTTAAAGTGATCCCTTTCATTCCCTTCCCACAGCATGAAACTCTTATGGCTTAATTTATATTAAAAGTAGAAAAAGTCTTTTTTTTCCAAACAGAAATGCAGCCTATGAAGAACATGCATTTCCTTATCAGTGCTACTTTTATTTCCCATCCACTGCACGACTTATCACTCATACTCTCCCACAAAGAGGGTTACCAGGGTGGTTTTTGTTGGGTTTATTTTTTGGAAAAATGGATGTTGCAGCTTTTAATCTTGTTTAAGGACAAATAGTAAGGCCCTTGGTTCCATTTATATTTTTTCTGTCAAGGAGTAGCACTGGGCTCACTCAGCCCCAGAACTACAAACAGCTTTCAATGGTCTGGAAGTATTTTGTGAATGACACTCTGGAAAGACATAAGACTTGGGGGTCATGGTGGGAGTGTGAAGGGACAGGTGGACATGTGGAGCCTAAAGAGGGCACTAGTCACTGGGTCATTCTAGTTTCAGTTCTGCTTAGTCTCCACAGCTACCAAAAAGGGGGTAGACAAGATTCTCATCAGCTCTGGCTTTGAGATCCTGCAAAAATTTTCAACATTTGCAACTTAATGGCCTTGTGAATACAGGTAGCTTATGCCTCAGAGCAAAGCCTTGGGAAAGCTGAAACATCTAAAATGTGATCATGACACTGTGCTCTCTTACATCTCTACCAAAGGTAACACAAGCGCTTCAACCACCAAAAAAAAAAATCAAAGCCCCCAACCCCCCCTATGTGATCAGAAAACAACAGTTTTAACTCTCAACATCTAACCCTTCCAAAATTCTGTTTAAGAATGAATTCATGTAGAGTATTATAGGTTGCATAGGTAATCTACCTCAGAGGTCAACAAAGGCTACCCTGTAGCCAGGGTTTATTAGCAAGTATCGTAGGAGAAGAAAAGGGAAAGTTGCTGGAAGAGTCTTTGATATTGTTTCTAGGTGGTCTTTCCATTTTCATGTTTGTTTCTTTCTTTTCAATTGTAGGAATGTGAGAACTTAAAAGACCGGGAAAACCTCTACAATATTTCATTTCCTATTGTTCTGTCTACCAAAAAAAAAAGTGAGTTTTATGCCAAATCCAAGTTCTCTGACTTTTTTAAAAGGATTATCCTTGAAAACGAGTTACTCTAGCAGGCTTAATTCGCTGTTGTCCAGCCAGCGTTCCCTACTCCCTCCCGCTTCCACCCTAAGTGAGATAGCAAGGAAAAAACCTGGGCTTTTTCTCTCCACTACAACACCACAAGGTTCAGTCCATCTACAGAAAGATTGGTGCAAAAGTGATTTCATCTAGAACACAATRAAAATATCTCTACATACAAGTACACAAAACAAGTGAGGTTACCACATCCTCTTCATGAGCTACCAGAAGACTTCTTTTTTTCCCCTTTGTTGTTTTTCTTTTTTTTTAATACTGCTCAACATGGCAATTTCTTTTAAATTACTTCTGAGTTGGAACATCAGATTTAACTTCTGCTGGAAGCATGGATATCTGAAGAAAATGGGAATGAACCTCTGCCTGTTGACAGCCTGTGAAGAGACTATTACATAAATTCATGACAGTGGAGAGCCACTTAGAAAAAAAAAAGGTAGAAAATAGAGTAAAAGAAAGGATAAAACCAAGAAGAAATAATATATATGGGTCCAGCCATATCTATGTTCCAACAATAAGATACAGATAAATAGTGTGGATGGTCAGAAAAGAGACTCTGTATAAACCAGTCATGTACAAGAAAGCATACTCTGTATTTTAAAATTCCTTACTCCAGATTCTATTCTGGCACACTTTTACTTCAGATAAAAATCTGCCTTTAAGGAGAGAGAACTCATTCTTCATTCTGCTCTGAATCTGACTGCTGCCCTAAACTGGAATTATCTATCACTAGAAATTGTACAGCCAGCAGGAGGGAAGCCGTTTGGTTCCATATGCTAAAGCTAAAACAGTTTGCAAAGCCTGGCAGGCATTAAATCATTTGCTCAACTTTAAACAGAAAATTTATATGGGTATATAATTCTAACTAATATTTAACAACATAGTTTATTTCTTTGACTTACTTTGGTGAGTAAAATATTAAAAGATAGTTAAAATATTATCTTTTAATATTTCCATCCAGAAAACATAGCACCTGAGAACAGCAAGTCCTTATAGTCATTTTCAGCACCTGTAGAATACTTCTTAGCTTAGTTTCTGCTTTTTAGAAATCCTTTACTACCTCCATTCCCAATATTGTAAGGGTTGATAACTTGCGTTAAATTTTAAAAAAAATTAAAAAGACTCAAAACTTGTTTTTGTGAAACATTAATTAGCAAACAAAAAAAAGGTTAAAAAATTCACCAATACAAGTCACAAAACAAGTCAAATCATCATAATGTAAAACTAGGGCTGCAAAAAACACTCCCAAATTATAATTTTCAAGCTCCCGACAAAGTAAGCTATGAAAGCTACCTGACTTTTTTGCAGTTAAATTATGTTTTGACGTTTCTCCATTCAGAAACACGGTAACAGAGTGCTAACTGGTTCTGACCCTGCAGCAATAAAGAACACCTGACATCAGAACTATTTCCACAAATTTCTGAAGGCATTCATAATCTAGTCTAAATAACTCTGCACAAATATTCTAGAAAGTAAAACAGAGTTCGTTTTTAAACCACAAAAGAAAATTATTCCAGTATAGAATATGGAGGAAGGAAAAACTGGTGTGGAAAGTTAAATCAATTTGATGACTTGGATAGCTACACAGGAGTATTTTTACTCTTAGCAATCAAAAAAAAACAACCCCAACCAACCAACAATATTGTTGTCACTAGCATATTAATGTTTACATTTTGGCTGGACCCTGCAAAATGCCCTTTTTCCAGAATCAAGTAAAAGTATTCCCCTTTCCGCCTTCATCCCCGTCCCTCAAAAGTTAAATATTTCATTTTATATTACAGAAAAATACAAATTTTAAATCAAAATTATTTACAATAATTCAGAATTGACATTTGCTATCAGCTCTGTATGAAGCCTGACACAAATGTTCATTCTGATACCAGTAAGCTACTTAAATGCTTATATATATGCACCAGTTAAGACTTTTAATTTGCTGTCTTGCCCAGCTTTGAAAGCAACACACGTTCTCCTGCTTTCATGACTCTTGAGTAAAATGTGTTTAACGTACAATAACAATATTTTAATGCTTCTTCCATGCTACATTAAGTAATATGCCAAATCTTATGACTGCGATGTGTATCTTATGAGTTATTTGAGAGCAACTGTTCTGAAGAAACATTTATCTTAACTGATGTCCCCGTTCCTCCAAAAGATATATTGAGTTTTCCTCCTTTGTACCAACTCTTAAATAACTTGTACAARTACAATTTCAGGGAGTCTTTCTACAAAAGAAAATCATCAAAGACAGATCATCAGGAGGAAAAGTATGCACTCAGATTTGGAGGAAAGAGGTGCAGTTTGAAACAAGTTAGCTACTGGACTGACATAAGAAGATTCTTCTGTCTTTAGGAGTCTCTTCTAGTCCATTAAATAAATAAATCTGGTATTAAAAAGGACAAGTCAAAAAATAACCAAGCTGGCAGAGAATATGCAACTTGCAAGTCAACAGAAGCCGAGCCAACAGCTTACAAAAAGCAGGAAAAAAAAATAAGATTCCTTACGCCTTAATTTAAAAAATAATTAATAATGCATCTCACCCCTATTTAAGACTATAACCTGAATATCAAATTTAGGAGTCCAGACTAATCACAATTAATGTGGCTCTCCACTGCACCAAAAACACATTATCAAAACAATTTAAAACTTTCACATTATTAAATCTAAATTAATAACCCCCACAGAAAAAGTCTTCCAAATAAATAGTTTTTTAAATGAATTTAAAGTTGTGAAAATCTTATCAGAAATAAATTATTGATAAACCACCTTCATCATCTTCCCCTCATTAATTTAGGTCAGAAACTACCAGCAACAAATGATATTCAAGCCCTGATGAGAGACTATTTCTCACAGTCCACGTCTCTCTGAAGATTTCCCCATTCCCGTATGGTTATTGCTGAGCAGGTGTGGCACAGTGAAAATGCAGCATTGGGTTGGTTTTTTTGTGTGTGTTTTTTTTTTCTTTTTTTTTTTCTCTTTTTCTTTCTTTCTTGTTTTTGTTCATCAGGCAGTGTTTTATATGGTACATGCAAGTCTGCTTCAAGCAGAGGAATAACAGCAGCTCCAGGCTCTGTTGCCCTCAATACTGGTCTGTGTAGGAAAGACAGCAGTAGTAGAAGTAGCAGCTACATTAAACAAAGAAGCGTGCATGGCCATTCCGGTTCAGCTTCAGGATCTTCCCGAGGCGCTGTTTAGCAGTTGCCATTCCTTTCTTTGGACGTTTGCCTGAAAAACCAAATCAAGTACTTCAGTCAAGAATTTCACAACAAATTTTAATCATTGTAGAACAAGGGTGAAACTCGGTTTTCAAGCTGAAGCAGGCAAAATTTTCACCAGAATCAGTTTGAAAAACAAACAGGGAATCAGAATTGAAAAAACACCCCAGGAACTGTTTTCCCTAAACTCTGGCTAGCATTATGATAAATAAAATTATTATATTATTTACAAACTTTTCCAGTCTATGAAGGGTAGTGGGTGTGGTAGGGGAGAATCTAAACAGAGCTTCCTGAATTTTACTCAAGTTATTCCCTTGAATAAATTATAGAATATAAACTAGAAACTAAAAACTAAATAGTATGCTCATCAGACTATTTCTGAAGTGTCAGAGCTTTTAAACCTCCACTTCAATAAGCAAATCTGAATCAGACCAGTTAGATTTCTGTTAATTCCATCTCCACACATTTAGTGCCAAAATTTAAGTGTCCACAGCATGCTCACTTTTTATTGTTCCTCAACGTCTAATACTGTCCTTTACTCAGTTTCTGCATCTAACAGCCCTTTTTGATGTTTACCAGCTCCTTTTCCTAGTCTTTTTCTTTTCCCCCCACCCACTTTGGCAAGAGGATAGAGATAAGCATTACCTTTTGTCGCCTGGTTGCTGATAGGGGGTGGATTTGACGCTGGCCTCTTTGTTGGGTGCAGTGGTACAGACAAGGATGTTTCACCATAGGGCCTGTCAGGGCTAAGGCTGCCATCACTCAGCTGACATTCTCCTTGCATTAGGTTGGAGTCTCGTGTATATTTGCCATGCTGAAAACTCAAGCTGTTGTTGTGGACTACACTTCTGTTTTCCTGAACCTTAACACTGGCTTCTGACGCACCCTCTTTTTTGATATATTTTTGAGTTCTACTTGCATCCTAGTAGGGAAATGAGAAGAAGAAAAAATGCACAAGTTAGCACCTTCTGGCTACAAGTTCACTCCAGTGTCTCTAATTATACTACTGTGTCTTTGAAAAAGATATTTCAGTTCTACCAGTATGTGACCATTTTAGGATTCCATCATTTCTTTTAGTATAGATACCTCTTGAAGATAACATACAACACAGACTCTGTGCAAGCTTTTGTATGTGCGCCTAAGGGCAATGTTACAGATAATTACACATACTAGTGCACTCAATTTCTGTACTTCTTGATTTCAGTTTGCAGTGACCAAAACAAATGCAATTATTCTTGATTAAGCCAGCCACTATAACAAGCCATACCATAACCACTGACTACTTCAATAGGTAATTTGTTTTCAGTATTCAGCTGATGAGAGAACAAATGCTTTGGGAATTATACACTGTAAAGCAGTACGAAGTAGTTAGATATTCTTACAAAGCAAACACCACAAATCATGCAGTTAAGAAACAGTGCGATTTAATGGCTGTACTTTTGCAACTTTAATTGTTCTATTTAATTAATTATCCTAATACTTCTAATACAGACAAGTTTAGAAATATTTAAAAACTTCACAGAGTGTAAGACACACAACCTTTCATTCCTTGCTGGATTCCATCTGGACATCAGAAAACAAAAAAATTCCTACCTGCCAGCTGTTGAAAGGTTCTATCAGTTTGGCAGTACCGATTTCCTAAGCAAGTATCTTTACTATACCTACTATCAACATGTTCCACTTGTTCTGATGTTCTGGTTGGGAATAGCAATGAAAAACAACAAAGTGCTTCCCCAGTTAGACTCAACACAAATTCACAGCCTTTTAATAAAGTATTTTTTATTTTTCAAGATACTGCCCTGAACACCTTAATACTAGCCACTATGAGAGAAGAGAATTTGAAAGGAAAGAAACCAAAACACCAACAGTGAAAAAAAGCACGACCAAAATATAATACCCAGTTACCAGAACCAGAAGTATCTATCAGATATGCAGTGTGGAAAGATCTGCCCACCATGCTTTCTGTACTTACAACTTCATGATTTCTTTTCCTACAAAAATATGTTCAAAATGTTTAAAGTATTGCTTTACCTGAGGGGTAAACCTCGAAGCTTCGTTCAGGTGTCTAGTCCATGCTGAAGTTCCCAAGTCTCCTTCCTCTTCCTTCACAGACCTACCTAAAGAGAAGTTCAGCAAGCTTAAATTTTAAAATCAATAACTTGGAATACAAAGTTAATTATACATTTGAATGGTTTTAAAATTAAAACAAGAAAGAAGAGAAAATACAATGAAAAATATTTCCTAGATACATAATAAAATTTATTAGAGCTGCTTGGCTGTATACTCTAAATTGGGAAAACAATCTCACAGCATAAATACACCTAATTAAAGATCCATATACCACAGTAAGAAGGTCAGACAAATATAATTGTTCAAATTTCAAAGTACTGATGTTGAAGACACCTTACTTTCTTTGTTCAACTACAGTTTTTCACCATGGCTTTGTATTGTGAGGAGCTCATAGAAAGATGGATATTTAATTTTCAGGTATTATTGACTGTATTGTTTCTAAGCACTGATGTGCTATTTAGGTACAATATAAGGAAAACCTGTGCAGACAGGCCTACAGAAGAAGTGTCCACATTAAAAATACATTTACAATTTAGTTAACTTGTAAAATTAAGGGTATCCCAAGACACCAAATCAATTTGAATGTGGAGAGACTGAAAGGTTTTACAAAACCTGCTAGCTAAGAAGCACAGTTTCATCTTCACCACCTGGGCAGTTTGACACAYGTACTGGGGTCTGGCCCAAATGGATTTTTTTTCTAACGGTGCTGTATTTTAGATCTGTGGCTGTTGATAACACACCAAATTTTTGGCTGTTGCTGAACAGTGCTCAGACAGTGTCACAGCCTTCTCTTTTGCCCCTCTGCTCACTGCAATAAGCAAGCCAGGAGTAGGCAAGAGACTAGGGGAAGGGACATAGCCAGGACAGCAGACCTGTATTGGCCAAAAGGATACTCCATAGCATGGAATAGACATAGAACATCATGCTTGGCAGTAACAGCTGGGGCAGCAGTGTCATTAGTTCAGAGACCTACCACATTCTATTGTTTTGTGGCTCTGAGATGGCTGTCTGTCTTTATGCCGACTCCTGGGGTAGCTTCTGTGTTCCTGAAGAGAGGTTCTTTTATTTGTGCAGTCTGTGCTTTGAGTATGACCTGGTAAACATGTAGTATAGTGCAATCCTGCCATAGAAAGCATGCCCTGAATAGCTTCTTCTTCTGTACTTGTCGAGGTAGGACATTCCCTAGGAAAAACAAAGGATTAGCAGGCAGTTCAAAACAAAACCCTCAGGACTGATTTTTACATTGCTATAAAGCAGAACCATAAATATATGCTAAAAGGTCTAACAGTTTATTAAAAAATGCCCACAATGTGCTTACTTTTTACTGGGAGTTTCATTTCTGGATGGCTTCTGGGTATTTTGACAAAGGTCTCTTGTGACCTTAGATTCCTCTTTGAAATTTGATGTTACTTCCTGCTTCTCTTCATCACCTGAGCTTTCTGACTCCTCTGTGGAGGAATCCTTCTGCTGAAACAAGAGGAAACAGTATGCAGAATGGTCAATGTCTCTTCTAAATGGAGACATTACCTTAATTTATGCTAAGTGAAGAATTCAAAAGCTTCCAGGTCCAGCTTTTTTTACATTTATAGTATTCAGAATGCAGTTAATTTGAATATAGCAACTGAGGTGCTATAGATCCAAATTTTATAACACCGATGGGTACATGTTCCAGCAATATAGAACGCATCTCTAAAATTCATTTTCCTAAAAACCATCACACATATTAAACCATATACAAATCATTGCATTCTCTTTAAAGAGAGCACTAATGATTCTTATCTTCAATATTCAAGGTAGAGGGAAAATATACGAAAGTATAGTTCCAAGCAACAGCCAGAATTGAGATATATATCAATTATATATTATATTATATATAATAGGACACATTCTGCCCCAAAAACCTGCTTTTGTTTCCTGCTCTCACAAAATACAACTTGCAGCAGCAGCATCTCTGATGAATGACAGATGCTCTCAGGTAAATCCAGAACGCAGCAGGAACAGAGACACAACAGCTGTTGCCTTTCTTACAGAGGCACAGCCTCATTTCATGAATGAAAGAACTTTTCAGCTCCTGCTGAGATTACAGCTTGTATGGGCAGGAGCTTCTCAAAGGTGGAGCAACCATATGTGACTCAATATGCTTTACATGAAGCAAGGGCTACAGTACATATGTTCCATCTTGGTAACTCAGACTAATCTACTTTCAACAAGCACAGAGAACATCACAACTTTTTTTCCAAGCCTAGGAATATACGACACTCAATGAAAGTGTTGAAAGCGGAAGATCGGAACATGGAGGAATAATAATCCTCTAAGACTGACACCACTACCCCTGTCACCAAAAACGGAACTGGAATGTATGAAGTGCACAGTGTCACCAAGAGGTATTTTTATACAATAGCTTCATTCRCATGAGCAGCTTGTTCATCTTTGACATTTAGAAAGTCACACAAGTGGACAATTAAATTACAACTATGATTCAATGTTAGTAATAAAGGTATTGCTTCGCTAAGATCATCTTCAGTACAACATAAAAACATTGAAAGGATTTACAGGAGCTACCAAGAGAGTTCATTTTGGATATGTCATTACAAAAGACAAATTTAAACATGCAGAAAAATTATCCCATTAGATACTATTAGAAATCAAAAAGCAGAATATGGAAAGAACCAAGAGAGTAAATACCACTAATATAAAACATTCACTCATTTACAAAGTCATCCAAAACTAGGTACATTCTCTTATGAAGATGAAATACATCACTTCTGAGTAACTACTGATTCTGTGTCTTAGAAAAGGAAACCTTCTGAGCCAAAGTTGCTGACAATGCAGTTTATGAAACCAAAAGCAGCTACATCAGGAAGGTTCCTATCACTTATTCCAATATTTACATTAGGTAATGATGAAAGACAACAATTATCAAAAAAATATCTTGACCATAATGGAAAGAACAGGAATTTGAAGACTTCTTCTAAAGTCTCATAATAGGCTGACAATTGAAAGACAGACCAAAGCACTATCCTTCTAGAAGCACAAAACAAAAATTGAGGTAATCATTCCACTCCACTGCCAACGTACAAAAACTGAAATTACTATGCCAGAATCCAATTGGCAAATGAAAACATAATTAAAATATTTATAGATACATGTGCACATTTCTAAATACTAAAAGTTGTATTAAAATACATGTTTGTAAATATATATACATATACATGTGTGTGCATTCATATTTCATTCAGTTCTAAAGAAATCATTGCAATCTAGAAGCTCAAACGGAGGATTCTCATTTATTTCCAATAGTCTAAAATACCTGAATAGCATTTGGTCACTTCCGATTGTTTAAAAAACTGAGTATGTGTAAGATTGTTTCCAATTAACCATGATCTAAAATGAAACTGTGTGGCACACACTCTTAATTCTAACGATGCAATTTAGACTTGTTATGAAAGAAATAAACAAAGCAACTAGGATCTGACTTTTCTCAGACTTTGCTTGTTCCAGAGCAGGGCTCATCCTCTGCCAGCCCCACTTCAGTGACAATGAAGATCATAAAATTTGGCTCAAGAGAGCATATTTTATCATTTTACTCAACACTAGAATAAATGAAGAATGAGGCAGAACATTAAGTTTGAGATATTAATGTGCACAAGAATTAAATACTTAGTTATTGCTGTTTTAACACAAACTTTTAACTTTGACCAGATAAATTTGAAGTGTGTGGGCAAAATCATATTTAATTGCTTCATTAACTTTTGTGACTTTTTTCTAGCTATACCTGTGTAGTGCAATCAGGCTCAGATTCTTCTGAATCAGAAATATCAGAGTACTCTGAGGATCCATTCCTGAGTTCTGATTTCACGCTTTCAAAGAACACTGTGGAGAGAAAAATTAAAATATAAGATACAGCATTTATTATATATAATATTTAACAATTACTTTTGAAGTAAAAACCAAGAAACACATATTTAGTTTTTAACAAGTCTATAAACAAAGGCACATGCATACACTGATCTGGTTTACAAGTCAAGTTTGCTTAGGACTATAATGAGTTGTCTACTGCTGATCAGTAGACTCCTTAAGCAACTAAATGGATGAAGGCAGGAAGAGAAATCAGGTGCAACAGGGTATTTCTCCTCTCCCATAGAGCAATTACTCCACAGATGGCAACCTGGGCAATTTCTGCTTTTGTACACAGGCTGGAGTCAGAGCAGTTCTCAGCAGCATGTACTCTTAAAAAACAGCGTTTGTCCCAAAGAATAATAAGCAGGAAACACATTTCTAAGTGTTTGGATTCCAAGGCTCAAGGCCAGTGAGCTCAATGTATTCCYGTGTCAAGGCTGCTGGCAAAAATCTTGATTAAATAAAAATTTGTTAAAGATGAAAATATCCAGTTTAGGCAGAAGTTTTTTGGAGAAAAGTCAAACAGAATTTAAAAAATTATGAATGTGTGTCCAGAAAGTAGTGGCTAAAGAAAGAAACGTCACTTTTAAAGTAGTTATAGTTTCATATAAAACTATGCTGAAAGCATACCTACACAGATCAGAAATTAATTCTGGAATGAAGACAAGTAAAACTGAAATGTTGGTTTGTTTTCAGCATAGGTTTATATGAAACTACATAAACAGAACACAATTCTTCCTAACTATAATTACCCAAGAATAAAGGATGTACCTGTAACCAAATATACACTGCAATTCTAGTAGGGTTTTGCTCCTATTCAAGACTGTGGCAAAGATCACAAATAGGCATCAAATATATTTCAAGAGATATTATAAATTTCTAAACACTGACCATTGGTAATTATTTTTAGAGTCAGAAAAAAGCTAAAAATGAGACTTGTTATCAGAGAGTTAACAAAATGAACAGCTGGGATCAAAAGTTAAAGAAGACTAAACTTCAAATAGTGTTAGAAAGAACCATCAAGAATATCCAAACACACTAAATGAGCAACACCACTGTTCAGGAAATTAAGCTAAATAAAGTAATTGTCAACATATGACAATAAAATTGGTATTTTTAACCAATTCAGTTTGGGCAGTTCAAAACAACCCAAGGGATTTCTGATAACTCATGTCTTTCGCTCATTTCAAAAAGGCAAACAAGGTTCTGGAATAAGCAATAGCATGAATKATACAGAAAATATTATTTTAGACATCAGAAGAATTTTCCTTTAGACTACTGCCTTTTCCAAGAAAATATATGGCTCTGTATGCCTCCAGAGACTGGGAGGAATATTCCAGAAATTAGGTGAATGAAAGCAGTCATTATCTCTGACTTCAGGCTAAGCCACTGTGAATTTAAAAAAATATCAAATCACCTTCCCTTCATCCACACAAAGTGTCTTGCTCTATTAAGCACAGCATTTGAGCTTTCTCTCTGATAACACTGGGTCACCATGTTAAAAACAAAACAAAACAAAACAGGATCTTGGCATGGCACACAAAGCTATATAGATCGTGATCTGTTTAAAGGCATCTGTCTGTGGACATTCCTCTTGGCCTCAGTCTCAGCAGGAACAATGGAAGTTGGCAGCTGTTACAGGAACAGGTAGTTCCTTTTATGGGATTCTCTGCAGACAATGCCTTCCCCCTCTCTCTTTCTACCATCTCAGTTAAGGTAAAATAATCAAACATATGTAATCTCTAATAGGGAATTTTGAAGACTCTCAATATTCAATTCAAAATATTAGTGGTTGTTCTTCCAGAAATTGAGTACTCAGGACTATCTCAACATTTACTTCCAGTTCTAAGTACATTTATTACATTTGGATACACACTGCCATATTCATTCTGTATCAAATAAGAGCAATAATTTTGAAGAAAATCTACCATTTCTCCATATGATTTAATCTTTGATTCAAGCACAAAATTTCTTTTTAATTTATTTAGTTTCATTTTGGAAGTGGAAAAACCCTACAGTAAGCCTTCACTCAACAAGTTGTTTGCCTTGTTGTTTCATGAATACCCAAGAGAGACCTCTTTCATGTGCAGTTTTTTAATACTGTCCTCTATGACATCTGGAAGCACAGTCAACAGGGATTATAATCTGCTTTGTTAATGAAAATAATTAAATATTTTTTTTCAGGCTGACATTGGACTCAAATGGTATGGACTGTTGTGCAGGAAACTCAGGGAACTGTTAGTCTCTAGAGGAGTCTTATTATCTTCTAAGTGCTGACTTCAGTTTCCTAGTATGCCTTCTGAGCCCTTGTAGGGGCTTCTCTACTGTGAGAAGATGTGACTTATAATTAAACAGAGAGCTTAACAGCTATGTCAAGGAGTAATTTGTCACTGCACACAGTGCTATTAAAAATATGCACTGACAAAAGGCATTCAATATCGATACTTTACTAATACACTGTGTKTTCATCACTGCTCAACACTTGGCAGAAAGGCTTCAGGCTACAGAAAGACCAAAAAAAAATTAATTCCTAGTGACGAGTGGTTTAAACCACTGTAAAGTGGGGTTAAAGTGTTATACAGATAACCTAAATCCTTTCCTAGCCTTGCAGATTACTGCTAAGATTTTATTAATGCTATTATGTCTTACCACTTGTATGGAATAAAGCAATTCATTAGCAAAACATACAAAATCGCATGATCAAGTATGGAACAACTGCCAAATGGAACAGGAAAAGTGAAATATAAGATAGGTTTAAAATCAGCTGCAAGAGGATCTTTCATCCTCTACAGCGAATGATATGATGAGCTTTTCAAAATGAAGTATACTTTGGTTAAAAAAAAAATCAGCATTCTTACATTATGAAACAGACCAAGAGTAATAAATACTCATCCAGAACACCAATTAAACCTCCACTCTGAAAAACACTGTACATAGTATTCAAGACGGTACTAACATAAAAAGCTGAGTTTTACTTTTCATCTCTATCCTGTTAGYTTCTTCAGTAGACAGACAATATTTGACAAATGTTTTGTGTAACTTCTAATACTACTCTTCTGATTTATTTCTTTATCCTCTTTATACTTCAGCAGAACTTCAGTCAGACTAACAGTAATCAGACCCTCTCAAGATCATCAAAATGTTCAACCAATAGGACTTGGAGACAATCTTACTGTTCAGTGGTTTCGGGGCATCTGCATTCCCTTCTCCTTCAAATCCTGAGGGCTGATCTTCTACCTTAACAGCTGTCTTCTTCGACCTTGTCCTGTCATCTTCATCTTCGCTATCTGCTGTGTAAAGACTTCGATCTGTAAATGGACGTCTCTCATCTCTGTCTCACAAGAAAAAAAAGTCATGTTATTCTTAAAAACCTGAAGCAATTGTTTTCATTATTTACAACGCGCTCTTGAGATATAATAGTAATATTCTCTTGTGCTCATCTCTCCATTCTGAATTGTAGTTATTCCCATTTTACTTCCTGTACAACTGTCATTTCCATAAAGATATGAAGTTTAACACCAGAGTACTTTCAATGAGAATCACTCTACTAGGTGGACACAAAACAACTTTTTCTACTTTGAAGCAGTCCCTTCAGTACAGACCCAATTGCGCAGCTGAATGAAATGCTGTAACAAAGGAACATGCAAAGAATCCCCTCCTCCTCACTCTGTAGCTGTGGCTCCACTAGGGGACAGCAGACACAGACATTCCTTCTGTGTTCTTCATGTGAGTCTTACTGGTACAAAAAGAACTTAGAACTCCAAAAATTGAAATATTTACACTTAGCATACCCCAGACCATAATAACTAGGAAAAAGTGATCCACAATGAATCCTGGATACCTAATTATTCTTCCATTTGACAGCAGAAGGCGAAGATCATTGTCTTTTGTTCTCCATTCAGGTACTGTAGAAGAGGGCTGAAAGGGCTTGTTAAACCTCCCGTTCAGTTTTGAGCTTGCGGTATCCTAAAGAAGTAAAGGTAATGTTGGTTATTATTTACTCCTATAAATTCAATTGTTTTTTCTGTACTCCATAAAAGCTTAAATTCAGCTCTAAGATGGTTACCACTGGGATAACCAACTGAAGAAAGCTCAGACAAAACATAGTTGAATGTGCAAAACTTCAGAAGATGACTGCACCTTCTCCTTCCTCGAATTATCTGTACTCTCCTGAAGCATCTAAAACAAATACAACTTTGCTAGAATACTCCTGTTATGTTTTCTTTAGAGAAATACCAATAGAGACAAGCAAGCCAAAGGCTGGGCTTGGAACTGATATGGCAACTCCTGGATTAGGTATCTGCTCCCTGAAATTAGTATCTCAGAACTGATTTAGAGGACAGCAAAACACCAATAATGGAAAGCAACCTGCCATAAGCAGAAGTTTTTTAGCTCAAAGCAATTTACATTTGGCATATACTCCAAAGCAATTGGTGATACAGTTATGTCCCAAGGTATGAAGGTGCAAAATAATTTTTTTTTTTTAATAAATCTGTACCGATAATGAACGTTGTATTTGTACACTAAATGACAATGACTAGTACTCCTAAACATTTGTGGTAAATTTTAAATTCAGCTTCCTGTTTTGGGAGGCTAAACGAATGTCTCTTGTTCCATGCCTTATATGAACATAAGGACCCAATCAGTATTTCTCCACTATGACAGTCCATGCTGTCCTAACAAAATATGTCAGTATCTCTTGTTCTCAGAAAGCTACTTATTTCCTTTCATAAAGCTACTTATTTCCATTCTCTTAGTCTTTCTTCCACTTCTGCTGCTGTTCTTTGAAATAATGTAATCAAACCTGAAAAAAAGTATTTTTCACAAGACTACATTTCGCTCATTTGCTCCATCACACCTCTGTAATGCAACCACAAAGTCCACAGCTCCAGTATAGAGACCAAAGGCAGCCTAAGGCTTACTGGTAGGAAGGTACAGTCATAAAGGGAATAGGAACACGACCAAAAAACAAGGCTAATCGAATTATAGTGACTGAACTATAAGAAACAGCTATGTAAAAACACAGAGAAGCAAGCTGGCTCAGAGCCTCACCAAATCAAGGTTTGCAAGCTCCCTTTCCTTCACAGAATTGATTCCAAGTACCACCTGACAGCAACAGCAGACCTAATTCAAAAACAGTACTTGGGAGTGCGTAGTGGATCTGGGGCACCCTCTGAGACAAAATATTGAAGGAACCTCCACAAAAAAAAATTATCAGGGGAAAGAGATATTTCTACCACAAAAACTCAAAAGAAACCAAACCCAAATCTATTAATGTCTCATATGATGAAAGAGTTCTACTCTGTATTCTTAGGCATCTTAAAAGCGCTTCTCTTTCAAGAAAGATTAGAAATCTACTCTGGTTTTGTTTTTTCTTGCACATAACTTATTACTTGCCTCCTCCCATGGTGACATCTCCAGCCTTTTCAGTACCTCCCTAGTGTGGAGTTCCAGGATGTCCAGGTTAGAAGGAGTTTTGGTAGCATGGTCTCGCAGCTTCCTCACCCTTCGTCTGGAGTGGTGAGGGGAATTTGTCTCATGCGAAGATCGTGAAGTTGGAGACACACCAAGAATTCCCTGAGTTTTAACTAGTTTGCTGTTTTCCTCCTGTGTAATTAAGTGTAATTAAGAACACTTTTCAGAATAGTCTCAGGGGAATAAATCCACATATTTAAGTGCTGCTTCTTATTCATCTAATTAAATGTAAGTTATATAAACAAAATTGTTAGACCTTTCAGAGAAACACTATGTATTTCATTTAGATTTGGTGTATAAAGTTTAGTTCTACTGCACCTCTTTCCCATTTGGGGCTTTTATGCCATTCCACAATAGTAGTGCCACCAAACACGGTTTCAGGAAGGCAGCACAGGGTAGACATTCTACACACCAGATCACATCCCCTCAGATCTGTTCTCTTGACATATAAATGTGAGAATTTTTCAAGAATCAATATTCACTGAGGAATAAAGGAGCAAAACACTGGTATGGGAGAGCAAAAAAAGAAAGGGAACCCCCCCATTGACTATATAACACAGCCACAAAACATAAGAGCAAGCAAAGGAAATAACTGGACCAGAACTAACAAACGAGTGGATATGAGAATCAAATATGCACAGAATTTCAAATTTAAAGTTTTTAACAACACATTAACAGTAATTATTTTATGCAGTTACAAGTAAGAACATTTTAGAAATACTGACCTACAAATAATTTCTCCATTAAAATTCAAAAATTATAAAAAAGCACTCACTATCCATTTTCTTCATCTGAGATACCCATAGCCTAGTATTCCCAACAGTTTTCCTCTTGATCTTCTACTATTAAATGGATGTTAAATAAATTAAAAGGTGAATATGGTCAATCAGAAGCATAACTACTGTGGATTTCCCTGATTCAAAGACTTATTTTCTGAAGGCTTACATAAGGTTGCCTCTGTTCTTACCTCTACAGAACGAATCACTTTAGAGAGCTCTTTGATGAGATGCCCAGGCCTAATGTTGTCTGGAATTTCAAAGGCATGTTCTGTTACAAGCTGTATGCAAAGGGGGAAGAAAAGATACTTAATTCTTTTTATTTTTCCCAGATAAAAGCAGAAATAATACAAAATAAATAAATCTACAAGGGAAAAAATAAAAGGAAAAGAAAAACCAGATTCATTTCTGTAATAATGACTGTAAACTGCCAGGACTGATACACACACACTGAAGCTTCCAGTCCAAGCTTTAGTAGTCAGTAGATATCCCTCAATATTTCCAAGAATCCAAAGAAAAGGCAAGAAAGAGCCATACTGACAATCATCTATTTTTTTACCCTCAGTACCGTAATCAGCTTCTTTTTTCCCTTTATCATGGTAAGTATAGAGCTGTACTTCAGACGTTCATTAGTCACGACCTTCAAAACACCTAAAGACTACGGGAATTTCACCATGACAAAAATTTAATCTAAAGAGTGAATCAAGAATAATCATAAGTAACTAAGATGCAGATTTTTAGACATCTTCCTGACATTTTTAAAAACTACCTTCTTAGCTTATCTAGTATCTAGTAGGTTGCAAAATGCAACTCAAAAAAAACCAAAAAACATTCCCTATAAAAAATTTAGAAAGTCATAACAGTTTATGCTCCCTTTAATCCTCTGAAACTGTATCAGAGACAGATTTCATATATCTACACACACAACCAAAGTCCAAACTCTCTACAGTTGGATCTAGCACAAAATACGTTTAATATTTTGTATGTAGTTTAGATGTCCCTCAAAACATCTCCAGTTAGAATTAAACAGACAAAACAGCACTTAACACATAGGCCAGAATGACTGACATGAATTCTGCTGTTCCTTTAATCAACTATTTAAATGGAAAAACATCCCAAACACTCTCAGCTACCCACATTTCAAAAATGAGATTCAGCAGCAAAATGATTGCTAGAAGCAATTTGATACTGCATGTGCATTTCACTGAACCTGGCTTTCTCTCGGTGAAAACAAATGCTTTCTCCCACTCCCAAAAAAACCCCAACATGAATGTATAATCATTATATAATCATTAATTTCAATACCATTAATTCTACAGGAAAGATTAAATCATCTGCTATTATCTACCATTGTTAATTCTTTGAATGTATGACCTCTACACATTCACACTTAACACAGCACCTCTGTCACTAAACTCTATAGTTTTTCCATCAAGTTACTGGTCACTTTAGGACCGTTCAATCCTTCCTACTTCCCCCTCCCAAAAGAAGATGAGTTAGAAATTCGCTGGAAAATGGTCTGAAACAACCCTCTAAGATAATTCACCTGTGTTGAAAAGACATACTCCTTACACAAATGTGAAACCTCACAAGTAGGCTTCTCATTTGAGGACCATACATTTGTCATTTCTTTTCCAGAGTCTAAAATCCTCAGCATGAGCAGCTCAAACAGCAATGTACAAAGCTCCTCCTGTGTTCACCTGCCTACAACTACAATCCTATGACCCACATGGCCCGCTGCAAAGAAAAGACTGGCTCATGTATGAAGCAGTGGCTAGAAAAGATGAATGCAAGGTACAAAACCTAAGAGCTGGTGGACAGCAGACAACATTGTGGCTACATCACTGATGCCCTGCACTTTCCTCACAACGGATGTATCTGTTCATCCAGTGGTTTGGGAAAACTCACAGGTCTCATTAATAAGCATTCAGAATGTAGCAAGTGCAATTGATTTTTCTTCCACAGAAAAGCAGAAAACCTATCTCATTCCACATGAAGTATTAATCAAAATATTTAATGAGCTACTAGACAGCACACAAATGCTACAATACTATACTACAGCAATCTAGAAAGGAGGAATTTAAATCCAATTTCAAATTAAAATAAGGATGTATATAGGCTATGTTTGATCTCAGTTCAGCAGCCCGATCACTTGGCTTCCTTATTATCCATGCCACAGATGCAGAGATAGCTTGGATTCACACATGGTTTAAAACAGCTTATGCCCAACATCCTGTAAATACTGCTACACTGCTCACTAGCAAGCTTTGATCCAGAACAGCAGAGACCAGGAGACACTGGAGAATCAACTCAGAGGGCCAGCAGAGCTTCATCTGGAATCAGTGATGGTACACAGACTGGACCCCAGCAGATTCCACACGTAATAACCACTTCCGCATTTCCATCTCATGTTCATTTCCACGGAGCTCAATGCTGGATGCAGCACTGTGCAATTATCATACATGTTGCATAGTAGGTTCTCTTACAAGCAGAACTTGAGAGCAGGAAGAGCAGAGAGACCTCAAAGAGCCAGCTCAAGTCATCACAGCCAGAAACAAACTAGAATTAACACAGTCAGAATCACAGTGCCTGTCAGTGAAYAGCACTTCCCAGGAGCACCGGTTCCAAGAGCGCTTACTAGCACAGGCACATGAAAAAACACATGGAGTTAGACCAGATACAGTTCTGTGCCAAAACAAATAAGCTTTCCCAGAGAGAAAAGCACCAGCAAATCTTGCACTGATAGCATACTAATGATTTTACAAGAGTCAATCCATGTTGAGCAAGGACAGTATTCAGCTGAAGTTAATATTCCTCAATCTGAATCTAAACTGACTCTTCAGCAGGTGTAGCTGAAATGTGCTTTCCACACCATCGACATTAACAGAAGATGCTAAAAATTAGGGCATTCCTCATTGTCTCAGACTAGGATTAATGGACTATGTAAACACATTTCTCAGAAAAAAGCCCCACCTTATGAGCTTATCCTCTGGCATTCTTATCCCACCCTGAGGTGAAGCAAGATTCTACTTCGATCAACTGCAATACTTGAGCTTATTAATTGGTCTAATAGACTTTATTAGCATCATGGAATATAAAATTGTCATGATGATTCTTCCTCAGATTAGCAGTATATACACTCTCAAAAGACTTCTTCAGTACTCATTAACAGATAAAAATAATCTTAAACTTTAAAACGGCATAGACCCTCAGTTCTAAATCAAAACAGAGCTCACCAAAATAGCAAACAAAATCACTTATACTTACTTCTTTTTTCATCCATAACTTTAAAGCAGTAAGTAAAGCCTTCACTCCTTGCACTAAATAGCTTGGAGGCTGGAAACCATCTTCCCTCAGTTCTAAAGAGGATACAGAAGCTAATTCAGAAACACATTACCAGTGAAAACAATAGAATGATACCTACCCTTCAGCCAATGAAGTTGCCATTGTGCAATAGCACATTTAAGGAAAAATTGTGCAAGCAAATGAAACACGATATCCTGTATTTATGTGCATACTGTAACAACAAGAACAACAACAAAAAAACCCAAATCCAACCCTAAAGTGATTCTACATAAAACCTTCTAACTTATTCTTGCATGAATTAGGGTTAGTTGACAACATACTAAACGTCAATTAGGGGAAAAAAAAAAACATTTAAAATGCAAAACAAAAGAAAACATATTTGAAGAAAGAAATCACTTTTATTTCATTGAGAAGTATTTTAGTGAAAGATGACCAACAGGATGTGGGATGTATCTGTAAATTAGAATTCATATTGCTTATTCCATACACATGCAAATGGCTCACACTAACATACTTCCACTTCCCAAATATTTTTTGTCACCCTTCCAGTTATCACAGTCCTCCCTCGCATAGTTTACATCATTTTTCTTCCCAAAATCAGTGGGGACAGAGGGTGGAAACCACCATGCTACAAAAGCTTCTCTTATTAAGGAAACTGGTGCTTCCATGTGATTTCAATTCCTTTTCATTTTCTCTTTTGCTTTATGGGGGTAAAAAAGGAAGGGGAAAGACAAATTCTCCATACACAGCCAAAGTAGATTAAAACCTTTCCTCATGTTCCTGACAAATATTTCCACTCATCAATAGCAAATGGATCAACACTAGAACTATCTGGCTCATTTTATTCCCTTAGAAGAATACACTAATAAAACACCATTCTTACGGGTCACATGCTGGCAGAAAAACGGAAGTTCTGTGACTAAACATATGTTTTTCTCTCAAAGGCCTTCTACTTGTTAAAGGGTGTGAGAAGTAGTAGCAGGTCTTTGAGCTGCAGCAGAAATCTTCCTGCCCATTAGCTGACTCAGTTGATAAAATTTTAAGAATACAACGCAATATCACAAGCTGGATTTTTTAGATGCAATAGAAACAACTGCATGAACTAAAAGTAATCCAAATTAATGAGTACAGGATACATTAATAGGCTGCCTCTTTTGAAGCCCCAAGAATTAAGAAGAAAAACAGTTTAGGTGAATGCAGTAATACTTATCATGAAACACTTTCTGACAGTGAAAAGGCAAAATCAAAATATTTGTGACCCCACTACCATTTTATAAAAAGAACCAGAAAGAGATGCTGTGTTGATTTTGCTTACTGATCTGAATTTCATATAAAGTACTGTTACAACCATGTACTCAATTCAGAGGCTGGACATCACCATTACCCTACACAACCAAACTGATACCATCCTTTATTTATAAAACAACGGATTCTGACTAGCAAACACCTAATTCATATGAGTCTTGATGCCAAAACCCAATATTAACTTCATGCTAGTCATTTCCATCCATGGAAACATCAATTTTTATTTTTTATGATGGGTTTATAGGCCATAGCATCGTTCAACAACAAAACATCTGCTAAACCAAAGGTAACATATATGACAAGAATAAGCTTTATACCCCTCCCCTAGGACACAAGCCACAAGAGGCTCCCAGCCTATGAATTCAAGGGCGGGGAGAGGGGAAGAGTGGGGCAAACAGACACAGCTTATAGTTAGTTAGATCTTATATAAACATACATATTCCAATGCTTTTCCAGCAGAAACACTTCTGACAAGTTTTAAGTGTTAAAATACGCATGAATGAGACCAACCAAAGCAAGCCTTCAAGACAAAAATACTCTCTTTTTGGAAGGAAAAATTTTCTGCAAGTTTGTTCTATTTGGTAAGATTTCTGAGTTGCTTTAGGTTCACCCAGAAACTTTAAACGCTCATGTAGGAAACAAGGGTTGTTCAATGCCTCCATTTGCTGAAAGGAGAACAGATCATTTTCAATAACTTGTAACTGTTTCCACGTTAGAAAAAGGTACATGGGGTTCTGATCTCTTCGAAAACAGAAGTTGAATTCAGCAGCCTACTCTGAGGGTTGATTTCTGTCCTTTGAAATACATCGTATTATTACGATTAAAGCACGCAGAGGGCAAGATACTTGAGGAAAAGAAGGTGAAGTCAGATAGGCACTCTCTCAAGCACTATTACACATGGGTAGAAATACAGCAATTAAGGAATGGATGAGAAAGTTTGGAAAAGAACAGCAACCATTAAGAACAGCAGGCTTTTGAGATGCCTACTGGATAAGCACTGATATAAGTGATTTACCAGAGCTCAGAGGAACTGATGCATCTTTCCAACAAAAGCGCTCACAGAGATCTTTCCTTTCACAACCAAGAGCAGAAGACAACAGGCAGTGTGACTAGAAAGGTCAAAGAATATTGCAGAAGTGCAAGAAGACTTTTGTTCAGCTGTGAAGCCACCAAGAAGAAACCCCTAGATATAAGTTAGCGGGATCATTTCATAGAACCGTTTGCTCAAAGGAAAAGCTATCAAAGGGTACTCAAGGATCTTAGATTATATGAAAGCAGCCTGGGAACAAAAACTGATGCCATGGTCCATTATCAATTAAGAGAAAAAGACTTACGAAAGCAGATACATGTGCATCTCTTAAAACAAAACAAGAATTACCTTTCAATGTTTCCAGTAAGTTTTTGGCCACAAACCAACAGATGGCTTCAAAGAAAGGAAATTTGAAAAGATCTGGGGTTTTTAGCCTCTTCTCCATTTCATAACACCTGAATAAATGCAAATATAATAAAACATGAATGTTTTAATTACCAAATTCATTATTCAACTATGTAATCATTCAAATTGACACAATGTCCAAAATAAAATAAAATAAAATAACCATGGCCATGATAAATAAAAGAAGTCAAGTACCACATAGTTAAACCCCAACAAGACCACAGACAAGATTGAACTCTGGTCTCATTCAGGCTCTGACCTTATCAAGTTTGACTGCGGCACTTCTAAGAATAAAGTTGGACTTCATAAAACTAGGATACAAACCCAATGTGTGATCTTTTAACAGATGGAATTTTATCGGGATTCCACTGTAATAAATAAAAACAATATGTTTAGAAGACAGCTCTACATCTTGGACAAAAACTAAATACAGCTGCCCTTAGAGCAATGCTGACTTGAGGATGCTCATTTCAACTCAGTGTCGCACACCTGGGCTTGCTCAGTTTTGTTTTACTCACTTATACTAATCTCCAAAGTAGAGTTTTTTTCTTTTTTTTAGTCCTTTTATCCACTTAAATTCTTGCATAGCCTTCATTTTGCTTTTGAAACAAACTTTGCAGAAGTAAAATAAGAGAACATGCTTGAAACATTCTAACTGAAAATGCCACTATTGTCTGTTAGAGAGCCTGGGCCAATTTGATCCTGGTCAAGCACACGAAGAAAAATCTCTATGAAAAGAATATCCTACTTACTGAGGAAAAAGTACAGGAAGAGCTGAGACTAACCTGAGCTGCATGCCAATGTTGAGGTTGTGCAAAAAGTTTCCTCCAAAAGCCATACAATCCTGAGATGTGAGCACAGCGTGAATCCAGCCTGAAATGAGAGATCGTGAAACTTAATATATACGTATGAATTATTCTAAGACTGTTTTTAAACACACATGTAAGTAAAAATGCTGTTCCTGAAAGAAAAAAAGCAAACAAGTTTGTATTCAAAGCTAGGAACAAGTAATCTGAATTTTAACAGCATGTAAACTACAGTGTTTCAGAAATCTACTGGAACTGTAGTTTTCTAAAGGAGTTAAGCTTAAGACATTTATCACTGGGAGTGGTAAGGAAGCAAAGCCAACATTTCAAATAAAAATTCCCTGAGGTTTTCACTCCAATCCACACATATAAGCAACTCAGGAGAGCGAAAATACACTGAATAAAAGATCAAGTCATAAAAAAATAAAACAAAATTATATGTCTTTCAATATTTACATGTTGCTTACAGTAACTGGGTTGTTTGCACAACATAAAGTCATTTAGCAATACTGAAGTTTTTCAAATAGGAATTCAGAAGTGGTTCCATAAATTATTCTAAATACAGTCATTCTAAGTCAAGTGAAATTATGATCAGTTTAAAACCCAGTCTAGACACTCTATAAAATTTGTCCCATAATTGAAATATTGTCCTTATGAAATCCACTATTCAACATGGTAAAGCATGGGAAACACCATGCTATCGATCTAGCTAATTACTACTGGATAATTTCAAGTAAGTACACAAATGAATGAAGACAGGAGGTTCCTGATTAAAAATAGTTACCTTTAAAATTTATACTGCGCAGCTTTAACACAAATTAACCACAAGTAGACTTTCTTCTGTCAAGATTTTTTTTTTCTGATTTTGCATGCCTACAGACGATCTTTGACAAAGGATGAGTTGGCCAGACATTTGCAGATTACCTCACACTTCCACTGAGTGTAGGCAAGATGTACAAACACAAGAAGCTTCCCAATTTGAGGCAAGATCAGACCAAATCACAAGCAACTACGTATCACAAACTACCATTAAATCCGTACCCTAATTCAGCTAATTACAAGTAGTTTTATGGCATACCTGCATCACCTAAAGGTTTTAATTTTTTTTTTTTTACTTCCTCCTCGCTATTTTTATGCTGCAGTTTTGATAAAGGTCTGTGTAACAAGGAATGAAATTTGGCGTAGACCACACAATACCTTGGATAATATTTAAATAACTCTAAAGAGCCTCCTGGAAGGTGCTATTCACCTACATGCAAGATTAATTTTACATCAGAAGACTACTCTGAACACATATCAGAGATTATAAAATAATTATGACAACCACTGCCATCATTGCAAGAAGGAACAGCAAGAGTGGTTTTCAGCAGAGATCAGGGGTTTTTTTCAAAGTCTTTACTCAGTCCTAGAGAAATTCCCATTTTTTTAAACACTTGTCTTGAAACCTAGCTTAATTTATCGGTTCCTCCACTGTACTCCATCATATGTATATGAATAAATATGTGTGTATACACATATCTGCACATGTGAATACACACATTTATATTTAAAAGTACCGTTTTATGTGTCTACACATGCAAATACATACACACATTAAAGATTATCATCTGAAGATACTTTTCTTCATGGCCACATTACAGTGAGAGCTCGGTATCAGCTGATTACTCAGGAAGCAGTAACTATTTTTAAAGATCTGTAGGTCACAAAGTTCTTCATTCTGCAATTCTGCATTCTTTGTTCACAGATGTATGAACTTACACTTGCATACATGGACAATTAATGCCATCTCTTGCCAAAAGTACATGGTTTTAAAAGCTCTGGCTGTTCAGGAATGTGAAGTGCACATAAAGGTCCTCACCACGTAGCACTTGTTCTGTACAAGCTGTGAACTAGAGCAGTAAACACTAAACCTCACAAAGACAGAGCTGAGCTATGAGAAAAATGCACTGGTCTAGAAAGTCCAGGATGGAATAAGGTAGTGAACATAATCTTCAAAGCTTCTTCCAGAAATAGAACTGTAGACATTTTCCTGCTCCATTTAAAGCTTTTTTYCCCCCAAAAAAAGGGAAAATAGCATCCAGTACAAATCTTAAATAATAAAATAATACAAAGCATTTACAGAGATAGGTTGGATAAGCAAAAATAAAAAAGACTGGCRGCCACTTGATTGGCAAAATATGGTTTGATTTATTAAAGACTGGCAAGTTTATGGTATTTGGGAGTTTGAGTAGGTTGGGGTATTTGGTTTGAAGGATTTTTCTGTGTTTTCTTCTTTAATAAAGAAGTTTAATTGTTTTGGCTTTCTCAYAACAAAAGCAAACAAAAAAATCCACCCAATTTGTATTTTTAATACTCTAGCCTACAGCATAAGAAGTTTAAGTGATGTTTTTGTAATAATTATGCCTAACAGGTCTTGCAATACTGAAATCTGTAAAAACAAAATTGTATTATAAAGTTAAGGCAAGAATTCAGTCAGGATACTTACTGAATAGTGAACAACCTGTGCTCTATTAATTGGAACTATTTCCCCAATAATCAAATTAGACTTTAATTTGTTGTCTTCTAATTGGGTAACAAATACCCTTTAATTCCCTGATAATTGTTATGACTGTCAGCCAATCTTAATAGCTAATTACTTGTTTTGAAAATCTAAATTTCTAATTTTTTAATTAGTCTCTCTTATCCATAACTTAAGAGGATATCAAATGTTGATAATGCAGGTATTTTAYGGTAACTGGTGATAATTCCTGGTGATTAAACATGCTAAGTCATAATAAGAGTAAAATCTTACCTGTTGGAACAAATAAAGTGTGTCCTTGCTTCACAACACACTTGTAACACTTGTCAACCTTGTCTCCAAAATATACTTCACTCTGGGTGACAGATGAACTCCAGGACTCATAGAGAGCCAAATTTTCATCAGTGGGCTTGATCAAATAGAATATCTTCTCACCCTATTAGACAAAAAATATCAAATAAATACATTAATGTTCTCCTAGACATATACTATAACCTCGGAGTCACTCCTAATTCAGTAACACATTGACCTAAACGTTAAGTATTCCATCTTCCCACTATGGCATATTCAGGCTTCCTAGCTCAGTGTTTCACAACTGCAATCCACCAAGAGTTTAGACATAGCACAGTAACCAGTTGGTGTCTTGTGATTCAAAGGAAGCAAATAGATCAACCAAAACTTAGGCTTTGGAGTATAAACTACTCCAGCTTCTATAAACCACTTATGGATATGAGCACACGTGCCAAATGAGGAAATGCGAGATGAAACCACTTTGCCTCTTCTATGATGATCAAATTTTGTGAGAAGAATAAAAACTTCAGTATGGCAATGATTTTTATTCAATTTTTTTTTCCTACTAAAATCTCACTATATCACCTACCAGTCTACTAAAGTGATCAGTCAACCAATTACAGTCTACAAGTCACCAACAGCATGCTAAAATAAAAGAATAAAAATCCAGCACCAAAGATCAGTAATTCACTTTCAAGCTCCTCCCCCAGCTTGTCAAGCATGAAATTTCACACAGGTGATAATGCCACAGCAAAAGGCTACACACTGAATAAATTTCGCTTCACACAATCATAATCATCCAAGCAGCGGTTGGGCACTGGAACAGGCTCCCCAGGGCAGTGGCCACAGCCCCAAGCCTAACAGAGTTCAAGAAGCATTTGGACAACGCTCTCAGGCACATGGTGTGATTCTTAGGGTGTCCTGTGCAGGGCCAGGAGTTGGACTCGATGATCCTGATGGGTCCCTTCCAACYCAGCATATTCTGTGATTCTGTAAATCAAGAAGCATTCATACCCAGAGAACGTGGTACCAAACTGATGTTCCTCCAAAATCGATATGAAAATCAGTATAGCTGTCCTGGACACCCATTAAGCAATACTTCTGAACAAAAGGCTTAGGGAAGACAGAATCATCTGGCCAATAATTTTCCACCCACGAAAGCTTTCTGGCAATATCTGGTACTTCCACTAATTCAGACATCCTTTTAAAAAACAAACAAACAAGAAAGAGCCGTGAATATACAGGAGTAAGCACACCTCTTTTGAAATGACAGCTTCCCACAAAGATATTACTTATGAACTAATAAATATGTTTTATACCCACATTACATCACGGTAGCTGTCTACATAAAATATGCGTTCTCCTGTCTTTCCCACTACAGGCATTACACWCCTACACATATTGTTCAGCTTAGTGAAAAACCACTTCCTACATTCAAGGAACTGAAGTCAATACTCACTTTGTGTCCGAGAATTCCAGGCTGATCACATTCAATACTTTGGGTCGGTCAGGATTTGTGAAGTATTTAATATAATTATGGAGCTTCATCTTACTGTCTGCTTGTCTTGCTACATCTATGACGTCTATCACTTTGTCACCACCTGTGAAAAACAGGATGACTTTCTTAAGGCTATCGCAGATTAAAAGAAGACATTTCAGGTGTTTAGAAGAAATTTAACTTTTTTCCAGTCTTTACCAAAACATTTCTGCACAAAAACTCCACTACTATCATTATTTTCTTGCAAGAGAGACAGATCAGTATAAACCAACTTTTTATTAGGTTTAACTTTAATTACTATAATCAGCTAAGGATAGAACTGAAAACACTCTAAAAATAAATCCTCTTTCCTGCAGCTAACCAAAAAGAAATGGTACTATAGAATGGCTGCATCTGATTTAAAAAAAAAAAAAAAAATTGGATTAATGGTTGCAATTGGAAAGGCTAGCATGGTGAAAGTTATCAAGCCAGATCTATTCCCCACTTTTCCTATCAACCATCCCCAAATCCCCACCTTCCTTATATAAATATATATGCACCATTTGCAAGCATGCAGTAATTTCACTGAATAATTATCACGAGCGTGCTTCATTTCTGACTACAGCAAGGATAGGTTTACATACCATCTATTTTGAACTGATACATCTAGAGAACAGGTAAATCTGTGGCATTCCAATTTTTTCCCTAAACTGGACAACCAGTTTGGCAGGCCAAAATGTATGCATAAGAATGAGACAATTAAGTTTCTATCTGAATCTGAAGAGGCAGTAATCCAAAAGAAAAGATTCAGAAGTATCACAATGATAATTAATCTTTAAAGGCAGAACACACATTACTGTTTATCATCACAATGGTAACAATGTTCCATATTCTGGTGCCTTTGTAAAATATTGATGCACAGAAAACCTACTTTCAGCACACATCGTTACATCAGATGATCACAAGAACTCAGACAAGGCCATACACAGACTTCTCAACTGTACCATGTGTTACGTACAGGAAGTGTCCTGCTGGAACTGGCTCAGTATCTGTACTGCACACTTACATGAGGCTGAAACAATTACAGACTATAAAGAGATCTGATAAGAAAGAAGTGGTTCTTGGGAAGCCCTAGCTCTCCTGGCAAAGGATGCCAAGGTAGGAAATTTTCCAGGAAGAAAGATTTAATTCAGAAAGGCCAGTAAATTGAATCCAAAACAGTAAGTTTTGACATAGCCTAACCAATGATTAAACTTATTAATCCTAAGACTGATTCATTCCCCATTATTCTTTTGTTGGTTTACAACATGTAGCAGAAAAAACCTCCAGCATTCCACATGTAGCTTGCACTGAAATTAGCATGTTTGAAAGTTGAGAAGTAAGGCTGTAGTCCTGTCACATATCTACCAAACAGACATACACATACCAGAAAAAACAAACAAACAAAAACAAACAAAAACAAACACAACAAACAACAAACAAAACCAAACCAAATAAAACCACCAAAAACAAACAAAAAACAAACAAAAACAAAAACAAAAAACCAACAAACAAAAATAACAAACAAAAAAACAGAGAAAGAAAAAATAAACCCCAAACCATAGCTTTAATTTTACTCTCTGCAAGTCTTGAATTTAGAATAAATATTTAGCACTCTGGAAGCTCTTATAATCATAGAAATATTTATTTTAATTTACAGACAGGATCATTTTACTAAGTACTCCAGAGTGACTCTTACCTACATAGCGTTCCACATCTAAAACGGAGAAAGTTGGTGGAGGAAGTCTGAGTCCCAGCCCATCTAATTTAGGAACCATAATGGGAACATCAAACCCATGTTTCTCCAAGTATCTTTGTGTCAACTGGCTTCCATGCATTTTCAAAATTACTTCATCAGCACTGGTGGAAAGAAATAATGGAATATTAGCAGAAAAGCATCCTGCAAGCACTACTGAAACAAAGTCTCATTTTGGGGGAGGACAGATGGGAATGGCTACATTTGAATCCAGAAGAGACACAGTACTGTTATACTAAACATTTAACTAAAAGACAAAGAAAACAACCTGAACAAGCAAAGAAACTTCTACTGTCACACATAACCTGGAAACTCATAGTCCTTCTATATGACTGAAAAGAGTAACTTAAAAGGATGGAGAAAAGGAATTCTCAGAGAAGACACTGAAGTACATTTTGCTATCAGCAACCACCAGCAGCAGCTGCTCTAAAGAATTGTAAGTCATTATGTTTCAGTGAGATAGTCAACCAAGGTCAGGATGAAAGTATAAGCATCTTTCCCCATTTTCCTCTAAAGCAGTGAGAATGGATAGACTACCAAATCTGTGAGTAAAACTCTGTTCTGTACCTTGGGAAAGAGCGAGCCCGCAACTGTTTAACGAAGGTCCGTGTTCCAGCCTGCACTGGTTTGCAACCATCATCCGGCTCCGTGTAGTCATGTCTGTGCCAGTTTCTCCTCTTCTTCACTACAAGTTTCAGAAGGATTAAATTTTGAATTAGTTAAATCAGATGGCTTAGATTAGCAGTCATCCCATCAGTGAGCCAGACACGCCTCAATCCCATTACTGTGATTAACAAACCTTATTTTTCTAATCAGGTGACACTCCACCTTTGCAACAAATGAAATCTGCAGAAGACAGATGATAAGATAGATAGATAGATAGATAGATAGATAGATAGATAGATAGATAGATAGATACTTCTATGCCTCCTTCTGTGTGAGAATCTCAGTCCACATTATACAAGATTTAAGAGTCCATATCCAGTCCAACACAAGTAAACAGCTGCAGCTTGAAAGTTGTCCAAATCTAAGAAGTCAGCAATAAAACTAAAAACAGAACCGATTTCTTAAAGCTTGGACTTYTTTTTAATAAACAGAAGAATCACACCTCTTGAATATCCACAACTATATTTTCCATATTCACACAAAGTTAACAAGACCTAATCCCGTTGTACTATCTCACCCTATGAGCATGCCCAGATCCAGTCTGATAACATTACTGCTCTTCACTACCATATCCACTGCTTGTGTCTCCRTAACGGTTTTGTGTGCAAGTTGTTTTGCGCAGGTGTGCTCTTCACAATACATGTGATACAAGCATTGCACCTCAAAACATACAACTGAGCGGTTTGAAGCTGTAATGCACTGCTACAGCAAAGGATAAATTAAAGTTCTATTACAATTTTGGGAATCCAAAACTGATAGTTCAATAGTAACAAAATTGCATTTCTAACAGTTCCTTATACTTAAAGGGCCAAGGAAATTGAAAGACTAGATATTCTCATAAAAACTGTTGTGGTGATCTCTCCATGAAAAATGACAGATACCTGAATGAAAAAGAAGTATATRTATTTTCACAGAATCATAGAATGGTTTGTGTTGGAAGGGACATTAATGATCATCTAGTTCCAACACCCTGGCATGAACAGGGATACCTTCAACTAGACCGGGTTGCTCAAAGCCCCATCGAACCTGACCTTGAACACTTCCAGGATGAGGCATGCACCACTTCTCTGGTCAATCTGTGTCAGTGTCTCACCAGCCTCACAGTAAAGAATTTCTTCTTTGTATCTAGTCTAARTCTACTCTCAGTCTAAAGCCATCATCCACTGTCCTATCACTAAAGACCTCAGTAAAAAGTCACCTTATTTCTTATAAGCAGCCTTTACATATTGGAAGGTTGCTCTATAAAACATTGTAAGCTGTATGTATGCCCCCCATTCGAATTTTTTGACCTTGAGTGAAGGACAGGACAAAGTGACTTATGATACCATGGTTAACTTAACTGCCTGTCTTCAATTTGTCATTATTTCATGACAAATCATTTCATAATGGATACTTCATTGATTCAGCTTCATCAACCGCTCATTTTTCATCTTCATTTATAAAGAACACAAGCTTACGGCTTTGAAAGGAAGGCCTTGGTTGTGTCACTCGTTTGTTAGTAAACTGCTCTTTGGAGCACTTCCCCTCTATACAAATAAACGTGCATGTCTCATCCTCAAACTCTCAACAGGCTGAACTGCCCCATTAGATCACCAAGAGGTGCCTGAGCAAAAAGGACCACCATCTCATCATCTGGGAAAAAAACTTCAGGAGTGCTGAACTTCTTACCCTTCTATTGACTTGTCGGCAGTATCACTTACTGGACTAAGAAACACACTACAGGTACAGTAATTTTAAGGCTGCATTTCAGTTTTTCCTAAAAAAGCCAAACTCTGCTCAACAGCTACTACTGGAAGACTGCCCCAAGAAGATTTATTGACACCAGATCTATAATGTAACCACTGATATTAGACAGAAATTTAGTTGCATATGCTGAGGAAACTCAAAAGAGGGAAAAGCTACTGTTATTTGTCAACACAAATAGTGTTTTACAGCTGTCTGCCAAACAGCCTGCAATGTAAATACAACATCCAGCTAAACAACAGCATTAATACAAATTTTAACTTCATGAAAGAGCACATTCTTAGATTCACCTAAGTCATGATGCACCCAAAATGTAAAAAAGCATTATCAATACTGAAAACACAGCTAACTGTAATCAGAAGCTGAGGATGTACAAGGAGGGGAAAAATGGTTTCTAAAAAGAAAAAAAAATGCTGCTTCTCCAGAAAAAACTGTTGGTTATATAGGAATAACGGACATCTTATAGTCATTCCACATAAGAGGCAATTATTCTTATTGATGAGCTGTTTCCTACAGACATGACAACATGTACCCTTTAGAAGACATTTAAGAGAATAAACTGACATTTATAGATCTTTGCTAACCTGAAGACCAGTGCTGCTTAATGAGCCAACTATCCAAATACTGTAAAACTTCATAAATAATGAAGCTAGGTTTATTAAGTTTTCAAAGCTATTTTCTCAGTCATAAATAATAATACAAGAAATTAGTGGCTAATACTGATTTGCAACAGAGTAGTTTCCCATAAATTCACTGCTGTTACAACAGCTCATTAAAACTGTAAGACGATACAGCTGCTTAAGAGATCTTATAGTACAGGAACACTTTTTAAAGTCTGTCTTTCGAAGACTTACAAACCAGAAACTAAAATCGTTCTTCTACTTGTACTTGGCAATGTACATCATCCTTTCATAAGTAAGAGAACAGTGAAGACCAGGAAACAGTAATGAAAGCTTTCTCTGCTTACATATCTCTTAATTCTAGAGCTTTTTTAACCCCTACTGGACTGTTTCCCTCAGACACCACCATCCGCTAGATTTCAAATGGGGACCATCAAGAGGTGTACACATGTACAATGAGGCCCCAAGTCTTGGAAGTGGTACTCTAGGAGATTCCCAGCAACCAAAAAGACAAGGGAAATGCCTGCATAGGAAAACCAAGAAGTTTTAAGGAGCATACAGCAAATCACAGAATACCACTGCTAATGCCTGATATCTCATATTCTCAGCTCAGACCACGCATAGGCATTACTACCACAGACAAAAAGATACAGGGTGGAGGGTATTTACAGACTTGAGAAGACAAAACCAGATTAAGAAAGTAATGTCCTGACAACCATAGTCGCTTCAGCATTTACTGCACCCTGTGCTCACTCAAAGCTCTGGATGCTACAGTCTAGTGACAGACCTGACTCACAGTATTCATGCAAATAAAGCATTTTCAGGCTTAAGGATCACTGAGAAAACTTTGAAAATAACAAAACATAATATGAAGACTCTAAATCAAATAATCTAAAAAAACTCCTTCCACAGTGTATTACTATTTTTTTAAATTGCTCTTTTTTTAAATTACTTAGGACTTTAGGATTAATTATTTAGCATTTTACACAAATGGCGGCTTACTAAAGGTCTTCTAAAATTGTTCTTTCAAATCAAGATTTTTTTTTTTTTTTTAAATACAAGGAAGTAATGGGTTGGTTAATTTAATCTTTCCATCTAACTAAGCAGTAGCTTTCTTTTTATTATTGGAACTTTTACATCAAGAATTGTGTAGGATACTGAAAGTAACCACTACAAAATATGTGTTTCTTGTATATTTTAAGTAAATTTTTTGCACTAGCTCATTTGATTATATATACTAGTGTCTGCTGAATTCATATACACTTGCCCTCTTAAACAGCTGAATTTTTGTCTCTTTCAAAACTCTTAGAAAAAGTGGTTTTAGAATATGGAGCTGTAAATAAAGATTTTTTTTTTTACTTACACACATAATTTCATATGACTGAGGTACTCAAGAACATTGCTGCAATACCTGAAGTCATGAGACATTATCAGTCTCTTTAAAAAGTAGACTCCAAACCACAAACTATCATAGATTTGATTCTGATAGCTGACAGCAATTAATAAAATTCAATGTGAAGACATATTTCATCATATCACCTCCGTTTGGGCTGGTAATTGACATGTCTGAAGCTTCTACTAAATCCAGATGATCTACACACTTGAGGCAATATGAAATAATAAGGATAATTTTTACCACAGATTCTTGTCTTTTTGAAAAGACTTCCAAAACAAAAATCCCTCTTATCTYACTGTCAAATTGCTGTAGGTGAGACAGCGCTTACATTACAAGAAAGGTTATTCACAGGCATCAGGGTGAAGCAGACACTCACTAATCAAGAGGAGAAAAGAAGTTTCACATTTACTAGCTTATTATTTTGAAAAGTCTGATATGATCCCTCTTCTACTCCTCTTCCTAGTCCCTCTATTCCACAGAAAAAAAAAGACAGGTAAGGAAAAAAATGTCTGTTGCTTGTATTGTGATTTATAAGACAAGCATGCAGATTTTGACCTGAAAATGACCACTGGCGTACTAAAAACTACAAGCACATAAACTTACCTCTTAGCTGACAGACCGTGAACTCACATATTACAGAAGAGACATATTATGCAACATGTATTAAATTAAACCAATAACTGATGCTTAATCATTTAGTTTTTACTCCACAAGACTGAGGGTATAGTGGTTTTAAACTTACTTCTAAATGTAAAGTAAATTCAACTTTGAAAACATTACAGATCTAAAGTTAGTGCTGACTATAAAACATTATGCAGTGCCTTCAAGGAAAAAAAAAAAATCAGCAACAACAAACAAAAAACCAAACCCACAAACAACCATGACTCAGTGCTTGGAGGGTAAAGACACACATTGCATATAAATACTTTTCAGGTCTGAACACAGAAACTTGATTCAAAAGTGAAACTTATTTTTAGACTTTTTTATAATTCTGTTTCCATTTGAGAACAGAAGACGTGGGGGAAAATCTAGGGAGTTGGATAAAGCAGTTTCCTTTCAGTAGCTACTGATAGACAAAAACTCTTCCATTTTTCCACTGCAGATCTCTACAGCAAATTTACCTACTGAAAGGAGAACCAAAGAGATGTCTCTTCTTGCTCTGTATCATAGACTCTTCTGGCAACTCATTTGGACCTTGATTGAAAGTTGTTTATAAATCAGAAACCTGAAATTCTGAGCTATGTAACTTTCAAGGACATAAATGGGGAGGAACAACAAAAGCAAAACCAAACACAAAAAAACAACAAAAAACCACAAACAAACACCACACACAGGATGGTCATATTCAGTTTTTCTGGACTGTTGTGGCATATAACCTGCAACCAAAAAGAAAGATAAGACACCTAACCTCTGTATTTTTTCAAAGTTGCCTTCCTACGTATTTATCAGAATTTTAATAATTAAAATACAGGAATCTTGAAACCTTCTTTTGTATTTTCCTTTTTTTTTATTATGATGCCCTAATTTTCATTCTCTCACTCTCTGCCAAGCCCAGATTGTTTTCTACTAACTCTGTGCTACTACTATACAGAGTGTTTTCTACTAACGTTGATTTCTCCAATCTATAGCTGTGGCTTATATTTTATTCTATGTGCATCTCCACATCAGGGAACCTTTCAAGATGGTTTGTTTGTTTTGCAGGTTTTTAATCAGCTCAGAGTTAGTCATGTAGAACCAGTACCTTCTAAATAATCAAAATTCTCTTGAATATTCTTCTGAACAGTCCTTTTCAATCGTACACGGAGAGAAAACAGTCCAAACATGTAAGATGAAATTTGAATAACCCATACTTACTCAGAGAAGGTCCATGGAGAATTGCACAGTTGGGACAATGGTATAGATCAATGTCAACAGCATGGTGCTCCTCTACCCCAACGCAGCTGGAATAATATTTTTTAAATGTTAATGAGAATACACACAAGGTTTATTTTTCAAGCTAAAAAATAATTAAATCTTGGGGTTTTATCAAAACATGCTTACTTGACAAAATTTTAATGAGATACCAAATTATCTCAACTACTGGATTGCCACATAAATTTTGAATAATAATTTATCACTGAACACAAAATACCATTAAAAAAAGTCATAAAAAGGAAACAAGAATCAAATGTCTTTACAAGTGAGCAAATCCACAATATAGATACCCTTATCTCTCAACCCCAAAAAAACCTTTCATCCTAATTACAGGAAACAGTTTATACAAAATCATTCAAGCAATTCTCCTCACAGAAGTGATGAGTTAAAAAAAAAAAAAATCTGAGGTTTATGTCCTGTTAATCTATAGAAGATAAAATGGATTTTTTTCTTGGGGTTTTTTTTTTGCTTTCTGCAAAAAGCATGTAACTGCCTCCTACACCTCAAGACAAATTAATGAAGAATGCTTTCATGTTCTTCCTGCAATCTTTACACTAGAACTAGCTTCATAAGCTACACAAGTGACCACACAAATAACTCTGTAGAAATGTTTTTGTTTTAAAATAGCAACAAGTATTTTAAAGAGCACTTGAGAAACGTAATGTTTTCACGGTGCACTTTTTTTCCAGATAAAACAGTCAAAATGGGATTAAAAGTGAAATCTTTACAACAGTCATGACAAAGCATCTACTCTGCTGATACCTAAACAATACAATTTTAAAGTCAAAATGAAGTACGTTTTCTTAGAAGATGAAATACTAGAGGTTAATTGCAGAACATGTGCTTTTGCACAAAGTTCTTAAGAAAAAAAACCAAGTAATCCCTGCTTGCTGGTCTGAATCCTGGCAGAGTTCTTCGTTTTCTGAAAAGTTCACCGACACTTACCAAACTGCTGCCAAACTGCTGACTTCACAGTTAATACAGAAAAAAAACCTACAACCCTGAACATTTACACCAAAATTAGGTATGTATACTCAGTGCATTCTAGTAACATAAGAACTTCAACAGTACTCCAGTCACATAACCCATTTCATATCAAGTGTAATGAGTGCTTAAGCACTGAAGCTTTGAAATGATCCAGTTACACAAAGTCTTTTCCTCAGCAGCCTCGTGCCAAAACTGCTGACATGCTCCAGCAAGTGTCAGTACATGCTGCCAAAACAACACAAGAAACAGTCTAGCACTGAAAGTGCAATGAGCAAATCCAATCTGAAACTGAAGAGCATCTCCCACATAACTATCAATGGGAAGTGCACTCTGAGTTCCCTGTAAAAATTCAGCTAGTTCTACTTCCCCATTCCCTAAACAGCATATGAAATTCAGAAATTATATAGCTTTTTTCATATGCATACTATTTTTAAATCTAAATACAAAATTCAGCTGCCATAGTTCATCACAATTCTTGCAATATTTAGCATCTGCTTTAAGACCACAGCTCCAAGAATCGTTATTACATGAAAATCCAGCTGACATAAAAACAAAAAGGAAGGCAGAAGCAGTCTTTAAAAATGCATGTCCCATTTCCTTCTGCTTGTGTTCTCTCTCTTTTTATAGAATAGATGAATGACTCATAATCCTATGTATTATAAGAAAATTGTTTTAAAATGTACACTCTAAAAGCCCCAAATGAGAAGGCTGGTTTTATACATCCTTAGGAATCTCATTATTTTAGCTAAATTTCTAATTTTTGAACAGCTAAAGATAATTTATGTTGGACTGCATCTTGATCAAGCTTGAACTTCATTTACTCCCTTTCCTTTTTCTTGGTGTTTATCTGATACGTTCATCATCACTCCAACCAGATTAGCTTGCTAACAGTAAGAACTCTGCATAAAAACACAGTAAAAGTATCTTCCAGCTTTGACAAATATTTGTCATATTCTGTTTAAGAAACTTAATTTTATTGGCTTTTATAGAATGTTACAGATAACAGAACTTCTGCTTTATTTTCAGGCTTAGCACTGACCACTGTTCCGACTTGATTAACCTTTCATGAAGGCACATTGGGATTTTGTGTACAGAGACTGGAATGGTATTATAATAGCTGGAGTAGCCATTCAACAAGGGAAGCAAACATTTTCAGTCTACCAGTAAACTCAGAACTGGAAATGCAAAACACTAACTGGAGATCATGGAAGTGAATCCAGTAGCAGATGCCTGAGTGAAGCAAAGGGCAAATGAGGTGCCAGCACCTGCAAGAACAAGCATTGTCAAGGATGCCACAAAGCACATCAATCACACACAGCACCATTACAAGTCACTTCCCTGAGTCCCTCTCTCCAACTTACACAGATGAATCTGACATTAATCACTCTGGCAACTAGCAAGCAATCAATTACTGTGGTAAATGCAACTTCAGACCTCAAGCATCAGAGCAAGGTCACCAAGAGGTAGCAGAGGGCCTGGAAAACATTAACATACTCAAACACTGCAACACTCCCAATCCACTGATGTTTTCCTGTATGAAATATTATTACCCTTCACCTCGCAATCAACTCAATCCATTTGGGTTGAAATGTCTTGAGTATATATTACCTAGTTTCTGAAACGCTCATCTCCTGCAGGGAGGCTGTAGACTAATCCTCAGGAATAGCAGAAAGTTTACAGTATTACAAAATAAAATACAATACTACTGGTTAAAAAAAAATTGTACAAGACTATGAAAAATACACCTTTAATTCTGTTCATGAAGGTGCAAGGGCTAACCAGACCCAATTTCACCTACAATGTTCTAGGAAGGAGTAGCACGGTAGAAAAAAAATTAGTTAAAAATAGATTCCATGCCATCAGTCTCAGAGCGGTCAGACACTCCTAACTTCCCAAGGTGTCTAGTATCAAGACAAGGTCAGCAAGAGGCAGCAGAAGAATCAGGAAGTGGTAAGCTTTTTCACACACAAGAACATGCCCATCCCTTGCTACTTGAAGTTTGAGGAACCCATTCTCCAGACTTAACCTCACTACAGGTGAAATGTTTTTGATTTAGTCTCAACTTCCCTCAATTTGATCATTACATTTGTAGCTATGTAATAGCAACAATTGTAAATCAAAAACAACCAGAAGATGACTATCTAACATCTCTGACAAGTACCAGTAGTCCTCTGCTTTTCTGTTAAGGGCAAATAAGTCTTCTTTCACAGGGAGGTGGGGGAGGAAATACTGCAGAGGCTGTTCTCTACTGCAGTATTGTTATTCATTTAGAATTTAAGAGATGAGTACAGATAATTCAGAATTACAGATTCAACAACTATTTCACAATTATGCTGGAATGTCTTGTACAAAGGGTTTGCAGAAGTCCAAAACATTTACAGAAAGTATTATCCCAGCAGACTGCATGGTTGTAGATTGCAAGCCACCCAAGGCACCTGGCACATCTCTCCTACAGCAGCACAATGTGAATAAGGAGTGGATCCATGTCAGTCACCATACATGCTGCTGCACCTTCCAAGACTAATACCTGCTTGCTCTCAATCCAGTCTGGTTTCTCTCTTCCCTACTTCTGATGTTATCAAGCACAACCACAAGACTTTAGAAATTGCTTAACTGCCTTTGCTGGTATGACTGAAAGAATCCTCGTTTAAGAAAAAAATCCAAAGCACTCTTGATCTAAGGCTTTATTTTCAGTCTTCTTGAAGGTATATGACTACTTGAAAAGCTAACAGATCTTATTAAAACAAGTAGTGTATGTACACTACCATTATATAAAACTCCAAATATAAAAGGGAATGATTACGCAAACAGCACTACAAAAGTCAAGAAATTAGCAAAGTGTGGATGCCCGTCTTCCCAGTTTAATTTCTAGATTAAACTAGGAAGATATTCCCACCATAAAATTTCCGAGATTTCCTGTATACAAGGCACACGGAAAATAAAATCTTGAAAATTGAGATGTAAGCAACTCTCAATGATCTAATAAAAGGACTGCAGAAAACAGATGAATCACCATCAACAGGAAAAAGAACTAATTGGTTGTGAAGCTGGGTTGTACACAGGACATCATCCTCTTGGATTCCCTTTTCTGTTCCTTCCCCTAATGCTTCAGTTCCGTAAGGTCCTTTCCCACCTTTCAGTAGCATGTACAAAACAATCTAAGAGGGTCATCTTTCCAGATGCACTTGTACTTTTTAGGAAGTCTCGCACAATAGCTTCCACTTCCCTCCACACCAGCATGACACTTAGTACCTGTAAGCTTCACCAGGCAGATGAGGACACAGGACAGGCCATCACAGGCATGTCTACTACTCCTTCAACAGATACTGTCGGATAGATATTGTTTTACAGCTCAAAATTAAGCCAGGTTTTTTTAAGTCTCTTGTTTATTCTTGGGACACATGAAGTTCAGGCCCCAAGACCTTTTGGTTTTCTACAGTCTGACCGGAACAGTCTGACTTTTTCTGCAGTCACTGTGCAGCAAAAACACAGGTTAGAGGCTCTTTCTAGTAGGTTTAGTTAAGCATAAAACCTTGCATCTTTTCGAAGCTATAAAAATCACTAAAAATTACATTTTCCAAGATCCACTTCTATTCTCCCTGAATGAACACTATGGACAATCATTTTCTTTCTCTACCATTCTGTTTCTGAGCAGGAACTGAGCACATCCTCTTCACATACACTCTTGCATCAGCACACACAACCTTTCCTTGATATGCCTCAGCGAGCACTGCAGACTTTATCTGTAAAAGGAGGGAAGAAGCACAGGTCTTGACATCTGGTAGGAAAAAAACAAATCAACAAAAATCCTGAAACAGTGGAAAAATACTAGGGGTATTAAAGCATGTTCCCTATTATCAAGAACGCAGGGCTATAGATGATAGGGGTATAGGCATGTTTCCTATTATCTGACACAGCAGATCACCAAAATCCTTTTTCAGTTTCCAGTTATCCACAGAATAGCCAAGAAGATATAGAGATACTGAGTCTCTGCTGTGTCTTAACAGTGATGAAGAAAGGAACAAGGCAATTCTAGAGGTAGCAAAGATTCACTAGCAACAGGACAGCCTTAACTGTCCAAAAATTTCAGTCACTACCGCAGGGTAGTTTCTCATAACATCAAACTGAATGTAGCTCTTGCTGCTGAAAAAAGGTCCCACCCTCCAACTGCCCGACCATGGGCTTCCATTGTTTCTCTCACCAGCTCTAAACCATCAGGCAGCCACATAAGTCAGTTCAATAAGCTGATCCAAAGGAAAAAAAGACTGCCACTAAACTCAGTTTTTCAGATTGATTTTAGAAACCTTAATAATAGGATTCCTATAAGTAAAAAACAAAATGGCACATGTTACACTTATACGCAGTTATTTAACAAATGCATAGTTTCATGTTATTTTCAAGAGGATATATGAAAGAAAATATTCTGTTACTTAATCTCTACATTATTTTGTCTGTCTAAAAACGATTGCTGAACAATAGGAAGGAGAAGACTGCTTAGCATTCTTATGCTGACAATATACATTAATACTGAAGTTCAAATCATCAAGGATGAGAGCTATTCCTATTAACATACTAAGCAAATAACTCTATAAGCAGTAGGCAATCATTATAGCAAACTTTTCATTTTACCTTTAACAAGGTCTGCAGTTACTACTTTCAGTCCTAATCTGTTACAGCATAACAAAACCCAAAACACTATTGTAATTACTGCCAAAATTAATTCACAAGCTTGCAAGTTATAGAAAGAACAGCCTCTTCTACTTCATCCCAAGAATGCAAAGAAAAGTATGGGTTAGGAAGTCAGTCTGGCCATATTTTAAGGAATTCTGGTTAGTCATTTAACTCAAGCCTATGTTCTTCAAGTAGGAAAAGGAGGCCAAGTAGGCAATACTCACAGGTTGAAACAATGGAAGTACTAAAGATGTCACTGCCACAACCAAACAGCCACATCTGCCACTCATTACAGGACAATATTAAAATACTTCATTAAGAACAGAAAGACAAAGTCAGTGTGACAATACTGTTGACAGACTCCATACCATCCCATAGCTCAAAAACACATTAAAAAATGAAGTTTATTTGAAGAAGAGTTTAAAACTTAAAATAAATGTAGTTAACTTTAAAAACCTGAACTTCAAGCTAGATAGATTTCCCCTTCAGCCCTACTATTCAAAATGCAGGCAGTTACACCAAAGAAATAAAACAGACCAAAAGAAACCACAAAGCAACATGAGAAAGTGCAAGGGAACACCAGCTATCTCTCCATTTTACCATGATAAGCATGGTAACAGTTTTGGAATCAAAACAAGCTTACAAAGATTTACTTCAGGAATTAAATAATTTTAGAGAAGTGACAAACTTCTATACACTAGATACAGAACCATACTGCCTTAAAACAAATTACAGAAAAAAATACCCACCATAAAAATATTTAAGCTTTTGATTTTGCCATATTCACTTTCCAAAACAAAATACCTTTTAAAAATGAACAACTGATATAAACACAACTCAAGGAACATGCATAATTACACTTATTTCAAAACCAGAAAAAACAGAATAACTGCTATCTGTAGCAAACATTCCCCTCTCTCCAAGTTACCAATTTTCTCCAAAAAAAAAAAGTTGTAGTATGTTTTTTAGATTTGTATAGAATATATGCATGTTGGCCCAACAGCTTACCTAGTTTCAGTACAAAGTCACTCACACACATTCCACCAAAGTTCTTAAGAACAAAAAAATGACATGTAAGGCCAACTCTCAAAACATCTAAAAATATACTAACTTATTAAATATTGCATCATTCTCCAACATAGATAAGAATTCCAAGAACAACAATGCTGCATGCCATAATATACATAAAACTCTGACCTTTGGTTGCTCAGAGACATCTGTTCTGATACTTCCAAAGTCCTAAGAGGCCTTGGTCTACTTATGATTAACCACCAAATTGCACATTAAAAATGTTAATGTTCATTACATACGTTTAGACTTCCCTAATGTAATTGAACCCTATTGCTTTTAAATTATATACTATTTCTCTGAAATGAGGTATTGCAGTAACACAAACAAGCAGACAGGTATATGATCTATTTTGAATTCCAAAGGGCCTTCCAAAGGCTCAGACTTCCTGCACCTTCCAAAATAAAATTTAAAGTTTGATAGCTATGCTAGTGCTGTCCTTTCAAAAAATACTTTTAATGGCAATACTCTTGCACATTTTTCCATTGAGAAAGAAATTACATATACTGATTTTCCTTCTCAAGTAACAGTGCTTCTCACTCCCTCAAAGCACAGAGGTTAAAATAAATAAAAGCAGTACATGACATCTTGTCAAAGAAAGCTCAGCTCTACAGAACGGATTCTGAAAAGTAGAAAACTAATAGGAAAATTATGGTCAATGGAACAAAGCTATCAAGTTACATAATGAAATACATCCTGCTACAAATGCAAGCCTTCTACCTACATTTAGGAAGTGGCCTAAACATAATTCAACATAATCATCATGCTACTTAAAATCTCAGAGAAGCAACAGTGATGTACACTATTTGTAAACTGACTCTTCCATTCCACAATTCCAGTCCAGTCTGAAAACAAATTGGTATGTATTTGAAACTTAACATGTTTTTTCCAAGATCTGGACTTTAAGTACAGTAAGTTCAATTTACTGAAATTCCTAGAATGAAGGTAAGAGACAAAGAGTCATTACTTTTAGAAAATACTTTGACAACTGAATATTTGGCATAATCAATATATTCTTAGTTCAAATCATCAGTGAAAAGATTGTGTGGAAAGCTGATTTTCTACACAACCATTTCATGTAACTATTGGGAATTTAAGCAAAATAAAGTAAAATGACTGTTCAAACTGAACTTCAAGAACTACATGCTCAGAAAATCCAAACAGCTTTACCCGCAAAAAATACACACTGAGGTCAAACAACTTTTTCACTACAACGTAAGACTACTAGGAAGAGCCAGGCAGTCCAGGTTAATATATAATGGCATCAATCATCATGTATTACGTGTAGCACCTTTATGAGAAGTTACTTTTTCTAATGACAATTTCCTGACAGAGCCAAATTAACCTTTCCAAAGTACTTTTGATTTCGACTTTTATATTCCTTCTGTTTAGTATCATCTATAAAGCATATAACAAATTTCCTCATCCTTCCTATGCCAAATGAGATTTCTACTTATTCCTCCCAACCAGACCGATTGCATCAAGCTGCTTTACAAGAGCATTTACAATTAATTTTTGACCCTGTCCTTTTAAAATCCTTGTTTTACAGAAATGAAGGCCTGAAGGAACCTAGATCTTTTAGTGTAGATTTTGGCAAAATAAGCTGCCTCAGGACAACCAAAGAAATAACATTTAAGAAAACTACAGCAGATCTCAAAACTAAACAGCTTGTCAGTAAGAGCAGAGGAAAAAAAAAAGGCTTTTTAAAACCAGCTGTGATAGCCGAAGGTTTTATTTTAACATGAAACCAGTGAGAGAAACAAGGATGATATCAGCAAGCGACTCAAGACCCAAGATTTGTAGGAAAGAAAAAAAGACATACATTGATCTGACCTGAAGAAATTCCTTTTAGCACTTTAAAACCAGTAATCTGTGCAACCCTTTGCATACAAAGCAAAGCACATTGCTCAGGAATTCAAAAAGATTCTCTACAGCAGTTCAGACTCATCTTCCTCCATTCATTTTGCTAGCATGGCCAGACTGACACACCAAAGAGAAGGAGGAACAATAGTCCAATCTGACTTCAGGCACTGTGTCTTAGTGAAGCTGCAACTGCTTGAAGCCTGTTAATAAATGAGAACTATCCTGCCCTTCCCACAACCGACGCAGGAAAAAGGATTAACATTGGATTTCAATTAATTCTAGGAACACTGGCRTCCCAATTTGTCTGACCACAGCCAACATAAATTTCAGTTCTGGTTATAATGCACAGTCTGTAACAGTAGTATTAGGTAGTATGTGCCCTACATACACAGAAAAAAACATGTATTAGTTAYTTGGTTCAGAGCGAGAGAGTGGGTTGGAAGGGAGAAAAAAAAGAGATAGAAAAGAACTGCCTCTCTATACACTAATGACAAAGGTTTTCTAGGTGTTTAAGAAAGTTTTTCAATTATGTATTTTTATCTCCTTCTCAAGAGTCCAAGTCAACAGAAGTCTACCTCTTCCCCCCTAAGATAAAACAGAACCTAGTAAACCGGCCTGACATAACTGCATCTTATTTAGGTAATTTGCCTTATTTCAATTCCCAGACAGGGTTATTCTCTCATAATTGTGCTTACAAATAAGAAAAAAAAATCCCAAACTTACAACAAGCAAAAAGTACTTCAAAATAATACCTTCAAACCAGAGGGTTTAAAAGCAGAACTGTCTTGATTCTATAAAAACAAAAAACCAAACAAACAACAACAAAAAACCAACCCAACCACCAAACTACAAAACCTTCAACCATTTACAACAGCCTCCGTAGCTATCTTGAAACAGACATCTTAATTGAGTGCCTGTGTGTGATTGTATTCTACCCAAGAACAAACTACTACCCAGAATTGCTACCATTATTTCCCCAGTGGAAAAAAAGAGAAGAAATATCCTAAGCTCTACCAAGATACAAAAGGGTGGAAAAGGGAAGTCAGTATACAAGCTAATTAAACGTTCACTCATTCAGGAATAAAGCAACTATGACAACTTTAACACAGCAAATTAAAGCTGATTATTACATGCCCTTAATTTTATATATATATAAAATGGAATCAGCATCTGTAAGCATTCAAAAACATGTAGATGTGGTGCTTGGGGACATGGATTAGTGGTGAACATGACAGTGTTACTTTAATGGTTAGATTCAAATGATCTTATGAGGTCTTTTTTGCCCTCAACGATTTTATGATATAGAGTCTACACACATTTGCCTGCCTCAGCTTTTACATTCTTAGCTTTTTGTCCCAATCTTCCTCAGCCCCAACTCACACACAGACTCCTGTCAATTTTCACTAGCCATCTTAATGAAATACGGCATATTATATGGTTTCAAGATCTACTGGCATCCCAGGCAAGTCTTTTGACCACAATCAACAGGAATTTCAGTTACAACCCCCGAGCAGTTTTCTATTAAGTAGAGCAAGGGCGTTTTATACATATAGTTACTTGTTTCAGAGAGAGAGGGCATGGGAAGGGAAGGAAAAGAAAGAAATTATCAGAATAACAAACACCCTATGCAGAGAAACTGAGGTTCAATCCAAAATGACAAACAAATCGTAGGAAGCAATTACATGATACAGCTTGCATGGCTCTAACAGCTTGCAGCCACTGGAAGAGGCAGGTTAGTCATTCCCTTCCAAGCAAGCACTCCCATTCCCTTTCGCTGCAATGGCACTGCCACTTGCCTGGTTACAAGCCAACCTGTTTTTATTCACTAATCTGACAGAAACTAACCTAGCCAGTCTTTTGACTGTTTATCAAGTCGGCTTACAGCACAGTTGGGCAACTGTCAGAGACAACCTATGAGAGGGAACGGGACTATGTAACATTTTCTTAGACAGCATTTAAGGTGGTCTTAGTCTGACTTCCTTTAGGCATCACAGTCCTTCTCTGACTAAGTGTCTAATCAGTTCCTTGAGACCAGTTATCCATAACTCCAGCTACAGGAGCAGCTGAGGCAAGTACCAGGCAGACGTATGACATTATGCCACTACCAATATATTATTTGCTTACAAAACACTCTTTCCAGTAAAGCACTGAAGTACAACAGTAACTATAATATAAGTAATCCAAACAGTTTGGAAGCTACATTTCTAAACTACATCAAACACTGTTTTCCGTAAAGCAGGACAAGATCAAAAGGACAAACTTTCAGCTAAAATTCCCACCTTCCAGTTTGAGAGACACATGAGGACCACTCTGCAGCGGGAAGATATCTGTATTTTCCAGAGAGTGATCAGAAAAAAATCTCACTAATGGTTCTTGCATACTCACTGACTTGCGTATTCACAGCAGTTTCTAAATTCCATAATTACCTACATCCAAGTCTCACCAAAAAAATTTATTGTATCATTATTATGTAACGTGTCTCTAACATTAGTATTAGTTCAACCACCTCTTTTAGGCAATCTGCACTGTACATGTTCTTTAATTCATTTGGGAATTGTTTGGTAAGTTCTCAGCAGTTCCATTTCCTTCTCAACAGCCAGAAGTGCTGCATGTTCCTCATCAACAAAGCCATGGGCTGCAGTCTCCTACAGAAAGAGTCCAAGCTGGTTATTCCAGTTGTCCAATAAAGATGAGTTGTTTAGAAAGATCAGGTTGCCTAATAAAGATGAGCTGTTTAAAAAGATTGTGAAGCCTGACAAGTACTATCAGCACTGTGTTATTTTATGCAATACACAGTCTGCAGAGCTTACGACATCCTGAGTAACACTGTCAGTAGACGCCATCAGATCTGTCTTGTTCTGAAGCATCTTCAGTGATAAAAAAAGGGTTGGAGACAAACAACAACAAACCCACAATGACTTCCTGGCCTGAGGGGACTGATTAGGACACTAATGATTGTTTTTAAACTGTGCCACTTCAATTGAGAAATGATGTCAGGAATTATTTGAGAATAGTTTTTTTGCTAACAACATTAGGAGATACAGTTTTCTGTCTACCACATTCTAGCACCAGCAACTAGTATTAGCAAAACCTTAAGACTCCATTGCTGCAAATCCCTTATGCTTGAGTTACTGTATGTCTGGTTTGCTGCTTTTACAGACTGCAGCAACACCAAACTTGGCTTCAGCCTGCTTTACACACCTTTTAATTGGCTGCTTGCAGAAAAACACTTTACCACCTAACTGGGTTAAAAAATTTCTTACCCAGATTCGTTTTAAAGACCTCCTGGAGCCTTCTATTCTTCTACGCTCAGAGTAGCACTCAGACACTCCGCAGCTGTACCTGAAATACAGCTTTTATTGCCTTCAAAATTCAACTCACTAAATAGCTCTCCTTTAAGAAAAATAAAAAAGGAAAAATAAGAGTCAAAGACATTTTTCAATTCATCTGCTTCTCAACAGAGTAATTTCTCCTCCAGCCTACGATATTTTTCAGACATTGCTAGGAACTTATTAGCAAGCTTTTTATTAAGCTGAATAATTTCTGCATCTTCTAACCACAACACAAAATAATACATGATGGCTCCTATAGCTTTGAAATACCTTACTTGTTTAAGGCAAGTAGACTTGCAGTCAATAGCAAGCAGAGACAGATGCTTCATTTCTGAAGAAATCTGAGAGCAAACTGGCTCATCTCTAGCTCACCATGCTCATTTCAAAAGCAGATGGAGTATCTGATTACATTAACTTCTATTTAAGCTATGATACGAGCAAACTGTTTCAGATACACAGATAATGAGTCTAAATATCAGATGTTACACTGGCTGGCTGGCATAGCAGTAAGTAGAAAAAGCTCCTTCAATCAACTAGATAATGTCTATAATTTAGAGATCTTTATTGGATTCTCAGCTGCTTACAGAGGTCCAGAGGGGCATACTGGTCAAAACTGCATCCATGCAGTCCATAATATTACAAGAAGTTACTTTTACGCATTATTCTAGCTACAGAAATCTAACTGTTCAATCCTCTTCAGATGGAATTAATGAAGCACAGTTATTTCCAGACCATGTGGAAACTTTAAATAGTGAACTACAAAGCTAAATAGAGTTTGGGGGTTGAGTTACATCAGCATTAAGGCTGAATTCTATCTGCATCTATTAGTTGTATTCTGGATATAATTCGACATACTGATTTTAATCTAAAATTCCTATGAGTTCAGATCCAGGTTACCAAAACCATTTTTGTTCTATCACAAGCTATTTAGAGTTATCTAAATTATTTGCAAAAGCACAAATCCACATCTTTTAGTCTAAATTTTACACACAAACACTTTTAAAAGTAATCTTGCCTTCACAGTCTGTGCTAATCAGCTCCACAGCTTTTATATGGGAAAAGAAAAAAGATTTTATCCATATATCAGTGTATGTGTAGTGTGCATATATGTAGCTCTTACAATACCTTCTTCACAGTGGACAAAATCCCTGTGACATGAAAAAGAATGCTCAAAGAAATGCTGAAGAAAAATATGAAGCATGAAGCAGAGGACCTACTGCAAAAGGTGCCCTGAAATGAATACCAATTTACTATGCCTGTAAAAATTACAGGAGACATTACGGTTCACTTATTGTGAAAAACACAAAATTAATTCTTTGAGAGAAAATTCCTAACCTTATCAATGTGCGTAAATTCCCCTGACGGAAGGGGAAAGGTGACAAATACAGCTCAGCACTGTGAAGGACAAAAGGCAATAGCCACAGATTAAAGCATATGAAATCCATCTAAACACAAGAAAAAACAAGGAAATTGCTAGCACACAGAAGGAAAAAAAATTCATCTATATATGGCTATTAGAGCAATATCCACCTGAAGATGCTGGTCTCTAAAACCTACTTAAATTCAGAAGAAAGGCAGCTAACCTCACCTAGAAATTCCTAAAGCTTCACCTAAAAATTCCAAAAGCACCACCTCCTCTGCTCACCCTGTGCTCCCAACCAGCATGTGCCACGTGCCTTGGAATCTAAGCCAGAAGGCAGGCACAGCTGCCATACTTTTAAAGTGCTGGGCACTACAAAGTTTTTATGAAGGGAGAAGTTACCTCGTTTTTCCAACCAAGATGGCAGCAGTGCTTATTCATGTTGTGGGAGTTCAAACCCACACATCTCACGGGAATGTTCTACTCCAGGTTACTTTTATGTAAAGAAACTCTTTATCTCCCCCACTTACGACCTCTTACTCTGCAGAAAGGTATCCAAGAATTATGGGTCCAGAACAGAATGTAACATGACCCAAACACAAGGGTCTGGTTAAGGCACTCAGACACTGACAAGATTATCTTGAGTTCTGGTGCCTGCTCCTGAGATTAGTGAATAAATACATTCAGTGAGCATGAATTACAGCACAACGTTTTCCAAGTCTTAAGACATACTAATGTTTTTTCTTAATCGTCTGATTTAATATTGCTTCCTACAGAAACATAATAGTTTATCTCCCGACTACAAATGCACCTGTTTTTCTTTTAAAAAAGGCAGAACTGTCCATTTCTCTAAATACTTCAGGAACTGGCAAGGACTTTAAATTTTCCTAAAACCTGCTTCAAAGCTGCCGGACTTTTTCGAGTATGAATAACACTTAACAGGTGTTGCTTTTCTGGCTTGAAAGTGATAGTAATGTTTTGCTTTTCTTTACAACCTCCACTAACACAGTCTGAAAGTGCCAAAGAGGTTTTTCCTTAATAATTAGCAAAAAGTAGTAAATACTTAACAGGAGAACAATCCTTTACCAGAAGTGTTTCCTAGATAAAGATTTAGAGGTCAATGATCTCTAAAGAGCCTTTAATGAGTTCAACGTTTCACTGAATGTGAACCATTGAGCTATTTTCTCACAATTCAATTACAGAAGAAAAGTTTATCACTTTGTTTATATTACATAGCACTGGCTATGAAACTGAGTAAAACTAAAAATACCAAAAAAAAAAAAAAGCTATTTGAAGAGTGAGAATTCCCCAACCTTACAATGCAATTTGTAGTACACCAATTTAAATACACCCAGAGTCAGCTTTCTTTAAAAAGACATTTTTTTCCTTTAGCAATTCAAGCCACAGAGTTACATAAGACAACCTCAAACTGTGTATTTATCTTCATAAATTACAATAATTAAAATTTGACTTGGTGTAGCTGATTCAGGTTAGATTCCATTCAGAGAAAGACACCGAGTTACATTTTAAATTTAAATTAATATTGATTATCACTCTTTATTTTTTGCACACCATAAAGTAGTTTCCATCCAAACAAAAACTCAACCACGCATTAGTATCAGAAATTATCTCCAAGCCTAGTGGCTGCATTAGAATTTGGATCTTCATCACTTCAGAGTGACTGGTCACTGCAGCAGACATTTTAGCATAGAGGCCTTTTTCAGTCACAAATTGATATTCAAATTTAAAACTTCACACTCTTGCAGTACAAGTTAATATTCTCCACATATTCTTCATTCTGGTAACAGTTTTCTTCTGCATAGTCTTTACTTTCCTGATCTCTCTCCATCCAGCTTTTCACCTAGAAGACTCCTTCATTAGGCTCCTTACTCCCTTTTGTAGATACCCCATGTGAACAGAAAAATCTTCTGATCTCAGTTCCAGTTTTTCAGACACCTGAAAACCGTAAGTTCCATTCAGTTATTTTGTGTCTGGTACAGTTTTGAAAAGGAAGTATCTACTTTACTCCCATCCTCTTGGCATATAGTCAGTATGTTTCCAACAATGATCATTTAGAGATTTACAGTTTTTSTTCTAAACACATGGTAAGCATATTAAGGGATACAGCACATTTCCTAACAAAAGCCATATTCCAAAGTATCATGGTGCACAAACTTCATAGAAAGCTCATTAATTCCTCAGAAGCTCAGAGCAATGCATACATTCACACTAAGAAAGATGCTTGTCCAGCGTCCTCAGGTTGGCATAAAGAAAGAAAATTTTACTACACTGTGTTAACCAACACATTTATATAAAACACATTTATCTCCTACTTCTATCTCCAAATTCCCTATTAGCAGTACAAGGAAAAAAAAAGAAAAAAAAACACCACAGAAAATAGACTATTCAAAGCATTTACTAATGTGTTATGAAAAACGTAATAGTTTACCAGTGTTGCCCTGGAATAGTGTAGAAAGCAGCAGATAGAGGCTTTACTGCTTCAAGCTGCTATATGGTCCACTAGCAACTCCCTGGGAATTTTCCGTGTAGTTTGCATTGAGAACTGACATCACATACTGCAGGGATGTGTTCACTTGCATTCTCAGCACGCATGTATCAAAAGCAGTAACGAATGCATTTGCAGTTCACTCTTAATCACATGGTGTAAATGTACCGGTGCCTGTTTCATGTAAGTTTAGTCCAAACAAACAAGACGTCTGCTCAAAATCATTTCACTGATCATCTCATCATAATTAAAGGCTAAAGCTTTATTTTCCCATATTTTACCACTTTTTCATGATTTTGTCTCATTTCCTTGTCCCAGTCCCCACACAGCGTCACTGTTTGAGACATCAAAGAAAAAAGGAGAATTAGACACAGTGCAACCCTACGAAAGACAAAGATTCAGCCAAGTGGAGACATGCATTGACATTCACATGCTGGGGGGGAAGAAAAAAGGCACAAGAACACTAATGTGCAATAAGCAAACAGGACTGTAGAGAAATCTCAGATTTAATCCTTAATGTAAGGAACTACCTTTCAGAAAAGGCCACTTGTATGTGAGGCATCTTCATAATAAGCAAGTAATGGCACCTGACATTAAGAGGTTAAACACTGGTACCTGTGATATGCTCCCTTCACCGATATACAAGATTTTGTTCTCTCTTATAGTAATAAATCCATTCAGTATCAGCTTCAGAATCAACTAGGAGTAAAAACGTTTGTTCTTCTATAAAGTAGAGGGTCTGTGTTTTTTCATTAGACAATAACTTTATTTCCACAGTCCAGTAAGGACCAGGAAATAGAATGTACAGTATATTCTCAATGGTGATGCTAGCTGAGACACCAACCCCAAAAACCAAAAGAAATTGGAATCTGTCCTTACTAGCAAAATATAGAAGTCAAGAGGTAGCATTTGGAGAAACACTTAAGAGTTGCACCTTTGCTTCTGCAAATTCTGATCTACTCAAATGATACTCCTAACCCTAGTTCATACCTAACTCCTTCAGTTTCATGATGCTTCAAGCACAAGCCAGTTGACCATGCAGGAAGTGTAAGGTACAGCCAAGGCATCTGCTTTCACTCAGTCAAAGTCCTTTTCAGCAAGGGTATCAGTCCAATCACTCAGTACTAGAGCTGTCACGATTGTTCTTCGCAAGATAAGAACAGCACTCTAAACTACTACTGTGATATTCATTGCATCAGAGCAGCACATTTTACTGCAGTGTTGAGAGATGCAAAGGGATGCCCCAAGATGTCCTAGCTGTTTACACAGCTAGGAGAACACAGCATCAGAGACAGCTAGTTGCTGCTCACCTTTGCCTCACACTGATGTGTCCTCTGGGCAGACAAATACTGTAGTCAGAACGTAGCTTGAGATTTAAGAGACTACATGTGTACACCAGTTTTCTTAACATGCTTTTGGTCCTCTCTTACATAAGCAATAGAGCACAGAGAAATACTGGGAACAGAGTGGGCCTCAGGCTGTGAGATGTCAACACAGCACACCTTCACGAAATAAAAAGGGATACCACTATGCTGAGATGTAGACTGGCAATATTTGCCTGAGCACAGTACCACATTAGCACAGCTACCTTGCTTTGGTACTGTTCTTAGACTGCTCCACGCAGCACTCCACAGCTGACAGATGTGCCCATCAGTACCCCTGAAAGCCCTATGTTAACCCGTAGTACCTCATTTCTCTTCCGCTTGTTCTCAACACCGAGTTTTGCAAGTCAACAGCATGATGTAATCCTTTAGTGAAAAGATCCAAATATTTTTGTTATTGAAACAAAACTAAAAGTCTGTATGTTGGGCAAGACAACTAGAAGTTTTACAAGTACTATTGGGTAACAAGACACAGCAATTTCTTTGGTCGCTCTTCATTTAACTGATTTAGCCTTTGTTTATTGACAGTCAAACATCAATTTCCCAAAAGAAAAATGTCACTCTCTTCAAAAAATACTGCCTGATAAGTGGCAAGAATGACAGATTAGATCAATCCCATATCTTTGATATCAGAGACTCCATTTCTCAGTCACCTTTCCTTGCACTCATTTTCATGAATAGTGCTTTAAGAGCCTTTAAGTGAATAAAGTATTAATGTAAATGGAATAAACACAATTAAATTTATGAAATTAATTTCCCAGGCTAGCTGCAAGGTCAGCTGACAGTTTCAGATGAAAATAAATAGACTTCATACCACAATATATTAAAAATCTAGAACAATCATACTTACTCCAACTGGCTTTTAAGAGAGAATAATGTGGGAAGGTTTAAAAAAAAAAAAAGCTTTCCTGCTTTTGTGGCAAACATCACAATTTATGCCTGCCTGAGCAACAATGAACTCAATATTTTCAAAAAGAAACACCAGTTTTAAAGTCTACTTTAGTTAATGCTGAAGTAATGGAGAAAACAGTATTAAATATTAATTCCATTCAAAAGCAGAATTGACCTGAGGACGGTAACCAGCCACATAAATCCACATTACCACCACACAGCAGACATCTCAAGACAATTCATACTCCATAGATTGTTAGTTCTGTGTATTCATGAGCTAATGTTATAATACATTAGAAAGGACTGACAAAATGAAAAATAGCTTAGCTATTTTAAAAGCTATATATTTCACTAAAATGTCTCTCATATGTTGATAACAAAGCAATAGCAATGCTGTTAATTGAATTTTCATACTCGAGCAGTGAGACAAAGGCAAAATCTGAGCATGTTCATGGTTTTAAGTATGTACATTGTACCTACGGAAGTCTTTACTGATTACTCAGAGTTGTTTTGAGACAATAGTATTTTATTTTACAATGATGTAGGGAAAGTACAAATATTTACATGAAAAGTATTAGTTCATCTTCAACTTGTGCAAACTGTCATGTAAACAGAATGAAGATACTGTACTGCATGATCTTTCAAAAGATGCAGAAAGTGCACAGAAACTGCACTGATCATAAAAAAAAAAATCTGCTAATGAATATGAAAATTATCCACAAAAAGAAAAGCTAGAAACCACAAATGAAGAATGAAAACAAAATTAATGTGATTTTGCCCACTGGCATTTAACAGAGTGATACACCAGTGTAAGACTTAAGCCATTGTGCTGCCCTAAGAGAACTCATCACTATCCACAGTCAAGATAAGTTTAAAATAAAAAGAATATATTTCATGTTTGGCACTGTAGCACCTTGCAAGTATATATAGACATTAAGTGTACCAAGCAGCAGTCCCCCAACCAGACTCCTCTTACCTCTGTAGTTTGTAGATACAAAAGTCACAAAACAGAGCATTCTGAAAACACTTGAATTCTTCAGTCAAATCACACATGTATTAAACATAACAAAAGGAAAGGAAGATACTGAAGTGCTACATAAGCATCAACAAATGACATTTGGGAATATAAAATCAACATAAATTAACCAGCTAATAAAAAATCCACAGTTAAATTACACAAATACTTAAGAGTGCCTTCGTTTGCACAGTCAAGATTGGCCAAAACAAAAACAATTACACCAAAAATACAGGTCAACTATAATATTACAAAAAATTAGAGGTAGTGTTTAAATGACTAAATCTGAACCTCTGTATCTTTTAGTTAAAACTGAAAAGGCAATAATTAATTGGTACTTTAGAAATTAGAACTACTACCATTCAATAACTGTTTAGAAACTCACTAGAATCTTGCTGGACTTCTAATCTAAAAAAGCTGAATTATTTACCATTCAGTTCTCTTACAGATCTTTATTGGACAATACATTTTTTTGTTGTTGCAATTACTGTGTCAGAAGGCATACGCTAAAACATCTACTGCACTTTATTTCAGAACAAATGAAAAAAATTTACAAAATTACAGATCTAAAGAAAAGGAGTCTTAACTTTCAAAGTACAGATACTTTAAATAAAGCCAGTTCTTCATGAAAACTACAAAGAGAAAAAGTTGCACACAATTCTACATGTTATTACAGTTTCAAAAATTGAAGCAATTTGAATACTTGCAACTCTTCAGTGCTTATTATAGTAGAATACATCTAACTTTAATATATATTAATAAGTCTTCCCACTTCACAGATGGGAACCAAGAAGGAAAAAATGGTTTGTCCAAATGAAGAATATAAAAGGATTGGAAACARACACCCAATTACACAAATGCTTGTCTAGTATCCTCATTATAACTAGCTTCTTTTCAGTTTAACCAAAACTGTTTCAGCTTTTGTATTGTTAGAAGAACTGAAGGCACTTGAAGTTACTTAATTCTTTGGCAGACGGGACATAGCTCATTGGACTGAAGTTGAGGCTTCCATCTTACTTCTGAGGAACCACGGCGAAGCCAAGTAAAAGCAAGGTTAAACACATTAGCCTTCCCTTGAGGTCTAAAACACTTCCCTAAGATACACCAAATTGCCACATGAAGAATTTAAGGCTTACACATCACAAAAGCCAGAAAGTCAGCCTGAGAGTCTCTGGTGCCAGACCAAAGCTCTATTGACCAGACAAGATTTGTTGATTCAGATCAGGCCCCTGAATGTTTCTAACTACAAGGCCTTAATTTTGTATAAGAGAAGGTCTGCACCAGAAGGCATTTGTAACTGTCTCTTTGCAACCTCCCCTTTTCCTGACACGAGCATCACCATACCTTGTCCTCCAAGTCCCTCTAAGACAGATGCAAGAGCTTCACCTACTCCTGCAAACAGATGATGCTCTGGGGTTGCACTTCTGCAGCTGCACTGGAAATGCCCTGATGCCCTTGGACCCCACCAAATGAGCAGCTGGGTCTGGGCTCAATCACACATGGTGAGTGAGACACAAAAACAAGGTTCTACAAAGCTGAGTGAGCGAATGATCCCAAGTAGGCAGTGAGGAAGAAAAATGAGGAACCCTTCTGTCTTTTCCCACCCGGTATCATCTCCAACAACACATTCCTCACCAGTGTTTTGCAACACTCTGGGACTCATCCTAACCTTTGACAAGCCCATTCAGCTCAGCAACCCAACAAAAAGCTAACCCGGCAAGAGAATGGGTTCTGTCAGTTTTCTGAGCAGAGTTGATTTACCAATCAGGCAAGCACTGAACCAGCAAAAGAGGAATTATAGTAGCATGCAGCCAGGAGCGGGACAGCCTCTTTCAGCAGCAAAGAGTTGGCGAAGCCCATCGTGCGGAACCTCATGTACATAGCTCCAAAACAAAGAGCCAATTCAGGAAAAGTAGTCACTATAGTACATGCATTTCCTTCTTTTCTTCAGGAGAAAGCCTGCCTTAAGAGTACAAATCACTGCTTTCAGACAGACCTGTACCACATAACCTAACAGCTGTAAGAGGGAACCTTGACTTTAAATCACGATCATATTAAGGAGTGGGTGAGAAGTTTTATATTTCTTCAGAGACCGAAGACATGTTCAAATCTATACAATATCAGAAGAAATACGTTCTACGTGAACTTCACTCAGATGTGATTCTGGTGCTAAATTTTTCCTCCATTTGAGGAAAAAAAGGCCTCAAGGCATCTGCAGTTTAAATAATCATCTTCAAATGGTAGACAAATCACCTTTCTTTTCAAATGATGTTATTAAACATGTTTTAATAACGACAAAGCTCTAAAAAGCATCAAACACCTAATGGCAAAATACCATCAATGAACTGCTCTAGGGAAGGAAAAGTTAATTCTTTCAAGACTACACAAAACACAGAATTAATCCTGAGAGCAAGAGCTATCAATTTAAAAATAGTTCCATATAAATTTAATCAATTTGATTTTGCTTTGCAACAGAAGTACGTACATATGTACACTACATAGAGATGAGTGTTGTATTTCCGTTATCGCCCTCTAAGCTGCTTGAATTAAATATTTATTTCTGTAAACACAAAAAATTATAAAAGAAAAAGGATGTATGGCTTCTAAATTTAAGCTTCATTTACATGAAACACCGAAGACACAAGTTCAGCAAAACTGGATGGACTGTTTTCTGTCTTTTTCTCCTTGAGGTGAAAGACACCAAAGTTGACACCATTATGAAATTTTCAGGAAAACTACTAATTTTGTACCAAAAAAAACGAGGGGATGCTTTCCCTTTCTATTCCCCATTGCTCTAACTTTGAAGAGTGAAACATTTCCTTTATTTAATTAAAAAAAACCCAAACATACATTTTTTTTTTAATGTAAAGAAATACATTAGAAAGGTTGCAGGCATTTCAGAAGGCAAAGACCATTACTACAATTGACATGCACACAGTTGATAAATTCTTAACCTATTCATCAAGACATGTTAGAAGTTCACCGTATGTTTGTCGAGAAACAAAACATTCCCTGAAAAAGTGCTACACGGAAGGCTTCATAGGGAGACCTGCATTTTTAATTCTCAGTTTACCTGACTGACTTCTCCACGCTTCTTTACAACCAGTACAGTACAAGYGCTGCTCTACAAAGCAAACCTCCTCAAAAAGCCAACTCTACAGTCATTTACTCCTGAAACATTACACTGTGCGGACTAAAATTGAATTATATGTTTAAACTTCAGTTTGTTCTGACCTGTCTGAAACCCAGTCTACAGGAATAAGTGACATCTATGCAATGCACACAAATCTAGTCAGGTACACGTATTACAGACAGAAAAAAGGACAAAAATTTCAAAGCTGACAATACGATTTCTGCAAACTTCACAAATGTATTTCAAGAACAGAGCTGACTGCAAGATCAGTTTAAAAAAAGATATTCTGTGCATAAGGGTACACATATCACAGCAGAAAACACAAGCAAGGAAAGATGACAGCATGTAGTTAACCTAATAACCAAGCAAGAACATCAAAAAATGAAGGAAGACAGAGACAGAATGAGAAGTATCATTCTATGATACGTATCATTTGAAGATGRAACCAAGAAATTAAAGAGATTTCAAGAGCTACGGAACAGATCCAAGAAAAAGTTGAACACTTAGAGAAGCATAAAGGACTTCTTATGCTGCATTCTAGTTGGAGCATATTCTAGACACGTCAGAAAGCGGGAATCAGCTTAACGTGACATTTTCAGTTAAAAAAGACAAAAAGATGGGGAAAATACAAAAATTGTCTAAAATATAAATGGATTTGCCGGTCTGAAAGCTTTGACAGTTTGTCACATCTAAAGCTCTGTCATCTCTGTACCCTTGCAAGCCATTCAGGAAGGCGACGAAGCCTCAAACACCACACAGGCGCAGCGTTATGCTCTTTTGTTCACGAGGGGTAATTACACTAGACTGTGGCTGGATGTTAGGCCCACTCAGAGTAACTAAAACCCACAATGCAGGTTCACAGCCTTGCCAGGCACAACAAAACATTTGCTTTTACACAAATATTTGCCAGAAGCAATTAAATGCATATTTGATAATACTAATACATTGATAACAGCAAACCAAAATACAGTCCTTTGAAGACACAGTGCAAGAACACTCAGGAAAAAAAAACACATAAAAATTTAAAGGGACTAAGTAACAATCTGTCAGAACAGACTTTGTACTGCCTCCACTGTACCGTTCAGGCACTCTCTTGACTATACACAGGAAGGCAGCAAAGAGTCTGTAATCCAATAATACGTGCTAGGTATCATGCTAGCACACCAGAGCCTTAAGCGAGTCTATGTTTGTATGCTTCTTAAGATAGAAGAAACGTAAGTCCCATTCCACAGGCCGGGGGGAAAAAAAATAAAGAAATCAAGAAAACATGAAACCAAAAAGTTCACCAAAAACTTCAATATTTGAGAGCGTGTGTTCTCTTTCACAAACTATGTAACAGTCTCCAGATACTGTTAAATCAAGGGGAAAAGCACTCCCAGAGCAGACCACAACTGGCAGGGGGCAATGAGTCTCCCACAAACCTGTCCTTTAGTCACGGGACTGGGTGAGCATGCAACTAAATCCCAGAGCAGCATGGCTGTTGCCAGCTCCTGCTGGCTTGCTTGCTTATTTTCCACTCTTAAGGTTTCAGACTCCCAAAGCAGTTCAGTGCTAGCACCCTTTTTCTACCCATTACATGACAGAGCTCAATCACAGAAATGTGTGGAGCTTTTTACAGGTCAAGATTCTAGAAAGCTACCAAATGGTCTGTCCCACCTTTGAATCAGGCAATACTTTCGTCCTCATAGCAATCTCAGAAATTTAGTTCACCCATACCCCAGTAATACTGACGCACAAGGCTGGCATGCAAGTTAAGCCTGCATGGAACCTGAGCAATTGCCAGGACAGCCTGAAAGAGTAACTACACAAATGCAGAAAAATACGTGGAAGAGAAAGAACCTGTAACCGTACAAACACCATCAGGCGATGCCTGCACCTTTACTGGAGGCTGGGACCAAGTTTTGACAAACTTGTGTTAAACTGCTGTAACCCGAACGAGCTGCTGTGCATCTCACTCTAAACAACAGTACTGGCAAGAGTAGTAGCAGTCTAGTTAAAAATATTAATGAGAGGTTGTTTTTAAGGTACAACAATCCTGCTTTACCAGTTTTTACGGTTTACAAAGCCCTTTTCACAGTTTCTATTATACTGAGGTTTGAGCAGGGGGGAGCACATGTACAAAGAACAAATCAACTCGACGTATGCACAAGTAAACATCTGAAATGCTGAAAGCCTTCCTCTCGCCCTAAAACGTGGCAAGAAAACACCCGTGTGTAATAACTACTGTTAAGTAACACCTAGATACGCAACCTACTTTTTGCCGGCGTTTACCTTTTGCCATTTGAAGGGCAGAAACAAGAAAATAAATAAAGGGGAAAAAAAAGGGAACAAAACAAGTGGGACCCCGCAGGCAGCCCCCGCGGCTCCGCTGCGCGGCCGGGCCGGGCGGGCCGGGGCCGGCAGGGGGCGCGGCGCGGCGGCCGCCGCTGTTGTTGTCGCCGCTCGGGGTATTTAAACGCCGGGCTGTCAATCACCGGCGCCGCGCGCGCCCCGGCGCTCCCCGCACGGCGGGGGCGGCACCGAGCGGCCCCGCAGCCCCGGCCCGGCCGAGCCGCCGCCGCCGCCGCGGGCCCCCAACTTGCTCCTTTGTTTAACTGCCCGTGAATCCCCGCCGCCGCCGCCTCCGGCTCGCAGCGGCTGCCGACGGGCCTTTTATTATTCACACGCTCGGCTCGCAAAACACACGCGCGGCAGCGGCGGCCGCTCGGGACCAGGCTGGAAACGTCAAAGCGGCGAGAGGCGCGGGGCGACCCTCCTTCTCCTCCTCCGCCGGCCCCCGAACAAACGCTCCAGGGCAGCTTGGAGCTCGCAGCCGGCCAGAGACAGCCCCGGCGCCCGCACTTCTCCGCCGGGAGACCGCCCTGTCCCGGGAGAGACCCCCCGGGGGCGCGGGGGGACACGCGCCGCCTCCGCACAGTCGGCACAACTTCGGGGTGGCCCCGGCCCCGCCAGCCCCGCATCTGTTGCTCTTTCGTAACCGGCCCCCCCCTCGCAGCCGCGGACCCTTGTGCCCGGAGACGGCCGCCCCCGCCGGCACCGGCACTGTCCCCGCCGCGAGGGGGGGGCCGGACCGGGCGAGCGCCCGCCGCTCCCCCCGTGCCGCCGCCGCGCAGCCATTGTCCCCCCGGGGGGAAGGGGGGGGGACGGGCGACTGCCACCGGCTCTGCCCGGTGGCCGCTCGGCCGCCCGCCCCACCGGCTGCCCCACCGCGCCGCTCGGCCCCGCCGCGGCTCCCGGCGCCTTACCTGCCGTGGAACCAGTCCTTGCAGATGTCGCACTCGATCATGAAGCGGCTCACGTCGTAGGGTTCGCGGCACACGCAGTACACGGGGGTCGCGGCGGCGGCCGTCGCTCCGGCCATCTTTAAAGAACTCCCTGACTGAGCCGCCCGCCCCGTTCCGCTCCTCCCCGTCCCGTCCCGTCCCCCCCCGCCCCGCTCCCTTCGCCGCGGCCGCGGCGGCGCCGCCAATAACAACAGCGCGCGTGCCGGCCCCGCACGCCGCGCGCGCCCCCCCGCCGCCGGCAGGCACGCGCACGGGGCGGGCGGCGCGGGAGCGAGCGGACAACAGCCCGCGGGGGCGCGCGCACGTGCGTCACCCGGCCCCCGCGGAGGCGGGAGGAGGAGGAGGAGGCGGATGGGGACGGGAATGGGAGGGGGGGTGGGAGTAAGGACCGCCCCGCACGGAGACCGTCCCCGTCGCGCCTGCGCCCCCCGGAACAGCTCGCGCCCCGCCCCGCCCGGAGCGGCGGGGACTGAGCGTGCGCGGGGAGGGAGAGCGATTCCCCGTTGGGCGCGCGGGGCGGGGCGGGGCGCGCACGTGCCGCCCCACCCGGGAGGCGGAGCGGGGGGAGGCACGCGCTGGGCCCCCCCGGCGGTGTCACGCGGGGAGGGGGCGGGGCGGAGGTGCCGCGAGGACACGGCTGGAGGCGGGCGCGGGCCGCGGCGCGCGCCGCCCCCCACCCGTTATGCAACGGCCGCGGCCGCGGCGGCGGCGGCGGCGGCGCCCGGAGGCCGGGGCGTCCTGCCCTGTCCCGTTCCGAGGCCCCTCTGAGGAGCCGGCGGAGCTCGGCCCGAGCAGGGGTCGTGCAGCGCCGGTGCTGCCGCCTCTCGCCCCCGTGGGCCTGGGCTGCCGACCGCTGCCTCAGCGCGGTAGCCGGACCCTGCTCGCCTCGGCGCGGGGGCCCACACAGGTTTCCTTCGGTTCCTCCTGAACTCTCCTTACGTGGTTCAGCACCTGGAGACGCAGCCACGGGGCACAGACAATCAGTGACGTAGCATTCGCTTGCTGCAGTTTCGGAAAAATGTTTTCCTAAACTCACCAGGCACAAAGTGAATTCCCTACACGAAAGGCTAGCGGACATGCAGAGGTGCTTTCTCCCGGAGGGACCTCGGGGCTGAGGCACATCTGATTTCAGGAAGTCTGGACAGGCCAGTGTTCCCATGCTGCCCGGCTGGGGGTTGCAATCGTTTATTTCTTGTCAAGCTCTCTGCATATGTTTGCATTACTGTTCCGTTCCATGCCATCACCCTTTCTTTCAAGACACAAAAGTAACACTGGTGCTTTCATTATTTGTCATCAAGAACAAAAAAACAGAGTTTCAAATGGACTTGTTTTTCTCCTGCAGCCTTTCAAGTACCTATGGAGATTATATTGTATGAGGGAACGGGGAGCCATGTCCTCCACGCTGAATGTACCAATTTAAAAGCGAAACAATAAATACGTTGAAGTGCACATTACAGTGATCATAACTGTAATGCACACTGCCTCTACAGCATTATAATTTTACAACCCATGGCCTTAACCAGCAGTAGCCACAAAAAAGCAAACCCCGTAGGTTTGTTTGGCAGGGGGAAGCTCAGAAGTAAATGTTTCCTTTCCAGACTGTTACTGTGAAGCTTGCTAATGTTAACATTTGTATAAGACAGCAACACGAGATGATGATTTGGCAGCAAAATGGACAGCAAAGAAATGTAAAACAAATAAATCCAGCACACAGGCTCTGTGACTGACTGGAGAATGAAATAGAGAAATAAAGGAAGTGTAAAGGATATCTTCAAGAAACACCAGATTCTCAGATCAAACCCTGACCTAATTAGAAAGTGCACAAGGTTCTGACCTGCAGGACATTGTTTGTGGATATTTCACTTGTCATTTGCTTTCCACACATCCCACTATTTCAGCAACTCAAAATGTGGCCACAGACACATCAGTCCTCTAAAAAGCTGATATTCAATTTATTAGGGGTAAGAAACACCAGTAAGGTAACAAATGACAATTTCAGAGTTTCAGGAAATAATACGTACCAATAGGCTCTCTCATTAAAAATATTGTTTCCCTTCATTAATCTGATTCAAAGGCACACCCAGGAAGTTGCATTCTAATGGTAGGGCCTGCAAACTCTTGAAGAATCAATTACAGGTAATATAACGACTACCAAGAGACAACCGTGCCAGTTAAAGTTGTTATTCTGTGTTTGTGCAACAAAGTGTTGGCATATATAGCCACTCTGGAGTCTGAAAACGGACAAGTCCTTCCTCCTGAGTTTGGTGTTTCTTAGGTTGTCACGTGGTGAGTCTTATCTCGAAGCTGCAGTTACCAGCTGGAGCAATGACTTCATACAAATTGGCCATAAAAATGCACGTGTTGTATTCCAGGAGGTGTCCACAAGCAACAAAACCCTTAAAACACCTTGGTAAGGCACCCGGGAATAGGGTGGGTGGTTCCACAGGAGATGGGGTGAGGCTGCCTAACATGTGCCACATGGGGAGGAGACGTGGCTGGGCTCAAGGTGAGTCCAGTGCTACGGGGTTGCGTGAGGAAGTTTTCACTTGACACGGAAGAAGGCAGCCCGTCAGTGAGAGTGCAAAGAATGAGGAAGCAGGCTGGTCTCAGCACCCTGTGGGGACCTGCCCTTCACCAGCATTGATTATGGAAAAAAACCTTTTTTTTTTGAAAGAAAGTAGTTATGATCTTAAGCATACAAAGTAACGCTCACTGTTTAATGAGCACTGTCTACTGCCACAAGCAACATCATTTTGCCACTGTGATTTACTTCAGAACAAGGTGTGTTAGTGATTCAGTCTGCTGCAGGCACTCCTTAAGCAGGTGGGGAATACCAACTTCATCTGGTGCAAAAAAAGCAGCATAAACCAGCTCCATCTCCCTCAGTTTGACCTGCTGTCAGCTTTTCTCTTTCCAAGCTTTCTTTCGAACTGCACTAGACTATACTTGAAGGCAACACAGCAAAAGTTCAGGAAAGCTGAGGATCACACACCATAAGAATTACAAAACCACTTTTAATAAGTATTCTTCCCAGAAACTTACAGAGCTTTTCTATGACAGTCTTATTAAATGCAGTTCAGAAACAAAAAATACAATACCTACCTTCAATGTAAATAAATAAATGAAATTTAAAGGTCAATCCCAAAAAAACTTCAGAAGCAAGCTCATTATTCACAGCAACACAATGACACCTGAAGACACCTGAGGCTATAGCACTGTCTGTCTCCCAACCAGCAAGACACACCAACATGAAATACAGTGCACAGATCGCCTTATAATAGCCAACATAGKCTTCATATAATTGGCCTCTGGCTGAGCTCTGACTTCCAAAAGCAGGCAAGGCAGCAGTGCCACAGGGCTGAGGAGGACTGAAGAACCAGCTCGAGAGCATCAGGTAGCTCTGGAAACCCACAGGCTGGAGGAAAAAGTCTGCAGACAGTGATAAAGAACCAGTGGAAGGGCAGTGAGAAGGCAGGAACAACGAAGCTTGTTTTAAGAAAGGAGAGTGATCAGTGGCACATACCACGACTCCCTGCTCGCTCACTGATGTACAGACACTGTCACGCTCCCCTGTGCCCCATGCTCTAGCTTGTACCCAGCCTACCATCCCCTCAGCAGCTGGAGCAAGTCAGTTACTCCTCCAAGCCATGCCCAAACATCATCTTTCCACCCCAAACTCCATCAAAACATTCCCTGCCCCATCGAGCACAAGCTCTGACAAACACAACTTCCAGCTTGTACACCAAGCAAACCGCAGTGGCTGCCTCCATCTCCATTCCTGGACTCCAGCAGAAACATTAGAAACACAGTCCCATGGACTGGCACGGGTGAGTGGCTTTGGCACTCAGAGGTACAGGCCCATATGTGAAGAGCATCAGGGTCTTCAGACACTAGTCAGGGTCAGACATTGGGACACCAAGGACTAAAGAGCACCACCTCTTTCCTCGCTCCTCAGGGCCGCTTTGAGTTCTGGTACTCAGTAAGGCAGAACGCTTCTGGTTATGTTTCCAGGAGTGCTGGCTGATAGTTTATTCTTAAGGCTGGAATCAGGCAATGGGGTAAAAATGGCTTAAAGTGTAGGATTATTCCTGAATAATGTGAGGATTGCAGAGAGATTATAAGGCCTGGTACCCAGTTCTTGTCATGAGATAGTGCTGCAGAGGCACTTGAGATAACCACATCAAGTGGCTTCCCATGAGGTCTGTAGGGATGAGGGATGTGCTTAAGTCTGGGATGAAATATTGCCATGGGTGGGCAGTAGAAGGTAGAGAAAATGCCAGGAATAGGAAGCAGATCTTAGGACTGAGGAACTAGAATGATAGGAAGATGGTGCAGTTCCCTAGCATTATAACATATGCTTGTGCATATATGGGTCAGGTACAGCTCGCTGTTGTATGGGACAGTATAGAGTCAAGATTGTAGGGGGGTTTGGGTCACGGTGCTAAGTACGGGTCACATTAGCCAAGGCCATTGCTAGGAATTGAGTGTGGGAATCCTTCTGTGGTTGAAGCTAGCAATCAAATAGGCAGAGTGTATGAAATTCATTTCACCCTGCATGCTCTACAGAATGAATCTATAGACACATCATCTTCAAAGACAACCTTTGCTGCGCAACATACTTCATCCACAAGTCTGTTATTCTCTAGCCATTCACAGATCTTCAGCGAGGTCCACGGTGGGGTGAGGGCTGCTATCAGCATGGAAAAATGGTTCATTGGTGGCTCTAGGATGCTGGGCTATGATTACAGGTGAAGGTCTTAGCAAGAAACCTATTCTTATCAAGGACATGACCACCAGTACACTGCACATCAGCAGAGCAGAGGGTATGGGAGAAGAGAGCAATCATTGTTGCACAATAAAAGCACCTGAAGCCCATGCATGACTTTGTATATCTCCCAAAGCATATGCCATACACTATACATGGGATAAAGGGAGGATAAACAAGGGAGAACAGGGCATGGAGGCTGCCAGAAGGGAGAAAGGGAAATTTTCTGGAGCTTCTGGCCAAACCACATACATGTACCCACAAATATGCCTACTTGTCTCTTGGGAGGACAGGAGAACTCGCAGCCATCAGTCACAGGATGGTGGCTGTCACCCAGCAGGGCATGGATGGCTAAATACCAGAGATGTTATCCAGCAGACAAAGAGATGGCCCAGCAGCAACTGAGGCTAGGGAGAATCAGAAAGAGAAATCAGACATTGATGGCCATGTCCATGAAAAAATCAGATAAACTGTTGGTAAAACATGGGAGTAGAGGTATTTCCCCTCTCTTTGGTCATTTCTTCAGTGTATTTTTGTACATTTTGCAAAGCATTCATTTTTAAAATCACTTATTTTCACATCAAGAGGCTTAAGCCTGCTGAAAAGCAAAGCTCTGGACTGAAAAAGTGTTCCCGTTCTCTGTATGAAACTGTCTGAAGTATAACCAGAATTGGCAGTATGATCTTTGCATCTGCAGAGAAAATACTGAGTCATGTTGTCAGCCCACACACATTTAACAAAAATAAAAGCAGACCAACGATTCAAGATTCTCCCACTCATCATTTAAAGAAAACACAAGTCATTCAGTCATGCCTCATGCTTCAGAGACCTTTAGAAAACACCCAGTGCAGGGAACATTCGCCCACACTGTGCCCACGCACCGTTTTGAACCGGCGATGTCATTTGCAACTGGTTCACTCGCAGGTCTGGGCAGTGTTTGCTTCAGCATCCTCAGAGGAAGTCGCCGAGACTTAAAGGTTTCTGCTGAAAACGTGACACGATAGCTGCAGCCTCAGCCCTTCTGAGCAATGCCAAAATGATGTAACAGAGTGTGCCTGGCTTGAATCCCTGGAGGAGGCAGGAAAGTGCCATGTGCTTCATGGCAACACGAACTTCAGACATAGTTTGTATAAGATGCTCCTGTACACTTCCGTCAGGGGTTAATCTTGTACTGAAACATTAGCTCTCATGGTACTGAGCTCCTCAATTGCTCATTGACAAGAGAGATATTTGCACAAACATCAAGAGTGGGGGAATTGCCTAGGAAATCCTCCTCCTTTTAACCCTTCCCACATAGTCCCCTAGCAAGGAAAAGTTGGTTTCTGCATTTCACCCAGCTGCTGGCAATCTCTTTTCCTCCTTCAGTTCTAAAAGCTGCTTGAAGTATTAACAGCTGAACCTGGATGTGTGGCAGCCAGCCTGGCTCATGACGGAGGGGGAGACGTCACCACACAGAGCACGCAGAGATGGAGTTACACAATCTCTGTGGTGTTGAAAGCGGTGCTGGAAACTTGTCAGGAGCCCAAAGGCCAGAGCTAATTTGTATTTCCTATTGCACAGCATGATTTTAATCAGAGCAAAAAGCGCCCAGTTGAGTTTTATGTACAGTGTTATAAGCAGAGAGAAGTTAACAGAGCAACTAGGGGCAGGACATGCTCTGAGGACAGCACAGAGGAACATTAGATGGGGAAATGAACAGAAGTCTCCTATACCCAATATATCAGCATTTCCTTGATTCTTCAGGATGGCCATGTGCTATGAAGCAAGAGAATAAGAGGTAACTTTCATCAAAATTCCATGATTGCCTAATTCTCTTTATAAGAAAAAAAAATAAAAATAGAAAAAGACACCTGCAAAAAAACTTGAAGACAAGCCTTTTCCAAAAAGCTCTTTCCAAAGTTTCTGGATATGTCACCAAGTAAAATATGGCATTCAGGAAACCCATCTCACTTGCAGCCAGTATCTGGCAGCAGTCAAGTCTAGGTGATATCTAACACAAGCTGCTCTGGCTTCAGCTGCAGATAAGTGTATGTGAGTTCCTCTTTACAATTAAATTTCTGCCTCGTTGAGAGCAGACAGCACAAAGAACTGGCACAACCCCCAAGCACCGCCGTTCCCAAAACAGGCTCACCTCCAGCACGCCCTTTCTGTGCTGTGAGGGCTGGAGAGCAGGAGTAGGGAGCCGTTTGGTCACCTTGCCCCAGCTGGGTTCACAGCCATGCTCCCTTCCCAGCATGCAGCACTGGGATGCACCTTTGTGTGCCACCAGCGTGTGCCGGAGAGGGAATGGGGCAGCAGGTTAATAGGAAAGTAAATACACCTTGACATTTCTTGATTGGTTTGCTTTGTAGTCCCGGTAGACTTACTAGAAACTCAGAGGTGGGTTTTTCTGCTCAGGGAGTGCTACCATTGGAGAAAATCCCTCATTTCAGCCTTCCTCCCTTTACCCACTGGGAATAAATGCTCCTTTCCCCCTCAGTTCAGCTTTATTCTTTGAGAGCTGAGAAAAAGAAAGAAAGGGGGAAAAAAAGGAAATCAACCCTTGGACCTTTATTTTGCTCTGGAGAGTAAATGTCTGGTTCAGGGTGGGATAAACTGCATGTCAGGAGTATAAAAGGAAATCTGTCAGACAAGCTTATCTGTAGCTTCCTATATTCAGTCTGATAAACCCTATCCCTGGAGCATTTCCCCACCAGCTAGGCCCTTTCTATTGTAGCCCCTGAAAGCAGCACCCTCTCTGCTCTCATTCCTCCTCCGCATGCTCCTTTACCCCCCTTCCCCATAAGCATTTGTCCCCTCAACTCAAACAGCTCCCCAAGGAGCTCAGGCGCAACCTATGTTCAGGGATGGAGAAAAGGGAAGAGAGAGCTGAATATGCAAACAATCCTATTTGCACCCCAGCATGTACAATTCACGTCTTTGTCAGCATGATGAAGTGCACTCCGTTCAGTTTGTTTTTCTTCTCTGGGATTATCATCCACACCCTTCCCACATGAGCATTATCAAATGCTGTACCTGAATCAGCCTTTTCAAGACAGAAGGCTGACTGCCACCTGGTTAATACCTGCCCACCAGCTGCCAACTTGCTTTGTTTAAGAATTATAGTCAATCATAAAATGTAGTGTAAAATCTACAGCAGCCATTGAAAAGAAAAAAAAAAAAGGTCACCGAAAGCGTTTTCCTGGTGTCACTAAGGCACTGGGTGAAAGTGTTTCCAGTTGCACAAGCAGCGAGCAGCCCTCCTCGGATGCAGCCCTGCTTGGACACAGTGATGTTCTCACACTCSGAGGCAGTGTTTGGGGAGCTGCCCTCCTGCCTTCTCCCCAGCGCAGCCTCACGCCACAGGGATACGCGTGGGGTGCGGGTACCAGACAGTCCCACCGCGCACCGCCCTGGACAGACGGACATCCGGGGCGGGAAGGACACCGGGGCAAAGGTGCAAAGTGCTTTTGCGGCTGTGGCAGCCGCTGGAGCAGCACCGGCAGGGCCCCAGGCCCGGCAGACAATAGCTGTCTCCCTGCTCTCTCTCTCTCCCGGCCGCATCCGACGGAGGAGCCTCATGAATCAAGTCAAACACCCAGCGACAGGCTGGAGAAATCCATTAATATGCACCCGTCGCCGCACGTCGCCAGCCCCCTGCCTCGCCGCCGCTCACCTGCCTGTCTCACCCCTGGCAGGCAGCGAGGGAACAAAGGAGCAAGGGAGGACGGACGGCAGCGACTGCCCCCGGAGCGGAGGGAGGCAGCGGCTGGAGACAAAGCCCATTTGCCTGCCGCCATGGGTGTGAGGAATGCTCCCGCTCGCCCTATTGTCTGGGGTCCTTTGTGCTCCTCCGCCCCCCCGGTCCCCAACCGCATAGGCAGAAATATTGGGAGCAGGACAGACACGGCTTTGTTGAAGGCAGCCTTCGAATGCGAAAAGCCCCCTGCCCTGGCCCTGCCGTACGTGCCCGTCTGGCACACGGGCCCACACTGCTCCTGCCCCAGAGGGCAGGTAGGGAGCACGGGCTGCACAGCAGTGCAGACAGACGGACGGGCACGGGTGTGTCTCCACGCCCATGAGGCACCAGCAGTCCTTTCCTAAGCACCTCTTTCTCCCTACAGAGACTGACCCTGTGATGACTCTGGGAGGTAGGGAATGGTCACTGAGTCCTGCAGAGGGGAGTGCGAGAACTGCCCTAGCCCCCCATCGCTGATCAAAGGCTAGTGATCCTGGCTAGGCTGCATGAGGGAGCAGATCTGGCAGCTCAGACTTTGGGATGCACTGAGCACCCATCACACCACCTGTATCCCTCCCAGCCTTAGAAGCAGCGCAGACACCTCTGCTAAACCCCCACTGCTTTGTCAAGCAGCAGCTGTGGCAGCCCGTGTGCGAGCCACGTCTGCGGCTGCAGCATTGCAACCTCCCAAGTCCTGCAGGGCTGGTGGCAGGATCCAGATTGCCTTGTCTCAGGGCAGAGCTGTAATTGCCAAGCTCTCCCGAGGGGTCAGTCCCCAGCTGCAGCATACTGTTCAGCTCTCCTCCCACTGCCACTGCACACTGGCATTGGAATGACCAGGACAGAGATAAGAAGGGGAAAGCCAGATCAATCCAGTGTGGGGACCAGGGTGTCCCCATGGTGCCCGTGCCACTGCCCAAAGGACTACGGTGCTGCCTGGTCCCACAGCAGCTGTAGCACATGGATCAGCTCCAGCAGGAGACCCACAGAGAGGTATGGATCATCTGAACTCAGCACACTGGCTTGTGCAGTCCCTGCCCTGGCCGCCCTCAGCTGTCTTGCTCCTCTTCACCAGCACTGCTCACACAATCAATCTTAGCCACGCACAGAAATGCCTGCAAGGTGGGTGTCATCCAAACCATATGGCCAACAGGAAATCAGCAAAGAAACAAAGATAAGGCCCAAGCCTAAGGGAARAGCTTGTTCCTGAGGGACAGAACGTAGGACCACAAAGGAGCCCCAGCATGCGCCTGCTCCACTGTTGGGATTAGCAGTGCTGGGAGCTCTGGCACAGAGAACAACAGGGTTCAGGAACAAGCACCAGGACACTTCCTGTAGGGGTGGTGCTGATGCAGCTGAAGGATGTCAATAAGGGACAGGGATGGCAAGGAGGCAACAGACAACTAAAGAGCCTTTTCTCAGTTTTGTTCTGGGAAAACTGTTTCTGACATTTTCTGGTACTAACGAGTGTCTTAGAGGAAGGCTCTATCTAAAGTCCAGTTTCTCTTCCCATTTTTTCATTATGTTTGGTATATTTTAAATACATTCTAAGTAAATCTTGCAAAAGAACTCCTATGGCCACCAAGAAGGAGGTCTGCAGACAAACCTTGTTCAGAAATACATTTTTTGCCAAAGAAAACTGTAAAAAAAGTTAGAAACTATGAATCTAAACAGCACCACTTCCTTCTCTGAGTTTTCCTGCTTCACAGTGAAGCCTCAGCAGCTCTCGTAAAGTATATTTGTGCTTTATAAGCAGGAATCATACTGACATCAATGGACAAGGGATTCTCATTTACATCTAGGTTGCAGAAGCACGGAAGTCGTTCCCAAAACCACCAAATAAGAGGAGACTGTAAGGGCAGATGAAGCAAAAAGCCAGATGCAAGTAAAAGGCCTTCATCTTACAAAAAATCACAGAAAGGGGAAAGACTGGAGCTGGGCAGCAGGTTGGTGGCAGAGCTCCTGGCCTCTCTCCATGCCTCTTTTATGACACCTCCCTATTTCCCCAGGCAAACAGGGACACAGCAGCTCTGCTCCCCAGGCCAGCACCAAGCTGGTGTTCCTGCAGTGGCATTTCAGCAGCTGGAGAACTGGCTTCTGGGCAGCAGCCCAGAGCTGAACTAATACAAGAGCCATTTTGGCATCCATGCTTGGAGGGGCTGCCTGAGTTAATGAAGCTGATGGGAATGGGATGAGGTGTAACAAGGTGCCTCTTGCAGAAAAGCAGAGAACTTCCCCCAGGCTGCCTTTGGCTCCTGCAGAGCATTCAGGTCAGTTTGTAACTTAATGCCGACATTCACATGATCAAAGTTCAGTACGTGTTTAGTTGCTCCTCTGGAAGTTGCTACTTGGAAAGCATATTGCACAGGTTTCCTAGGAATAAAAGAGACATCCAGAGACAGCATCCACTGCACCACTTCAGGTCGTGAGACAGGGTTCATTTACCATCTCATGCCTGAGGAGCCAGCTCTGCTCAACTACTGCACCCTTCTCCATCAAGCTCCCTCCTCCTCTTGCAATGGAACAGTTTCGCACCCCAGTGACACCCAAAAGGACCCCCAGGTTTAGGAGGAAATTCTCCACCAAGAAGGCAGATTTGCACTGCATGTTTTAAGTGTCTCCCATGCAGCTGGAATTTTACCTTAATCTAATTACCTCCAGTGCCCGAATTTAAAGTGTTCAATATATGATGTCACTTGGAAAATGAATCACTTTGCTACTGGGGAAGCAGGGATGGGTAACAGAGTCAGCTTTGCACCACAGCATCAGATGAGAGCAATGGGGCTGTTTCTCCCAGGAGCAGGAGCTGTGTGCAGGGGGACTGTTGAGGTTCCCACAGCCAGCCTCTTGTCAGGCCATTAAGCCCACACAAGCCAGGTCACCCCAAAAAGAAACGCAGAGTTCCCGGGAGTGGTTTTCTTTCTGCTGCTCCTGAGGTGCCTTTCCTTTGGAGGGAAAAGCCACCCTGGAAGACATGAGCATGGTCACCCCAGTGGAGGCAGCAAGAGTACAAACAGAGGACCTGCAAGAAGGACACAGTGGAAAGGAAGGTGAGAGCTTGTTGCTGATCAAACCTGGGAGAGAAGCGCTGACGGATGGAGCTGTGAATGCAGTCTTTCAAAGGTATCACTGGGCAGGATGGCACCAGAAACAAAATCAAAGCAAAAGAGTCTCTGAGGAGGTGGCATGCTTTAAATCCTACCTGGCCAGGGATCACCACTACTTACCCGCATGTACGCCTGTTGCGGTGATCAAGTTACCCAGTGAGAAGAGATTACACAGCAATTATAACTCCCTCCCCACCGGCAGAGCAGCCAAAGATCCTCTGCTATCCTCAGCTTCCCTGCGGGCTCACAAGAAACAGAACCGAACAGGTTTCATGCACTGTGCAGCTACTGTCCAAAGCAGTGTGGGCAACAGCCTTGGGCCTGGTACCCAAGAGACAAGGCTACACAGAATTGCAGGACAATGCTCAGGTGTGCTTGCTTGCTTATCCAAACCTGCAGGTGTCCAGAGAGCATATAGTTCTGTTGTTTAAAGGGGGGTTATGTACATAGTTTATAATGAACAGTACCTGTGGATTTTTCTTTGTAAGTATCTGTGCTCTGTGAAGGTCAGAGTTAAGAACACCCAAGTAAAGTTCCTGGAAGTGTTCTTCATTTCTAAGCATTTTGTCGGAGCAATCAGTGATTTATCAACCACTCCTGGTACGGGTTGAGAACATGCTACTATTGCTTACTCTGACCCACAAAGGGCCACTATTTCGGCCCTGTTAGAAGCGAGGTGTTCATTGCTGTTCAGATCGTATCAGTGCCTAGTGCCAAACCTGCATGGACACATCACCTGTCATGTCTAATCAAAGGCAGGGTGTGGGGGTAGTGAAGTTCAGAGCTGATTCCTTTCTGTGTGCTATTAAAAGACATCACTGAACATTCACCACACTTCCAAGTGTACTTCGTGTTTGGTGAGAGAAAGCATCCCTTCTCCCTCATGTTTGCAGAAGCAAATATAATTGGAGAAAGGAACAAAGTCCCACTTCTGCAGCCACTTACCAGAAGTGGTGCATTTTGGCCATCAGGATGATTTGTTTTCCCTGCAAGGATGTGGTAACAAGGTCCTTGCTTCTCAGTGACTAAGGAAGAGGGAAGAGAAACCTTGACCACAAAGAGGAACCCAGTCTCTGGGAAACAGGCAAAGAGGATGCTGTTAAAACATTTCAGGAAACACTAGGGGAAAGATGGAGGCAGCCAGAAGTTTTGAAAGCTCTGATTTCACCAAGATAATGAACTCCCTATTGTATCTAGAGGAGAAATGGCTTGTGAGCCTTCTCTCCAGAAGTTTCTCCTACTGTACTCAATACTGTAAAAGGCTGCAGAGGAGGCAACACTCTTGACTGGATTAATTTACAAGGTAAAAGTGACTATTTTTTTTTCCCCAGGGGGAGTTAAACTAGACTCATGCCCTTGCTTCTCTGAGGTTGATGAAGGGTGTTTGAAACCCTCCAGCTTGCATGAGGAGCACAGGAGATCCTGCTGCAGGAGCACAGGCACTGCTTAGCCCAGGACCACCCTGAAATTGCCCAAGCAGCATCTTTGTGTGAGAAGTTAAATACTTCAGATTCCCTTTTCAACCAGGCTACTTATGCTTTGGATCTGTTTTTGTTAAAGCCTTCTTATTTTAATTAAGAAAGTACTTGTTGAAAAGCAGTACCCTGCCCCTTTGGTTACCATTAACATGTGTCTGCTGAGACCGCCAGCAAGCCTTTGAGATGCAGCAACGCTGAACTCAGTAGTTCTCAAGAAGTTATAAAAACTCTTTAAATGTGGCATGGGAGAATGATCATACTCTCAGCAAGCTGAGGATCCAAAACAATCATGAGAAATTCAGCTTTTGGGTCAATAGCAGGCTCATGAAGCACAGGAATGAGAATTCAAATCTCTGCCCTGGGGAGGAGCAACAACAGGCATCCACATGGGCTGGGAACAAACTGGTTGAGTAGTTGCCCAGCAGAAAAGGAGCTGGGAGCTACAGGCTTGCCAAGCAGTGCGTGAGTTAGCAGTATGCTCTCATTGCAAACACAAACTGCACAAGCAGGCAGTGTCGCGGCAGCGTGGCCAGCAGGCCACGGGCAGGGGACATTGCTAAGGTTGCACCTGGAACAGACCTGGAATAGCAGGCTCCATGAATGTAATGAGTCCCAGAGAAGAGTTAGGGCTTCCTGGAATATCTGTTCATTTTTATTATTAGAAAAAAGAAAAAAAAATTTAGGAAAAACCAAGAAGTGACAATTTCCTCCCAGTTCCCATGTCTTTATAAGTGGCCCTACATCGCCATGTTTAGGATGTGTATCTGAGCAAGAAAGGTTCTCTTTCAACGAAGATTTTCTTGTAGGAAGAAGAGTTGAGAAAGGCAACTAAGCTCTGTGTTGTCCAGGACACAAGACAGTGCTGTCAGAAGCCTTCCTGCCAGTGGGACATACGGAAAGGACAGAATGAAAAAAAGAAAAAAAATTGAAAACATGGCTGACAACCTTCCTGCCCCCCTGCAACCCTACCAGCATCATAGCAAGATTCATTAGAGATGGCAGTGGACTAATTGGTGGTTTTGACAGGGTAAGGTGGAGAAGATCAGATAAGGGAAAATACATCTGCACTGAACTGGCTGTGAAATCCTTGATCTCCTCTGAAGAAACGCATTGGTTTTAATCACCAGGTGCCTGTCCCCAGTGCAAGCCCAGTAGGTAAATAGGCACAGACAGTGTTTGGAGCAGGAAGCCAAACCAGAAAGGAATTTTATCCACCCAGAACATGCCCCTGCCTGAGGCAGCTGGGAGACCTCCCTAGCAGTCAAACAGTGACACCAGCGAAGGTCTCACCTGCTCACTCATCTACTGCTTCTCCAGTCTTACTGGCAGGGGGCTGGTTTCACCTCTGGAAATGGAGACACACATCTGCATTGACCAAAAATCAGTGTTCAACAACAATTATTAAGGGCAACTGCTGCCCAAGCAGCACCAACAAGCATTTGGCTGGCAATATTACAGCTAAAGTAGGTGAGCCCCCCTGATTAGTCCAAGGGGAACAGCCCTCAACTCATCATTTTGGACACTTGCACACAGCCTATTAATTCTCCGCTGTTTGACTGCTGCTCATGGATTTTTATCCTCCCCTCCCCTCTTGCCTCTCATCCCTCCATGAGCTTGCTGTCCCTCCAACATAGGACAAGTTTTTTTCTGGAGAACATCAGCACTTCTCCACAAGACCTCCCAGGCACTGGAGCTGATGGACAGCAAGACAGCCAAGCCTAATCCCCACATGCTATGTGTTTTTTTTCATCCCATTCCCCTTCCTTTTACAGCCTAAGTGTGAGAGACTCAGGCCAGACCTCAGCCTCCATCTGCAGTCTGGGATTATGATCTGAAGCATAATATTTCTTTATGAGCAAATTATCACCAAGACTTCAATGCGCTGTTGGCCTTTTAAAAAACTAAGTGTTTAGTATTTTTATTTCTTTCTGCTTTGCAGTTTATGGCTCCCATAAATCAGATGACAGGCTGTGGCACAGAGGGCTGATCTGATCTATGGGAACAGGGAGAGAGGCGGGAGAAGGGAGCACCAACAAAGTTGTTAACCAGGGGGGACCTCTGCTCCCTGCTGTAAGCATCCCCGTGGGGAAGGCAGGATGCTGCCCACCTGAGGCGATGCTCACAACCATGCCAGCACCCTCTTCTCTGACACTGAGTTAAAAAGCCATTTCTTCTATGCCACACCACCTCCTTGTAAAATGTGAAAAGCCACTTCTCTCCCTCACAGGAGTGAGAAGTGATATATCCATTAGCATTCACAAACTATTCCATCACTACGGACATTAGAGCTACAGGGAGGGGAGATACATACAAGCAAAGTGCTGACCCACTGCACTGGTAAACCGAGCCATACATCTGAAACCATAAAATCTGACCCATTGTATTGCTGATCTAGAAGTCTTACCTTGTAGCAAATTAAGGATGCCGCTATGGATGAAAGACTACTTCAAAGTCAGAAGCTTGATGCCGAAGTCCCAAGTCTCGCAAGTGGAAGATCAAATTCCCAAGGACATTTAATCACTCAGAGATGCACCAAAGGTCATGCTATGAAACATCCCAGCGAGCAACATTCAGAGAAACCTCCTCCCTACATCTCCATGCTTCCATATACTGTTAAAATCTGATCTGTAGTCAGCCTACACCCTGTCAGGGAAATGGGATCCATAGCCCTTCCTTTCTTCTGCCCCTGCCACCTGCCTCACTCACTTGGACTCTAAATACTTCAGGGCAGACACTTTCCCACATGCAGATGTGTGCATGCCTAACACTGCTGAGCAGGCCACCATCTTCACAAAGACCTCACAAGACAAATAATATATCATATTGCAAGGACTTTGTTGGATTGGGGCTCGCAGGGTTCTTCCATGATCCTGGTTTTATTGCTAGCTGTACTGCTTTTCTCATTGATAAGAACTGGTCTTCCTCCCTCCATGCTCAATGCTGGTTTKCCAGGGCAGACTTTCACACGAGTACTTTATCCTCTTGGCAGTGCAACGTTTATGGTTGCACTTCATGATCTTAAAGGTCTTTTCCAACSTAAACAATTCTATGATTCTAAGAAAAAGGGAATGCAGGCAGCTTACTGCTCTTTCAAGGGAACTTCTTTGCAGGGAGAGAGGACTTCTGTAAGGACAAGCCCTGACATTCCTTCCACTGGTTCACACAAGACCAGAAGGTGATATAACTTCATGTGGCAATACTCCCAAAATCCCAATCTTTCCTTTGGCATTTCCAAAGCAGTAGAAACCACCACCAGGAATTTGAAGTCCTGCAGATGGTTTGCCTACTGAGACAAAAAATGGTGCCCAYTGTTGCCCCTTTGAGGGGCTGCCTGCAGCCCAGTGTCCACCATTACCCTGCCCTTAACCAGGAATATATTCCCTGCTATGAAAGGCTGGATAAGAGGCAGGTGTTGCTGCCATTCTCAGCAGAGACCCACCTTCTCGATAAGTGCCAGCAGATCCGTCCATCCATCCCTCCATCCATCCCTCCATCCATCCATCCATCCATCCGTCACACTGTCTGGGTGCCCACAGTCATCACTACAGCACTGAACATGACAATGGAGCCAGGCTGTGATAGTAAGGACTCCCAGTCGGAGAGAACAGGCAAGTCAGAGCCCTGCCAGTGGCTCACTCCCATGGCTGGGACTGTCACTGGAAATAACAGGATTAGCAGAGAGAAGAGAAAGCTTCCAGGCTAGCAATAAATAGACAAAGTGAATAAGGAGTTCAGGCCATGCTTTTAAAGCAAGTTTTGAGCATTAGAGAATCTCTTCAATGAGAATGAGACTCCAGTATTTAAAAAAAAAAGGAGGGGGGTGGGAAAAGAGTAGCAAGAACCTGCTCTCTCCCCAGAAGAACATGTTGCTATGCAGAGCAATTCCCAAACACAGACACCGGTCTGGTCCTCCCAAAACCTGGTTGTAAAGCTTACAACTGTTGCGCTATTAAAGTGCCAGATAAGCCAGGCGACAGCACCAGCAAGACTCCTGGAGCTTCAATACACTCTGGGATCACTCAGACACATCAGGTTTTACCCTGAAAGTATCAGAATCTAGGAGTGTCAAGACCAGGGTAAACATTATCAGGAGGTGTTCTGCCCTCCCCCAAGGACTACAGCTGACCTGTTTGGACAGAAGGGCAGGCAGGAGGAAACAGCACCAATTTCAAAGAGCCACCTACTCTCTCCCTGAAAGAATTTTGGGGATATGCAAAATTCAGTGAGTGCCTCTGAAAGTCATGCAACTGCTTTCAGTGCTGAAAACATGCATCCTGTTTCCAATGCAATGTTTTCCCCATTTCGCACTCCAGTGTCGTGGCTCCTCGTGGTGCCGGACATCTTGTCTCCAGGTGGGTGCTGGCAGCCTGGGGCCCCTCACCACCCCAGACCACCTCTCCCTGCCACTGAGTGGAGGGGCACATTAGGACAGCGAGAAAAAAAGAAGAAAAGAAGTGAACTAAAGCCAATTAAAAGCACAGGAAAAATGCAGGGAGGCAGGTTGTCATTACCAGAGCTGGAATTTGGCCTGGGCGCCATGGAGATGAAACATGGCAGATGGTTAAGGTGTACACGGGAAGCACGCGTGCAGCACCTGACTGTAGATTTAAGATCAATTAATACAACAAAAGAGAAATCTTGACAAGGAAGCCAGAGACCTACAAAATGAATAAGTGAACCATGAAAAGGGGAGGCTCTCCCATCCAAAAAAAAAAGCAGCTGAGTGTACAATACCTACAGAGCCGTGAATAAACTGAAGTTGGAACAGATGGAGAGAGAAACAAACCGCCGTGTGCATTAGTTGGCTCCCAAGTAAAAGAGCCAGCGTGGGGAAAGAGCTTCCCCACAATTCAGAGAGAGAACAATAGGCTCCGGTTCTGCAGCAGCCCCTTCCCCAGGTGCTTAGTGTCCTTCCTACAATTTAATTTAAGACTCACAATCTGCAACACTCTCAGATACAAGATCCTAACAAACAACCAGCAAAGCATATTCTTTTAAATAATAAACCATGTGTCTCTAATCAAAAGAGCCCAAGCACAAGGCAACAGAGACAGGAGCCTTCCCTGGCAGCCCATCGTGTGGAAACAGACCCCCCAACTACATGGCCTTGCCTCAGACTGCATCTGAAACAGGATCAGGAATAACAAACAAGGGCTTTCCACTGGATGGCGACTGCCCTGAAGTGGCCGTGGTCACAGTCTGATGGGCAAACACTCGGTAAAGGCCAGCACTACTTGGAGGCACAGAAGTGACCTTTACCTTTGAAGGTGAGAGCAGCTTCACACACAAAACATTTCCATTGAATTTTATCTGTCACCTGCAAACTAAAGCCCTGGTCAGCTCAGAACTGAGAAAACAAGTCAAGACACCGTGGGAATGGGAGTAGGGAGAGGTTAGCGTGGTGCAATTAAGCACAACGAGAGAACCCCCTCGCTACAAGGCCATTTAAAATCCCAGCCACCAAGAAGAGGAAGGAAGCGTCCTGTGGAGCACCAGGCACTGCTGCCCCAGAGACACCCGAGCCCCGACTCGAAGGCAGCAGCAGGCACTGCAGGAAGGCTGAGCCCCGGCAGCAGCAGCAGCCCCCTCCTCGGGATGGGCGCTCAGCTTTCCCTCCAGGTCTGCAAACACGGGTTTGTCCCGCCACTGTATCTGCGATGTAAATCTCAAAGATAACAAGCCCAGCTGCACAGACAACATTTATCACCCACTTTAAAGACAGGCGGCATGGGGCTAAGCCCCCTGAGGGGCACACTGCATCCATGGCAAACTCAGCCTGGAAGCAACAAGTTTTAAGTCCTGCCTTGAAGTTGATGGGCTGGAACTTTACTGACTTCAAAGTGATGGGGTTTTTGCAGAGCCATGTGCTCCCTGAAAACCCTGTCCCCAGAAGCCCTTACTTTTGTCCGTGCTCCTTGCAGACCCTGGATACTCATGCATCAGCTGGTTCACTTCTTGTAGCACTAAGGAGACACCAGCACATTTCCCCACCACTACAACTGAGTTTATAAAAAAACACTGGCTGAGAGGCAGCCCAAGCACAGGCACAAGTATTAAAACTTCCCCCCCTATCTCTATCCCTACCTGATTCCCTCTGTGACTTTAAGCAAATCACATAACTTTTCCTCTTTAGCTTCTGCATCTGGGAGAAAGTAATATTTACCTATCCCAGAAGGGTGTTGAGAGGATTAGTTAATGTTTGCCCAGCATATTAAAGGATAAAATATTCTACATTAATTCCCAGCTGCTGAAAAGACTGATATGTGCAACCCCCATTAGAGATCATGTAAGATTTTTGCTCGAGTTGGGCTTTACCACTTCAGAAAAGTAGAAGCAAGATGATGTGATACCAATGTTTCAAAAAGCGCCTGCAGCACGGGCTGTAAAATCCCTTCTCTCTTGACTGCCAGCAGCCTCCTGCTGCACCGTCTGTGCTGCAGMGGTGCACCTGTGCCTGTTAAACATTAAAGCAGTCCCAACCCAACACAGGTCTCCGGGGCTGTGCTGACAGCACTGGCTCCCCCCCTCGGAGGGTGTCCTTTTGCAGGCCCCCACGGTGGCGAGCTGCCCTCACCTGCAAGATGGCTTCTCATGGATTAAACACAGCAAGTGCACCGGGACTCCCCTTCTGCTCAGATTTGTCAATGTTGCTTAGCTCACATTTGAAAGCCAGGTTTTCTTGCCCTGACAGCTGCGAGCTGCATGTGGGATCTGTGCAGCACCACRTCCGTCTGTGGTGTACCAGGGGACATGCCAGGTGGGTGGGCATCCCCTGTGCACTGCCATGCCACCACTTCAGTTGTGTTCCTTGCTACCTGGTACTGGGCAGAAAGGAAAAGCAATAGATAAGAACTAGGCTCCAGCAACACCTGGCAGTCTCAGCAGGCTTTACAACCCAAGACACAGTGCATGGGAAAATACATCTCTGCACATCCCTCAAATCAACCCACCCACTGCTCAGGCCCTTTACATTCTCCAGGTGGCACCAGCAGTACCACAGCATCATTGTTCCCTCCCCGGACCCCAAGTTTTGGAGGGTGAGGACAATGAGGTGCCACCTCTGCRTGGCATTGCGCCCCTGGGCTCATTTCCCTAGGCTGTTTCTCACTGCACTTCAGCCCAGTGCTAGTATCCCATATGTGATGGGTGTCCACATGGGGCCTCCACTCACATGGACAGTGAGTAAGCAGCCTTCAGGGGCTCCTGGGACAGAACAAGCAGAGGAAATGGCCTGGCTTTGTCCCATGGTGTCTGCAGCTTGCTGGGGTAAGCAGGGCTCTAGGCACAGCAGCCAGCAAGCACCCACCTCCAGTAAGCTCTGAGGCTGTGGTGGATGCACGTCTTCAGGCCTGTCCTCAAGAGCAGCACAGCAACGGGGAGGGGGAACAGGGGGCTCACAGAGCCCACCGGAAAGGGATTTGGGTTTAACTGCTGGTTTACTGCCTGCCAGCAGAAGTATATGGCTGTACAATCAGGGAAAGGCTGGAGGAAGGTGTTTGAAAACCAAGCTAACCCACTTCAGACTCATGAAAGAAAAACACCACCAAAGCAGCCCCCCACTGGCCCCACAGTTTCAGGGAGGGGAAGGGGGTTTGAAGCCTGAGAACAATGGGGCAATCTTCCCCTCCTTTCTTCCAGCAAAGGTAAAAGACCTTGTGGAGGTGTCCACACTAGGGAAGGTATTGAATGAGAAGTCCCATGCCAATAAAGCATCCCCTTGTGCCTTCAAACACCACATCCACGCACTTCCCAACCTCCATCATTCCTGTCTGCTGGCAACACCAGCGATTCTCATCCCTCAGCAACAGCTTGCTGTGCAAATCCCTAACCAGAGGCAATGGCACGGCCATGCTGCCATGGAGGGCTGCCTGCCAGGGCAGGTCTGTGCACTCCCCACACACGGTGGGGCAGCTCAGGGGATTTACATTTCCTTTCCCGAGGCCTCCCTCTGTCCCCATCACTCCCTGCCTCTCCTGCCTTGCCCGAAGTCCAGCAGGCACAGGCCGAGGCACTGCAGACGGCCCCTGAGCAAAATCAGAAGCACAGACCGAAACATGACTAATTTCTAACACATCACAGCCTACGAGTCACTTTATTTGTGAGCCTAAACTGCTCTCTGCTGCTTTCATACCAGCTCGTTTCAAGGGTGAGTAAGCAGACCGTGGCAGACATGACTTTTATTATTCCCAGAGCTTTGAAGTTGTACCATTTCCCTGCGGTTAGCTGGCTGCATCAGCCATCTGTAGTGGCACATTTTGAAGAACTCAGCAATGATACATAGGTAGCCAGACCAAGCTGAGCTGGAGCTCAGCAAGTTCCATTGGCAGTATTTCATGGTGACTCAGTAGTTGCCCACCCTCTCTTATTCATTGTTTTCATCACGTCATTTTATTTCAATATTCTTGACTACTTCCAAGAAGGACCTTTCACCTGCAGAGGTCGAAGGCAACAAAAACAGCTTCAAGTTGTAGTTGAAGCCCATTTCTGTTAAATTAGCAGTGCACGAGTTAAAGTGGGTTTGGGGATAAATATCCTCGGAGAATAAGCAACACCATGTGAAGAGAGAGAAATACAGAAAAACTGTTTGAGCTACAACAGTGTGAGTATTTCATGTATTTATACACATATATATACTCATACATATGCAAAAGAATAAACACAGAAACATGCATCTCAGACTTGAAAGTGAAACTTCCTGCATTTCTGAATGACTCACTTGACCAGCTTATTACACAGATTTTTTTTTATTTTTAAAAACATAGCACTTGCACACACTTTGCACAAAATTGTAAGTTTTATTTCCAYCCCAGGTAAAACCCCTATGGCATTTTCCGGCTGCTCCAGACTCACACATTTCTCATCTGTATTTCTACATTTAACCACTTCTAGCTTGAAGTGCTGAACATCAAAAACTATCTTTGCATAGCAGGAAGTAGCACAACCACCAAAGTCTAAGCAAAAGCGCTGGATTGTAATTGTGGGGCTTTTTTGCACAGACTAGTTCAAAATGTACTTTTAATTCCACTGCCAAAAGTTTAGAGCTTGAGATAAATCACTCCTTCCCCTTGAAAAGGGCTGATTGTATTTATGGCTCGTTTCAGAGTCCAAGGGCCCAGGCTGAGATGAAAGGCTGGGGTCAGAGCAGGGCGATGCCCCACATCCAGTGCCACATAGGAAGAGGGCGAGGGCTCTGGCAACAGTGAGAGGAACTTCCAGATGTAGTTCCCAGCAGCGCTCAGCCCCTTTGGGTAACCTCAGATGTGTCACTTACCCTCCCTCTGACTCAGTTCCTTGGTACTGGGGAAATAACACTACTGCTGTATTAMGTAGGAGTTTTGGGCAGATAGACACCTTTTAACTGGGTATTGGAATCCACACTAGAAGAGTAACTGAAATAGAGATCAGTTGCAATCTAAAGAAATGACACAAGCGTGGGTTGGGAGGAAGGAATGAGATGTATGGCACAGATACAGGGAGCTCCCTACCACACTCAAAAGGGCTCGATCATGAACTGAAGCACAGGAGAGATGCAGATCCTGGGTTAGGAACCCAACTGGGGTCCCACTCCCTGGGAAATCCTTGGGTCCCTTCAGTGGTTCCACAGTGCCTTCACCTCCTACAAATCTGGTACACCTGTCCATGCCCTACAACTCTCCCAAAGGCAGGAGTTCTCACATTTGAATCCCTGGGCCATGCCAGACCTTTGAACCGACATCACGTTTTGGCATATCAGACACCTGCACGACCCAGATTCTTCCACCTAACTGTGGAGCAGATGCACGGGCAGGTCCCAGCTCTGTTACTCTGGCAAGGTCTGACAGCATCTGACACCCAGGGCTAGTGGAGCAGGGCCACCTGGGCCAGCCAGCCTCTGCTTTGTTCTCTGCATCACCACCCCGTAGTGGAGGTGTGGCAACTACCACAGAGGGACCTGCATGGCCAGGTGGGATTTTAAGCAAAGTGACCTCGCAGCCTGTCCCCAACACAGAGGATTTCTCCAGGTGTTCTGTGGCTGACCACAACCCCCCTCTCATCCTCAGCAAATTTTGGTGGGCAAGCCAGGGGATGTAACAATACTCTTTTCTTCACAGAAGACAAAGCTGCGGAAGACACCGATTCCCATGGCAACAAAGGCAAAGAAGTGTCCCAAGATGTGATTTGCTGTCACCATACCCACCTCGCGGCAGATAAGGACAAGTGATAGCTCTGAAAGGAACTGTTTCCATGGGACCCTTCCCAGCGAGCCCCCGGAATGACAACCAACCGTCAGCCACAGCTCTTGGCATCAAACAGGTCTGACTGGAAGGGAGCAATGCTGCTCCCCGCAGCCAGCGCTGCCTGTATCCTGTCCTCTTGTGAGGAACGGGGCTCTCCTCCCTCCCTCAGAGCCTGCCTGACCCCGAACAAGCCATGCTGCTGCTCGCTAATCCACTTACCCAGGCAATTACACTGGGAGAGCAGCCTGCGGGGAGCCATGCTCAACTTCTCAGCTAAACATCATCCTGGCGTTTTTTAACCGATGGAGTGGTACCTTAGCAATGGTGAAAGCTCCTCACAGAGCACACGTTTGTTCTTTGGTAGTGTGGCCTCTGTAAGTGTATTTCCTTCCRACACTTTCATTTATCATACTTCTCTCCTCCCAGTCCTGCCCCTTCAGTTCCCTGGGGAAAGTTAGTGAATTTATGCAGGAACAAAGTCACCTTGAGCCTTAATCCACACCCTAGCAGAAGGAATACATCTGTCGGCAATCACATCCACCCACTCTGCAATAGCATTACAACAATGCTCACTTTGTTAGCACAGAARACACTGTCTCCTTCTCTGGTCCTGGATACAAGCTACCACAAAGGCTGGAGTGAAGAAAACAGACTAGGGACAGAGAAAATGGCCCTGTACATCTGAGGCCAAACAGGTAAACTGAGGTGAAACAGTGGAACCAGGAAAGAGTCGGCAAACCCAGTCCTTGTCTTATGATAAACCCTCCAAAACAAATCCCTGCTCCCTTTCTGTGTAAGAAGTGAAGACAGTGCGAAAATTGTGGTCAATAAAGTTGCAGAAGACAGGCAGAGATCCTCATCCAACTGAGAGCAAAACAGCAGCCAAAGCAGGTGACAAAGTACAGTGGAACCAGGTGCATAAAGCAACYGTGATTTTGCCATCTGGGAGCAAAGGTCAGATTCCCTCCTAACCAGGTTGGCACCCAGCTTGCTCGAGCCAAGGCTCCATGTTCCCCTTCCTCCTTCCCTCAGAGAAACCAGCCCTGATGCTGCCTGAGCATACAGGACCAAGACAGGGTTTAAAAGTGGGCCTGGGAGCTTCACAGATAGACACAGAAACAAAGCTCCCTCCAGCAGAGGCTGTCCCAGCCCTGCACACACGCACTCCCCAGGTGTTTCAGGGGCATGGGCTGATTCACGAGTCCCTCGTGCTGGCGCAGGCCTGCTCTCACGGGCAGGGCTTCCACCTTTGCATCCATCCCCGTGGAACTTCTCCTTTGCATTTAACAGGAAGAACCGCAGCTGCTTGTTGTCGTCTGCCCTACTTGTTGCCGTGACTTGATCAGCAGTCCTGGGATGAACCTGCTTCTGACTGGAAGAAGTGAAACATTACTATTCCCAGAAGGATGCAGGAGTTACAGCAGAGAGCAAGGAGGCTGAAGAAGAGGTGAATGGATAGTTGAGCCAGTCTCAATGAAACTGCCTCTCAAACACTCCCATCCTTCCGGCTGGATAGTGCAGTCGGCTGCAACCCAATTGCTTTGTCATCTTTGGCACTCGCTGCAGGCAAGCACCAGCTTGTCAGCCCAACATCTTTTTCTCTGCCACGCACCCCAGAGTAGATGAGTGAGTTTCTAGAAATGGGTCCCACCTGACAAATGGGAAAGAGTGAGGATGTAGGTGTCCCAGTGTAGGAGTTCTCTGAGCTAGTGTTGGAATCCAGGAGCCCAGAGAAATTGAACCATCCCAAATCCCCAATACTTTGCTAACTGCATTATAAAGAAAGATTTCATTAGCAGATGCAATTCATCACATCCTTAGTGGCTGTCATTCCACTGGTACACTCTGAATTCTATTGCTACTTATGTGGCCCTCAAGGACAAGAGGTGGTGGTGTATGGATTTCCTATCCTTCACAACTGAGGGAGAACACCAACGGACAGAGACTTCACCAACTCACCTAGAGGTTCACCAACTGCCACCTGCTGCTTTAAAATCTATTCCCAAACAAAATAGATTGTCTCCAAATAGTTTACCTGGGTTTCTCTATTCTCAGCAGCAGTCTTCCTTCTCCTGGCAATACTCTTGAACTCAACAAGAGAGCCACAAAGCTTGSTCTCCACTCTGGGGCTCCAGGAGTACATCCTGACTTGCCCACTGCATTTGTTTTCACCGACACCCGCACGCTGTAGCAGACCTGGTCAAAGGAGACATTGCAGCAGAACCTCCTGGGATCCAGATATACACAAATATCATCATCAGTGCAGGAGAACCAAAAGAAACATTCCCAGCAATTGCCTAAATTCATCTTTGTGCTACGGTAAACACTCTTCTAAGCAACTCTTCATTTAGAGGCTTTAATAGAATCACAGAATGGTTTGAGTTAGAAGGGACCTTAATGATCATCTAGTTCCAACCCCCCTGCTGTGAGCAGGGACACTTTCCACTAGACCAGGTTACTTAGAGCCCCATCCAACCTGGGCTTAAATACTTCCAGGGATGGGGATGCTTTTGTGGGCATGTACATAGCACAGAGAGCCCCAGTCCAGCCTCACACAGCGTCCTAAGAGCTTGCATTCACAGCCTTCTGTGAGCAGGAGGCTGTTTACTAAAAGGATTAGATAAGGCTTGACAAAGATGCAGGAAGGTGGGCATGCTGTGCCTTAGAAAACTTCTGCAATACAGAACCCAAAACATCCCTGTAGGCAATTCCAGTTAGAAAAGAACCTAGAAAAGAAGCGGGGGGGGAAATTGCAAACAGGTTTGGCGCAGAGCATTTTGGCCACAGCTAGATAGAGGGCTAAATTACAGGAGAGCAACCAAAGAGCAATGTGTCCAAGACATCCCTGAGCAGCCAGTGCTTGTACTGGTAAGGTCTGTGGGACTGTCTCAAAATCCTTTCTCCTTTTATCTCCGGGAGAAAACAACCCCTAAAGCATGCTCCTGCTTCTCCTCCCACTCTCCTGCAGAAGGGAAAGCTGCTCTTCTGGGTTTGGTGAGGACAAGCAACTCACATGCTCTGTAAGGCTGCCCAGCACTCAGAGCAGAAGCCCAATTCTCCCTACTTTTGAGAGCACTGTGGTACTCCCACCAGGCAGATGTCCATACCTTTTGGGTTCCAGACTTCCAAGAAAATCAGGACGCAGCAGCATTGCTTGTAGGGCATCCATTGCAAGGACCTTCCTTGATCCAGAAAAGTGCTGTGGGGCCGAAGTACACCTTTTCTTTCAAAACCAGTTTGGTCAGACAGTCACATCCTGGGGTTCAGTCTAAAAGAACCAGAGGTCAGCTCCTTACGCACTTCCTTTGCACTCTGAAGTTAAGCAATTCCTACTCTTTTGCTTGCCCACACATTCCGCTCTGGAGATCGTAGTCACAGTGGTGGTGATGGGGTTTGCTACTGTCAGCATTTTCAAATAGATACTCAAGCAAATCTCTACTCCTCAGAGTCGAGAGTAGGCTGGAAAGTTCCTGATGAGTAAGTGCGAAAAAGAGATAGAAAAGGGGCAAAAATATGAACTGTTAGTTTTCTTGAGGAATAGCATCGTAACACCACCAAACTACTTGGGGTTGAGGGACCAGAACATGCAGGCACAGGAGTTTCCCCAGTGGTCTGGTATTGTGCTCAGCTCAGAATTTATGGTAAACTATAAAACACAAACACAATTACCAAGTTCCCCACTGTGTCCATTTAAAACCAGCTAAGCATAGGCGTGGATTCGTGTTTAAAGGAACAAGCCAYAGGAGAGAAAGCACAGCAGGGCCCGCAGCCACATGGCACATTTAATTCCAAGGGAAGAACACCTGACTTCTATATGCAGATCAACAAAGAAATAAATAAAATCAAGTATATGTTCTGGTTCCTTTATTTAAGACCATTAATTACACCATTATGAGCATCTCTGTTAGGGGACTTCCACAAAACTTCTGTGAGCCTGATCAGGAGGAGTGCCAAACCGCAGGCCTGGGAACATGGTCCCTTCTTAGGTTGGGAGGAGAGTTTGGTTTCAGCACTAGTCAAGGCTCTTCACAGCAGCTGAGTGAAAAGCAGCTGCTAGAACCAGGCCTGTGAGGAGGAGGAAGAGAAGGACGCTCAGCAGAACTGCACCGGGGAACGTGGAATAAAGCACATGGAAGAATTAGCCCAGATCAAGTCAAAGTATGTTTATTCACGTGAGATCAGTTTGGACATGACCAGATTGAAAACCTTTCTCTCTCAGAGCACCCTGGAGAAATGCACAGAGCTAAAAACCCAGGATAACAACAGCAGCAGCAATCCTGAAGCTGTAGGCAGACCCCACTAATTGCGGGTGGCCCCAAAATGCCGCACGCTCGGATGCAGCGGCTGGGCAGCCTGGGCTTGACCCTCCATCACTTCTGACACCTCTCAAGAGGGGACAGAACTGTTTACAGGAAGCCATTTGTTACAGGGGCTGGCCTCTCCTCCCCCTGCCCTGGCAACATCCCTTTCCCACCCCACCTTTCATCAGGAGCTTATCTACTGCCCAGACAGGCCAGCCAGAAAGTTCATCCAGGTTGGAATTTGAAACCAGAGATTCTCAGATGCCATGGCTGGGGCAAACAGTGCCATCAATTTTAGAACTGAATTTCAGGGAGTTTTCATTCTATTTGTACAGGGGCTAATGAGTAGCTTGGGATGTGAACGCTAACCCCAGGGCATAATTCTGAGAACAGGATGATAGATTCTCAGTCTCCTGCTCTAATTATACAGGCAAAAATTGGAATGGGAATGAGAAGAGACCAGAACAGGACTCAGGTCCCATATGAGCTTAATGGCATAATTTTCCCAAGCACTGAAATATTTTGAGGGTTAACAAAAAGATGCAACAATCACCTCCACCCAGACAGAAAGAAAGACTCAAAAAAAGTATAAAATGGGGCAACTGAGTTCCATGCAAAGCTGTGTGTGGAGACATAACTGCAGGAGCAGCAATCTCCGAGACACCGTTCAGAACTGTAAAACCGTAAGGCACTAATGATGTTCCACTCATTACAATCAACACATGACTAAAAACTGACATTCATCAATTAAAATATAAAATAAAATCACTGTACAATTTGAAAAGGCAACTGTTCCCATTTAAAAAGTTTCAAATTCTCAGCTCCAATAATTTTGTTGCTCTCTACACCCATCCAGGCCTTGCTGATTAGTTAGATGGAGTGTTTGATCACAAGTTCTGCAGGTTAACACAGACCTATTACAATGAAATATCCCAAGGCATGAACAGAAAGCAATTCGTTGAGAAGTTACTCGATGACCTCATTAAGATCACCAGCAAATGTTTAAGGTGTCAGTCAGTCACCACTTACCACAGTACTGCAAGGCACTCAAACACCACCACACCAAGTGCAGCCACATGTTTTTAGTGCTGACTTGCATCTACTTTCCCTTCAAGATACAACTCAAGCTTTCAAACCCTGGAGCTTGAGGTCCCCTGTGCAGCCATAGCCAGAGGAGCACGGGGGAAGACAGCAACAGCTGCTCATTAATGCTATTCCATTACTTCAGTCCCTGTCTGGAAGCCTATATCCAAGAGCAGCCAGGTCCCTTAAATTCCTTTAATTCCATTCTGGTCCTTCTTTGCTAGAGATTGCTAGCAATTGCTAGAGCAATTGCCCAAGGAGTATGAAGTCAGTTTCCTTCAGAGGGTCACCTGACACCCATTTTGGTCAGTATTGATCAGGTTAAATAACCAAAGCAGTAGTGAAAGTATTTGTGTCCCATTACTGATCCCTGAAGCCATTCAAGGATCCTTTAGACACAAAGGACCTATTAAGGCTTATTTCAGAGATTACAGTAAAGTATTGCACCCTATTTGTCTGCTTCAATAGTTAAAAAATGAAATCTCATTTCTCAGAGATTAGTAACATTTAAAAAATGCTAAAAACAAATATGTAGGTAACTTCTTCATGTGACTCTACTGGAATCTAACTGCAATCTAATACAACATTTAATAGTTGGGGTTAACAGAGCTAAATCTGTGTAGAGATTTAGCAACAGCAGTTTTTAAACAACTGGACAGCGTAAATTCCAAATAATTATTTTTGCTCTTTCTAGAAAAGCTAACGTGATCATAAATTTAGACTACCCATGAACTGCACTGTATGATTTCACCAGCACAACAGAGCATCAAGATCCATTGCAAGGCAGCCTCCCTAAAACCGTCAGTTTTAAACTGCTGACTTTGGTCAGCGCATCCAGAAATAAATAAGAAAAGGTATAGGAGTGAGATAGACACCCAAGAGAAGACTCCGGTGTGATTGCTGACATGGAAGAGTCTGGTAGGCCAGGACAATCCATGAGTCCCATGGATCGTCCAGCTTAGGTCAGCAGCTCCATGACACAGGTGGCCTCAGGACAGGTATTTGGTACTTCAGTACTGAGCTCGCCTAAGGCAAGTCAGTCAAGTCTTGTGGAGTCATTGTGCATTAGTCCAAACCTGGAGGATGTAACAAACCAGCCTCCCAGAGTTCTGATGAGTGTCCCAGCTGTCAGTTCCACATAAGAGTCCTTCCAGAGACAAGCAGAAGTCACTCTGCCAGCATTCGCAGGCGCCGCTCATGCAGCAGCAGCCTGATCTCCCTCACTATCAATGGTGAAATGAACAGGATTGTTGAACTCGTCTGTGGAAAGAAGCAAATCCAGGACAATTAGCACAGAGCAATCAGAGCTGCAGCCATCCCCCACTCCAGTGTGCATCCAAGGCCATCCCAGAAAGACACAGGCTAAGAGAGGCCACGAGGGAGTGGCACAGTGGATGGAAGGACTAAGCTTGCAGGACATACAGCTCATACAACTTCAGCTGTCGTGATCATCTTTTCATAAAGACAAGCTCTTCAGCTCCTCAGTGGCCTTCCTCCTCACCATCTCTGCTAGTCACCAAAGTGGCTTTCTCCCTTGTCAGCAGAGATGCAAAGACATCTCCTGGCACGTCCAGCAGGGAAGACCAAGTGAACTGTGCAGTATTCACCACTGTGGTGATGCTGGGGACATCAAGGCCTGAACAGTTCTCTCCCCCAGCACCAAACCAGGGGCAAGGCATTATCATTTTAGTTTCAACGTCCTCATCACTCCTTCCACTAATCTTCAAGCCAGTAACAAAAAAGCAGCTTAATTTCAGCTCTCTAAAAATACTGGAAACTACACATCATGGAGATGAAGGAGGGAGAAGTCCTGCCTTGGAAGTCAGTCAGGTGGTACGACCTTTAGGAAATACATACAGGAATTTTTAGGCAAGTATTTTTGTGTCTCTGCTACAATCTCAGTTCCTGTTGGGTAACATGACTTTAAAGGATCCAAAATGATCCAAGTTGACTTAGACAACCCGAGGCAAAGCCACATCACAGACCACTTTGAGAACAGCATCAGAGGTCAGAGATGCTGCAGAGATAGATTGCATGCCTAGGTCACAATTCTCAGGTTGTCACAAAAACCTTCTATTGCAAATTGATCTTTGACAAAGAATTTTTAAAGAAGGTGACTTCTTACCATTAGAATGAAGAAATAGAAAACCCACATCCATCCCAGGTTCTCCTGGATCAAAGACACTAGATACTAAATGGAAATGAAAAAAAAAAAACCACTATTCAAACTGGGAAGATAAGCATGACTTTCAGGCATGATACTTTCATTTTCTAGAATATGTGGGCTGTTAGCACTCCACACAGAGCTGATCACAAAATCRTCCAACTGATCTTTTCCTGTCAGAAGAGATGACTCAGGACAGCAGCCTTTTTCTGTATGAAACCCCCAGTTTCAGCAAAGCAGAGATACCATCCTGAAGCTTTACAGTAACTCAGAGCAGCACAAAGAGAGAACTGAACTACAGTTTCAAAGGGTGACAAATTGACTCCGCTGAATACGAGGTTTTTGCACAGAACACTGGGACATAAGTGGATGTAAGTACTCTCAGAAGAACTAAAAGCTCTAGAATGGCTTATAAATTACACAGGACACATTTTTGAGAGCTATGCAACCAGTAACTACTTAACCCTTCATCATAGGCAAGACACTTGAGACTACAGTCTGTTCTGAGCTGCACCCTGGCTCTACAGGGTGGCACAGGCCACACAGGAAATGTATTCCTTATTAGCAGATTTATATTCAGATGCTGCACAAGAGCCTCCCTTCTTCACCACTGGGTATATCAGCACAGAACAAGATCTGAATTTCTAACATGCTCATTGTGCGTTTGCTGTTATTCACACACCCCCGGAATGATGTCATGGTTGTCTCCGCTGGAATAAATGCAGTGCTGGAAGGGGAGGCAGGTGGAATCTTTCAGAACCAAAGACCCAATTTTTACGATGACATAAGTTTGGATGGTATGTGTGTGGGACAACAAAAACACTGTAGACAATGCAAGAACACTGAGTGTAACAGTGCACTTATAGATGTCCACAAAGCACTTGTGATTTTCCATGTTAAAGGAGCTAAGCAGCATCTATCGTACAAAACAGCCACTGAATGATTGTACTTATCAGGCAACCAATGGCAAGCACGAACCCAAATCTCTTTCTAGAAAAGAAACTTGCATGCCTTGCCTGTGTCCTTGGTATTTTACCACCACTGGAGGATGCCTGGAATAGAACTGGCTCCGATCTCTCTAGTAAATCCTCCCCAAAGCACCACTGTGTTCTTTCACATAGTTAACACTTGTATTTGAGAAGAAAACATCCCCAGCAGGCACACTGTCAGCTTCCTCCTCTGCCACAGTCTAGTCCTCAGACCTCTGGCAGCATACTGTAAGAACTATTGAAGCGAGTGGAGCAGGATTTACAAGGTGTAAATGACATTCATGGATAAAAAGAGAAGCACAAATACGAGCAAATTTTAAATTATTTCATAAACACTGTAACATTCATAATAGGTATTCCAATTTTACTCAGTTATACACATAAACTTTTCTGCACAAGAAGGCTTTGCTGTCACTTCTAAACAAAAAAAAAAATCACAAAAAACTTCAAAATATTTCTTGAGTCTTTGTGAAGCTTTTTGACGTTCAGGATATGAAAGTCTCTAAAACTCATTTGAATTATGAAAGTGCCATAACATTAGCACTACGAATACTTAAGTTTAGTTCTTAATTAAATTGTTTCCACTGGAAAATTTGTTAAAACAGACAGGTTCCAAGTAATTCTTTTWAAAAAAAAACCCCAACCCTCTCTTTGTCGCTCTTTCCACAAGCTTTGGACTGAGGAATGCACTAACATCTCTAATCACAACAGACTCTTTGCTTCCACCCCCAGACCTCTCTTTTCCTTTGGTAGCCTCACCTGGCCCACTGCAGCACCAATACTGCCAGTTCCATCCACAATTCCCGTGACTGTTGCTAGAGCCTCACTGCTGCCTTTCACCAGATCCTGATGCCCCAGATCAGCAGAAATTGCAGAACTGATCATATTAGAGGGGCCTCCAATGAAAAATCCTGAAAGTGACAAGAAAACAGCCTTGGTGCAAAACAAATATGCAGATAGATTCTCAACAGAGCATCTTCAAAACACAGATCTTCCTACCATGCAAAGCTCAGGACAAGAATTAAGTCTAGGGACAGTGCTCAGAGACTAATTGCAGGTAGAGCGGAATCTGAAACATACAGTCATGGATAACCCTGCATACCTGCAGTACCCACAAAAATTGCCAACAAGAACATTTTCATTACTTTGGAGTAGCATACCYCCCTGCTACAGCCTCAGCCTTCAAGGGTTCATGGAGGAGATGGAAGGCAAAAAAAAAAACCCACCCACAACAACAGGACAGAGTTCTGAAGTAAGAGTGTTTGGAAAGAAAGGCTCTATTCATGCAGGCTTAATTCCATAACACAGCACAGCTTTTGGTAGCACAAAAAGCTTGTGACCTCTCACAGTACACAGGGTATTTTGGATTCTGACAAACATCCTCAAATTTGAGCTGCAGCTCATGACTCCACCATATATCCACTTCCTCAGGTACCAGATCACTACTACGTATTTTGGCATAAATCCATCTCCATCATACTGAGCCAGGGCAGATCCCTTCAGTTCCAAGCCATTATTCTATACAGTCTATATTCTATACCTCCCTCTGTGAGGCAGTTTTCCTACAGATGTTTTCCAAATGTAACAGAAACTGGGCCCCAGTTTTCACTCTTTCTGCAAAACCAGCCGAGATGGCAGCACACACAAACACCTTACCACCACCTAGCTGGTGTTACGGATTGTTCTGCAATGGATACAGATGTCTACCAGCGTAACAGTGGCTTTTGAGAAGATACCTGTAATTGCCATGATCACAGCATTGATAGGTTTGCTGTTTGGGGAACCTGCAAGAGAAAGACCAGGTGAATGTAAATAAAACTTGAATAGTAAGAGAATCCTTCATCTATCTCTCTGGGGAAGTCAGCTCAAACTCTCTCATCATAAAGTATTCAGCACTTGAATCAACCCTTTCACTCATTCTTCATTTTCCAAAACATTTTTTAAAATACAGCGATTAGACCTGGAGGTAGCAATCCAGCAACTTCCCAAACAATGCTGCACAATAATGCAAAAAATGCAAAGCCCCATGTCCTAATTTCTCCTTACAAAGCCATGTTTGAACATCTACAGGTTCCACTTGCCTCTCCAGCAGCATGTGTACATGCAGCTACTTTTCCATTACAGTCTCTCAGTGCTTTTCAGACACTTTTCCCTGATATCTCACTTCAGGCATCACCTGAATTCCTTATTCACTTCCACTTAGGGCCCACACATGGTGAGTTACTACACAAGGAAAGGTGCACCCTCTTCAGTATTACTCTTACAGGCAACACGCTATGGGCATAATAAACTTTCCTGTTTTGGCTGATGGAAGTTGAATTATCACACTGCAGGAACCCTGGATCACCTATCTGAGACTTCTGTATCTGTCTGGACAGTGGCACATTTTGAGTTAAGCACAAGGCACCTGGAGCTCTGGCTGCTCTGTTATCTAGGACAAACTTCAAATCTCATCAGCAATAATTTCATATTTACTTACAATCCACTCTCGAAAGCAATGAGTTAGCACAAGAGCTTACAAAACCTCCACTGAACTCCACCAAACCCAATCCTTACTATTTAAGGATAATAACTGATTAACCTTACTTCAAGACCATCTGAGTAAGCCTGCATGCTTCCAAAAAGCACACTTTTCATGTCCAGCTCTGGCAGAGATTTCTACCCGCAGATCTCAAAGTGCTCTAAAAAGCCTGTCTGTATCACCACTCCATTTTGGAGGAAGACACAGAGAAGTGAAATGACATCCCAGTGAGTTAAATCACTCTGGTACCACAGGACATTGCCTGAAGACACAAAACTGTCACCCTTAGAAGTGCTTCATAGATGTTTCATAGAAATTACATCTTCCCATCTCCTTATACTCTGTTTTCCTGAGATTTCTTTCAATAGCCGAACACCAAAAACTATATCTATTATAGAAGAGGCAGAAACTCTACAACTTCACCACTTACAGAAGTGTAAGCAGTGAAATCTAAGAGCTTCTCCTGCCTCTGAGTAGTGTACATATACTCCAGCGCAGATCTGTCCCCAGATTCTTTTTCCTCATAGTATAGGGAAGCACCTCAGATTTCTTGCTCTGCCAGTTGTGGTGTTGACACAATGACAATGCCAAAAATCTCACTGACACTGGAGAAGGATCAGTACCAGAAAGATCAGTACCATAACTCACCAGTATAGGAAATCCAACCACTCAGCTAATTCTTTTCCACCCCATTAACCAGCGAACAGATTTCTTTCTGTGCAGTGCCACACTTCAGCAAAATAGACCAAAAGGCACCATTCTGCTCCAGAAGCAGTTTCAAGACCAGAAAACATAATGAGAACAGGCTGTGCTCTGGTTCTCTCTCAGATGTACCGAATGAACCTCTTATCCCCGCACAGCACACACATACTCACGGCTGTATCCAAAAAGAGAGCCTACAGCAAAGAGCAGGCTCATTGCTAGCACTGGGGCTCTCTTCTGTAGCACGTCAGAAATCAAGCCCTGGATAGTCCCACCTGTTAAAAAAGAGAGGAAAAAATATCACTGATATTTTTTCAGTGGCTCAGGATGCTGACACCTTGAATGAAACTCATTTCACTGAGTACAGTCTCACCTACTTAGGGTAGGTGCAACTGATTGCACCAAATGCCAAAGGCCAAGAAAAATCACCTTATGTATTACTGTTTCCTCTGTAGGAACTGCTCTGCTGGTAAAAGCCAGAATGCTGAGAAAGCCTAACATAGAAAAGGCCACAGAGGCAAAACCACTGACCCTGAACAGGCCCAAACAAGGATGTCTATTACAGGAAAGCTATCTGGACAAGGCAATAAAGCGAGAACCTGAGCACAGGAGAGGAGAAGTCTAAACGCATATACAACATGTTCTTTATTCTGGAGGAACAGGGTCAGATTTTGCAGCCAGCAGAAACAAGTGCAATTACATTTAATTTCTGAACATAACATAGTTGGTGCTGCTCTGGTAAGGTCTGTGCTGAGTCTGTCCTTAAAAACACTGGACAGATGGGACAGTATAGAACCCACTAAGTCCAGATCTAAATCCCCCTCAAGGATACCTGTCAGAAAGGAAGTAGCAAGCAGGGGCACCATTTTGTACACAGCACTTTTCAAGAAGCCCTAGACAGRGCATAGAAAAATGCCAGCTGGGGGTAATTTTCAAGAGTATGACAGTGCCCTTACATGTAAACTCTTTAGGGGGTCACATACTCTGTGTTTAAGAMAAAAAAAAAAGCCAAGCAGCCACCTACATAACTAGACTTTTCCCATATTCAGTGGGGACCATTAACCCACTGACCACAACTGGTCTGCCTGCATTCACTGTCTTTCATTCTCAAACACCAGCAGGGCAACTGCAGGAAGATGCTCACTCACCTATGATTCCTCCCACATCATACCAGATTGAGAGCTGGTCGGCTTCTGCTTCTTTCCATCCAAAGTTGTTGCTGAGGTAGAAGGGCAGCCAGAAGAAGAATGAGTAATTCACCAGCTTCAAGCAGGCATAGGCCAAAGAGTACTGGAACAAAGAGAGGGCCAGCAAGCAGTTAGCACTTGAGAAATGCAAACATTTCTGCTTATTCCCACATAAAGCCCTGGATCCAGCTAAAGCTTTCAGGGCAAAGTGCCTCTGCATTTCATGTAAGAAGGCAGCATCATGAAAGTTTAATGCTGAACATCAAAGAGAACCCAGGAATACAAAAATCACTGTCAAGAAGGTTATTTATCACTGAATGCAATGGGTTAAAACACTTTCAGTGTAATCTTGAGAGGAAATGACACCAGGCTTCAAAAAATGAAGAAAATTTAATTCACCTTCTGAAGAGAAGGGAGCCAACCACGTGACATGAAACAAGCTTGAGATTTAGTCATCTGTGCATCATGCTGAGAAAAGTTATGTGAAGTGGTTCATCTGTGCTATCTTGTGCTGCTCAGAAGGCTCATCTGCCTATAGCACCAGAAGAGAAAGCTTCATTCATAATCCCCGGGCAGGTATTCCAGGACACAGGATGAAAGGTTTGGCCAAAGCTGAGCACAGGCTTCCACACCCAACAGCTGAGAAAACCTCCTGCTTTTGGCTGCTGGGCTCAATCTGTCCTTAGCTAGCAGATCTCTTTCTTCAGAGCCCTCACGTGTGTGGCAAAGATTAGTTCTCAGGGACTGCTGGCCCGGCATGCAGAGGGACAAGTTACATTATTTCAGTAAAGCTGCCTGATAAACACCAACATGGCAGTTCAAGGAACCCACATTTGAAGAGGCAAGCAAGGATAAAAATGTTAAAACACAGCTTTTGAGACTCTGTGCATATGTTCATGTACACACTTGGTTTTGAATTTCTAAAAGCAGATCTTTTCATATATTAAACGCCATAAAATCATCTCTTCCGAATTTATATTTTAATAGATACAGACATTTTAGCTGTGCTTTTTCAGTCTTACAGGACACAAACTAATTTGCACCACTCATGGAAGACATGGGGATGTTTGGTAGGGCTCTCCCACCTCTGGGTGTGAAAAGTGCACCGTACAAAGTGATATTTATCACAACACACTTGGAAACTGTCTACCGGATTGTCTGAGTGATTAAACACTGAATTCCTAGAGACTCAGGGGAAAGCTGTCTGTACTGGAGCTCTTCCACCATATCACTCAGCAGGAGAAGAGAGGGGCTACAGAAAAAATACGTCAAATAAATTCTTCGTAGAATCTTGACAAGGCTTTGGATATTCTCTCAGTATTTGGTCCCTCACCAATCCAACACGGTATCCCTGTTTGGCTGGACACTAATCTGACATCAGGTAAAACTCAAACTCAGAGGCATTCAGGTTGTGTAATGTGTCCTCAAAACCCAAAGTACAAAGCCAGCACCCTCAATTGCTGCCATCTCCTTTTCTTCTGGCCAATGAAAAGTCACATCAACTGAGGCAGATGCCATCACTAAGAAATTTTGCATAAGGCATTTAGCCACAGTAGGGAAGAGCTCAAGATGGGTTTGCTTTCTTTTGCCATCCCTCAGCTAAGGCCTTAACACAGAACTGTGGTTGTCCTGCACTCGAAACACTGACAATCCACCCATCCTTTCTAGATTTTCTGTTGTCTTAATCACAACAGCCAACTGCTTTGCTCATTAAGAGTACCTGACAACACTGCCCATTCAGCAGTTCTGCTTCATGACAAATCCAGACAGTTCCCACTGTTCTGCTGAGCCAGCCACTCAGTCCCCTTTCTTGTACTGGTTCTAGTATTCAGGGGGCACACAGCCCACTCACACAGAAGGTTAACATTGCTTTTTAATGACAGGTTAAGTTTTCAGCTGAACATGAACTGGGCAATACTGCTGATGCAGAAGTACACATTTTCAAGGGACAGGACGAGGATATGTGGAAACTCCACCTCCAGGCCTTGTTTCCACTTGCTCATAAAAAACCCCACACACTTTGCCAGATGTTACATCATGCTGATTCAGGCTTTTCAGGCCAGCCTTCTGCTTTAAGATAACTAAAAACCCCAAATCTCAATATCAGTGCCACAGAGCTCTGTGTGATGCTCAGTTAGGAGCGAGAACCCCACTCCTCAGGGCAGGCATCTACCTTACCAAGGAAGCATCCTACAGCCGCCTTTGCTCATGGCCTCCCTCTCAAATTCCCAGCAGGAAGGGAAAGATCCCTGCTGCCCTTCTCTGGCTCATTGCATGCACTCCATGAAGCAGGGGGTCCAATGGGAAGAGCAACACACACCACATACCCAGACAATATAATCCAGGCACACAGGTGCAACCCCCAGATTTTAACAGCATAAAATGTCAACAACTATAACATCTGGTCAACATATTAACCATGATGTGAACAAATGCTGACGACATAAGAAGYCAGCTTTATGTTTAACAGGTAAGTCAGCTCTTACTCAAGAATCTGTCCTCACCAGTACTACACCAGGAAGGCAACAAGCCTGGAAGAAGCCAATGGCCTTTGGCTGGTTTTCATTGTCAGTTGCTTGAATGGAGTAATTCCGGTCATCATCATCCGCATCATCATTGCCCATTAGAGGTCTGTTGGCATCTTCTTCCACATTGACATCTTCATCTGCTCCAAGCTCAGGGAGGCCTAAGTTTTACAAGGAATAAGCAACAGGAAAAACAGACCACAGCCTGTTCACCCTCTCCCCACTCTAAAGCTATGCTCGCTTCTTTTCAGCAATTCTACCTTCTAGCAATTCCCTTGCTCTCCCATACCTCCATTTTCCTTTGGCTTAGAAACTCTTCTAGATGGTGCTCTGCAGTGCCGCCAGTTTCTACCCTTTGTCTTCTAGGACTCTTGAAAGTATTGTCTGATCCTGGCGTCGGCTTTGTCTGTTCTGAGTGTCTGGCCATTAGTTGGAAGACACAACAAATTAGTGCATTTCCCCCCTTACTTAGTGGCTGGGATCCTCAGCCCTGGCTCCTGGGTACCACCTCCCTTAAGTGTGGAGGCTGAGTGTACCAGCAGCTACTCAGACACCTGCTCCCTGTTAATGCCTCTGCTGGAATGGAAAGCCTGGGAACTGCACTGTGCTTCCTGGGATGCAGAGCGCTCTGACGGGCACTCTTTATGGTGGCTTTAGTGCTACCAACCTTACAGCCTTTGCAGGCACCTGGGAAACCTCCTCCACAGCCCTGTCTAAGCCCCAAAGTTCTTTTATTTTCTTGTTACACTTTGACTTGCCTACCAGTTTCTCAGAGAAGGACAGGTTCAGCTCAAGAGCTATTTAACTGGCTGTGGGAGACCTGCAGATGAAAACTACCTTCCCTCCCCACAGTTAAGGCTTGTCACAGTTCTCTCCTACAATAGCCAGTTATCAGTTAGACTGCTGTTTCTTCAACTAAGTCTGATTTTTCAGGTGAAGAAAAACTGATAATTAGGCATATCCTAATGGAGATGTTAGAGCCAGGCCATTTTATTTTGCTTTTAAAAATATCCAGACCCTCTACATGTGATGCATGGTAGCATTCGGTGTGATCTTGGCAAGCAAAGCATTTGCTCCATTAAATACACTAAGGTGCAACACCATTTGATAAGAACCCTGAGGATAAATGCTGTCAGAATGAGTAGTACTCCATGGAAAGCTGCAGATCTGCTTTCCATGAAGGGACCGAAATAGCACAGCTCTTCCACTCACCCACTTCCTTCGGCGACGTCAGGAGCCCGAAGAACACAACGACTCCTCCAGCAAACTGCACCGAAGCAGTCACCAAGAAGGCATACTGAAGAGAAATAAATAAAACATTCTTTTTTAAAGCACTTCCAGTCACACATACCTCCCTGAAAAATGAGGGTTTCTTTACATTCCAACCTCATTAGAGAGCAAACACAGCTACGACAACCCAGACTGCATGCATAATACTTGGAAACAAGTGATCTCTGCATTTCCTGCACAGACTTGGTCCTATCTAGGCTGAGAGCCCATACTAAAACAGCTGTTTTAGTGTACTGAGGTGACAGCAGTGAGGAAGCAGCTGAGCCAACACAACCAGAGATCCAGCTCTATTGGAAGGCACTTCTCAAAGAAGGGTCAAACACCAAATTCAGACGAGGTTGCTCAGAGCTTTGTTCCATCAGCTCTTTAAATCCCCCAAAGTCAGATCCTCCAGACCCTGTCCCCTTGTTCCAATGCTTAACATACTTCATAGCAAAATAGTTTTCCAAACATCCAGTTGGAACCATCTCTGCTTTTCTGCTCTCTCACAGTGCAATCTAGGAAAAGTCTGGCTCTGATTTCTCAGCAATCTTCTCCCAGGCTTTGGAAGGCTGCTCTTGGTACCCCAAGCCTTCTCATGTCCAGTGTGACAAGTTCAGCTCCGCCAGTCTGTCCTCAGAGGCCCCACGCTGTGAGATGTGCTGGGTCACACACATTCCCTGTACTCAGTTGCCCACCTGCCACATGACAGCCTGGCCTCTTCCCAGTCACAGCAGCTATGCCTCCATGCCCTTCCAGCACCAGTGACTCCAGTTAACTGAGAACCTGTGATGGATGACTCCGAACAGCACCCTAAGCCACCCAAACCAGAAGAGGGTACACTGTGACACTTGAGCTCTTCCATAACATCGGTCCCAGTTACAGAGAAGTCTCAGGCTCATTTCTCTCAGCCTGGAAGAGTCAGGAAAGGAATAGCCTTTCTATTTTACCTACTGCTTGCATCCACAGAATTCAGGAAGATGAAATTGGACACAGGAGGCTGTTATCTCTCAAAGACAGGGTAAGAAGCCAGTGTCTCATAACCCAGGCAGACATGCAGGGGTAGCTAGAAGCCAGGCAGCACTACCTACCTCATAGCCATATTTGAGAACACAGGAGGCAAGGAATGCCCCAAGGATATTTCCCACAGATGCACAGGCACTCCAGAGTCCAAACACAAAACCTCTCCTGCAGAAGCGGAAAAAATTTTGAAGCAGGCAATGCGAGGAAAGACGACATTAGGAACAAGACAAAGATAAAACATTCCAGTGAAATTTAATTTATGAATAAAGTTACAGCATTTTCCCAGACCACTGCATAGAGACCCAAAGTTCAGTTAAAACAAAACACATAATAACTTGGGAGTGCCAAACAGATAAACAATCCTGAAAGATCTGTGTTAAAGCAGAGTGAGCTGGCAACAAGGGTGCACCCCAAAGCAACAAGAGTTGAACCTACAATGAGTCAGTTTCCATTTGGTCTCTATTGGTGAATAGACAGAAACAGGTTTTCCAGTAGTATGAAAATTAAAATTCAGTCACTCTACACTACCGGATGTTTGAAGTTTGAACCTGTGCTTTTAACACTCACAATTGTGTTCACACCAGGCTGTTCTGTGGCTCCAAAAAAAAAAAGAGAGAGRGAGAGAGACAAGAGACAGAAAGAATGTAACAAGTAAGGCATATTTAATCCTACCTGATTTTAATTATGATCTAACAGCCCTTCTGATTTGAGAATTTCAACTCAATCTGTTACTCAGCAGGTCAGATAAGTAAATCACTGAAGAAAACTCAACTTACCCAGCTTTTCCAAACCAATTTCCCATGACAGCAACCACACAGGGCCAGCCAGTGGACTGCAGCAAGCCATTCACAACCCAGAGACAGCAGTAGAACCACTTGTTGTAGAAATGCAACCATTCTGTGAGTGTGCCAAAGAAGAACACCTAGAGAGGAGCAGCGGAGGGAACAGAGAAGACACCCTGAGACTACTGCTGAAAGCCAGGCAGGAGTGGAGTCCTAAAAAAAGGAAGAAGCTTTGAGGGAGCTGCAGAGGCCAGGTTGGCATTGTTTGAGACAGCACAGAGCTCACAGCACCCTCTGCTGAGCCACCACAGTTCCAGAGACAAATGTGCTGTTATGGCTCTGCCTCTCCAAAAGACGTTTGTCTTCCCAAACAGCACAGTTACAACAAGAGAGGAGAAGGAAGAGACAAATACTTTCAGTAACAACACTAAAAATACAGTAGCCTCTTGATCTGCTGTTGTACTGACATCCTAATCCATGAGGCTCTATGCAAACACAGAACCCTCACAGGTCATTTATCTTCACCAAATTTAACATAAATACCACAGCCAGGTCTCAAATTACTAAGTGCTCTAAACCAAACTAGCCAAAATAAACACACATTGTGTGGTTGATGTGCACTTGTAGTCATGTGTTTGCAGAGCCCAATAGGCCACAGTGGGGTTTGTAGCCACTGGGTAAATCAAACACACTCTACACATTTTACCACTGCTTTAATAACCAGAAAACCACCATGAGATAAAACTGATTCACATTTATCTGCAGTGGCTTGAACATAAAGAACCTTTTTGTTTTAAGCAGACATTCTTTTTTGACACATACCCTCCTAGCAATTACACAAAATGAGTAAATGAGTGCTTGGTATTGTTAGCATGTCCTTTAAAGAACACAGCAAAGATTGTGTTTGGAAGCAAAAGCCTTGGTAACAACACACATTGTCTAAGATATTAAGTTATATTACAAGACAGTCACCAGAAGTCCAAATACACCAATTTTTAACAAAAGCTGTTCATCAAATCTCTAGGCAGTGCCTCAAACTTAGGAATTTCCTCCCAACACAGTCTACAGAAATAGATATTTCAGGAAGAGGTGAGTCATCTATGCTCAATGCTTTAGACAATGCAGTACATGCACCCAGGACCAAGTTGCACCTGCAGGCTTTGAGAGCACYGAGGTACAGCTACAGTTCATGAGCAGATTCACACAGAAACAGTTTTACTCTCTTCTCCCCTAGAGTAAAACCCTACGACAGATTTTTAAATCCTACTAGTATGTTCCAACTTACCACCAGAGCAGAGGAACACATGCCAAAAGACAAAACCCAGCGTAAATTCAGGCGGTCTCCAACTATGCCACTGACAAAGAGACCCTGAGAACAAAACACAGCATTAAATAAAGCCAGAAGATTTGCACCTGATAGCTGTAAGAATTAAAATTACATACAAAGGCCAAACTAATCCAAACACTACAGTTATACCAACTTACAGTTTGATTCTAATCACTTCTCCTACCACCACAGAAACCCTGCTCATAGCTGTTCATTATACTTCCTGTTTAAATAAACTCAGCTGAGAACTCTTGGAGAGACACAGAACTAGTCCTCCCACCCCCTGGTGACAAGGGTGTAAGAAATTCTGAAGTGATAGTATTTCTCTAGTATTTTTTAAAAGCACCTTCACATGGATGACAGGCAGGGGCAGAACTAACAGAAACTGAAAGAAAAAGAATTTGCCTCTGAACCAAGCTTTTTAATGTGAGTAGAATCTTCCCAGTAAGAGTCAACCAAAGCTTAGCAGCTTGGGGTTAGTTTTACTCACCACAGCATAGGAAAACAAAAAGATAGTGTCCAATGTCCCCAGGAAGAGAGTTGCCTCTTCTGCATTTGGAAATAAATGGCTGCTGTTCCAGAGCTACAGAGAGAAAATTTCCACAGGTAAACAGCGAGAGGCGTAGCTCATTCTACTCTTTTTCAATGGAAATCCCAACTCCAAAGCAGAACAGCATCTGGCCCAAGCAATATCCCCATTCCTCCAACACTTTAATTATCAAATCATGAACAATTCTGGCATTATCTTGTCGCAGAAAATGTCCACTGCTACTTTGTTTCACTTCTAAAAGGCAAGCTAGCAAACCAGAAGCAAGAAATGCTCCTTCCACCTGGATCGAGTGACTCACAAAACAAACCCTACTTCTAACAAGCATGCAACTGTTAGACAGCTTTTTACTCTGAAACACTGATGAGCATTTTAATGAATAATACAATAAAGGCATACTCTGTTTTATGTGCAGCATCTCTTCTGTACTTATCTTGCTGTCTTCACTAAATGAATAATTCCCTTAAAGTATTTGTGGCAGCAGCCAAAATAAGAAATGACAGAAAACAAACAGAAAAGAAAGAGCACAAAAGGAACAAGGGGAAGAAATAGACTGGTTGGAAACAATTTACAACAAACTCCAGTCACTAATGTTGTTGGGTTTTGTGCTTACCCTGAGTTTCACTTTACTTTCAATATGATCAAAAAAAGGGAAAAAGTTTCACTTGTCCCCATAGAAAGATTAGTGACATCAGGTAAAAAAAAAAAAGCTTTGAGGATAACCTGAAGAATGAATAAAGTTAATCAGAACAAAGTTTTCTTCTCTTCCCACCATGCTCCATTAGAAAACAAACAAACCCAATCCAAATCTGACCTATGGATGTGCCTCAGTCAAATATCAGTTTTAGTTTGATTCTACCCCTCCGAGAGAACATCCTGTACAGACAACACTAATCATACATCCACTTAGTTTAAGAGATGTAACCTAAATTGATACCTAAAGGACCAGTTTGACCATTTTTCTTTATCAGACACATGCATCTCAATATCCAGCAAACACCAATCATCTATACTAAAAAAAAAACCAAACCAAAACAGCTTCCAAAATATATTAGTTGTTTGAATGTCAGTTATAGAACTAAATATAAACATCTTATATTTCATTTTAGCATCCCTGAGATGCTCACTCTTCTGGGCCATACTGTAAAATCCTGAACGGATTACAGGCCCAATTTACTGTTTTCACTTATCACAAAGAGTCAGCATTTATCACCCCTCTGTTCCTTCTGTCAAACATTCAAATAACTGATCATTTTTAATACGAACAACACTTGAGCAGCTGACTTGGAACTTTCTGCTCCAATAGATCTCATGGCCTGTGATCAAGCTGTTCATGTCAGATTTCTTCCACTTCTCAAAAGCATTGGGACAAAGTATTACTAAAAACAAGCATGGCCCAAAAACCCCATGGTAGGAACCAGGAGGTAGTTCTTGCATTCCCATTTGTGAGAACCAAGCAGTGTATAACTCCCTTTCCTGCAAGCAAGCACTGCCAAAACTCCCACTGCTTTCACTGAAGCCAGGATTTTACAGACAAGGGGTACTGAATGTTCAGCAGTTTTGCAAATCAGACCTTTTAGATGCAAGATAAAATGTCATTCTTCACTATCAATTTAGGATAAGCAGCTAGCACCCTCAGATAGCTCTCTTCTCTCCTGGTTTGGCTACCCTCTTAACATGGTGGCAGCAGCATCACTGCCACAGGGAAAGCACTGCCAGCATTTTACAGAACTCTCTGTAAGCCCATTAACTGCTTTGTTTTATTGCCTCCAACACTTCAGAGGAAGAGTCCCTCTTTCCCCCTCCTCCACGTTGCTAGCTACTGCAGACTCTGCTGGGGCCCTCATTTCCACTGGAACACTGTAGCTTCTTGAGAAGTTTCTCTCTGGGGACCACTAGGAAAGATTTCACCATCACCTGATGATCCATAAAACTACAATGCAAACACCTGAAGTTCCAGCTCATATTCCAAGAAGTGATGAACACTTAAAGGGGCCTCTTCAGCACCACAAGCTCAGCCCACGGGAAGCTGCCCATCTTTCCTTCCACTTCCTTCTCCCTTGTGTCCTTACCTCATATGGCCGGAGCTCAGGGGCCGTGCTGTTTAGGCAGGAGGGAGTCCATTGGCTGGAAATGCTGACTTTGACGTTACTGAATGTCTTTCTGGAAGCATGGAGCAGGGAATAACTGCCAGAAAACACACAGACACGGGTTGGCCAAATTTTCTTTAGAGGTCAAGGCAGAAAGGGTGGAATTACAGATCTCTGAGCAGAGATACACTCAGCCTACCTGAAGAAGGTCAGCAGGAACACAACAATATGATGGTGGGTGCAGTGGGACACAAGGCCTCTGTTTGCAGGCTGCCTCCGTAGGTTTCCAGGCAAAGCCATGTTCCTGGCAGCCCTACCCCTGCTCTCACCCGGGCCACAAGGGCTGGATGGTGATTAGGTCATTTTTCTTCTCACTTAAATAGACAAAGGTGAGAAGGGAGGAGAAAAGAAAACATATTTGAATTAAAACACATGTATAAAGCACAGATCTGTTTCCCAAACAGCTGGAATTCAGCAGGCACAACTCTACGCCATGCCTTTCCAACTTGCTTCRCACCACTACCCATCTCATCATTTGTACATTCTTTAACATCTTCTATGCCTAAAGGTGTCTTGTTATTCCCATTCTCCCAGTACCCTCACGGCACTTCTTTTTTTGTTTCTCTCCTCGTCAGTGCCCATGACCAAAGGAGTACCCCCCTGGATCTACCAATTTCCAACATTCTCCTGTTAAAGACCATTCTGCACACATGGTGCACAACAGAGYGGTCAGAAATAAGGGCAGCTTTTCACTGCTACCTGGCTGGCCACAGACAGGTAATGAAGTCATGAGAACAGCATTTGGCAACTCGTAGAGAATGGTTTGGGATCTGACTGCCTCATTAATTGAAAGAATATACCAAAGAGTGGACTTGTACAGATGGAAAAAGGAAAGTAGCTGTGAGGAGAGTGCTGAAATCCAACAGCTGGAATCCTTGCCTATTTACTCTCAAGCCTGACATTACAGCTCCATCTGTCACTAACTCCTGAGTACAGCACAGGGCAAGTCATACCTTCCTGTCCCTACCTGTAGGGCAGGGGTGACATCTGCCTCAACTTCCGGATAACCAGAAATGATCAGTACTGAAGGAAGGCTTCAACAGACACACAGTTTCTTCATGCTGGTCCATGTTACACTGTTCCATGCCCCCAGCTGTGCTGGCACAGTCCAGGGACCATTTCTGCTATCAGAGTTTGGGGAACAGCCCCACCGGGCAGCAAGGTGCTGAATCTCTCTCCACATCTCCCTTTTATTTTCTGGGCAAAGATCTTTTTCAGCCAAGCTCCCTGCCTCAGCTCACAAAGCAGCTGCACAAACGCTTGTGCCTGTGCAACAGGGAGAGCAGTGCAGAATAAGAGATCTGCACACCAATGTCACTGCTGAGGGCACAGCTCGATTCTGTCAGCACCAACTGGCCTAAGAGACACAAATCAGTCGGTGGGAACTGCATTTTCAGAAGACATGCAACACCACAAACATTCTGAATGCTGAGGAGAGGTAAAATAAAGCACCATTCCTGTTTCACCAAAGGATCAGCACTGAAATAAGACAGAAGATAATGCCTTTGTGTTCTTTTGTATCCACAGGCACTGTTTGTAATTATTTGTAAATCTGACAGAAAACTTTTCAAGTTCAGCTTTATAATCTCACTTGGAGAAATCAGAAGGCACTGCTCAGACAGTCTCTCATCCAAATTTCTGCTGCAGAAAATCCTTTCTTTCACARAGACTTTCTGTTCCTCTTTCTAATAACTTTTAAAGGTTTTGTCAAGACACCTTTCACTGCAGGAAGTCTTCCTTCCCTGTTCTCTCAGTTATGGCACATGCCTGACCAACAGCAAGATCCAGCTACTGCTGGATACATGAACCATCATGGAAACTGAAGTCACATCTGACCTCCAAAACAGAGCGTGGCATGGAGATCCTCTGAGTAACATGGACCCAGCTATGACAGCCTTGAGACTCTGCAGTCACGTTTATCCTGCACCACACCTGAACGCCTCTGTTCTCATCCGAGACAAAGGCAGCAAGTCTGTGCAAGGCCTGACACCATCTGCCTCTACACAGCCCAGGTGAATTTGAGCCACACTGCCACTGCTCCAGCTGGCACAGAGCACCTCGGTGTGCCAGCACCTCCTTGTAGGAACATGTGTCTAGACTGCCTGGGTTCACACAGAGGGAAAATATAATGCCTACAGTTGGAGCTGTGGGAAGACAAGGCTAGCCCTGGGAGGGGCAACTTTACAAGTAGCCTTGATACTACCTACCTGAGCTCCCAGACCATTTCTCAGTACCAGTGAATGAAAACTCAGCACCCACACAGTAATACTGCTCAGGGCTGTCCCCCACACAGGCTGCATGGAGAAGGGAAACCAAGGCACTCAATTTTCCAGCACAGTGAATCACACGGTCAGTTGGTCAAACACAGGAGCTTCCTTGCCTCTCTCTCCCCTCCCACCTGCCTGATAACAGAGCTCTCCCGAGGAAAGCGAAACACTGCCAGTTGTGTAACGCTGTGGGGAAAAGTTCCTTCCCTTGGGTAATCAGTATGCAGCCTGAAGCACAAGATTTACTACTTCTTTCGTGTCAACATACGCAAATACAGCTCTTATTTGTCCAAGATACTGAGTCCTTTTAAAGCTAAGACCCGGTTTGACCTTAAAGTCCCCTATTTTTAAATAGCATTTAAAAGAGAAACAATCTGTTCCTCAGAGTTTCTCAATCTCAGCAAGCTTTCTAGAAGACCTTCTGGCATGAGACATTTCACAGTGTAGAGACGACTACAAAAAGATTTTGTTTTCCTTCTTTCTTCATCCTGTCCTTTCTATATTCAAAACTGGCATTCTCCCTGGTCTAGAAAAGTGTGCAATCAGGAGTTTATTCTTAAACATTAGTCTTCTAATTATTGTGAGAACACAACAGTAACTTTGTCGTGTAGAAGGAGCAAAAACTCGGCAGCTGGGTAACTCACAGAACTCAAGACAGTGAAGCACATGCCTTTAAGAAAGGAAGAGGTTTGTTAGACTGCCTTGTCTAACTATTTAGCACTATTAACCTTCAGCTAGCCGATATTTTGAGTAAGCTTTCGTTAAGCTTTCACTCATTCGTTAATCTCTCCTCGGTGTTCTGCCTTATCCCTTCACTTAAAGTCAAAATAAGACATCTTAAGTTCAAAATAAACTTCCTTAATGCTACCCTACTGTCCGCCAAAGCCGTCAGGAAAGACCAGCCTTAACATTCCTGGGACTTTCAAAGTGCAAAACAAACGAAGGGGTTTTTTCTCAATAATAATAAAAAAACCAAAGCAAATCCTCCAGAAAAACAAACCAACAAAACCCCACACTCTTATGCCATTTTTCCAAACAGACAGAGAACAGTGGCACAAACGCAAACCCACGCCGGGCCCTCCACAGTAGGCAGAAGCAGACAGGTCTGTGTGTCACCCCGGATCGCCAGCCGGATGCTGTCTGGGACGGACAGGGACTGCCCCGCGTACCGGGAGGCTCCGAGCACGATCCGAGCTGCCGGGCCGGCCCCGGTAGCGCAGCTACGGCGAGGCAGCGCCGGGGCCGCCCGGGCCGCGCTCCCGCTCCGGGCACGGCAGTGCAGCCCGGCCCGGCCCGGCCCGGCCCAGCCCCGCCGCTCCGCGCCCGGCCCGGACCGAGGAGGGGGCGAGTAGGACGCGGCTCCCTCCCGGCGCAGGGGCCACGTCCTCGGCGGGGCGGGGAGCGGGGCCGAGCGGGCAGCGCAGGGCACGCACCGGCTCTGGCTCCGGCTCCGGCTCCGGCTCCGGCTCCGGCTCCGCCGCCGCCGCCGCCGCCGCCCCGCACCGCGGCCACCGCACCGCGCCACGCCCCGGGGAGCCGCCCGGCCCCGCGTACCGTGCACGGCGCCCGGCGCGGCCGAAGGAAGTCGGCGGAGGAAGGCGGCTCTTCCGGGCGGTCTCGGGGAGCGGCGGGAGCTGTAGTCCGGCCGCGGCCGCCGCCGGGGCCCTGCCGCCCTCCCTGCGCGGGGCGGGAACCGAGCGGCGCCGGCACCGCGGCCCGGCCGAGCCCGGGGCGGGGCGGCAGGGAAGGGGAGGGAAGGGGAGGGGTCGGACTACAGCTCCCGCCGGCCCCGCGGCCGGGGCGGTACAAAGTGGGCGCTACCTGTCCCGGCAGGGCAGCGCCGGCAGGTAAGCGCCTGGGACAGGGCTCCGTCCTCGGGCCCGCGGCTCCTCCTCCGCCTCCTCCTCGCCACAGGCCCGCCCGGGAGCCGCGATGCCGTTCCCCAGCTCCAGCGCGGACGATGCCTTCGACTACCTCTTCAAGATCATCCTGATCGGCGACTCCAACGTGGGGAAGACGTGCGTGGTGCACCGCTTTAAGACAGGGCAGTACAACGAGAAGCAGCAGAACACCATCGGCGTCGACTTCACCGTGCGCTCGATGGACATCGACGGCAAGAAAGTAAAGGTCGGTGGCGGGAGCGAGCCTGAGCCTTCTGGCGAGCAGCACCTTGGTCGTGCCATCCTTCCGCTACAGGTGCCAGGAAGTGGCGGGATGCACAGCACCTCCTGCTTGGCCCTGTTGAAGGCAGCTGGCGAAAGCCGACTGCCTTTCTAACCAGGGGTGTTCCCAAGTGGARCTTTCTCTCAGGAGGATGTCCTGGGGGAAGCAGTCACCCTAATTTGGGTACATACTCTCGTGACTTCTCTGCATCTACTTGAGGAGAGAACTCATGCTTTGCCTGCAGGGAGTTCTGTGGAAGACGGCTCTAGTTCGGAGGGGATGTCTCTTCCCTCCTTCGGAGATGTGGGGGTTTGAGCTGGGACACCAAGGTGGGAAAACCCTATAAGTCTGCAAAGGGTCCCCTTTGATGTGTGCTTAAGTTGAGGGAAGAAGGCTTCCAAGACAAACACCAGAAGAAATTGTTAGCTAGAACTTCCCTCTGTGTGCAGATGAAAGTTTGGATGCCTGTCCTTTATATAGATTTCCTCTGCCCAGTCCTGTATCAGGACTTCTTTGCTCTTCTTCCCTTGCTATTAAAATGCTGTAATGCTCTAGATCTTTTACTAGATTGTTAAAAGTGGATTTCATGGCCTCTTTACAAAGCTGGGTTTACCCTTGCAGCTTTCTCTTTGGTCTGTGTAGATTGACTTTACAGGCTTGTAAATGGCTTTTTAGATCTAGAGGGGGCAAAGCCTTGGTGTAAAGTGAGCTGGGACAGGTCTGGCTGCCTTCTGGACAGAAGGTTTCAAAAGCGTCGGTGCTGATTGCAAACACCTAGGAAGTGGCATTCGCTGGTCTTTACAACTTCTGTCCTTTCTCTTACAGATCCAAGTGTGGGACACAGCTGGTCAAGAACGCTTCCGGACAATAACCCAGTCTTATTACAGGAGTGCCCATGGGGCCATCCTTGCCTATGACCTTACTAGGAGGTCCACATTTGAATCCATTCCTCATTGGATTCATGAAATTGAAAAATATGGTGCTGCAAACTTGGTCATGATGTTAATTGGTAGGATTTTAGTTTTAAATATTGTGTTATGTAGCTTTTTAATAAGAATATAAAACCTCCCTCATTTCCCACCACTACTTCAAGCATCTATAAACTATGCATTAAGGAAGAATACTGTTCTAATTAAGAGATCACAACGTGTATCAATTTAGCCTAAGCTTAAAAAAATGAGCAAAGTCATAACCTGGTCCTGTCAGGACCAAACCCGTTGCAGACAGCAAAACCTTTTCCAGTTGATCCTTTCCTGTTGGAATAATGCAACAAGCTTTGCTGCCAGGCTAGAGGCAGGGACCACCTTGTTGGGGTTAGAACTGCAGTAAGCCTGACCCTGTACTCCTGATGCACAGGAATGTAGCAGCTCAATAATTCAAGATGAAGGGGAATGCACAGAGCAACACAACTCCTGGTTCTCATCTTTCCTCTCTGTTCTTTTGATATGCATGCGCATTGCTCTGTAATGGGATTCCGATCAGGTAAGACAATAGATGGGGAGATGGCTTTTGCAGAGCATGGAGTAGTCTGCTTGCATTCCACTAGCACTCAGGAAACTGCCGCTTGAGGAAAGCAGGGGGTAGGAATTGCCGGGAATGGAGCTGGTGGAAGCAGCATGGTTCCTTCTCTTGGGTTTCAGGTTATTGCTCTGCCTTCCCCCAGGGAAGAAGCTGCAAATGAGAGCAGTGGTATGGTGAAAGGACAGAGCCTGTATTGACAGCCGCCTGGCCGAGCCCGTTGCAGTGTGCTGAGAGCAGCGCACGCAGCCGCACAGCCCGGACTGAGCCCCAGGGCGGAGGAGGCACAGGACCTGAGCTGCTGCTTGTGCTCCCAGCACCTTCTAGGCTTCTTCCTGCCCTTCCTCCGGAAGAAACAAACGATAAATTCTGACCTGCGTCTAACTGCAGAGCTTGGAATTGGGGGGAGGGGAGCTGTAAATCAGTACACTTCGACCGGGTTTTTCTAACTTCTCTTACGAATCTAAAGAACGAGACTTATCTGTGTGTGGTGCGGGCTGTTGGTGGCTGTTGGGTTTTTTTTTTAAGAGATAAGTTCTGAAATTAGTAAAAAGAAAGATTTTGTTAAGAATCCAGCTTGGTGCTTTCTTCCAAGCTGGTGCTGTGTGCTTTACTTACTTTGGCAGAAGTCTCTGTTTATTTAATTACACTTAGTCATGTTATACACCTTTCTAGWATGAAGTTAAGGGTAAAAAAACCTAACTTTCCCATCTGGAACTGAAGGAGGAAAAGGTGGGTGGGTTCTTTTTAAGAAGGCAAATAACCCTCAGGCTGGGGGGGTTTTGGCTCTTTGGTTGGGTTTTTTTTCTTTTGTGGGGTAGGCTGATTTTGTTTGGTTTTGTTGGTTTTCTTTTAGAAAAACTGAAAGGGACTTAATGGGAGGGTAGCTGGCTTATATATGCTTCAAATTCAAGATATGAATTTGATGAAGGGTTGTCTTGAAACTGTGAATGTAGACTTCAGCCAGGTACTGCATGTACCAGAACTGATAAATCCACACTTGCTGCAACCGCCTAAGTATACAAAGGTATTTTATCTGAGGTGTTTCATGACTTCTGATAATTCTGAGTTTTTGACTAAAGTGCTGCAAATAAAAGTTTAATCTATACATGCAGAAACAAGTATATAATTTAGGCATCAAGGTAGCTGTTGTGAATTCTTGTCTTTTTTTGACATCATCTTAAATGATTTTTTAAAAAATATTTAACTTAAATGCTACTTCATGTTTAAAACCACTAGGGAATAGGACCAACAGTTGCTTTCAAATCATCTTTTAGCCCCACTACCTACACTAAATAATTAGATGAACACAGGTTTTTAGTTTTTTCTTGGATTTTAACTCTTTTGCTATCATGTGATTAGCTGCAGTTTTGATCCACAGTCTATGTTTGTGGCTCTGATGTACTCACATCTTGCTCTTTCCAGTAACTCTTACTCCTAACATAAATCTGTTGTTTAACAAAATTGAATTAATGCATTGCATTTAAAGATGAATTTTTGAGAGATTAAGTGATTGAAGTACCTATTTTCCTTCTTTTAAGGGAACAAATCAGATTCACTGGATAAGCGCCAAGTGCTGTTTGAAGACGCCTGCACACTGGCAGAGAAGCATGGGCTCTTAGCTGTACTGGAGACCTCAGCAAAAGAAGCTCAAAACATAGAAGAGGTATTCACATTAATGGCTAAGGAGCTAATAGCCCGAAATACCTTGCAGCTTCATGGAGAGAACCCTCCAAACAGCTTCAGTCTTGATTCCAGGCCAGTGATTGCCAGTCCAAGTGTGGAGAAGACCCAGTGCTCCTGTTGAAGAGAGATTTCAGGAAGAACTTGGAAACTGTCATTCTTCTGAGGCTGTTTGATTCCATTTTATTCAGTTGATGAAAGTGTTCTATGTAGCCTCAAGCCATCTCTCTTTATATTTCTACCTTGCAGTTTGGCTTGTATTTTCAGAGATCGTTGTTGCTGTTGGTAGCACAAGTTGCTTTGAACATAGCAACATGAACTTCTGAGCTGAGAGGACTCAGGAAGCTGCTAGCCCTTGCCTTAACCAAAGAGAACTATAAAAATTACTGCCTTTAATTATATCCTCACATGTCTTTCTGGCTGTGTCAGAAGATAAATTTGCACCAGAGCTCTGCATTGACCCTTCTAAGCTGTGTTGCTGTTCTAAGTGCAAGCACTTTCCTCTCTGCCAGTAGCTGTAAAAAGTCTGACACATGCTTGGATAGCACCAATCCACTGCTGCCTAAACTTTCGTTTAGGAGCTGTCCTGAGGTCAGGCATGTAGCCACCCATCCCAAGGAACTTAATAACATATGTGAAAGAGTACATGATTTCACATCTGTACTGACTTCCTCACCCGACAAACCTGGAGCCATCTCTGGGGTTGCGTAGCAGGCAGATTATGATACACTTCTTCCTGGGGTGAGAAAAGCTGCCTTTCACTTTGCTTTGTAATTGTCAGAACTCTTTCCAGTACTGATCTCCATCTTGCTACATAGACTTGCTAGGAGCAGCAAAGCTTCAGCAAAAGGATTTTTTCTCATTCCTCCCTGCTAACCTTGCTTTTGATGTGGTGATTTTAACCAAAAGCCTCCTGCAGCTTGTGTGATGGGCCAATGGCAGCTTGAGAGTATGCCTGTAGATTTTCAAGGGAGTGTGAAGGATGGATTCAAGCTCCTGTAAAACTCAGCAAGTGGTAAGATGGTTTAAGTTGGGTCACCTTGTGTTAGAGCAGTAAGGGAGTGGTATAGGGTGCACTGGAAAGCTGCCCTAGGTGGGTAAATCAGCTACTGCTGTGGACACTGAACATCATGGTAGCAATGGAAGGTTTTGGATTGCTCCTCCCAAATGCAAGCTCTGCTACTCAGGGCTCACTTCTTCTGTATACCTGAACTGAATGAAGGGTTTGGGTTGGGATYTTTTGGTGAGAGTTTTGAGGGCTTTTTTGTTTGTTTTTTTTTTCCTTGTTTTGTTTGAGCTTTTATTCCCAGTGCATGGAAACAGGAAAGGAGAAGGAGGAAAGAAATATCAGAGGAAGCTTTTTTGATTGCAGTCCACAGGTACCAAAGTGTATCACTTAGTTACTGCTAAGCTATGAACTACAACTCTAACTCTGTAATGATAAAACACGGTTTCTGCTACATGCAAAGCAACCCTGGGAAGGCTGGGGTGTTGCCAGTTTACCCAGTGGCTGTCTGCCTCTGTTTCCTAAGCCATTGAAAAATAAGCATAAACATGTAGCAAATATTGCTGGAAAATCTTGTCTGAGAAGCACAAAAAATAAAGGARAATGAATCATTGAATAGTCTTGGAAATATTTCTAATACTATTAATGCTTTCTCTGGCCAGGTTCTTTGGTATTATGTGCAAAGAGCAGGGGTTAATTCAGCTCTGTGTAAACTGAGAGAGGAATCTTTGTGGGGGATGTCTGAAGCTTCCTCCTTCTGATGCTTACTTTTTAAAACTTCATACCTTCTTCATTTTTTACTAGCCTAGTAGTTGCATTTCAGTTTGCAAATTTATGCAACACTAAATACCATATCTTTCAATGTGGCAAGCCAGCTTGTAAAGCAACTGGTTTCTACAGCTCATCACTACAAAAGCAGTCATATGTAAGCTTAATATGCTTGTGTTTAAAATCCAAAATACTCCTGGTAGTAAGTTTGTAATCCATAATTTTTAATTTTATTTTTTTTTGGTAGTATCTTCCAGGAGACTGTAACAGAAAAGTATTCCATTCATCTCCAGTTACTTTCTTTCATTGGTCAAGAATTAGAGGAAGGATGTTACCAGCAGTGTTAACTTTGCATGGTTCTTTGGATTTTCTACCTTAATTAGTGACTACTGCATGAAGTTATTTTTCTTACCCTCAGCATGGAGACTTCTGCAGGCTGATGTGATCCCCCTGAGTGTCCAGCACTGCCCGGTTACAGGGCTCTTGCTGTTTTCTTCCCACACACATGGAGTTACTTACAAAGCAAGACCTTCCTTGGCAGGAAGCTGTGCAGCATGGGATCAGGGAGAACAGGCTTGTGACTGTGCTGAGCTGCACTGGTCCCTTTCCTTTAACAGGTCTAACAGGCTTCCTACTACTCTTCCAAGAAAGTACTCTTGAACACCTATTCATTGCGCAGCTAAACCAGCAGCATGACCTCTTTTGGTTGGTTCTGTTTGGCATCTTCCATGAGGCCTTTGGGCTGTTACACTGAATGGTTTCCACAGGGTCACTTTTCAAGTCGTCCCCGCATGAATGAAGAGCAGCAGTTGCTAACAAGGTTCTTCAGAGAGTATATTGGTAACACAATTATTCGTGAGGTAATACATGAAGCTATAAACTTAAAAATAATCCCTTTAGTATAGCATGTTATTCTAGACTGTGAGAACCACTAGATTAAAACACAAACTCAGCATAATTGCTGTGGTTCTGCCTTTCCCCATCAGAGAACAGATGGAAAAACACAGCTATGACAAGGCAAAGCAGCATTAGCTGCTATGGAACCTTTTATTAATGGTTTTGTTCCCCAGCACCATACGTAAATTCAAAATGCATGATTAATGCATTTGTACAAAAGGGTATCTTATTATAGTGTTCACACTATTTTAAAAACTACTACTGTCCCACAGGTTTCAGTTTTAAGAGCTGCACATTCGGCTTGAAGATGAACTCATTTGTTAAGTTTTTATCTACTGGGAAGCAGTATTTGAATCTTAGCTGTGGCACGTTACTTGCACTGGTGTCACAGCCAGGCCAGATGAGATTGAAGCACTACCTATCCGTTGAACAGGATAATAAAAAAATTTGTAAGTATTTTAAAAATCCAGTAGCCCAGTGATGTGGAAGGCACATAGCACTGCCTGTTATGCTCAAGCTTTGCTTCCTATGCAGCAGACAGACTCGCAATTACAAATGCTGATGTTCTTATCTAATCATTCCAGTTAATGTTTAAGTATAGTTAGAAGGGAGAGAGAGAAAGCAATTTTCAGACCCTGAATGGAGGTGGAGAGCTCTGTCCTGGAGCCTTCTTTCAGGAAGGAGATGCATGCCCATGCTTTTGGACAAGGAACTGGAAGCGAAACTCCCCCCAGCCAGGTGAGTACTCCAACAGCAGCACTGTTAGAGGTGCTTCTTCCCAATGGGGGCTGCCAACAAGCAGTTATTCATACCTCTCAGCTCCCAGACCACCATGTTTGCCTGCAGCTGTGTCTAAGGGAGCTGAAATAGTCACTGCTAAGCATACTGGCTCCTGAAATAATTTTCAAGCACCACTCTCAAGCAACTGTGTTAAGAACTGGAACTACAACAGGCAATGCTGAGTCCTTTGAGCTTAGACAGGACAAGAGCCCTTTTCCTGAGAGTACTTCACCTTGTAACAGGAATTCAGTTTCAGATGGGTAGGACTTTCAAAAATCTTTTAAAGCACTTTTTCTAATGCTGTTATTCTAAAAATCAACCTTCACTCAGCTGCCTGCACACCTTCTGTCAATGCAGTCACATCAAGCTGTTGTTGCCAAGCAGGGGTTGACTCYGGCTTGACAGCAAGTTACAAATAGCACACCCAAGGATAACAGGGCAGGAGTTTAGCATATCTGCATTCCTGCATCTCCCTGCTACTGCTGTGTCTGGGAACATCACTTCTTATACAGTTTTCACTGCTAAGTCTAGTTTTGCTAACCTGAAGTGAGGCTCACCACAACTACAGTTTAGTAACACCTTTCTAATGCTAGCATTCAACTGACATTGTAGCTACTTGATCCCTGCAGTCCAGTCCTGTATTGTATCTCAGTCCTAAGGGATTACATGTAGATACCCTCATTTTAAGCTGCTGCAGCATTAATAATTTCATCTACACAAGTTTTGTTCCAAACACGAGACACCCCATAGCTCATGTTACCCTCCAAACAGGATCTCATTTGTACCTGCACTAGCAGGAAAGTTACTTTGTATTTCAATAAATGAACCAGGCATCCCCTCAGATTACAAACCACCTTGGGCTACAGTCAAAGGCCAGCTGTGCTACCACCATTTGAACTAAAGCAGGAGAACTTTTAACAATGCTCTTACCTTGTATGATCACATTGTGAGAATGGGTGGCACACTTACTCTGCACTTCTCACAAGAGGCAAAGGTCTGTATCAAACTAAATGTATGTATTCTGGCCTCGGGAGTAAAGTCAAGGCACCTCAAGTGACAGCATGCATCTTTATAAAGATTTTTGGTTTGCAATTAAGATTTTGCTGGTGGAAGTTTATGGAGACTTTGTAACTTTTCCAACTTAAGACTACTCTCATTGGCCTTCCGTATTTCCTTAAAGAATATGTAGCACAGCCTAGGTTGTCACCCTCCATCTTTTTACATTAAAAATTTGTCTAAATTCTACTGAATTTCATCCTGTTCTTACAGAGGAAAACACAGCAACCTACTAACATACTTATTTCAGAGGCCCTACTATTTTCAGTTGTCCCAGTTTGGGGTTGGTGGGGGTGGAAATCAAAATGCTCCAACAATCTTAGAAACAAGCCTCCCACAGCACAGTTCAGATGGGAAGTGGCACCCAGCAGTGCTGCTTGGTGACAAATACATGCAGTTCCTGAACCTGCAGAACAGGAACCACAGCACAATTCAAAGCAAGAGAAACTACTTGTCATGGTGCACGTGAACACCGGAGTGGCTGTGCAGCTCCACCTAACAGCCTCCACCAAAGCAAATCACTTATCTGGGTGTTCTCAGCCTCCCATGTAACATGTACAGAAAGCAGCTTTAGAAGCAGCAGCATCCAGCACTGTGCCATACATGCAAGCACACAGAGTAAATAATCAAAAACCACAAGCTTCAAAGAAAAGATGGACTTTCTGTTTAATTTTTTTTTTTACTTTTTTTATTTGGGAAAAGTGCTTCTTACAAAAGGCAGCTGCAAAACAATACGTTAGAGACCTCAGAACAATTTCTCATTCCATTTAAAAGTGAAAGGAGAGGCAGTCTAGGGGACAAGAGCAGCAGGAGAACAGATCACGGGGCATCCACAAGTCAATAAAAAACAGCAATAATGTAATGCAAGGTTAAAATTCCTGTGCTGGGGCTTTGGTGGCAAAGTAATTTCTCAATGCAAATTACAGCCAGAAACTGCACGACTGCCTTTGTAAGCAGTAACTCACATAAACTGAACAGCTTTACCAGGCAACCTGCCCAACCCAGCTGCAGAGAGGCACATGTACCTCAAGCCAGCTGAGAGGCACAGCGAGTTTCTAGCAAAGCTCACGGCTTAAGTGTTTACATGAAGTTCTAAAACTTACAGAGCGATAAAGCTAAAGGGTCCTCTCTGGTGTTCCTCTGACCCCACCTTGGCTAACCGGATTTCTGCTCCTGGACAACCCTAATCATACACATGAAAGAGAGCTGGTGTATCAGGGAGTGCCATCTATCAAGTTAAGCAATAGTTAAGATCATCTCCCAGTCTGGGCTGAGACCATTAGACCAGTTGCACGTCCAATTGGAGGCTAGACTTCATGCACCAAGAGGGGGTGAAAGATGGTTTTGTTATTTTTAACTTACACAGAGTCTCCCCATCCTTGAGGTCCAACTCTACATTTATCTGTATATACACATAGAGAGTTCTCCTTTCACAAAGACATTTTCCTTTCATGCTAAACACAGTAAAAACCCAGAACGTTCACACCTGGTTCTGGTTACACAGTAGTAATAGTAATGTGCAAGTAAACAGAGACCAAAAGTCACAAATGAAGACGTGTACATGAGGGGGCTGGAACGGAACTGACTCCAGAAAAAAAAATTTGTATCTGGCCTGAAATCAGAAATATTGGTACAGAGACAGAATAAAGGCCATCAGCCAATTTACATCCCCACTGCATGGCCACTGCTCATTTTTGTATCTGGGCTCTTCAAAATGAGTGTGGAAGTCCTGTAAACACTTTAACCCTGGAACTGGGTGAACTCTGTTGGGTACACAGATGAAGCAACAAACCTAAGCTAACTGTTTGACAGTTAAATTCATTTTTACAAAAACTAACATTTTAAAGATTTATTTCTTGTTATTTGTTTAAACAGAGGAAAAACAACACTCCTGGGGTGGGAGAGGAGGGGAGGGGAAGAGACAGACCCTGGGTAGAAGTTATTACAACAGCACCTGGAATTGATCGGCCTGCCTAGGAGAAACACAGGCACTGCCACAACACCACAGGTAATAGCTACTGCCTGAAGCCAAGACAACAGTCCACACTCCACTGACAGGTGCTATAGATCCAAGTCATAATAATCTTCCAGCTCATCATGAAATAAGTCCCACTCATCCTCGGAATCCGTTAGCTCATCATCACCTCCAGCTGCCAACAGCATAAGCAACATCTCACCAAGCTCAAAGGTCACCACCTCATCCTCATCAGTTTCAAAGGGATCGCCATTCTCTCGCTCCTCAATGAACTCCCAGAACCGATTCCTCCGCTGGGCCTGCAAGTGGAACACAAGCATTTCCCCAGGTGACCAAGTGGAACAGAGTAGGAGCCTTTCCAGAGGCTGACAATGTTCAGCCCCCGGTGTACTTTCTGACATGCAAGAAATCACATTTCTCTTTCAGGAAGATACTGACCTCCAGTAGAATTTACCCTTACACACCCCTATTAATGCTACCCAACATTTCTACTTCAGTATGTTGTAGGAAAGTTTTTAAAATTTAGTCTTTCCATCTTGGCCTCCAGCATTCACAAACTTTAGAGCACCGCTTCCTTCAAATTCACCATTACAGAGGTCTATCAGAAGTGGAAAAAAGAAGAGTCAACATTTCCCTGTCCTCTTCCCAAGGCAAAAGACATAATGCACACCCCTCTTGTGCTCTCTGTCTCTATTGAAAGGACAATTGAATAGCAGCACTGACCCGGTATCTACTTGATGTTCCTACTTTGGGTCTCTGTGGCTCCTCTTGGCGGCCATCAGGATATTCATGCTTGTAAAAACAGTTCCCTCCAAATGGGCAGCTCCCACGGCCTTCATCAAAATACCTGCATGGCTTGTTGCTGGAAAGGAAAATATCGCAACCCTTACTGACAGCAGACCCCAATGAGACTTCAGAATTGCATTTACCTGCAGTCCACAAGAATCTCAGATACCAGGAGAAGAAGGCATTTTGTGAAAGACCTACACGCAGAAAGGACACATAACACAACGTGTGGAGCGATGCATGCAGAGGGACAGCAATGGTGAGCAGTGCACGAGCTTGGGACTGCCTGATGGTAGTCTTACCACAGTCAAGCCACACCAGTGGTTTGTGTAGAGAAGGGAAAGACTGAGGTCAAAGAACAGAGGAATAGCTTTGGGACTGTGTGCATGCATCTGTGGGCATAGGCAAAGATGCACTTCACACGTGGTGGTGGAAAGGAGATGTGAGGGGGGTTTTACATCAACACCCTTCTTCTCAATGTGTGCCTTTATCTCTGCAGTCTCAACTTGACAAAAGGCTGCATTGCTCATACCTCATTGCCTCCTTGTATTTCTGAATGAGTTTCTGCTTCTCTTCCTTCTCCTCCACCCAGTACTCACTTGGAATGACAAAGTTAGATGTGATCCGACATTCTGGGCAGGACCTGGGAAACGAACAGACTGTGCTGCAAAATTCCACATTACAGGGCGCCCTCTTTCCTATATAACAAGTAATGGCATACATCCATCTTTAAAGAGGTATTGTACTCATACACTTCCAGTACAACCTTTTCAATCTAGATTCTCTTAYACATGAAGATAACCTAAACTCTCTTCTTCAAGAACTCAATGTCAAAGGCAGCTGGTCAGCTTGTCTCAGAAAAGCTTGAAAAAACATTTCACACAGACTCCTTTTTCTTTACAATTAAATAAATTTATTTTGGTATTATTCCTGCATTTATTTGATTGGAACTTTGTATTTTCTAGAACAGCCTTAAATGGAGAAATGTTTTGCCAACTAAGCAATGTTCTAAGGCAGTAATGAATTAAGCAGCATACATTCTGAACTGGTTAATCTGTTTCCAGATTCCTCCCTGGGTGTCCAAGACATAAACAGTAACCACTGGACAACATGCTACTAAATAAACAACAGTTATTTTCTACCATTGTAGTTTGCAAACTTAATCCATATTAACCAAATCAGAGTGTAAATGTTATCCCTAACAATTATTTCACTTCCAAACTAAAAGTTAGTATGCATTAAATGCAGTCTCTGTGCAGTCTGCATCTGGAAGTCTGTTGCAAGTTGTCACAAGTTACTAAGTTCTTCCATAGTAACAAAGCACAATCGAAATGAGAAAGCTCCTCACTTTATAATCTTGCTCTCAAATTGTTTAGCACTCCTCCACTTGCGGATGCACTTGAGACAGTAAGTGTGGCTGCAGTTGGAGAGGATCCCAAAGCGGCGCTCACTAGGATTAGCTTTCTCATACACCACCTCCATGCATATCCCGCACACCATGTCTTTACTACGCTGGACGGCAAAGGAAAGCTCCATGTCCTTCTCGTGAGCTTCAATGCAAGACTGAAAAGGAGAGACAAAGAAAACAACTACAGAGACAACTGGTCACCCAGTGAGGTCTAAACAGGTTTTTTAACTCAGTTTTACTTTGCTGTTTTGCCTTATGAATGGAGTTCGATTAAGCTGAAAAAAAATCTTTACCCTCAAAAGAAAATTTGCTCAAATAATGGGGAACAATCAATTCAGAGTTCAAATTTCTTCCTTCAGACACTGCTTTTAAACATGAAAAGGCAATCTAAAAGACCATCCACTTTTACTAGGCAAAGAACAAAGCTTTAGTATCTTTAAGCAGACTGCTCTCCCAGCACAGATAAGGAAATCCAGCTGCTTTTGAGTATGGCCCTGGCAGGAAACAGTCTAGTTTACAACCGGAATTTCATTCACTGCCTGACCTGCACACACCTTCAAATGAAAGGGAATTAGTAACAAGTGACTGAAGGGAGCTAGGAAGCAATAACTTACAGCTGTTAAACACCAGACAGTTGTTTGCTTACCTTTATGTGCTGAGATCTCTGCGCAGCATCAATCGGATGCAAGACCTGCAGGCCACACATATCACACACATCCCCATGGATATACACGCAGTTTTCTCCATAACGACATTCTCCTAATGCAGCGTAGGGGCACAGCTCCTTCTTCATCTCCACATCTGCTTGCTGCTTTTCGTATTCTTCTTCAATCACCATTTCCTGCAAGGGGGCTTCAGCACAGAAAGGAGCAGCTGGGAACAGAATTAACAACAGTAAGCAATACATTCAGATTTAGAGTATAAGAATACCGAGGTTACCCAAAGAGAATAATAAAAACAATCCAGGTTCATTTCAGTCCAAATTTCACACACCCTCAACCTGAACTAACAGTTATTTTCCCCACTCAAGAAATATAAAGACCATTTCTTCATCTTTCAACCCAGACAAGACTAAAGCTATCAAGGTTTCAGTGGTCAGGGCAGATCCATTTACAGGCTAAGTCCACATTAGAAAAATCTCGCTAGTCCTCAGCAGCTTCAATACACCGTTATACAGACTCTGGTTCAGCAACAATTAAATGAGGGTGCCAATCTCTCACTGCTTTTAGAATCAACTTCACTTCAGCTGAATTTTTCACATCAGCTAAAGTTAACAGGCTTTCTCCCAGAAATTATACACCTGAAGTAATAAAGGTGTACATCCAGCATAACAAAATGCTAGTATGGCAACAGCACATCAGCAGCTCCTCATGTGCAGGTTAATTAGCACGCTGTTCTTCAGTCTGAACAAACTTTCACTTCTGGACTCCCATGTATCTCTAGTAATGACAGAAAAGTGGTGTCCACGCATCAAACTAACTCCATTCTACATAACTGCCAAAAAGCCCAAACAGATATCCAGTTAAACTGAAATTCAGGCTATTTTCACTGCATTATAAGCTAGCCATCAGTTTTGCAAAATCCTTAGTAAGTCCCCTTACCTAATTCTAAACTGAACTGAAATCTGTATCATTTCTCTTCCCCATTTAGACAGCTGCTGCTGAACACTTCTCCCTGTACCCCTTGAACACATGCTTGCCAGCCTCACAAGTAAAACAGCCTTTTGAGATTGTTGCTGAAGTAGGACGATTAACTGAATTAGAAGACAAAAGCAGTCAGCGTGAAACTGAAGATGTAATAAACATGAAGCATTACTGTATTCAGATTAAGCACCAGGAAGAACAGCAGCTGGACTTCATTTAAGGAACTGTTACAAGAGTAACAAGTCATCTATGCTGTAAGAAAGCCTAACTTTTAGAAGCTGTTCAAGCACTAGATTTGGAGGAGCAAGCAAAACTGCCAAAAGCATACTTGGATCAGTTAAAAGTGAAGGATAGACTCCTTCTCAAAACGAAGCAGAGGCTGCACACTCGCCCAGTTTTCATCCCCATGGAGCAAAGAGCTACAATACGCACGTATCAGTCTCTTAGTTGTAGGACACAGAAAAAGAGAAGCAGGTCTCCGAGACCTCACAGTTTTGAGGAGTAAGTAAATATTGAAGAGTAGCATAGAAAAATATTAACTCTCAAAATAAGACGAAGTCTGCTTCTTGAACTATTTCTGACTGCAGTGGTCACTCATGCTGATCTTGGAGCAGTCTGTCTGTTAGAAACATATTTTTCAAAGCAAGTAACAGAATAACGAGTGACTTGGCAACCTGCTAATTTTTCAGTCTGAGATTCCCAACCAAAATATGTTCATTACCTCTTTCTCCCAAYGAGGAGGTTCTCGTGAACTAGCACCAAGAAAATTAACAAGAAACCATACACGAGGCTCTACATACTCTTCTGAGTAGCTCAGCAGAACATGAAAATATGTACTTACTGAAATCCCATTTGCCCTCCCATTTGAAATCCATGGTCTCCACTTCCGAAAGAAATAACAAAAATCACAACTCCCATTCAGTTTCTATTCCCTCAACTGTTGCATTTGCCAGTGTTTGTTGTGGTTAATGCTGCCACGGATTTTTTTACCTAGTTGAGGGCCATGAAGATGATTAGATGGATGGAACACCTCCCCTATGAGGAAAGGCTCAGAGAGCTGGGGTTGTTCGGCCTGGAGAAGAGAGGGCTCCGGGGTGACCTTACTGCAGCCTTCCAGTACCTGAAGGGGGCCTACAAGAAAGATGAAGAGGGACTTTTTACAAGGGCATGTAGTGATAAGACAAGGGGTAACAGCTTCAAACTGAAATTCAACCTGAAAGCGGGTGGGTTTGGATTAGATATTAAGAACAAACTCTTTACTGAGAGGCTGGAACAGTATCTTCTGTATCCACTGCACTGTAGCAGCTAGTTTTACTTCCTCTTTAAAAGCACAATTAGAGAAATTCAGAAGACTCCACAGTCTCAGTAGTTATAAATCCAACATTTCTCAGAGCAACATTTGCTCTCTAGGATTTTGTCTGTTGTATTCCAAACCACTGCTCACCAGTAGGTGGACTCAATCCCCACCTGCCCACTGCTCATTTCCCAGCCAACAGGGTTAAATTCACGCTAGTGAAAAAACTGGTTTGTTACCTTTGACCCACACACCACCTGCTTCCACTCTAGGACAAACTTTGTACAACACACTCATCTTGTAGTAACAGGAAACAGCCATCCAATTTAGTGTTTCTTGTATTCCTGCCTTTCTACTCTTCCTCAAATACTCCAGAATATCCAGCAGCAGTAGCTGCAAAACAAATATGGAAATGTGGCACATCTGTACAACTAACAAGGGAATACCTGAAAAATTGTCACTATTTTCTATGCTAGGTCCTGATGTCATCTTCAAGATAGCAGGTTTAGTCCCAAATCAGAGAATCACAGTAAAACATGAGCATTATAGTCCAAGCTATGCATGGTCAAACTGCCAACCCTGAATCTTCATCTCTTGTAAGACAATTTTAAACTCACAGGCTTCCAGATAACCTTGACAAATAGGTTTCATTTTGAAGTTTCCAAGTATCTGTACATTTCTCCAGCAATTTGACAGAATAATCTGCTTTAAGGCATACACTATAGAACACACTGCACACATCTTCATTTCTGTAGCTTAATAAAGACAGTTGCTTCAGAAAAGTAAAGTTTTTTTAAAGTCACCATGGGAATTAGCATCATGTAGCATTGTTCAGAATAGAAACAGATGAGTATGTTTGTACATTAAAATACATCAAGTTTCAAAGGTTATAAAAAAGAATTTGCAACAAGATTCACAGAAGAGAATGTTACTTCACTTAATCTGGCACAAGTTTGCATGAAAAGTAAGTTTAACCCCTAGAAAAAGAAACTGCTTCAGTAAAACTAAGTTAACAGTATAATGATTTACACTTCAGAAATTCCAGAGAAAGCACCAGCTCTTCTATAAAGACTAGGTGTATTTAAAACATCTCTGGCTGTTCCAACTAGCAATGAATTGATTCTAGAGGAGGGCCAGCCAGCCATTAATGGGGCTGAAACCCAAGAAAAGAGACTGACTCTTCTCAGATGTGCACAGGACAAGAGACAGAAGGCAAGCTGAGGCAGGGAAAAATCCAATTACATACTAGGAAACAGGTTTGCTTTGTGAAAGAAGTCAAACACTGCAAAAGATGCCCAGAGGTTATGGCACTTTGAACATCTCTGAGGAGACAGATTCAACTATGCAAAGCCCCGGCAACCTCTGAGCAGGAAACGAACTACATGAAATCCAGAAGTTCTTTCCAATCTAAACTAGTATATTCTGATTAAAAGATTTAAAAAAGGATCCTTTGTCTCAACAAGCACAGAATCTCTATCTTTTATGACAGTAAGGTGACACATTAACACGTAGTCGTCAGCTTTTCATTCCTTTGGGATATACTCAAGTCACACATCTATCAAACAATTCCATAATCAAACTTCTCAACACTAGAAAACTGTTTGTGCCGCTTGACCATTCCTCTTGACCCTCCTCAAATCGGATGGCAGCAGGCTCCAAGCAGCACCCTGTTACACTGAGAAGGGAATTCTCTTTTCAAATCTGAGAATCTGAGCGGTGCTGTGGAGACAAAGTCATATAATCTGAGCACTGTGTGACAACTTCACACTCTTCTGGATGCAAGCTGTCCATTTTGAATTCAAACAATTATTTAAGAACTCATGGTCTTCGGTTTTAGAGAGACAAATACCAGAAACACCTCCAGCGTAAATTACTTAAATCACTTAAATTTTAAGACTGTGCTATCTTCCTCCAGGGAAAACAGATGACAAGTATGCTACTCAAACGGTCTGGTCCCATCTGATGAGCTTCTTCAGTTTTATTCTTATCATGAGCTGTCAGTATTAGAAAGCTGYGTTCCAGAAAGGTAACTAGAATAAATCATTTTCGGCCTCTCTGGACACAGGATTCACAGAAGTAAGCATCAGGCTTCAATTCATTCTACAGGAATCTGTACCTCCACTGAAAAACCTTTAAAAGATTGCAAAACCACCCAAAACCAAACCAGCCAACCCAAAACACAAAGGCAGAAGATTATTTCTCCAGAGTAGCAGTATTAACAGCATCACCACTAATTTCTTCTCCCTTCGCATATGGAAACTAAACTTCAGAGGAGATTCTAAAGTCATTCGGAGCCATAGCAAGAGGAAGCCAGACATGCAGAGACTGCCTTGAAATATACCTGGTTTCAGAATGAACAGTCAGCACAACTACTCATGTTGGAAAATCCAAACTCACTTGTACTGATCCATAAATACAAATAGCTGTATCAAAAGCATTAAAACAAATGCACTGCATATAACCTGTTGACCCTTGATGGAAATTCACTGTTATCCCACAATGAGCTTACCACGTCCACAGTATGGCTGCCCAGGGACAAACTCCACTGCGTTCACCCAGTCTTCAGCCCCTACTCCTGCCGCTGCCAGATCCGTATTTTCATCTTCTATCTCAGCAATAAATTCTTCAACTGTTTCAGGGAGCGATGCGAAGTCTGAGGACACCGATGGATAGATTTCGGCCTCTGGATTCACATCAGTCACTTCTTCCTGCATTAGTGGCTTGGTATGTTCATATCTAAAACATTAAAACACATCATGTTAACTTTCCACAAAAAAATACCTCCAGAAAGCAGCCCAATGTATTGGAAATAAACTGCTGAAGATGTGAACATGCTATTTGGAAGGAGGACCCAGAAATGGCTTGGAAGAGAAAGTCACTGATGACCCTTTACAGAGACATGCTTCCACTTGTGCAACTTGTCAGCATTGCTCAAGGAAACACAAGGTACTCTGAGATTCTGGAGGAAAAAAAGAACAGGAAACACAATTTCTAACTTACACAGAATGAACTTCAATTATGTCCAAGACTGGACAGGTACCTACTACACATGTGTAGTATTACTGAATGAGAAACAGTAGTTTATTCAGCTTTATAAAGGGAAGACTAAGGACAGACACTGCTGTCTCCCACTACCTCATGGAAAGCCACAGGAAAGATGCAGTCAAGAGTCTTCTACAAGGTGCAGCGATAAGATGACAGACAGTAGACACCAGTCCAAAATGGGAAGTTACAGCTATACATATTAGGAAAAAAGTCTGCTGTAAGAGCAGTTACACATTAGAATGGGTGCGCAATCTTCATTCTCGCAGATACTCAAAACTTGACTGGACAATGCCTTGGGCAACCTGGCCTCAGCTGGCACAGATTCAGAGATCCCCACCAACATAAATGATTATTCTCCTATGTCTAAGCATCTTGCCTCATGCATATTTCAGGCTGAATTTGAGTACTTATTTCTAATGCCTCTTTCAACTCACTGTGGAAAATGATAATCAGAAGACTTTGAGCCCTACTGCCCACAATAAACAGGAAAGCACCATTTCTCTCAAAAATCTGTCTTTCAGCAACTAGCAGACTACACAAGGAAAATAAATTACAAATGTACTGCTGAAGTCTTAGATATTTGCTGACTGTTTTCAAGGACAACACGAAGGAATTTTGTGAGATCATATAAAGTTTTAAGTGACTGAGATTCATTTACCTTGTGTCAGACTAAAAACAATGAAGTGTCACAGTTCTTGCACATTAAAGAGGTTCTCCCAGCCAAATGTCAGCTTTGAAATCCTAATCCTACGAAGCACAAATTTTAAAGTCAAGCCTTCAGACCTCTTCATCCGTGGCCTCCAAAGCATGTGCATCATATGAGGTACTCAAGACAACCCACTGGGGTGCAGGAAGAAAATACTAGAACTTTGTCCTTTTTTTTCCCCTTAAAAAATAATTTTAAAATATTATTAAGATACATGTTGATGGCAGTGTCCTCACAGCCCATATGTCAGAGGGCCCATGTATGGTACATGTGAGGTGCCCTAAAGGAGGAGCAGGTGTTCTACCACCCAGTGGGTGGACAGTGGCGCCCACCCTTGTTTGCTCACTTTCAGCATATTGTGACATATTGCGACATATTGCAGTTTGCTTGCGCCCACCTAAACGGATCAACAGATTATCTTATCTTGTTTTACCTAAACTAACCCTGACAAAGCCAACAAAAGGCTTGAAAAGATGCCTGCAACTGTGGGCTGACGACAATACTGATAACATGAGCAAAAGCCAACAAGAAAATGTCAGAGTTAACACTTCTACTAGAGCTCCTCATCAGCCACACTACAAAGGAAAACAATGCCAACCTAATCAGCTCTTGAACCTGGGGGGAGGGCAACCACAGAATAAATCAAGATTACCAAGAAAGTGATTTGAAACACGGACTTACATCCACTATTATTAACGAAGAACCTTGACCTCAGTGTATCCTGTGCCTTCAGATACCAGCTACGTATAGTATGAAGCCACCTCAATTAGCCAGACACTGAAAATTGAGACATCCAGAACATGAAGACAAACCTCCACAGTTTCTTCCAGGATGTTTCAAGTCATGCAATACTCAATCCCAGTGCTTTGCAGAACTTCTCAATAAGGGTTTAGAAGCCTCTTTTGAGGCTTGTTACATAACAATGAAAGACAAAAAAGCCATATGCCACTGGACCACTTTTTCTTCCTGCTGTGGTAAAAATGACTGAAATATCTCATGGAAAACAATATGGTGACAAAATAAAACACATTCCTTTGTCAGCAAATACTGTTGGGAAACGCACAGAGGACACTCCTAGAGATTTGAAGAAACAAGTATTAGAACAAATTTTGCAGTGTAGAAAGTTTGCTGTACAGCAGAAGGAAACTACAGATGTTTTTCACACATCTCATCTTATAATACTTGCTAGATTCTGTTTCAATAATGGAATACACAAAGAACTCCTTTTTGTGAAACATCAAAGAAAAGATGTACCAGAAGAGAAACATTCTCAACAAATTACTTCTTTAATGAAGACAAAAAGATGCACTGGAGGAGACATTTTCTCAACAGTAACCAGCTACCTTAATAAAAACAATGCTTTGTGGAAAAACTGTGCTAGTAAAACCACTGAAGAAGCAGCTGCTCTGACCACAGTACGAGATTCCAGGGTGAGGCTAAGATAAAGATGCTCTAAGAACAGATAACTATTTTTTGAAAGAAATTTGTAGTATGGAGACGACATTTTGAAAATTAAGTATTTCCACCATTATGTCTTTTAATTACCAAAAACTACACGTGTGTCAACTCCAAAAAAGCCTTTCCTATCTTGTACACTTAAAAAGCTTGGAAAGAGATTTCTCTAACATGTTTAAAAATCTTCCAAACTCAGAGTGCCTGTGTATTTTGGAGCCATTTACTAAAAAAATAAAAGTGCAACACCTTCCAGTTAATCTGCTCTAACAACTGACTGACATCAGGGAAGGTGGAAATTTACTAGCTAAATTTATCACACATTGATACATGCAGCCAACAATACACTTCCTTTTGGATCTGCATAGCTTTGTGAAAGATCTTTTTCAGCTACAACAGCCATTAAAACCAAGGACTGAAATAAACTGAACTCAGAATGAGGGCTTTAAATAACTGTGTTACAAAATGTTAAACTGAGATTTTAAAAAATAATGAAGCCCATTGAATCAACATTACTGTCAGTAAAAAAATATTACTAATAAGGCTTTTAGTGATAGCAAAAAAGTTTTGGACTGTTTATAAAATATTTATTAGATGTTTTTCATTTCACCTTGAACACACCCTTTTTAAAATTCTGATTTTTGTTTATGTTTTATGATGTACATAACATCAGAAGAGTAATAGATGTATATAAACTATAAATAAATATGTATGTTGATGAGAGCTCAAAAATGTTGAGCTGATGTGTGATCCAAAGTTTGAAGACCACTAATTCACACGACAAGAAAGCAACACTGGCAGATAGAAGACTACAGAGAGGTTTTCTTTGTTACCTCTCATATATAGTAACCCTTTATTAAATATGTAAGCAAAGCTAACTATGAACTACCATATAAAATCATGATGCAAATGTTTAATCATCAATAACAGCTGCAACAAGGCACAATGTTAAAACTTCTAATAAAATTTAATAAAATGAACTTATGATGATACAAACATGCCTAAGCCTTTGTAAAGCTTTGCTCCACTAGCAAAATACCTGTTTTCTTTTTTCACATTTTTTTCTCTTTTTAATAATTTCAGGCGTATAGATTAATTCATACTATGTTTTCATAAAGCAATGCTATTTTGTACAGGCAACATTTTAGAACTTACATGACAAACTCCAGCTACTTTTCCAAAACGGCAGTTCAAGTGCTAGAGTACCAACTCCTCAAGAGACAATACCAGGAAAAAAAAATTCTTACCCGTTCAGGCTTTTACAATCGCTTAACAARTGTAACTCAGTTTCATCAATTCCACAAGTCTCACTGTAGTCTCAGATTTCAATGAATCTACTCATGTTATTAATAAACAAATAAGAAAACTCCACACCCTGACAACTATCACTTTTACAAAAACCAGTTATCGCCTTGCCTTTGCTTATTTRTTTGCATGGCAAACACTGGTATTCAGCAAGAGAATGGAGTTTGCGAAAAGCTATTTYTATAAATCTCTGAAGTTGCAACAAAAGGTAGTAATTCTTAGCGTTATCCTCTTTTCCTGAGCTCTCTTCTCAGGGTTTCAGAGTGAAATGACTCGTGCAGGATGGCTGGGGCATTTCTTTACCTGCAATGATCTCCATAAGCACAGCATCCTCGCTGGTAATACCTGCACACCATGGCAGACTGACTAGTGGAGAGGTCATGAGAGTAGCGGCAGTTGTCTCCTTCCTTGCAGACTCCATGCATGAAGTATCTGTAAGACAGAAGGTAACAGTGGATTAAGGAGAAGCACTGAAGTTGTAAACTAAGTATCTGGATGATCTTGTTATTCCATAAATCAAGGTATGCTGAATTAAGAACAGGACTAAAGACTCATGGGACCCTGCCCCAGTACAACCATAAAAACAAGAACATCTGAGGAAAGATGAAGCCTCAGCTACTCCAGTGAATTGTGCTGCACATTTAGGGACTTGCCCTTACAAAAGCCTGAAAAAAAAACCCTATCCTGGCTATGACACTGAGAGGAAAGAGACTTGGACAAAGTAGATGGGGACAAAAGTTTTACTTGCAGCTCATGTGTTCTGACCCAAGCAAAAACCTTACAGAAACCCACCACAGAGAACCCAAGAATCAAGTCCAGACACACCCTAAACAAATTGCCTGAGGGTTTAAATCTATTCTGAATTCATAAATAATTCAAAAGTGATCTCCTCTCCAAGAATGCAAAACACGTTTGTGATGGATAATTACATCTGACAAAACACACACATTAGTTACTGCAATAGGAGCCAAATAATCAGTCCAAGCATCTTGCTTCAATACTGTGCTGCCTGTCTTGAAAAACTGGACAGTTT